>OX336388.2:170551878-171189690 GCA_946902985.2 Meconema thalassinum
TGTATTATTTGTCGTCTTACTGTGTAAAACTGTCTGCTGCCACTCGACTTCCTAAGAGACATAGTTATGAATTCAATATTTCAGCTCGCAGCACTTCTTAAAGCTTCACTACTGTACACTGCATTGATACACCAATACTGCCACTCAAGTTTGTATTTCCCCGGCGAACCTAAATATTTCAGCGTAATCTTTCTCACTCAATTTATCCCTCCAGTTCATGTGAGAATGTTAACTCCCGAGCGGCTGATCTTAGCTTCACAAGGTTTGAAAGTTAGCCTTAAAAGTTTTAGCTCTGTAACATAGGATTATCAAAATAATTGAATAAGTAATTATTTTCGGGCGCGGATAGAAATGAAAGATTTCGTATGACACAGCGAGCTTAGCAAGCTTAGATTATCTAGGCAATGTTGTTCTGTTCTGTTGGCTGTCATGAGCGAGCGAATGTAGCTCCTACCTCATTTTCATAGTTTTTTTTAATACTGTATAGTAAATGTATTCATCATGTATGAGTTAAAATGCCATAACCTTTTCGATTAATGCAGTTGAACATCTCATGATAAACAAATGGAATCACATGTCACTTACTACAGTGCTGTAAGTTTTGTCTAATTTTTTGTGTGTATTTATATATGACTTACAATGATGAAAAAGGATGCCTCAATAAAGATGAATTATGCCCCTAATGTTGCCCAAATTCCTTCTGTTCCCTCTAGTCTGGAATTGAATAACCCGCAGATGAAGTTTCATTTCTTGGTTGGAAGATAGAGATAAAATATGTGTGGAATGTTAACTTTCACGGTCAAGATATTAAACTCCAGCAATTCTTCTAGGTTTATGCAGTGTCTGGTGCGGAGTTTCTTTCAGATATATAAAACTCTTTCAGCACACCCTTGGTATAAATGACCAGTCGTATGCATGTGAAAATTCTAGAGACAGTCTACATTATATCATGTAAATACCCTTAACAGTCTTCTGCCACACCTGCCCAGCTCCTCTTTGGTCACTATTCTTGGCACTCGCACATTGCATTGTTGTCTGCACAAACCATACACTGACAGCGTGAGTAGAACACTGAGATCAGACTCAAAGTGCACTGGGCAAAGAGACAATGCGCACATCATTTGCACTGATCTCAAATTTTTCAAAGCTCACTGTGCATGGATATACCATTGTGAACAGCCTAAGAGGACCATGCATTATGACCTGTATATTATAGTACTTCTTTGCTGGTGGAACTAGAGCACCCTCAGCATTATCTTATCCCTATAAAGGTACCAAAGGATGGAATATTGGATTTCATAGCCAACAGGGATGCAGTATAAACCTTGAAGAATTGCTGGAGTTTAAGAGATGTGTGGTGTACTTCAGTAAGACCTTGACATGGATTTACCAGATTTAATCTAATTGAAAACTCTGAGTGGCCTTTATGGGAATGGGACTGGGCAACTTAGAAACACTGATATAGATGAAGGTTGGCTTTGTCAGAGACCTATGAGTTGGAACTGCTGAGTGGAGCAGAAATTTCTGATAAAATGTACCTTAAACATTCAAAATCAATCCATTTTTATCAGGATTCTTCACAATGTTATGTATGTGAATCGCTCAGTTTAGACATCCCTTGTAGCAAAATCACAATGCATACGAATAATGAAAAACTAGAAGGTTTTGTCTAGAAAACAAATAAATAATACAATTTAGAACCATACAAATATGAATCCAGTACAGTGCTACCCTCCATACTAATTTCAATTTCTCCATTTGTTGACACTGCCTCAACAGCTTCTTAAATGTCTGAACATTTGGGGTATAGGGCTGAAAATGTCTCCTGCCTCTCGCCACAATACTTGGCCCACTTCCTTTCCTACTGGCTTACAGAATGATAAAATGGCCCCGCTCCACATCACACAAAGCTTTATGTGCCCATTGCCAGCACAAAACCTGTCCTGCAAGCACCTTCTGATTAAGAGGAGAGGTTACACATCAGTATATATGCGGTGGACCATAAATATAACAAAGGTAATGTAGTGGCACAGAGGTCAAGCTGTTGGCCTCTCACCACGGCGGACCGGGTTCGATTCCCGGTCCATGCATGTGAGATTTTCAAAGTGAAATGCCATATCCTGTGGTTCGGATTCCACGTAAAAAGGAGGTCCCATGTCTCATGATCTCGAGATTAACTATCAAGTAAAACTACAATCTTCTTTACTTATAAATATAACAGTTTCAGACCATCATGTGGTGTAGTGACTAGTATACTTGGCTGTTACCCCTGAGGTCCCAGATTCAGTTTCCGGCTCTGCCAAGAAAATGAATTCTAGTCTAAAAGTTGGAATGAGATTCACTCCGCCTTGTGAGCCAAAGCTGAGAAGAGGTGGATTCGGTTTCCACCTCAGACATCCTAGAAGTGATTTTCAGTGTTTCCCCACTTCTACTCCAGGAAAATGCAGGGGTAGTTCTAAATTTAAGGCCATGCATGCTTCCGTCCCAATCAATTGCAAATATACACTACTAAAGACACCACATTCTGTAGGTTATTAGACAAATTCTACATACACCTAAGTGCAGGGGTCTGATAACACAATGTCCAATCGCTAAATGAAAAGTCAGTCTCGGAAGCCAGCAAACTTCTACACCAGGAAGATGCCGGGATGGCTCCTAACATATGGTCATGCTCACTCCACTTCCTTCCCAATTCTAGAGTCAATAACAAATATAACCACTGCAAATAATTATACCGCACTAACATCAGACACAGGGGAATGGTCATGAAGTCTCACTCTCTCCTAAGCTCCGAGGTCAGTTAACACACCAAGTGATGAATTATATATTTATTTATTAACAGCATTTATATATTTATTTAATTTCTTTGACCGAGCTTCAGATTTAAGTAGTCATTGTTGAAGCAAGATGACATTTTTCTATATAGGCCTACACTGCGTGCTATTTCTATGTGACTTCTGATTTCAATGTCGGAATCTAAACTGTCAGTGTTGATATTCCCTATTTAGAGTAGTAAACCCACTCAACTGGAGGACTTCTTCAATATTATTATCTCCAATATTGGAAGATGTTAGGTCCGTGTTGCCAATATAATCAATCTAACTTAATAATCAACAAGGAAATTCGTCGAACAATACTATATTATGACAAAATATCTCTTCCTAAAACTAGGGTACATGTTTCGAGCTATTCAAATATTTAGCCCTTCTTCAGCCCTCTCACGTCACCAACACATCACCGACACTCGTCAATCAACATAATAAAAAACGCATTAAAAACAAATACTGTATATCTAAAGACACGCTCGAATGCCCTTAAAATTTTATGAAAAACTGTATCTTCTTTTAGTGCATCTTTGCCCATGTTTTTACCAATTTGTACTATCTTGTATTCATAATTTTGCTGAGCTGGCTTGAACTTTTCATGTGAAGACGGATGTCCTTGGTTCATTAATGTATGGACTCGCTCCAACCCTAAAGAAACGAAATAAAGCTGTCACTATTCATCTGACAAGAGAAATCAAATAGTCTAAATAATTAAATGTGAAGAAGCTTACGTCAAAGTCAGGCGGGAACCTCATAAGCTGGGGTAGCGGGCCCAAATCCATGCGCCTCATGTCATGTAAACTGTAAAATTGTTACAGGCAAATTATATTGAAGTGTAAATAAAGTGAAGTAAACTAAACAACTATGTGTGTTGTTCCGAATGATGCCTGTTGGCTTACCTGCACGTTCCAGATGAAAAGGAATCGCCTAATGAAGCGAGCATAGCCTCGGTCCAAGTGACACGGCAGGAGGAGGATAGGCCGTGGTGAGAGGCCAACAGCTTGACTGCTGTGCCACCACGCCCCCTTTGTTATATTTATGGTCCCCTTCTGCCTATCCTCCTCCTGCCGTGTCACTTGGACCGAGGCTATGCTCGCTTCATTAGGCGATTCCTTTCCATATGGAACGTGCAGGTAAGCCAACAGGCATCATTCGGAACAACACATATAGTTGTTTAGTTTACTTCACTTTACTTACACTTCAATTCAATTTGCCTGTAATAATTTGACAGTTTACATGACGTGAGGCGCGTTGATTTGGGCCCGCTCCCCCAGCTTATGAGGTTCCCGCCTGGCTTTGACGTAAGCTGCTTCCTCTTAGCGTTTTCTCGCAGGTGCAGGGTCCGCTGTCCGGATCTTAGCTCGCCACTTGTTATGATCGCGAGCATCAGAAGGTGTTAGGCTGAGCACCTTCGTATCGGCATTTATCGTATCATGCCAGCGCTGTTTTGGGTCCCCCACGTGGTCGTTGCCCATTGATTTCCAAGCACTGGGTAGAATTAGCTACTGTTCCTGGTGCAGCATGTAGGACGTGACAGTACCATTGGAGACGTTTTTGCCGAGCCTTCTCAGTAATGGGTGAAATGCCCATTTGCTGGCGAATGATGCCGTTTCTTACATGGTCCAGGAGTGTGATGCCCATTGACCAACGGAGCATACACATTTCCATGCTGTGTACTTGTCACTCTGTCAGTTGGTCGACATTCAGCGCCATACAAAGCAACAGGATGTATTATCATGCGATATATTTTGGATTTCAGATGTAGTGGCATCCTTCTGTCGCAGACTACACCTGTAACTTCCCTCCATCTCATCAAAGCTGTGTTTATCCT
Source organism: Meconema thalassinum (assembly GCA_946902985.2). NCBI lineage: Eukaryota > Metazoa > Arthropoda > Insecta > Orthoptera > Tettigoniidae > Meconema > Meconema thalassinum. The sequence goes on from OX336388.2 coordinate 170,556,535, forward strand.
GCTTCGCACTTCATCACCTATCTCACCATCAGATTGCAAGCGAGATCCTAGATACTTGAAGTTTACGGTCTTGGCTAATGTCTCTCCGTCAACTTGATAGAAGCCGTTGCTTGTGATGGTTTCAAGGTATTCGGTCTTCTTCTTATTCAGTCTAATACCGTATCGCGAAAGACGGCTGTTCCAAACTTCAACTTGATGCTGCAGTCCTCCTCTGGTGGTATCAGCAAGTGCAACATCATCTGCGTATAAGAGAGTCCAAGGAACACAACACTCCTTTGCAGGTCTCGTGTGATTGTGTCCAAGACCAGGATAAAGAGCAATGGGGACAATGAGGATCCCTGGTGTACACCAACTTTCACTTGAAAGCTCTCCGAGGTGCCGACGGCACAACGTACACAACTGGTGGTGTTTGTAAGCTTATTCACATTTAATTATTTAGATTATTTGATTTCTCTCGTCAGATGAATAGTGACAGCTTTATTTAGTTTCTTTAGGACAGGTCTGGGTTGGAGCGAGTCTATAAATTATAGAACCAAGGACATCCGTCTTCACATGAACCTTTCTTTAGGGATGAAAAGTTCAAGCCAGCTCAGCAAAATGTTGAATACAAGATAGTACAAATTGGTCAAAATATGGGCAAAGATGTAATCAAAAGAAGAGACAGTTTTTTTTATAAAATTTTAAGGACATTTGAGTGTGTCTGTAGATATACAGTAGTTGTGTTTTAATGTGTTTTCTATTATGTTGATTGATGAGTGTCGGTGATGTTGGTGACGTGAGAGGGCTGAAGAAGGGCTAAATATTTGAATAGCTCGAAACATGTACCCTAGTTTTAGGAAGTGATATTTTGTCATAATATAGTATTGTTCAACGGATTTCCTTGTTGATTATTAGATTGGATCTGATGCTCAGAGTAGTCTGGTCATGATTTTGACGACTGAAACCCATTTTTTTTTATTTACATTAATATGGAGTCTATATTCTTCAGATGTTGGCTGGTAATTGTTGAAGACCATCAAGACTACGGTATCACAGAAGATCGTTGCACCACCGTAGTACAAGTCTATATGCCTACCAGTGAAGAAGTTGAAAAGTTTTATAGAAAAATAGATGGTATTCTGAGCTATGTCAAGGGCGATGAAAATGTAATAATAATGGGAGATTGGAATAATAATGGGAGATTGGAATGCTGTAGTAAAAAAGAAAGGAAGAGTTGGGAAGATAGTAGAAGAATTTGGATTGAGTGAAAGGAATGATTGAGGGAGCAGGCTGATAGAATTCTGCACTGAGCTCAAGTTGGTCATAGCTAACACATAACTCAACAACCACAACAGAAGAATATACTCAGGATGAGACTGGAGATACAGGACATTTCCTAATTGACTTTATTATGTTGAAGCAGATCTTCTGAAACCAGATTTTGGATTGGAAAACATATCCCAGAGCCGACATAAACTCTGACCACAATCTGGTTGTTATGAAATGCTGATTGAAGCTGAAAAAACTGAAGGAAAGTAAGTACCCATAAATGTGGCCAGTAGACGAACTAAACGAGAAGGATGTGAACAAAAGTCTCAAGAGGATTATAAGGGAAGGACTAATAAAGAACCCTGAACTAACGTCTAATGCAGAGGAATGGGTACTTTCGAAGAATGAAATAATTAAGTCCACAAAAGAAAGCATTGATAGGAATGAATAGGTGGAATTGCTTGGATCACTCAGAATATACAAGAATGCATCAAAGTTGTAACATCAAGAGATGAAAGGGGAAAAGCAGAATATACGTAGATGTCTTAAAAATGGGGTAAACAAGAGGTGCAAGGAAGCGAAAGCAGTGTGGTTGAAAGAGAAATGTGCAAGTATAGACAATTGTTTGAAAGTAGGAAAAGAAGACGCAGCTTTTCGAAGGATTATGGGTACTTTGGGGAAAGGAAGACTAAGTGCTGTAATATTAAGGACTTGGATGGAAAACAGATAATAATATTTATTTATTTATATAGGTCCCAATGAGCCTGAGCTCGTGTTAGGGACAATCAAGTAACATAGTTACAACATGGCATATATATAATTTGTGTAACATTATATTGTTTAGTTTAATAGTAACTTATATTAGATTGCTAGTGACTAACTTGACAGAGATGATTCGGTATGATACATTGCATTGCTTAAGGCTATTGTACATGGGCTATTCATTCCTTAATAGGAAGTCTTTTGCTTTCCTCTTAAATGTTTTATAGAGAAACTTTCCCTTATGCCTAATGGTAGCGAGCTGTATTCCTTTATTATAGAGGACATACTTCCTTTAGTTCCAAATTTAATGGATTGAGAATGGCTGGTGAATATTCGATTTACTCCTCTTGTTGCATAATGATGAATGTCATTTGCATGGGTAAAATGGATGTGTGTGTATCAATTTGTTTTCTAATTTGTATACAAATACTGTTGCTGACATAGCTATTTGTTTTTGCAGTGGCATAATTTTAGTTCTTGAGTATAATTCATTTGAGGGTGTGAGCCAAGGAAATCCAAAGATAGATTTTATAGCACGTTTCTGGAGTATCTCAAGTTCTTTTATCAGCTCCTTCTTACAATACCCCCATATGAAATTCATGTACATTAGATGTGAATGTATCAGAGCAAAGTATAAATTTGTCAATTGTTGGCTAGTAAGACAGCTATATCTTAATCTGAAAATAACACCAATTATAGGGCTGATTTTATGTTTTACATTTTCTACATGATTTTCCCAGGTTAATGTACTATCTAGTGTGATACCTAAGTATGTTGCCGATTTAACCCTTTCTATTTCTTTGTTGGCTATGTTGACTATGTTTGTGGTCTCAATCTTGTATGATGGTTTATGGAAGAATAAATATTTTGTTTTAGTGATATTGATAACCATTTTGTGTGCTCTCAACCAATCCACCAGCTTATTGAGATCATAATTAATATTTAGCATAATTTCCTGTTCAGATGTTCCCAGATAGAGTATAAAAATATCATCTGCAAATAGTTTAAGCTTGCCTTTCAATTCTAATAATACTATATCGTTAATATAGGCCAAGAAAAGAATTGGTCCTAAGACAGAACCTTGAATATTATGTTGAGAGATGGAAAGCTTACATAGAGCATTTGTATAGGCGTAAGAAGATTGAGAAACATGTTATGGAAACGGAAGATGAAATTGATAAGGAGGAGAAAGGAGATTTAATGTTGAGATCAGTATTTGATAGAGCACTAGAAGACTTAAGGAGGAAGAAAGCACCATTTTCATTCGAGACTGATTAACTAACCCAGTTGCTGATCAGGTTATTTCACTTAGTATGGTATGTAGGATTTATGAGACAGGTGAGGTGCCCTCTGCTTTTAAGAAGAATAGTATTATCCCTATATGGTTTTTAATATAAATAATTGTTTTGGGGCAAAAAAAAACCTTCTCCCCCCACTATATGGCACCCAGCTCTCAATGATCCCCTATTAGCAGTTAGCACTGCAGCCTCCTCTACTTCTACTCCTTTCACTTTTAAATCGTTCAACACTGAAACTAACCGTCGCTTCCTGCTTCTCTTACCCTCTACAACCAAACTCATTAACATCTTAGTTAATCTTTCCTCCCCCAATCTCTTCACATGACCCCACCATCTGAGACGGCTCATACAAACAGCATCCTCAAGCGATTCATTTCTAATTAGCCCTTTATCTCTTCATTACGAGCACCCTCCTGCCATTGCTCCCATCTATTTGTCCCAGCAATCTCTCGTGCTACCCTCATATTACCTCTGGCTTATGTATCTACCCAGCTCTCACTTCCATACAGCAAGGTCGGTCTAAATACTGAGCGATGTAGGGGTAGGGAGAGTTTTCCCGCTACAACTTCTTTCTTGCAGAATACTGTAGATCACAACTGAGTACTCACTGCATTGGCTTTTTTACACCTTGACTCTGTTTCCTTCCCCATACTGTGACCATCCTGAGAGAATACACGGCCCAATGTTCCACCTGCTTCAATTTAATTCCTCCTATCTGTCATTCTATTTTCTTGCATTTTTCCGTATTGACATAACACTCGTCTTTAAAATGTTGATCTTTATATCATACTCCCTACATTTCTGTTCAAGATCTAACATGCTGGCTTGCAAGCTTTTGATGGTGTCCATCATTACAACCAGATCATCACCATAGGGCAGACTGCTTACCTGGTCTCCACCTAATTGAATCCCACCCAGTCAGTTTATGCCCTCCAGTCAATGGTCCATACATAAAATAAACAGTAGTGGTGAGAGGTTACAGCCTTGCCTCACTCCTGTAATAACCTGGAACCAAGAATTCATCCTACCATCAACTCTTACTACAGCCTGATTATCAACATAAATAATTTTGATTGCCTGTAACAGCCATCCCACGATACAATTATCCCTCAGTATGCTCAGCATCTTTTCCTTGGGTACTCTTATCATATGCCTTCTCTAGATCTACAAAACACAAACGTCTGTTCCTCTCTTAGCATTTCTCAATACCATGGTACATGCTAAAAATTTCATCCTGACATCCTCGTTTCATCCATCTTAATCTCGGCCAATGATCGAACTCTTCTTTCTACAACGCCTGAGTAAACTTTGCCCGGAACGCTTATCAAAGAAATGCCTCTATAATTATAGCAATCTTTTCTGACCTTGGTTATAAATTGGGACGATTACTGCTTTTGTTCATTCAGCGTATTTATCAAAAGTATTTCTAAAACTCCTTGCAAACGTGGGGTGGTCAAATTTATAAACTGCCTACCTATCAGCGTATTTTATTTTTGTTTCATGCTTGAAATAACACAGTAATGTAGGCCTAATGCTATAACTTGAAGAGGAAAAAAGGAAAAAAGGGGATTTTTATTGTATTTCTAATTAAAATGCAATCAGAATGTAAATACAAAACATAAAACATTTTTCAACGGCTAACAAAATACCTGAACACAGACCGCCATGAATCTTTGAGCGAGATGTCATTTCCGAGTAGGTGGCTATTAGACAGCAATGCTTCTGTCCATTTTGTCCCATCGTAGATTGGAGGTAGTCCTCAACCTTCCTCATCACCGAGAAACCTCTCTCTGCAGAACAGCTTGAAGCAGCTACGACGAGCAGATTCATCACAGTGACAAAGTACAAACACCACAAATTTAAACTAAGTAATCAACAAAGTTTAGACAGAAACCTATGAAATGCTGGAGCTTCACCAATTTAGGTAAACACGACACAAGTGTAGCACCAAACGTCTGACAACACTGCTTTTTGAACTCTATTGGCGCAATAAAGTTTAGCATAAGCAAAGGCGAGTGGATGATCACAACCAGGAAGAAGGAGAGAGTCACAACGGGAATAACAATTGGTGGGGAAGAATTGAGGAAAGTAGAGAGTTTCAAGTATCTGGGAAGCATGATACAAGAAAATGGAAGAAACAACAGAGAAATAAATGGGCGGCGGAGGCAAGCAGAATTATTCAGGAAAAGTGTTAGGAGCCTGGTATGGAACAAGGATGTGCCTCAAAACAGCAAAAGGGTCACATATAGGACGTACTACGTTCCATTCCTGACGTATGCCTCAGAGACCTGAGTTATGAGAGGAAGAGAGCGAAGCAGAATACAGGCTAGTGAGATGAAATTCTTGAGAAGCAGTATTGGAGTGACAAAGGTGGACAGGTTAAGAAATGAGAATATCAGAGAATTAGTCAAGGAGGGAGCATTACAGGATAGGATAGAGGAATCAAGGCTTAAATGGTATGGGCATGTTAAGCGAATGGATGGGAGGAGGATACCCAGGAAGATACACGAGATGAAAATAGAGGGAAAAAGACCAAGAGATAAGTGGCTGAAGGGTGTGGAGGACTGCGTGCGAAAGAAAGGAGAAGACTGGACCAAGGTGGTGGGAAGACAGAAGACGATGGGGAGGCTTATGTTCCAAATAGACCCGGCCAGTGGCTGGAAGATGATGATGATCGGCGCAACACAGGGTGTGCTTAAAGCACGAGGGGAGAGTCGTTGAATTAGTGTATTACAATCGTCAGCAATTTCTACAGCCAATACCCACAACAATAACATTGGACCATAATAAAACGATCAATAGTCCAATATAAATAGTCAAATGAGAAGGCGGGCCGAGACAGCGACGTCTTGTTTTCACGCAAGAATAACTGAAATGGACATGTAAATATAAACTAGTATTTTATTCATTAGTGTGGTGTTTTAAGAACCTTTTTTAATGCAAGTACAAAAACAAATTTAGTTTTATTTGTAAAAATTTGTTAGTTTTTTTAACGCGTGTAAGAATTTGTAAGGGTTTTTAACGTGTGTGCAACTATCTCATATGTTTCCATCACATTTCATTCACATCAACCATTTTTCATTAATTTTTAATGTTCAGTGACTGGCCATTATCATACTAGCTGATGAAGGGGCAAATTTTCTATGAAAATAATAAGCCTCGAAACATGTACTAGTGTGTAAATAAACACAAAAAGTATTGACTAGACGGAACATACTATATTTCAATTTTTTAAACTATCATTCGTCAATGCAAATCATGAACAATGTTAACCCCAAACATTTAAGAATCTGTTCAGGCAGTGTCAACAAATGGAGATATTGTAATTTTATTATATTAGAGGGTAGCACTGTACTGGATTAATATTTGTATCATTATAAATTGTTTGTAATTCTCTCATTCCCTCTCGCTATCGGCCAGCCCCTCGCCCCACTCTCACACGCATATTTATGTGTGTTGCACTGTAGCCTAGTAGGTTAGCTGTCAGGTTGTAAAGTCGTTCATCGCCGAGCAACCACAGTTCGAGTCACGCCGTGAATATTATTTTCGTGAAGTAACTCACCATGATGATATCATGCTACGAAAACAACCGCGTTTGGCCGAGCTAACGATAATAATGTGTCATTACATTCTGCAATGGCTCACTATACACAGGCATCCAGAGAGCACGTTCTGGCTCTCGTCGAACACGGCAATTAAAGGACGCGTGAGGCAGCAATCGGATGTGGTGTTCCACCGAGATCTGCCCAAATATGGATACAGCAGTGGCGGGTGTCAGGGAGGATTGGTCGTCTACTGGGCACTGGTTTACAGCGGGTTTCAACTGTAGAAGAAGACCGCCATTTAGTTACAAGTTTGCAGGAAAACCCATTCTTAAACTCGGTAGAGCTCATGCAGACGACTAATTTTCCTGGATGTCCATACACGGCCTGTAAGCGATTAGCCTACGAGAATCAGGAATTGCTTGCAGAAAACCTGCAATCAAAGAATGTCTTTCCGACCAACATATAGTCGAACGGTGTGCCTTTGCTGAGCTGGAATTAAATCGTAATTGGGATCAGGTCACCTTCTCTGGCGAGACATGTTTCAGTTCGGCAGAGGTCAGACCGGTTTGTGTTTACAGGCCACGTGGAACCCGGTACAAGAAACAGTATGTGGCTGGCCGCATATGCGTGTCACGCTGCGGGTGGATGTCGTCTGATGGGGCCGGAGTGCTTCATCGGATAGGTGGACATCTCACATCGGACCAATATTTGCACATCTTGCAGGATATTATGATTCCAAGTGTGAGAGAGCGCTATCCACATGCAGTACTTCAGTTCGTTCAAGACAACTCTCCAATCCGCATGAGCAGGAGTGTTCAGGGCTGATTTTCTGAGCAGAACTCCATTGAACTGCTCAACTGGGACCCTCAAACTCCAGACTTGAACCCCATTGAGTATGTGTGGGCAAAGTGGAAACGCCATATCAGGGAAAACTGGCCTCACTCTCCCCCTCGTTCGCAGGATGCATTGTGGGAGATTATGTTGGAAGCATGGGAGGAGATTGCCCATGATGAACAGTACTTCAGAAATCTAGTTCAGTCAATGCCACGCCGGCTACAGCAAGTTGTCGAAACCGGTGGATACTGGACGAGATATTGAAGAAGTGTCTACAACAGTCCTTTTTGGGACTAACAATAAGCAAATTCATTAAGCCAGATTTCCCTTTGTATAGAGACACACATGTATTTCGTCCATGAAACATTTGACATGTTTAAAAAATAAACACCGCGAGTTCGATTCCAACCCCGGTTCTTTGTCGTTTCACGCAACGCCTCTTCCCCTGAGCTAACTGGCAGTCTGCAAAATGCTCATAATATTTCCATCATCTCATGCACGTCTATAACAGCTATCATAGACCCAGTGGTAATTAACTAACGGTTTATTGCAATATTTCGTTGTAAAACTTAAAAGGCGTCCAGTATCATGCGGTTCCACAATGGTATAACAGAAGCCATCAAAATTGAACCGTGGTGGTTCGGCTTACTAACTTCACACATTTCCTCTACCCTATCACAGCCACTCTGTTAAACGCTTCTCATCCTTCGTCACTTGGGACGTGTCCCTCACTTCACGCATTTGGGCTGTTTCTCATTAATTGCACATCATTCTTCTCTGTTATTCTGATATCTGCACAGTGACACTGTGTACTGATAGTAGCATTTTGTTCCGAACATGTCGTTGAACAAAGATGGAAGTGCATCAATTTTGTTGCAACTGTGCAGCCACTTCCAAGCACGGTGATACCCCAACAGGACTTGGATATTTTCCATGCGACAATTTATGATTGTCCATCTGTACATTTCATCAGAAATTTCTGCTCTACCCAGCAGTTCCAATTTTTAGATCTCTGACAAAGCCAACCTTCATCTCTATCACTGTTTCTAAGTTGCCCAATCCCATTCCCATAAAAGCCACTCAGAGTTTTCAATTAGATCAAATCTTGTAAATCCATGTCAATGTCTTACTGAAGTACACCACACATCTCTTAAACTCCAGCAATTCTTCAAGGTTTATAGTGTGTCCCTGTTGGCTATGAAAGCCAATATTCCATCTTTTGGTACCTTTATAGGGATAATATAATGCTGAGGGAGCTCTAGTTCCACCAGCACAGAAGTACTACAGTTGAAGTTGACTTATATGCATATCAAGGGAAGAGAAAATACTACTTGTAACTCAGAATTACTTAGAAATCAGGCTTACACAACACATGACATATTTACTGAAAAACCAATGGAATAGACCTACATGTGTAAATCCTAGCAAACAATACATACGTTAAGACAGAAAATACAGTACTGTATTATTTTGAACTTGGTCCAGCCTTAAAGAAATCAGATAGTTTGGCGTGTTTCACTTTTCTTGCATTGTGTATAAACCTCCTTTTGCAAACGTAGTAATAAATTCAAGGCATTTTCACTATAACTTTTCGCACTGATGTAACGCCTACACACATCGATTGCACTTAAGACTAACTTCACTTAGTTCAGGTGTTTCAAGATTCAAGTCGTCATCTCCATCACTGTCACTATCGCTTGTAGCTGGTCCCTCACCACCAAGTTGTTGGCATACATCAGCAATAATCTCTTCATCCCATTGTAGCCTACATGCAGCCAGATTATCATCGAAGTGCACACAAGTATCGAAATCTGCACCCTCCGGTAGCGTTAGGTAATTGAAAATAAAAATCCACAGCCTGCGTCCAGTCGACTGACCGGGTCAGGGAATGGAATGAATGAAGCCCCCATCTAGCGGCAAGGATATGAACTGTGCCGGCTGCCGAAGCCTGTCGCACTCCCCTGGGGCAATGATTGAGTGAAATGATAGTGGAGAGTGTTGCTGGAATTACATTTCTGACAGGGAAAACCGGAGTACCCAGAGAAAACCTGTGTGCCTCCGCTTTGTCCAGCACAAATCTCACATGGAGTGACCGGAATTTGAACCACGGACCCAGTGGTGTGAGGCCGGCGTGCTGCCGCCTAAGCCATGGAGGCTTCAGCGTTAGCTAATTGCCAGACATAATTCCGTCCCCATAATCATCATTAGAGGCAGCCTCCTCCAGTAAGACACCAGCTTTGCGGATACAGTTGCTGATTGTGGAGGATGACACCTGCTTCCAGGCAGCCGAAATAAAGTCCATGGCTTGTAGTAAATTAATGGAGAGAGTTTCATTTCCTGCATCACTCAGTGTTATTAAATGTTGAACCAGCATTATTTTATAATGCACTTTGAAATTTGCAATGATGCCCAAATCAAGTGGTTGTAGAACACTGGTACAGTTCCACTCGGACACTCTCCAGAACGATTTGAGGTGGATGTGCTGCACATCTACCCATAAGAAGAAGGATCTTCTTCTGTTTCTTTTTAATTTTAATGACCAGTTTTTTCAACCACTGTTCCATTTGAAGCATATTCATCCAAGAATTTCTGTTGGATTCATGTTCTATAGGTTTTGTTTTTGCACCCTAAAACACCTCGGATTCTTCGATTTTCCTATCACAAGTGGAGGGAGTTTGTCCGATCCATCTGCATTGGTGGGAAGAAGTACTGTTACTCGAATTTTACTTTTCTTCTCTCCATGGCAGGAGTCACCTTTTTCAGCTAATGTTTTACTAGGAAGGAGACTGTAGAATAAGCCGGTCTCATCACAATTGTAGATGTTTGTAGGCTGTTAATCGCTTATGATACCCTGCAGAACCTCTTCTTTCCAGTGTTGCACCGTGACGTCGTCCACAGTTTTGCGTCACCGCAAATTTTCCTCCATGTGATTTTATGGCGATCTTTATATCCTTGCAACCATCCTGACGAAGCCTTGAAATCAGCAGTGATACTCATCAATTTAGCTAAATCTATCACCTTTGCCTTCAGCATGTCGCCACTAATTGGTAGGGCTGCAGCACACTTTTGCTGGATCCATGTAAAAAGTGCTTTCTCCAAATCTACATACCTCCCTTTTTGTTGACGGCTGCGCTTTGCTGATTTCGAACGCAGTTTTAAAAACTCAACCAAAATAGCGTGGTATAAGCAATCCCTAAGTCTGAAGCAATTTCATTTTTTGTTTTGTGTTCTCCTTGGCTAATTGAAAGCAACTGAATGATAAAACTACTGTTCAACAGAAAACACCAGATACCGGCAACATGTACATTTTACTTGTCCTTTGTTCCCATGAAAGAAATTCTCATATTCAATCAAAACACCGAGTTTTGCAGAGTGACATTGTTGGCCCTTACTTACTGGCGGCGTAACAAAGGCCAACCGAGCGAGTTCCCTTCGCTCCTCCTCTAGCTGCATCGTTTTTGACCTTCACAATACTGCTAAATATTAAGTTGCAAGCGAAGTTGGAGGTTTCAGCGCGGAAACAAAAGAAAATAAATTTGTTCAAATATGAGAATTTTCTTAATGTGAACAATCTAGAGCATGTCCCACGTGAGACAGAAACTCTGTGTTCTGTTTCAGCACCGAAACCCGACCTCTCAACCTCCATCTACACCGACAAAGAGAAAATTACATAAATACAGTACCGTACTGTAGTTTCTTTTATAACAACACGTGCTCATTAAATTACAAATACGCAAAACTCAGACGTATTTCACTGACACTTAATACGTATAACAGCGATTTACGTATAAATAAGGTTAAATTAACACGCTTTTAGATTACATTTTTCCGGGACCTGAAAGAAAGTCCGTACAAATACAAAATACGCAGAACAGAGTTACGTATAAAACAGGTTCAACTGTATAATATACAGGTCATAATGCATGGTCCACCATCCAGATGGGTTCCAGGCACTTGTTTAAATGAGCCGTTCCTCTTAGGCTGTTCGCAATGGTATATCCATGCACAGTGAGCTATGATACATTTAAGATCAGTGCACATGAAGTGCGCAGTGTCCCTTTGCCCAGGGCACTTTGAGTCCGATCTCAGTGTTCTACTCACGGTGTCAGTTTATGGTTTGTGCCGACAACAATGCAATGTGCGATTGCCAAGAATAGTGACGAAAGAGGAGCTGGGCAGGTGTGACAGAAGACTGTTAAGGGTATTTACATGATATAATCCCAACGGTACTTGTAGCTCACCCATTGGGTGTCCGTCTCGAAGCAGCTACAAAACTGGCGAGCCGAACATGTCCTCGGACACTCCCGGCACTAAAAGCCATACGCTAAAAAAAAAAAAAAACATGATATAATGTAGACTGTCTCTAAAATTTTCACATGCATACGACTGGTCATTTATACCAAGGGTCTGCTGAAAGAGGTTTATACATCTGAAAGAAACTCCACTCCAGACACTGCATAAACCTAGAAGAATTGCTGGAGTTTAATTTCTTGACCGTCAAAGCCAACATTCCACACATATTTTATCTCTATCTTCCAACCAAGAAATGAAACTTCATCTGCAGGTTATTCAATTCCAGACTAGAGGGAACAGAAGGAATTTGGGCAACATTAGGGGCATAATTCACCTTTATTGGGGCATCCTTTTTCATCATTGTAAGTCATATATACATACACACAGAAAATTAGACAAAACTTGCAGCACTGTAGTAAGTGACATGTGATTCATTTGTTTATCATGAGATGTTTAACTGCATTAATCGAAAAGGTTATGGCATTTTAACTCATACATGATGAATACATTTACTATACAGTATATAAAAAAACTATGAAAATGAGGTAGGAGCTACATTCGCTCGCTCATGACAGCCAATAGAACAGAACATTGCCTAGATAACTGAGCTTGCTAAGCTCGCTGTGTCGTACGAAATCTTTATTTCTACCCATGCATGAAAATAATAACTTCTTCAATTATTTTGATGATCCTATGTTACAGAGCTAAAACTTTTGAAGCTGACTGTCGTAACCTTGTGACGCTACGATCAGCTGCTCAGGAGTCAAGATCTGCACATGAACTGGAGTGAGTGAGAAAGATTAGATTGAAATATTTAGGTTCGCCAGGGAAATACAAAATTGAGTGGCAGTATTGGTGTATCAATGCAGTGTACAGAAGTGAAGCTTTAAGAAGTGCTGCGAGATGAAATATTGAATTCATAACGATGTCCCTTAGGAAGTCGAGTGGCAGCAGACAGTTTTACACAGCAAGACGACAAATAATACAAATTTCAGAGTGTATGGCTTTTTAAAGAAGCTTTCGAATTCAAAAGTGTGTTTTTGTAATTGAAGTGAGGAAACTCACCTCTTCTCAGTTTTACCTCAAAAGGTATATTGTACAGTGTTCTAACCCAGACCAAAACTAAATTTCTTGACTGAGCCGTGAATCTAATCTGGATCTCATGGGCGATAGCTATAAAGGGGAGGATACGATGCATAGGTCACCGATTTGAACCATCATCAGTACACGTGTAGGCCATGGCCAGGCATATACCAGGTGCAAGTAGTAAGGTGCGCAAAGAAGAGAGAGAAGCAAGACACGTGCGATCCTAGCGTCAGGATGGCAACTGAATAAATGGCCTTTTAAAACCACTCCTGCCATCTTGAGAGCAAACTACATTACTGCTTAGTCACTTATTCCTTAATTCTAACAAAGGATATGGACGTATATGTAAAGTATTGAAGCCATATTTTCCAGTGTTGCCTATACAAACTGATATTTGTAACTCTTCAGTAGGTCAACACGAATTTCTCCAATGACTGGGCGGAGGGTGCAATGTATATTAATACAGTAGTGTAGCCAAGATCGACCAATGGGGGGTTATAGTTACACAAGCCAAATTCTACGAGCATTTCGTCCCGCAGCATAGCCATGCTCGCCAGTCTATATGCAACAACAGTGCTCAGTAGAACCCACGCTACTGGATGACATGTTCACAGTTGTTCTGTTTGATATAGGCAATGAGGGGCGTGGCGGCGCATCGGTCAAGCTGTTGACCTCTCACCAAGGTGGACTGGGTTCGATTTCCGGTCAATGCATGTGAGATTTTCGAAGTGAAATGCCATGTCCCGTGGTTCGGATACCACGTAAAAGGAGGTCCTCAGGCTCTTGATCGCATGATTAATGGTTTCGTAAAACTAAAAGCTTCCTTCCTTTTTTACTTTTGGTATAGGCAAACGTTCTGTACTTTAATATATCCTACAGTATGCGTTCTACCCCTTGCTAACATGTATTGCTCATGCTTTTTGAGTAATGCTATTCCCTGAACCTCCATCCTCTACCTACAGCACATAAGAATTCAGGGGCGATTTCTCCGAGCATACTACGCTTGCTGCGCAAGTGCAATATTTTTCTGAACCAGGCGAGATTTTAAAAATTACAATATGTACCGTATCTGTAATAGATCTGCGTTAAACAAATTGCATGTTGCATATATCTTGGCGAGTACAGCGAGGCTTGCTCGTGTCTTAGGAGCTTCAGCGGAGCTGTCGACACAGCGAGAAATATATGCGCGCGCAGGTTCCTTCTGTCCAAGGCCGACTGTGAGCTGTCACGTTTGTAATGTGTAGTTGAAAGCTCTGGTCTGAGAGCTACAGAAAGCTACTTTATTGAAAGCACAAGGATTTTTGTTCTTCTTACTTAAGTTCAACACTAGATTTCTGCTGGCAATTTTCTCCAAGATCTTTTCATTCTCCGATACTGTGTTCAATATTTTACAAACAAAGTGTTTGGATATACAGTACTGTGGCAAGAAGGTTGAGCTCTTTTTAAATACTCAGTCTATGTGAGATGAAGATTAATGATGAACCAGAAAAATCAAAATACTAAAGTCTATTCAATGAAATTATTGACAATGCTCTTGTCCAAATAGGAAAGCATTTCAAATACATAAATAAATTTGTGTTCTTCTCGCTGCTGGATTGTGATTTGTTTGAGAAGCACAGAAATAAGTTTCCAGGCAGTTATGTTACTGCTATAGAAAAGACCTATGGGTAATTTTTTGACATAGTTCGCTTAAAAACTGTCTTACGTGTGATGTAGCCTACCATACTCATCTCCTGACTTGAAAGAGAAAAGTGTTTCAGACTTACTGTAGTGAAGTTTATGCATACTAACAAATTGTACATGGGTATGGCAGTGATTTTCAAGCTCATCAAACTGGTAGCAACAATTCCTGCTGCTACATCCCCTGCAGAACGTTCTTTTTCGACACCGAGACGCATTAATACATATTGCAGATCGATTCAAATTCGATTGAAAAAGGATTGCTTGCAAAAATTAGAATACAGTCCTCTTTCTATGATGAAGTTATTGATGGTTTTGTAAAGAAAAGCCGCAGAGTCGAGTTTATTTTCAAGTAGGATCTTATAAATAGATCCAATTTTTCTGTGTACGTACTTCGATGTTTACTTGCTTGAATTATAAAATCACTGCCTTGTCACGAGTTATTAATAATTATAAATTATAATAAGAGTCTGATTTTGAAAATTTGTTATATTTTGGCCCTTCTTGAATTAAAGGTGCGACGTTAAGACCAGTGATTTTCTACGTTTTTGAGGTTTTCTATTGCGGAATTTTAGGCTATATTAAAATATTTAGAGCATGCAGTAGCCTAGGCCGCTCGAGGTAGCACATTTATAAATGAAATGAAAATCCACAGCCTGCATCCAGGCGACTGACCGGGTCTGGGAATGGAATTCATGAAGCCTCCATTTATAAACACCGTACCCAATTGTATTGTCAAGTATGTATTTCAATATTCAATAGCACAAGGAAACTAATTGTGCAAATGAAGGTAGCTTTTGCGTGTTACATATTATATGCAACGGAAGATTGTTAAAAATGTAGTGTAAATATCCGCCCATGTAATGCCATAACCTCATCAAAATTTCACACATAACTCTGCTGAATATCCTGGCAAAAACTTATCATTTTCCCGTTCAATATAAAATCACATGTACACATATAAAACTACAGCCAAAATATATTTTCATCCGATTTTAAACTTCACGCTACCGCTTTTAACCAAGCGAACGCGAAGTCTCTAAGCCAATTCGTCTCCGTGCTGGTTTGCTTCACTAAGCGCTGCGCAGCTTCGCTTCGTTGCATTAAGCAAAGAGCCAGCAGATTCTCTACAAGTAGTCATTGCAATAACCGACAGAGGTCTCTGATGCTGGAGGACTGCGCTCCCATCAGCTGCAAGTGAGAGGCCCTAGCGTCAAGGAAGAAAAGCCAGAAGTTACTCCTCCACATATGCCCAAAACTTTGCGATAGTCCCATACGAAAAAGCATGTAATGGTGTGAGGTACGTACTTAAAAGTGGTGATATTTCGCGTGTGGGGCGAAATATCGACGTGTGTAGCATATGGTTGCACAAACCGATCTCCCAGCTATCCAAAAGTAATTTCATTTATAATGTGTTAAGTTATCAACCTTAGAGTAGCCACCTTACTGTTCTAGAATCATTCGTTATACCGTATATCCAAAAAGGAGCATATGTGTCCAAGAATATAAGTATTTTGATTGTTAGGAATTAATTACGGATCACGTTTGGAAATAGTTTCTGCTGGCCAATTAATGAACGGTATTAACCTAATTGCCCCCAACCTTATTGTGAACGTGGTTTGATGTGCCATTATTTGCATATTTTACCTTGTTTATCTCAAACCTCAGCCTAGGCCTTGTTTATTTTGTAACCCAAACTGAACTGGCCTATTTTAAAAAAATCGCGCAATAGAAAGGATAACGCCACCACCCACTCAGTTCACATGCCTAATATTTTTAATTTCCTACACATTCTTGAATATAATGGCAGGCCTCCTGGAATCTCGGTAATTACTTACCTATTATTTGGTATAAGTTAAGAATACAGTGGTGGGTGTCTGGTTGCCTGAAATCCCACATTAATTACAGGTTAGGAACAAACTGCATATTGGTATAATACACACATTTCCCAAGTGATGTACAGTACTATATTTTAGACCGGTGTATTGCTCTAGTTTATGTTGGCTTGACTACTGGCTTGCCATTGCTACTGTAACTTTCTGTTCCGGTATTTTAAATTTGCTCCTTTTGATGCATTACTGTTATTATCAAACCTACTGTTTTTATTAAATTCCTGTCTTTAATTTTAGTTTTCCAGTGAATGAAGAGCTCAGGAAGAAGTGGATAACTGCAGTTCAGAGGGTTAGCCTAATTGGTCACCGAATGTTTATAGCAGGATAGATAGATAGATATATAGTTTTATTAATTCCATTTGATCAAATACATATATGCAATGCATTTTTGATATTGGACACGTCAGAATTTACATCTATAAAATAAAAGTACTAATAGGTATATACTTCTTCTTCTACGCGATCAGGCCCAGTGGACCGCGCGCTGCTACAAGTTTCCTTCTCCATCGTCTCCTATCCATAGCTGCCATCCGTCAAGTGTCTACGCGTATCGCTGCCTGTTGCAGATCTTCATGGAGTCCATCACTCCACCGCTTCCTTGGTCTCCCTGGTGGTCTTCTTCCTGTGGGGATGAAATCCAGTAGCTTCCGTGGCCATCGGTGGTCTTCCATCCGGGCTACATGTCCAGCCCACTGCAGTCTTCTGGTTTTGATGATTCCAGCTATGTTGGCATAATGGTACAGGTCTTCTACTTCATGATTGTGTCTAATCCTACATTCACCCGTGTGTACATCCCTCACCGGTCCGAAGATCTTCCGAAGAACTTTTCTCTCAAAAACGAGTAGTTTATGAAAGTCCTGTTTTCGGATACTCCATGTCTCACATCCATATAGTACAACGGGTTGGATCAGAGTTTTATACAGACGAATTTTGAACTGTCTGGAGAGACTTCTGGACCGAAGAAGCTGTGTTAAGCTGTAGAGAGTTCGGTTTCCTGCTTGGATCCTGGCGTTGATTTCTGCCTCACATGATGAGTTCTCCGTGAAAAGCGATCCTAAGTACTTAAATTCACGGACCCTCTTGTAGGACTGGTCCCCTACCCGGAGTGACTGTAGTTGCCCAAAAACGTGGCCTTGCCCGCGAGTCATATTGAGGTACTCCGTCTTGGTTTCATTCACGATTAGCCCAAATTTGTTGGCAGCTGCCTTGAGTGCTCTGGTCATTTGCCACAACTCTTCCTGAGAGCTGGAGAGTAAACTGATATCATCTGCGTAGGCAAGGTATGCTAGGTTCTTCCCTTTGACTTGGATTCCTTCAAAATTCTCTCGAAAGGTCTCGCGTATGATCTTCTCCAAGGCAAAATTGATCAGTGTAGGAGATAACCCGTCTCCTTGCCTGAGACCCGTCAAAATTTCAAAATCCTCCGTCACTCGATTTCCCATTTTTATCTTACCGCGTGTTTCACTCAGACAGATCGCTACCAAGTTGATGAGTTTCTCGGCCATTCCAAACTCTCTTGGGCAACTGAGTAGGCTCTTTCGGTGTATGCAATCATATGCCTTCTTGAAATCTACGAATAACACGTGGAGTTCTTTGCCATATTCACCCAGTTTTTCAGTAAGCTGTCGGAGAACGAAGATATTATCTACTGTGGAACGCCCCAGCCGAAAGCCTCCCTGGTAATCACCACGCACTGATTCTGCCACTGGTTGAATTCTATCTTTGAGGCAGTTGGACAAGATCTTGTAGCAGACGTTAAGCAGGGCGATTCCTCGATAGTTATCACATTTCAATTTGTCACCCTTCTTATAGATTGGACAAATCAGAGCTGTTTTCCATTCTGACGGTAGTTCTTCTTTGATCCAGATTGCTTGTATCAGCCTGTGCAGTTTTTCTGTTAGTTTCTCTCCTCCTTCCTGGATCATCTCGGTCTGTATTCCATCTTCACCCGGACTTTTATTCTTCTTGAGCCGTTTGATCTGGATTTTGATCTCATCCAAAGTGGGTGGCGGATAATCCAAGTCGACTGTGGTTGGAGACTGGAATTCAAATACTATTTCAGGGTCTTCGCAATTGAGAAGCTGGTCGAAGTACTCCTTCCATCTCTTGGCGATATCATAATCGTTGGTCAGAATTTTGTCACTAGAATCTTTGACAAATTTCTGTCTCGGCTGGTAACCTTTGTTAAAATACTTCACCTTTTGAAACATTTCCCTGGCATTGTTTCCTCTGAAGTCTGCTTCTGCCGCAACAATGATGTCCTTGACATATTTTCTCTTTGCCCTTCTCAGAGTTGCTTGGGTAGCCCTTCGAAGCTCCTCAAATCGTTCTTTACCCTGCGCCAGATCAGTCTCCTGCAGCCACTTATTCCTGGCTTCCTTTCTCTGTTCCAGAGCATCTGCACATTCCTTTCCAAACCAGATCTTCCTGCCTACTGTGTCTTCCTTGATCGTCTCCTTTGCCGTAGCAGTCAGTGTGCTTCGAATCTTTTCCCAAATTTGTTCAGGGTCTTCGCTCACGTCCAGTTCACTGAGTGCTTCAAAGCGGTTGTTCAGTTGCAGCTGATATTCTGTCTTTATGGCTTCATCCTTTAGTTTTTCAACAAGGTATCTCTCAACCTTCTTTAGCTTAGCCCTGATCCCTCCTTTACACTGAACTTGTAAGTGGCCTCTGACCAGAAAGTGGTCACTTCCACACTCTGCACCCCGTGCCGTCTTAACATCGGACACCCATCTCTTGGTTTGTATATCAATGGCGACATGGTCTATCTGATTTATTATTCTCCCATCTGGTGACATCCAGGTTCCCTTATGGATGTTCCTACGCTGGAAGTTTGTGCTGGAAATGAATAAGCCTGATGACGCAGCAAAGCTAATGAACCTTACACCATTATCATTGCTTACCTCATGTAGGCTGTGCCTTCCTACTGTACCTTGGAATACTTGTTCTTTCCCAATTTTAGCATTCATGTCTCCGATAAGGATCCTCAAGTGTCCATTTGGGATAGAATCCACTACTGCTTCTAGCTGCGCATAGAACTCGTCTTTCACTTCCCTTTCACTTTCTTCCGTGGGAGCATGACAGTTCACAAAAGTCGCCTTGTGATGCTTTACGTTCACTGTTAACACAGAGATTCTGGGGTTGATAGACACAAACTCTGATACATTAGTGGCCAAGACCTTGCTCACACAAAAACCAGTACCCAACCTATGCCCTTGTTCACAGGCTCCATATAGGATAGTCGAGTTCTCAATATCGATGCTGCCCGTATCCTCCCACCGGATTTCTTGCAGTGCAACTAGATCTAGTTTGTATTTCTGGATTTCTTTGACCACACTGGTTGCAGCTCCTACCTTGTATAGACTCCTTACATTCCATGTTCCAAATCGAATACCATTTATTCGCCGTTGCTGTCGTCTAGTATTAAATATTCCGATGCTTACTTGTAGCGTTGAAAGCATTGTTACTATTTTTTTACGAAGAAAGGGTGCTGGCCTCTCGTCCAACCTGTGGCGTTATCCTCACAGCTTACAAGGTTGCTGGCTTTTCTGTCAGGGTGGGCTCCCTTAGCCATCCTTTAATCTCACTAGTCATTAAAATAAATCTACTGAAAATAACTATCAAAAGGGATCAAATAGACAAAAAAAAGGCAGAATATAAAAGGTATGGATCACCAAACACTGCATTGAATCTTCTAGAAATGAAAATCGAAAATCTTGAGGTAATGTAATATCTTATAGCTAGAACTGCAGGATTCACTCGTTTATGTGTACATAACCTTCAATATTCCAATAGGTATATACAGTAATAATAATACTATAACTATTTATAACTTACTATAATAACAGATCTTAAGAGATACAATCTTATTGGACAACTATTTACCCCTTATTCTCTTATCATAATATGAAAACTTAATTCTATAAATACAACAACTTACAGCTAGGTATTACAATTAAAATAGAAAAGTAAAATATAATTATAGATTTCATCGTTTCTATACACTAAGATATTCAACTACAGAGTAAAAACAATGGCACTGCAGATAAGCTTTCAACATTCTATCAAAGGTTTTTATTTTTGAGGCAAGTTTTATATACTGGGGTAGTTTATTGTATAATTTAACTCCTGTGTGATAAGTTCCTTTTTGATATATGCTTGTGTGTGTGTGTGTGAAATATGAATGTTTTGATTTTGTCTTGTGTTATGCCTATGAACATCATTGTTTTAAGAAAGACATCCTTATTCATTATATTCTTTTTACAAAACATAATACTTTCAAAGATATATATGCAGGGCAGAGGGGGAATGTTTAAATATTTAAACAGAGGTCTACATGATTCTCTAGTGTTTGCATTTGCCATAATTCTAATCGCCCTCTTTTGTATCCTAAACGTGCTTAGTACACCTGGCGGCATACCCAAAATATGACCCCATATCTTAAGTATGAATGGAAATAAGCAAAATAAGTATTTCTTAATGTGTGCATGCTAGTGCAGGTTTTCAAAATACGTAACGCAAAGCACATCGAGTTCAGTTTAGTATTCAGATATTGTATATGTTTATTCCATTTCAAGTCATGTTGTATCCATAGTCCTAAAAACTTTGTTTCTGATTTATTTTCTATTTGATGACCATTTAATGTTATATTGGGCTTCACAGGATTCCTATTCTGTATAGTGTGGAAATTTAGACATACTGTTTTTTTATAGTTGATTATGAGGCGATTATATTGTGACCATTTGGTTAACTCTCCTGTAACGGAGTCAGCAGACTGCTGTATGACCTGTTTAGTTTCACCTTTTATTACGAGTGTTGTATCGTCCGCAAACAAAATTTCCTTATGTGAATGAACGTTCTGTGTTATTTCACTGATATATAGAAGGAAGAGTAGTGGGCCCAAAACCGATCCCTGGGGTACTCCAAATTTAATCATTCCCTCATAGGACAATGTTTCATTAAGTAATTTGGTTCCATCATCCTTGTGTCTCAAGCTTACTATTTGTTTACGCCTTGTTAAGTGAGACTCTATCCATTTATTAGCTAGACCTCTAATACCATATTGATTTAGTTATGTAAGGAGGATTTTATGGTCAACAACATCAAATGCTTTCGATAAATCCAAGAATAGGCCAGTTACATGTTCCTTATTGTCAATTAATTTCAGTATACTATTAATACATTCATAAATTGCTGTCTGTGTAGATTTTTCCGTTTTGAATCCATGTTGTGAGTTTGATAACATTTTTTTTTTTCTATAAAAGTTACCAGTCTCTTATACATGATTTTTTACTCCATTTTTGCAATACCAGTTGGTAAGGTAATAGGACGATAGTTATCTAATTCATCTTTTGAACCGTTTTTGTGCACTGGAATTACTTTTGATACTTCAAAATATCCGGTTAAGTTCCCGAGAGGATTGAACTGTTTATTAAGTGTGTAAGTGAATTTATTATATTTTCTGCACATTTCTTTAAAATTGCATCAGGAATGCCATCAATGCCTGCACAAAATCTATTTTTAGCTCTTTGATAACTATTCTTACCTCTTCACTTGTGACATGATTTATAAATATTCACTACATATATTTATTTTATTATTAGAAATTAGTGTATTTACCTGTGATTTATTTAATAATTTTTGTGGAATTTCCAGAAAATAGTCATTGAAAGTGTTTGCTATTTCCTCTGGATTATTAATCACCTTATTATTTCTGGTCAGTGTAATGTTCCTTTGTATTTTAGCAGGTTTCCTGTTCCTTTCTTTATCACTGACCACATAGCCCTGTGTTTATTAGATAATTGGGAAATAAAATTATCATTATGCATTTTCTTTGCTAGTCTTATTACCGTATTTAATAATTATGCTAGTGTATTTTTGTAGTATAAATTGAATTCAGGTGTTGTGTGGTATTGTTTATATAATTTGTGTAGAAATTTCTTTCTTTGACATGAATTTATAATCCCTGTTGTTATCCAATTGCTAGCTTTGTTATTTTTAACAGTTATTTGTCTAAAGGGGAATGTTGTTTCAAAATAGTGTTTTAGGGTACTGTTAAATGCATTAAATTTATCATTTACATTTTCTAGTTTATAAATTTCTGACCATGTTTCCTTACTTAATAAGTCATTGAAATATGTAACATTTGTTTCAGTGAATGCCCTGCACTTTGATTTTACTCCATTGATTGTTTCGGGTACTTCAAGACTCGGTATTTGTCCATGGTGGTCACTAAAAGCCGGACAATTGACTTCTATTGAATGCTGATATTTATCTGTATTAAAAAATTGATCAGGAGTGCATTTACTAAATTTTGTTATTCTTGTTGGGGTATTTACTGTAGGTTTCAGTCCATAGGAAATTAGTAACTGTGTTAATAATTCACAGTTTCTATCAAATTTTAAGAAATCCACATTTACATCCCCACAAATTATTATATTTAAATTTACTTTGCTCATGTTATTGAGCAACAATTCTAATTTATCTATAAATAAACGAAACTTTCCTGACGGAGAACGGTATACGCATACAATTATTAACTTAAACTGCTGTATTTTTACGGCAGAAAATTCAAAATCCTGTTCCATATTTAGATAATCATAAGCTGTTAACTGTTCATGATCCGAATTATTTCTTAAGAAGATGCAAGTATCACCGTGGCTAATATTAGATCTAGAGTATTTACTAGCTTGTGTAAACCCTGGGAATTGAATTAATTCGAGTTGTTCCTCTTTCAGCCAATGTTCTGAAATACATAGTGCTGAGGTGTCTTTAAATTCATTTTTAAGCATTAGATTTATGTAATCAATTTTATTATAGAGAGACTGAACATTCTGGTGGTAAATTTTAAATTTGTTACTTTTGCAAGCTTGTGTTGGTGATTTATTTACATTATTACTATCGAAATTGTTATTATTATTGTTGCTAGACAAATCCGAAATACCATTGTTCCACTCAGTTAAATTTGACATCGAATGATCTGAATGCCAAACCTCACGTTTGGCATCTTTTACAAGTTTCCCTGCTTCCACTCTAAAGATATTACTGTTGAACTATTCTTACCATTTGAATTTACAATTTTGCAGATTTCATCACTAAGATACTCTTTTCCTAACCTATTTAAGTGTAGACCATGTCGAGTGTGGAACTTCCTGTCTAATTTACTTACATCCATAATTTGGACATTTGGAAAAATCTTACAAATTTTACGAATTTTTTCCATTTGTAGCCTCTATTTCTACATTTACACATGATTTGGGAATTAAATCGTATCTCTGCGGAATGTTTACAAGAATGAAGCATGGATGGCAATGTACCCTTTAAATCTTTGATTACCTTTTTACTCTCGTTTCTATTGATGTCGTTTGCTCCAGCGATGATTACTGCATAGTCCTTTGAAGTGAGGGTTGCACACTCTTCTACCATCAGCTCACTTCAGAGAAGCTGTGAGAGATACGAGCCAGCAGCGTGGACGGTAAAAAAAAAGATGCTGTACCTATAATATTCCCAGCTTTTACGCAATATTATCAGTCTGTCGGTAGCTTACATTGTTTAACCACACTAATGTGTTGATCTGGCTACTTCATACATCTAAGTTTGTATTATTGAGATTGTGATGATATACTGTTGGCAATGAGTAGTAGAGTAGGCCTAGGCCTATGTTTGGTGTTAGTGTGGTAACTTATATGGTGTTGGTGATTGTTGTTTTAAGGGATGGAACATCAAGGTGAAGGGAATAGACTCTCTTGTTATGCATTGCTTGCGTAGGTACACGTCAGAAGTTAATCCTACAAAGTTTAGAGGTTTTGGTAAAACATGACAAGGCCATCTGTAGCCCCAGAAAATATTTGACGCTCTAAGCTCTCACTTGCACTTTTAGTTCCCATGTTAAAACTTACTGGTACACTACTGGTTGCTGTGACTACCACAGCTACATCATCACTAACAAGCTTATTCAGTTCTGTCAAATAGTGCATAATTGTTATTCCACCACCTTCAGTCGCGTGCTGGATGCGAGAACTTACAGGACAACACCGCACCAATTAAGGCTACCAGTGTAGCCAGGGGACTGCCTCCCTTTATTCTAACAATCGTCAGTTTGACAACAGTGAACTGCTACAATGTCTATAATACACCTGCACGGATGATATTGGGCGGTGAGCCATGCTCATATTGCAAGTCGAGAAATACACGTTAACAAGTGGTCCTGTGTAGTTATGAATAATATGTATTTCAGAACTCGACGGAATAAAACTTGAATGTCATTCAGTTAGGTCTGCTGGAAACAAAAACCATAGGTTTATCAGTGTTCCAATATGTGGAGCAATCTGAGCATAAAGGGTTGGACCCATGCGAAATGTGGCAACTATGCTTGCTATTATCCCCAAATGCTTGAAATAGACACCGAAACCACTGTTTATATTAAACTAAGTTAATAGTGTTAGGTTAGGATATACCAAGAATTACTCTTCAAGTAACAGTGGCTCCTCTCTTCCCACCTATATACAGGGTCTTTCTTATAAAGTAAGAACGGCAAGCAGCGGTTTTGTTATCCGCTGATGCGGTGGCCTTGGCCGAGCTTGTGCGGCGACGTGGCCCCCTGTCCTAAGCGTGTGTACAGTCCTATACGAAACATTACCTTATCGAAGATCCTGATAGTGTCGTCCTTCCTGGGTTATTCAGGCATTGTATCTGGTAACCACATTCTGACTGACGCGAGTGAGTTCTGCCACTGCAAAGTTATTTTATTTCTTTTATTTTATGTTTTTTATTGAGCACTGAGCAAGTAGTGTCAAACTTATTTACAATTACGTGAATCTGGGCTAGTGAAGGTGGCACTTCATCAGAAAATTGCTGAACTAATGCATCACGTACCCACCGAGCCGACTCGTACTTATAATAAGTCTTACACACAAAAATACGACGTTGCAATGCTAACTGTCTCACCATGTTAGCAGCTGAGGTTCAGACTGGCAACTGAACACTTGCACGCTTATTGCATGGCCAAATATATACTATGTGCGCGCTTTCAATACTACAGCACAGGGCCGTGGCACGCCACAAGCTCGGCCAAGGCCACTGCAGCAGCGGATAACAAAACCACCGCTCGCCGTTCTTACTTTATATGAAAGACCCTGTATAATCATAACAGTGCCAGCATATTGTGGACCTGTTCCACAACTCTTCCACCCGCCCTTCATGACCCACCATAGTGCTACCAGCTTAGGGCCATAGTTCCAGTTGCCATGGTTAGCCTATATAGCAAGCAATGCCCAAGACTTTCATGGT
Organism: Meconema thalassinum; assembly: GCA_946902985.2. Taxonomy (NCBI): domain Eukaryota; kingdom Metazoa; phylum Arthropoda; class Insecta; order Orthoptera; family Tettigoniidae; genus Meconema; species Meconema thalassinum. The sequence goes on from OX336388.2 coordinate 170,582,461, forward strand.
GAATATAACAACCCAGCCTAAATACTTGGGCACTTAGAGTAGTCTACCTAATATTAATTCATTTCATTAATTTAATTAATTACATTAATTTCGTTGATTCTATAGAACACCTACTCCTAGCTTTTACACCTTTAACCGGCACATTATTGAAAGTATATGAGTCACATAGCCTACCTTTTTCGGAGTATTTTAAATTGAAATTTCTGTCAATTATCACTGCTGTACCGGAAATATTTGCTATATTACGTAAATAAATGTTTTTTGTTTCTTGCTCATTCAACGACGCCAGCCATGTTTGAGGGACACACATTGACGTCATATCACGTTCTATCACTGTTGCCAACATGTTTGACACAAAATACACCACTCGACACACGTAATGTTGTAATTATGTGAAGTGTAAAGGCAATAATTAGCAAAACCACTGGCCTGGATAAAGATTATTGATAATAATAATAATTTCGTATTGCATCTGAGGCCGGGTGCAAGCTTTGTTATTTGACACCCAGAGGGTAGCTTGCATGTCAAATTTCGTTGTTCCTTGACTATGAAAGTCAAAGAAAGTCAAGGAGGTTAGATGTTAGATATCTAAGCTCCTTCAACTCTATAGCGCTTTCTAGTAGAGAAATGAGGAACTATGTGTTGGCGGAAACACCCGAGATTAATTTTGCCATTATGTACTCGGCCTACTGAATTCAAATGGGTTCTTTGACATGCCAACATCGTATGACATGCGTATCGTATTTTTGCCGCCTTTCAAATACCACTTACCACGGCCAGGAGCGAACCTGCAATCTTGGGGTTAGTAGACCGACACGATATCCATTCACCCACCGTGGCAAGCTAAGATTATTGATGCGCGTCAGTGACAGTATATGGTGGCCGTCGTCATCAAAATCTGGAAAGTTTTCAATTGGAATAGTTAGTGTACAAGAGTAGAACATTTTGCCGCTACTGGGTGTTATTGCATTTATCAGCAGTGCCACCATTACTGTTTGGCGCTGGTTTTGTCACTCAGAGTTCGAAACATGGAATTGCAGTGGTAAACACAGAATAAGGCTTTACATGCAAACCTAACCTGAGGCTTATGCCCCAAACCCCTTGCTGTACTACAATCAGTAAGTTTCATCCAGACAGTCGTCTAACCTAGTAACAGCTAATGGTTTCGACAAGACAGTCGTCCAACCAAGGAGCGACCAATAGCTTTTGTCTCACCCTTTTTACTACATCAGTAATTTTCGTGCAAACAGTCGTCTAACCTCGCCACAGGGGTGTGAAGTGAAGTTGTCAGCATTGCCTGATACAAATCTCATCGAACATGGTGACTTTTGGTCAGTTTATTACTGCAGAGTGAAAATGTTGATAATTTCCTTATTGAAGTGTGAGAGGTTTTCATATATCTTTTCTTTCTTAAAAGCAATTATTAGCCTCAATAACAATAAATTCAAACAAGTTTCAGAGTGATACTATCAAAAATAACCAATTTGAAACGGGACACCGTTCACTGCCAAATTTGTTCTATAATCATAAAATTACACTTGAAAATGTAGATGATCAATTTTCTCTCCTAAAGCATGATCATCAGCCACCACAACATAGGCTATTGTGATAACAATAATGTTATTGGCGTTACGTCCCTTTTAACTACTTTTTTTTGTCGTGTAGCCTCCTGAGAGGCCGAGTGCAGGTATTTCTAGTCGACGCCCGTAGGCGACCTGCGCGTCGGAATGAGAGATGGAATGGATGAAGATGAATGAAACTGGGCAAGGATGTGGAAGGAAGCGGCCGTGGCCTGTCAGAAGGTACTGTACCAGCATTCGCCTGGTGTTGAAAATGGGAAACCACGGAAAACCATTTCAACTGCGCCTATTAGAGACTTCGGGGTGCTGGAATTTTGCCCTAAAGGGGATCTTTAACGTGCCAGTAAATCTACTAACATGGCTTCCTTGCATTTGCGTCCCCTGAAATGCCAGTAACTGTACCAGAATTCGATCCTGCAACCTTGGGCACAGCGAGCGACAATGTTACCGCTGAGCCACGCAGCCAATCTCAGCTAATGTGAGATTGAATGTAGGCCAAGGTTTCTTCGTTAGTCTGCAAGAGCCGCATAGCCACTTAAAATACGGACAGTAAAACATTCGACTACCACTTTTGTAAAGAAATAATTAAAAAATGAAACAAGAGGCTGAATGCTAATACAAAACACAAATTTCCAGTTGCCGATAATTATTAGCCTTCTGTAGACATTGTTTGTGTAGGATTACGAGGCACACAGGCAATGGAAATGGAACACACGTTTAATGTACTTGACATTTACTAGAACAGAACTGAACGAACAAGGTGATACAACATTCTTTTATACACACCAAAACAAAAACAAAAGAGAAACTTATCTCTACGGAACAGGTTTACTGATTACCAGTGTGACCAACACAAACCATGGTCACATATTCCAACACACCTCCTTAAACCTGTTGGAGTAGAGGACATGATGCAAGACCCAAGTCTTTACAAAATAGAATATGCGTAGGCTTAGGAAGAGGCTTTGTTAGGATGTCTGCAGTCATTTTTGAAGTGTCCTCATATTTGATGTATATGACTATAGAATCCAAAGCATCTCTAACATAGTGATATTTAGTGTCAATATGTTTGGTCCTATTATGGTGGACTGGATTTTTTGCCAGTTTTTCAGCTGATTGACTATCACTCAATAATATGATGGTTGTCTTGAGATCTATAAAGTTAGACAAAACACGTTTCAACCAAACAGCTTTTCTTACACCTTCACTCAGTGCAACATATTCGGCTTCAGCAGATGATAAGGAAATGCATTTTTGCTTTTGAGCCCCCCATGATATAGCACCACCTGCCATGTTGAACACAAAACCACTGTATGATTTTCGGTCAGTGCTATCATTAGCCCAGTCAGCATCAACAAATCCCATGAATTGACCTCCATTCCTGACATACTTAAGTGACAAGTCTTTTGTGCAATGTAAATAACGCAGCACTCGCTTTGCAGCAGACCAGTGAGATTCATTGTAACAATGATTAAATTGACTGAGATATGATATCGCATAGCTTATATCTGGACGCGTGCAAACACTTAAATACATGAGTGAACCTATGAGTTCTCTATAAGGAAGATCACTAGTTTCTGTATCAGAAACACCAAGATTTGGTTTGTTTTCCAAAGGAGTAGCAATGGGACATGCATCGTGCATACCATATTTCATTGCAATCTCACTGATGTACTGCTCTTGGCTAAGATACATTGTACCATTCTTCGTATCTTGCCTTACTTTAATACCTAAAATATAAGAAATTGGTCCAAGATCTAGTACTTTAATTCTTTATCATACAGGTCTTCAATGACTTGATCTCATACTCATCATTATAAGCCACAATGAAATCATCCACATATAATGCAATAATTACCATACCTTGGGCTTGTTTCTTAAAGTACACACAGGGTTCATCAGCGCAATTTTTGTAACCCAATTTGACAAGAACAGAGTGAGCTCTCTCATTCCACAAACGAGAAGATTATTTTAAGCCATAAATAGATTTTTTTAACTTGCAAACTTTATGCTCTGAACCTTTCTTGACAAAACTTTCTGGCTGATACATGTAGATCTCTTCATCTAACTTTCCATTGAGGAAAGCAGATTCAGCATCCCAATGTACCACCTTCAAATCTGTTTGGACAGCCGAGGCAAGCAGCATCCTTAACGTGCTGTGTCGAACAACAGGAGAGAAAGTTTCTGTAAAATCTACTCCGTACCTTTGGGTGAAGCCCCTGGCCACAAGTCTGGCTTCATACCTTTGAATGTTACCATCAGAGTCTCTTTTTACTTTGAAAACCCACTTACTACTGACAACATTATTGCCCTGGGGTTTATCAACTAGATCCCAGGAGTCATTTAACTGAAGTATCTCCATTTCTCTTTCCATAGCCTGCTCCCACTTAACCCTATCAGGCATGGACAGTGCCTCCTTAACTGTACTAGGTTCAGAGTCATCAGTGAGAGTCAAGTATGTCACATAGTCTGACATGTCTACAGGCTTTTGTTGGCGCCTAGGATACCTTTGATTACCTTCGGCATCCCCCTCCATTGGCTCATTGACGATGGTGGCAGAGCCCACAGAATCACTGCAGTCTGAATCTGTTCCACTAGGGACATAGCTTAAATCAGCTGAGTCAACAGTCTCAGCCACACCAGCACTGCTAATGGGCGATACGCTTTCAAGTTCCAAAATGCACTCTGTCCCATCCTCTGAGTTGTCGGTTTCTGCCTCTCTGTCAGTGGGAACTGAGATCTGCAACATTGCAGGTTCATTAATCTGCAAGGATGGGCCAACATTACCTGGAGACACATCAGACAACTCCTGGAACACATCTTCAAAGAACTGTGCATTCCTGGACTTAAAATGTTGATGAGTAACAGGATGCATGAATCTATAGGCTTTACTGTCCTCACAATAACCACAGAAAACGTGTTTTTCACTTTTAGGATCCAACTTGTTTCTCTTTTGATCAGGGACATGAACTTGTGCTACACAACCAAAAATTCTTAGATGCTCCATATTGACCTTGTTACCAGTCCAGATCTCCTCTGGAACTTTACCTGGAATTTTTCTGGTTGGGGACCTGTTTACAAGATAGGCTGCTGTATTTATTGCTTCAGCCCACATGCGTTTATCTACTTTGGACCCGCTCATCATGGCTCTACATTTATCAAGCAATGTTCTATTCATTCGTTCAGCTACACCATTCTGCTGTGGAGAATAGCTAGTTGTAGTTTGATGCTGAATACCTTCTGATTTAAGTAGCCTCTCAAAAGCTTTGCTACAAAATTCACACCCCATTGTCAGTTCGTAGGACCTTAATAGATCTTTCACACTGATTCTCGACCTGTGCCTTGAAATCAATAAAGCAATCCAAAACATCACTATTCTTAGCAAGGAAATACACAAAAACCTTTCTAGAATTATCATCAATGAAGGTCAAGAAATAGCGAGCATTGCTCCAAGATGGAACTGGCATAGGCCCACATAAGTCTGAATGAATAAGATCTAGCTTATATTTGCATACAGTTTTACTCTTACTTGACTTAAATGGTTGTCTAGCTTGTTTACCTTCAGCACATGAAAAACAGTTTTTAAAACCATTATCTGAGAAATTAATTCCATGAGTGAGAACATCTCTTAACAACTTCATGCTGTGGTTGTTAAGATGGCCTAGTCGTTTATGCCATAAATATTCTGAGTCCTCTGTACAAATATTAGCTTGAACACTGAGAGCATTGACTTGGTAAACACCCCCCACATTACTCGCAGTCAGTGCTACATTACCTGTAGCAACAAAGTTTTCATTATCATAAACTTCACAAGTATTTTCGGTGAATACAACAACAAAACCCTTTTGAGTAACAGCAGACACAGATAAAAAATTAGCAGTGAGACCAGGAACATATTCTACATTGGACAAGGTTTGTGAAATACCATTTTCTAATTGAACAAATACATTACCAGATCCTTGGCCATACAATTTTCGATTGTTTGCTGTACTGATCTCCAGATTAGGGCCAGCAGTGAAGTTCACCATCGCAGTCTTGCTTGAACTCATATGCTTAGTAGCACCAGAGTCAACGAACCAGGCCCCTGTAGAGGCCCTAGCACTTAATACCTGTCCATCGGTCGCCAGCATCATCTTGTCTTTCTTCGACTTCTGTTGAGTTGAGCTCTGCATCTCCTCTTTCCTGCAATCCCACTTCCAGTGTCCTGGCTTCTTGCATTTCCAGCAGAAGGGCTTCTTCTTCGTCTTATCTTCTCGTAAAAACAGAACAGAATCCTTGGATGGCTTGGAAGTACTTTTCCCACTCCAAGTAGTATCTTGTAGCAACTTGGTTCGGACTGTGTCTGCAGTAAGGTCTGTTCCGGAACTTTCCAGAGCCATAATCATAGGCTGAAACTCATCTGGTAGACCTTTCAGCATAAGAGCTGCACAAACTCGTCGTCCAGTGCCTTATTCATATACGCAAGTTGCTGAGCAAGTCCCATAACCTCACTAACATACTCTTCCATCGTCTTGTAGTGCTTTAATCTAACTTTGCACAATTTCTTCAAGATGACGATCCGCCGATTCACTCCTTTATCTGAGTAGGCCTTTTCAAGAGCTTCCCAGACTTCCTTCGCGGTCTTACAAGGCATGACGATTGGGAAAATTGATTTATCCACCATGAGGTTAAGTCTGGCCCTAGCCCGACTTTCGTCTTTCGCTTTCTTCGCAGATGTTGTAGTATCTCCATCCGGGTAGCAAACTATACAGCTCCACAGATCTTCGAGTCTTAGGACGTTTTCCATCTCGAATCGCTAATCCACGTAATTTAGGCTACCTCGCAGCTTATCTATAGCCGGTAACGAGGTGCTGGTTGCAGACAAGTTGATTTCGATACGTAGCGAAATTCACAGTTCATATAACGAGCAGTCTATCATACGCACTTTATATTCGCACGGTGGATTCGTGGTTGGGCCCATAACCTGTAGGATTACGAGGCACACAGGCAATGGAAATGGAACACACGTTTAATGTACTTGACATTTACTAGAACAGAGCCAACTTGGTGTCCTAGGCGAAACCCCACACAAGACACGGCACAAACCTAGAAGAATTGCTGAGTTTTAATTCACCGGCCGTGAAAGCCAATATACCATCCTTTTGGAAGCCTTCATAGGGAGGTTAAGGCTGCTTGAGGTTTTACTTCTCGCAGTCAAGTGGTGCAGTTGCACCTAATATAAAGGGAGGTGGCGCGCAGTTCGTCACTCCTGTGGGGGTCCGGGCGGGGACACCAAGAGCCCGCCGATGAGCCAACTTGGTGTCCTAGGCGAAACCCCACACAAGACACGGCACAAACCTAGAAGAATTGCTGAGTTTTGTTATGATAATGTTATAAATTTCATGTTCTTTTTAATTACTGCAGCTTCAGAGTTGCCAGGGTACTGGAATTTTTGCTTCAGTAGGGACAGTTCTCCCACTTACAAGTACCCTCAATTGCTAGCTAACTCTTTAGAGATTCAGTTTTATTGTTGCTTATTTTAGGGTCTGTGACATCGGGGTCATATAGCCCCATGTATTTGGTTGTGTATGTGTGTGTGGAATGGCTGTACTAGAGTGTGTATTTGTTAATTGGGGATAGGATTGGGAAGGCTCTGATGTAACTCTATTACTTTTGGCACAGGAGACTAGTGCCTTACCAACTACCAGTATATAACCAAGGAGAAACTGTTCCGCCTAGTCAATACATTTATTTACAACAAGTTATAAACTTGCTATTATATGGTACATGTTTCGGGGCCTCTAGTACTGGTCCCTTCTTCAGCCATAAATTAAGTTGCAAAATCCAGCATAATTAAAGATATCATAATAAAAAAATATGTACATAAAATGATGAGTGAATGGATGAAATGAGGCGAAAAAGAACATATTACTCCTGAGAAGTAATGTGAGTGCACATCAGTAAAAATTAACACCATTGGTATTGCTAGGTTCTTGAGAATACACTTATATAGCACTGTTCTAATGTTTGTGTATGTGGAAATCACTTCACTTGGGATTTATAGCCTGTTTACAATGCTGTTGACTGAAACTTGCTGTTTGAACATACACAAACATTAGAACAGTGCTATATAAGTGTATTCTCAAGAACCTAGCAATACCAATGGTGTTAATTTTTACTGATGTGCACTCACATTACTTCTCAGGAGTAATATGTTCTTTTTCGCCTCATTTCATCCATTCACTCATCATTTTATGTACATTTTTTTTATTATGATATCTTTAATTATGCTGGATTTTGCAACTTAATTTATGGCTGAAGAAGGGACCAGTACTAGAGGCCCCGAAACATGTACCATATAATAGCAAGTTTATAACTTGTTGTAAATAAATGTATTGACTAGGCGGAACAGTTTCTCCTTGGTTATATAGTGAATCTGTCGATACGGAAAATGATCTTCTTTCAGAGCACAATTTAACTACCAGTATGTCAAATACTGAGACTATTTTATTTGTTTGTCAACCCTCCACAGAAAGGGTTTCCCTTGAAGAAAAGCATTCAATGTCCACGATTAGACAGGTTTCAATATTTAGCATAACAGTAAAATATGGCTGACACAATGAAACAGTATGCATACAAGTAATTGTACCATGCTATATAAGAAAAAAAATAATCAGTGTTTGCTTTCTGTTAACAGAAAACTCTAAGAAAGCATTCAAAGGAAATGAGTCTGCCTATGGAATCTATTCCTTGTACCTCTGCTAAATCTCCACCAAAGGAATCATACAAGAGAATATTGGAAGTCTCTCGTGAAAGAAATGAAAGGAACACGAAGAAGGTAAAAGTTCTTCAGCAAACAAACAGAAGGCTTAAAAGGAAGGTGAATAGCCTCAATGATATTATTAAAGGAATCAGAGAAAATAATCTCATGTCAGAAGATACCCTAGAAATATTAGGTGCTGCATTCAGCCAGAATAATGAATTTCTGGTCAGACAATTAGCTAAAGCCAAAGGAGAAACTGTCGCAAGAAAATATAAACGAGAATTACGGGTATTTGCTTTAACTCATCATTTTTATTCTCCTTCTGCATACAGTTTTGTTAGGAATGCCTTCAATACTTGCTTGCCACATCCACGTACCATTTCAAAATGGTACAGACACATTAATGGCACACCTGGATTTACATCTGAAGCTTTTCAGACTAAAAAACTCAAAATTGAAGAAAGCCCACAAAAGTTAGTAGTTTTAAATTTCCTTCGGAGTAGTGTGTGCATTAAATCATCACTCTGGCTATTCAAACCGAACAGCCAGATTAGCGTCATTTTATCAATTTTTTTTTTAAAGTAGATTTTGGACTAATTTTAGGCCACTGTGCAAGGTTGAGCGCTGCATTTGAAGTTTGTTTCTGTGATTTTTTGTACAAATGAATTAATTATAGTCTTGCCATTGTTTTAATGCTAATTTATATTTTATTTGATGTACATTACCAAATTTTACAAAAATAGGAAGGAATCATACTGATTTTTGCTGTTGTGAAAAAATGTAAGTTCTGTTAATATTGCCACAATTTTTGTAAAAATCTTGACTACGGTAATTTCTTGGAGGGGTTACAATTTTCTTTTTTCTCTATTTTTAAATCCAAGATAGAAGAGATGCCTAGAATACAGTTTCAAGGCATAGATCAACAAATTGGAAATTGCCATAATTTGGTGATAGAATACAATGCTTGTTACTGTGATTTATTTAAAATACATGTAATTCAAATTACATTTACTTGTAAGTCATCACTTATTTCTTCTTAATTTAATTAGAACTTGATGTCAGGGTTAACCTATATTTTTAAACAAACCTTTTTAGTGTGTTGTACTTGTGAAATATAAGTTTCTTAAAGTTTTTCGGGTTTGTGATTCCTTCAATGCCTTTTCCTTACAAAAAAAAATGGGTTGTGTGATGTTCAGCTAAACATCCGGTACCGTACAATGTTTTCTATAACACAACGTTCATCTTCTTTTTACCTGCCATCAGGGCATAATGCACAGAATCATGTACTACTATGCCTACATTATTAGTCCGATTAAGAGAAAGAGCGGGCAAACAAAAAATCTGCGCTGTGGAAGCCTCAGTCAAGAAGCTATTATATAGTGTACTCTACTTCAAACGTGAGTGGCATATATTTTGTTGCTAATGACCTTGTAGTTCCATCCCTTGAAACAACAATAACTAACACATATTTTAGTGAATTCCTTTATTTCTTCTTGTCTTAATGAAGATGAAATCCTTATGCTGTATTGTACTACAGCACAAATATTGGGTACCGGTACCGGATGGAGTGAAAGTTTACTTCTTCCCTAAGTTTGTTCATTTCCCAACCAACGCATGAGGTTTTCAAAATTCAAAGCGTGGTAAGTGATTCAAATTCCATGTAAGAAGAGACCATGTGGCTTATGATGGCAGTTTATTAGTTTGAACATGCACATTGCTTCATGAGGAACAGTGAGCGGAGGTGGATTTGATTCCCACGTAGGTTATTATAGAATGGTTTTCTGAGGTTCCCCACTTTAGCTCTAGACTAATGTCAGGATGATATTGAAGTACAATCTCTTGCTTTCCAATCCTAGCCCCCTTCACAAGTACATGTGCCTGAATGCCACGTTGTCCCTGGTCCATTAAGTGAAACAATCATTCTGCCCATTCACTGAGGTTTAGAATATATAATCATTAATTCTTGTTTATTTTACTTCAGACATGGTTGGTCATCAGTCCCGTGTACTTTGTGTAGCATATGAGTTCTGTCTGAAAAGGTGAGTTATGATATAGTTGCTCTCCCAGGACTCGAAATAGGTTGGTCTACAATTTCCCTAGACTGGAGAAATAGCATTTTGGCAAATTAAGTCTGAATTGATATTTCTACTGTCTGCGTATTCCCGAGTTACCGATATGAGAATACATTTTCTGTTTCAGTTTAGTTCTGGGGCAGGGGCTAATGGGAAAGCTGGCTGCCGCGCGCAACCAGCCCTATGTTATTCTTATCGAGGGGACAGTCATAGCTGGGGCAGGGGCTAGTGGGCAACATGGGCGCCACACCCTGAGACTGGTGATGACGTCATAGTAAAAGGTCAACCGTGTAACAATGCTAAATGGAATATTTATTATTGTTATGATTATTAGTATTATTAGGTAATTATTGATTGATCATGTACAATCAAGACCAGTTTTTTTACTGTCCACATTTTGGTGTAGTGGCTAGCATTTTTAGTTAATACTGCTTAGGCTTAGATTTGATTCACTGCTCAGCTAAGAAATTTAATATATGGTCTTAGAACTGGAACGGGGTGCACTCAGCCTCGTGAGACAAATGTAAGAAAAAGTGGGATTCTTTCCTACCTCAGCCATTGTGAAAGTGTTTTTTATGGTTTTCCACTTTTACTCTAGGAAAACTTTTTTGTCATGGTTCTTAAGTTAAGGCCACAGCCACTTTCGTCCAATCCATATTTGAATTACAAGTAAGTACACACTCTTATAACTATTACAAACCTAAGCCAACCTAAGTATATGACAGTAATAATAATACTGTAAACTACAACATAAAAGCAACAACAATAAAGAGTGTGGTAGTGCAGTGGTTAAGCTGTTAGCCTTTTCTCTAAGGTAATACACATGTTAATACAAATGTCATTAACATATTAAAAAAAGACAGATATAATGTTTAAAACTGATTACACTTGTCTCTTTTCAAATTATTACTTGGATTATAAATACAAAGGTGAACTGGGTTTGATTCATAGTTAATGCATGTGAGATTTTCGAAGTGAAATGCCATGTCCTGTGGTTTGGATTCCACATAAAAAGAGGTTCCATGGCTCATACATACAAGATCATGGTTATGTTAAACTATAATCTTTTTTTCTTTGTTTTTTACCCAATGGTGTGCCCGATAATCTGGCTTTGGATTGGGTGGCCCGACACACGTCAATCCTCACCCAAAATTCGGTACAACTCGAAAATAAAAAAAAATCTTAAATGTCCGAATCAGTTTTGGCCTAAGAAAAACTATGTCGGGAACGAGATTCAAGCAATCCCGGGGTCTTTATAATGATGGGTACAACTGGGGTAAAATCTCAAAATTGATCCAGTGGACACACAAGTATGACAACGAACAAGAATGACAAAAAACTCCGCTGTTAAAATAAAACTCATCCACCATTTATTACAGAACCACACCACTAAATACATAATATCAAACACAGAAGCCTACCTTTGCTCGAAGACTTCTTAAAATTACTCTTGATGTGCAAATAAATAAATGACGCAGATGCAAAATTCAAATTAATGAGGACAAAAATCTCCGGGCGTCCTAATCTTTGGATACAAAATAACTTACGGAGATCAGAGCTATATCACCCTAGTATTACAACCATTACTTCAAAATGCTATGTCACCTCTCCGTTGAATAGTCCATAAATGAGGAGGTGCATAACTATGAGAAAATATTCAAAGAAAAAAAATTGTTGCCTCATTCGATCTCCTTCTAACTAAATGTAATCACCAAAATAAAAATAAAATATATTTATATATGGATGTCACTGGCGTTAAAGAATTCGTTTTCAGACCTTTTATTCATGGATTAAATACTTAAATTATTATTCTCACTGGTTTTCGTTCAGCTGTGCCTCACTCAGAAAAATGACTGGTTGTTGGCTTTTACATTTATTACTTTACATTGTAAAATCTTTATGATTCCAGATATTTATTTATTTTTTGTTAACCACTGCATGCTCTTTACACATTTATAAATAGACAATAAACATTTAAGTGGATGGCCTCTGCCTATCTGTATTATTTTTCAACTGACAATTGCCTCTAAATTTCATATACTTGAACCTATCACGTAACATTAATTATAATCATTTATTTTATTCACCTTCCTATAGCGAGAACCTTTAGTTTCATCATAACTTCGTATTAGGCAACCCTACTATTTTATCAATGCAGTTTCATTATTTACACAACCTTGTATCAGTTACCTACCAAACGCATCTCCTCATGTTGGCATGTAAAGGGAAACCTCAGTGACGTGTGAGTGTTTAGTATAAATATCATGATGTGCGCACAAAAAGTGGCCCCTTAAGTGTAAATGTTCCCCCTGTAATTTAAGCCTGTTCAAACCATAAATAGTCATCCAGGTTGCACCAATTCAAAGAACACAGCGACGTAACACGCTGAAAGAACCCTGTACTCAGATTATATTTTAAAGCATCCATATCTATATTTTATTTTAAATCCTAAATATGACTAATAATCTCTCGAACGAAAACTTAAAATTTACTGCCCTAATAATCTTGTCATGATATCGCATGTTATCTTTTGATTAACTTCTATTTCGATTTAAGCCCATCTGTCCAAATCTTAGTAACCACTACCCATTAACCACTACTTAAGAATTAACGTGGTTTTCAGTACCTTTCGACCACCTCAGTCTTGGTTCCGCTGACGCGTTTTCTGGGGGGTTTGGGTCCACGTTCTTCCCATTGAACATCCTCCCCTCTCGTCCTTGATTCAGCTCGCGACCCTCTGGGTGTCCATGGTCCTGGCTCGCCTTCGTTTCCACGTCATCATAACAGCTTCAACATTTCTAGATTTAGCTGGTCATCTCTTCGCTCGTAAAGTCCTTGTCACAAAACTCGCACTGGTCTGTACTGATAGCCTTTATGTCCGTCCAATACATCGCTGCAATCTTCATGTCGAATATGCCAAGTAATATCAACTTATGGCCGTGATAATAACGGCACAGGTTATATCGTACGCATATACACCAGCCTGCACTTATAAGAGATTACGTCCGTCCTTGGCCTTGAATGTCGCTCTATTTTTGGACTACACTCATTTTATCTCTCATAGTTCACTGACCCTGGATACTCATTTGTCTGCTCGTTAAACAAAAGCACATCGCTTCGTTCATATGTTCTGGGCGTCAATTATATCGCGCACGGCCCATGCAGTCCCGTACCAAGTAAAAGCTTAAGACACCACGTGTGTCTGCTCGCACTTCGTTGTACTAATGACTAGTGTCCCACAACATAATGCATTATGATCTGCGTTATAATATCACCTCGCCACATTCGGCTTTAGTATTCGTTAATACAGAGCTGTCCACGCAAGAAATAATACTGAGTCTTTCAGCTATGTTCCAAAAACTGTCGGAATACTTCACTGGTTCCAAGTTGCCACGGTACGACTGCTACTACACACTTGTTTGTAACTTCAGCGTGCGGCGACACAAAAATAATGTGAACTGCGGTGTATGGCGATGCAAAAGAAAGTGAACTTCGTTGTACGGCGATGCAAAATAAAAGTGACCCGCTTCTCCGGCGTGACCTTCCCACCTAGACTTTTCCTGGAGCTCATCAGCGCCCTCTACGCTTCTGGAACCTTCGCCTAGTCATGCTGTCGACTATGTCCATGACGTAAAAACATCAACCTCAGGTTACTTCCGCTTGCTTTCTTCCTCCTGCTATGCGACGTTGCCAGAGCTCTCAAAACCATGCGATATCGGTTACAGTGGACTTACAATTTTTTCCATAAGGAATGCATATAGATTTTTTTTTTAAATTTAAAGATTCTAACAGAAAGCTCAATAGAAGATTTAAATTAATGCATGTATCATTTTAGATTTTTCATTTTAGATTTAAAAAAAAGGAGTTAACTACAAGGTCACATTCCTAACCTGACCTTACCTAACCTAACGTTACCTAACTTAACCTAACGTAACCTAACCCACAGAAACCTCATTTAAAGATATAAATTTATGCATCTAAGTTTTTCTACTTTTTCATTTTAGATCTTCTTATTTTAAGATTTTACATGTTAAGATTTTGCATTTTAGATTTTGATGTGATTTTAGATTTTACATTTTAGATTTTTGATTTTAGATTTTTCGAGAAGAGTAAACTACAAGGTCACATGCCTAACCTCACTTAACCTCACATAACCTAAACTAACTTTACCAAACCTACCTTAAGCTAATTCAAAGGCAAATGCACATACACAAAGTATATAAGGGCACATGCAACTATCCTTATGCTAGTCTTATAGGCTACTGTACAACATGATCACTACCCTAATCGGCTTAATTTATTTTTCATTTTGTTGTTTACACATTAGTCAATTTTCAAATATCCCATTTTTAGTTTTAAAAATGTCAGTTTGAAGTTTTTGAGTTTTATGATATGGATACAAGGATTTTCAATTTTTAGCTGTTTACACATTTGTTAATTTAACAATTTTCCATTTCTAGTTTTGTAAAATGTCAGTTTCAAGTTTTCGAATTTCATGATATGGAAACATGGAATTCCATTTTTGCTGTTTACACATTTGTCAATTTACCAATTTCCCATTTCCAGTTTTTTTAAATGTCAGCTTAAAGTTTTTTTGGATTTTTGTCAATATGAACACATGGATTTTTAAATGTTGTTGTTTACATACATGTTTTTATTTTTTATTTAGTCCATGTATAAAGTTCATATTTTTCCAAACACGATTTTTCATTACATATAACAAGGCTGTATACCTTATCCCAAAGCATAGACTATAGGTAATACATGGGTTATACTATACTTTTGACTACCTAGGTTTAGCTAACTAAAGCAATTTCTCAAAATTACTAGAGTTTAACAGTTTGGATTAGGAGTGGGAGGGAGCCTCAGCCACGTAATATTTGTCAATATCTCTCGAACGCATGGTCCGATTTTGACAAATGAGGTGTCGTTGGACTCGGGTTGACGCCCTCCTTCCAATGGACCACTCATTTTAACCCATAAATAAAACCCACCCCTACTAGGGGGTGAAATTTTAATTTTCTTAGTGAAATTCTCTTTTCAAATGCGACATGTATAAGGTGCGCTGCTAAAATGAACTTAAGCGTTGTTGCTCATATAGCGCATGCGTTTTGCTGGATGCCGCTATGGATCAACATTTTTGTTTTTGTTTTGTACGCATGCGCACTTGGGATTTTTGTAAGAGGGCGGGCTCTTTGAAAAAAATGATTGATAAGAAGGGGTTTTGGTGGTGAGGAGAGAGCCAGATAGTCGCCTACTTTCCTACGAAGTTTGCCGATATCTCTCGAACGCAAGGTCGGATTTGGACGTGTGACGTGTCAAATCGCTTGTCTCGAAGACCTATATATGTTATTAATAGGTTAAAGTTTTGAGAATGAAGGAAACAGGCTTTTTGGGGGTAAAACCATGATTTTAGACTTTTTCCGATATCTCACGAATGCATGGTCGGATTTGGTCCTATGACGTGTCAAATGGCTTGTCTCGAAACCCTCTTTATTTTGGTAATAGGTTAAAGTTTTTGAGAATGAGGGAAACAGAATTTTTTGGTGTAAAACTGTGATTTTAGACTTTCTGTTATATCTCACAAACCAATAACGCCAGAGACGTATACGAGAGGTCACAGGACTCGGGGTGACGCCCCTCTCCTCCCCCTTTCGAATATAGTATTTATGTTTTTTTAATGCGAATGGGTCTAACGACACTTTTGTTGAAAACATTTTAGTTTTTAAAACTTGTTTTTAAAATCTGTCTAAAATGTTCATGAAGAGTGGTTGTAGATAGAAAGAGACGATACCACTGGGCACTTGTTTCAACGAGGCTATTACTGGGCACGGTGGTGATATACCAATACAGTATTCGCTATTTCGATGAGACGGCGGGTCGAGGGTTCGTTTTCCGATTTTACCTATGATGGAATTCCTAATTCCTAAACCCCCTGAAGGGGGTCTTTAACGTGTAAACGATTATGAGTGACATGACAAATGATAATTCCTTGATCAGATGAAGCTGACAGATAGAACAAGCAGAACTTGGTTATATGTTGCTTGTAGTGAGTATAGAAAACAAACTTGCTGGGGCAGACTGACAGGATGTGGATGTTATTTGAGCTTATTGGAATGCATTGATCTTACTTGACAACAGGCAATGAAAAAAACAGAGAGATGTTGATGACACTTGAAGGTCAAACGATATGGCAACCATGGTGGGAGGAGGAAGCGAGGATGATGTCGCCGATCATGTTCAATGTTCAATGGATGAATTTATATTTTGCGAAGCATTGTTCGGAGAGGGTCATGTGGCGACTTGTTTTAAGGGTATTTATTTTTCCGATCTTTCCTATGGTGGACTCATTGATTGATATAATCCAAAACTGCTAGGGCATGGCCTTGAGATTTTATAAATTGATAATGGGATTTTGACATACAAGGTCCACTCAGAACTTGACATGATGTCATTTTTATGGCTTATGAATTTCCCCAAAAAAGATCCAAAACAACAAGATTATAGACTTTTGCTTTTCTTAATATATTGCAAAGCCTTAATGTTAGATGTTTACTGTGAGTGACGAAACCTAGCTAGGTAAAGAAAGAATTATTGTAGACTACATGAATGGTGACTGACACGTCTTTGACCATTGGAACTTGTTTTCAGATCTGACTGTAGTACATAAGGAGTATAGGTTGTAGGCATGGTGAAACGTTTTGCTTAGGCTGGGATGACAAGTGAAACGGTATTTACTTTGCTCCACGTTGAGCGTACAAGTGAAACGTTTTGCTAGCTCCTAACTGTTGGGTGAGAAATGTAACTGTTTACCTTTGCCTAAGCTATGTTGTTTTAATGGGCGCCAAGACCTCAACGCAATGTTGAAATCTAAATTTGTATTTAACAACGTCTAGCTCTGGCAGAACACCTTCAAGACTCTATTCACTCAGATCGTGGTATGATTTGATCATTAACCCAACAAACAATTGTATCAGGAGAAGGAATTGGTCTATATCTAATGCTACCTACTGAAAGCAAAGATTGCATTGTAAAAGCAATGAATTTATTATATAAAACAAGTATAGCAAAATTAATAATAATAATAACTATACAATTTAAATTGGAGCGTTGTGATTTGAATATTACCGATAGAAAATTACGTGAAAACGGAGTCTGATAAATTGATTTTACTCTTATTTCCAAGCTATGAAGTTACTGAAATATGAAATATAAAACAAAGAAAAATGAGAGATTGCGTATTTCTGCGTCATTTGCGCTTACCATTGGAAATTGCCAAGGCATTTCCCTCGTTCTTGATGATGTTGTGAGCTTCCCACAGTCTCCTGGACGTCGTCATCTCCGTCGGAATTTGATGATATTCTGGTAGATTAGATAATTCTATGGTCCGTACCTCGGACCCAAACACTCGTACAACCAAGTTTTACAAAAGTTCGTCGCTAACTCCACTGAACATCGGAGCGACACGCACTTGCGACCGTACACCTCAAGTATTTCACAGATAGTCCTCGTCCCACGGAACATCGGAGCGACTCCCGCGTATATCCACACTCGGCAAGTATTTCACGGATAGTCCTCGTTCCACGGCGCGTCGAACGATATATGCACACGCCGGCTCCCCACACTTCAGTCCCAACTAGCTTACGTCGTCTCCGCTGATTGGCTGTACCCCACTCGTTATACTCCCCTTCTCTGGGTCATTACACTCGGCGGGAGGGTTCCGTTCCAACAATTCGTCTTTTCTAGACCTTGCGACCCAAGATTGCGTCATGCTTCTCGACAAGATTAAGCGTGTACTTGAAATCCCAGTGAGTCACGTCTCTCGATATACCCTAACTGACGAAAACTCCGTAAAATTCCGTAATCAGATAATTTTCTATGATATCGTCGTTCGTAATAATTTGCTGGATAGGGTTTTCTAAGACATAGAAATCCTATCTGAATGCTAATAATTTTTATAAAATGCTCCGAAAATACCTTAATAATAATTATAATAAATTAATAATAATAATAAATTACCATGAAAAATTCTCTTGGCTGAACAATTTGCCGCGTAAATAAATATAGAATGGCTTCCTACTGACTTATGCCAGTTGCATAAAACCCCTCGAAAAACACGTTACATATTCGCCTCGGATCATCGGATGATTTACCGTGACGACGGTCCATTATCCGATTATCCCAGACACGTTAATAAACCCCATCCAAAATACATATTACATAAATGAAATCACCCTAAATTACAGATATATACACTCATATTTTTTCTTCACGCACTTTGCGTCAAAGTTTGTTGTCACAATGGATTGCACTTTGCAACCAGTCCAATGTTTTACATATGGAATAGTGTTCCACGGATATTTCCGCCTCTCAAATTTCTCTATGTTGGAGAAATAGACATAATTAATGTGTGAGCACTATGTATTTATGATGTCATATCACACGCATTGAAGGTGTTCTGATATATTTATATCACCCTAGAACTTCCTAATTTCACTGGAGGTCCCCTCCTTATGGTGACATTTAATTCCACTTATCACTGAGCACACGATCACACTATTGTGGCAGCGCCTCGTGACCATAATACTTAATCTCTCTTTGAAGTAGATTAAATTAATATTGACTTCTGAAAAAAAAAAACAGTAAATGCGCATTACATATAACACCAAATATTTCTGTGCCGTAAGCGCCCTGTCTTGTTAAGTTCCCGTTAACCATATTCTACTTAATACTAGCTCTCAACTCAGACCATTTCTCCTCACACAAATAATACCATTGTACAGATTATCTTAAATTACACACTTACAAATCTTACATGGCGAGGCCGTAAACAGAAATCACGTGTGCTGATATGTATGAGTTTCATGAAGGACTGTCTCGCATTCTGATGGCCCATCTTTTATCTCGTGGACGCCTTAAGCTAACAAGCCCTATTCAAGCGCTCCCCCATCTCTTGGAGATAAATGGGAACCCATCAGCGCTGCCAAAATGGCCTTGGTGCATCGAGACAATTTAGTGCTCAACAGCATCCGACAATCCCGTCATATTTCCCTGTACCTTAAAAACTCTCATTTACTTACATACTACCCCCCTGTGTGACTTCTGATACGCCTGCCTTAAGACCAGATCCTCCCACGCACCAAATACCACACTTACTCATTTGATAGGCTGGCTCGCCAGCTAAACACACTCACTTTATGACACATATCTTCGTAGACTATGTATATTATACGTCCCGTATAATCTGTTTCCCTCACTATTCTCCAGCACATATGCTGTTTTGCCAATACGTTTGGAAACTATAAATGTTTCTGCGTCACCTGCTTCCAACCTTGCAAGTGGCTCCCTTAAATGAACGTCCTCCCGTTGCTCTACCAGCATATTTCTCAGTATCTGTAACGATGCCCTGTTGCTACTGTCCACACATGCTAACCCTACCTTCCTATGGTGTCACACCTCTACTCGACACTCTATGACCTAAAAATGTCACTTCTGACTGACAGAATGACGACTTAGACAGCTTCAAAGTGAACCCTGCCTGATCTAACTTCTGAAAAACTATATTTAAATGACGTAGATGCTCCTCAAAACTGCGTGAACTAATTACCATATCATCAATGTAAATGGTTACAAACTCTCCTGTGTCATCCCCTAATGCAATGTTTAAAGCCCTAATTAAAGCTGCTGAACTACTCTTTAACCCATAAGGTGTTCTACAAAATTGATAAAGGTTATATTTATGACTAAAAGCTGTAAATGGTCTATCTTCGTACATAAGTGGCACTTGCCAAAAACTGGAACTCAAATCTACACA
The DNA here is from genome assembly GCA_946902985.2 of Meconema thalassinum. Classification (NCBI taxonomy): domain Eukaryota; kingdom Metazoa; phylum Arthropoda; class Insecta; order Orthoptera; family Tettigoniidae; genus Meconema; species Meconema thalassinum. The sequence goes on from OX336388.2 coordinate 170,602,669, forward strand.
AGTGAAATACTTCTTCCCCTCAAATGTTTGCATTAATTCCTCTATTGACATAGATTTCAGCTGATCTGAACTAATTCTACTGTTAACCAAATGAGCGTCTAAACAAATACGAACAGTGCCGTCGGTCTTGGGTACCGTGATCAAAGAATTAACATATGGACTGTTAGAATGCTCAATAATCCCATCTTCAAGCATCTGATTAATTTGTGCCTCAACTGCACTCTGATAAGCGAAAGGTACAGGATATCTATGTCCTGTGAATACTGACCTATCAATAACGTTCAATGAATGTGTATAGCAATTGGCCATACCAATGCGATCCTCAAAAACTCTCCTATTACACAATAACACATCATAGAGCCGAACACATTGTTCCACCTCTATATTACCCTGAAATGCAGCCTCACGTAACGAGTCCTCTAGACTTCCGTTCGTAATCACACTGCCCACAAAACATGGAGAACCCCGCTCTACGGCTGGCGATATCTCATTTAAAGTACAAATCACACCTACAATACTACTCCTCTGAATATGGTCATTGAACGCTACTTCTACTTCAGAATCTCCCCATTTAAATTTCAAACTCCCTACATCATAACATAAGTTACCAGACACTCTACTTAGCCACTCTGAACCCAAGATAACACTGAATACTAAATTTGGAATTACAAGGCAAATCTGCTTCTCTACATGATTATTAATTTTAATGTCTACTAAAACTTGCTTAGAAATTACTTTAGACCTCTTCCCAACAGCTGTGATAACAAAAGTGCTTTTAATTGGCATCTCCTCAAAATTTACTCCAGTTCCTTTCATTTTATCATAAAATGCACTACTTATGCAACTCTTCATACAACCACTATCAATTAAAACATCTGTGTACGCCTCGGACACGTTAAATTTAACTATGGGGCTCTTACTAACCACTTCCTGAATAATACCTTCATCATTTAGTTCATGTAATAATTCATTTCTCACATTTAGGTCATAGGGTTCCTGTATAATTGTATGGACAGGGCATGCTACAGACTGAGATTCTGACCTTACTTCGCAGCCTGGTTCGCGTTTAAAGAACCGCTACAGCTGGCCGTAGTACTACTAACTACTGAACTGGTCTGGATGTTCTGGGCTGTGTTGTCATTGTTTTGCTGTATATTACTACCACTAGGCTGTCCTCTTCCTTGACCCCTATTCTGGTTGTAATTATTGTCATTATAATTTCTCCCTTGATTTCCCCTGAAATCATTGTTTCTCCCTTGATTTCCCCTGTAATCATTGTTCCTCCCTTGATACTGATTACCATAGCCATTTCCTCTGTTCTGATTTAGCTGATTATTATTATTTCTATTTTGAGCATTGGCCCCTTCGCCACCGTTCCCTTGAACTTCCTGATGCCTGGCTTCATTAGGTCTATTATTATTATTACCCTGGTTCCTATTGAAATTGTCCTCATAACCCCCTCTCCCTAGTGCATCAAATGTGCTTAACAAACTTTCTACTTGTGATATAGTCTTTACATTCTGGATACAAGCAGCCTCCTTGATCCTATAGGGAAAGTGCCTAAGTAGCAACCTTACCACATCACTTTCCTCCTTCAAGCCATCCAGATATTTACACACTAATACCTGCCCTAAAAAGTATTCGGTCATGGTGGAGCTTCCTTTAGGGTTATATTTACCACACACTACTCCCTCACGATGCTGCGACTGAATAACCTCATTCCAGAACTTTTCACAGAATTTCATTTTAAAATCATTCATATCAGTAAACTTGTCTCTGTAGACAGCAAACCAATTCCTCGTTTCCCCCACAAACACTTGTTCTAAAATTTCAACTACCTGGCACCACTCAATACTACCATTTTCCAACCTCTCCCCGAATTTATTTTCTATAGTGTTCATGAACTCCATTGGGCACCCCTGTCGATTGCTGAACTTACCCAGTTCTACCTCCCTGTGTGTGCTATTCACAAAAACTGGTCTATTCTGACTATTTTCTTGCCTGATCCTAGCTTTTAATTTTAATTCTAATTCTGCGATTTTCTCCTCAGCCTTCCTCTCAATACTGTTTACTGTTAATTTAATGTTTCCTTCTGATTCTTCTACTTTATCATATAGCTTTGCTTGTTTCTCCTCAATCTTGCTAATGCTCTCTTTATTACTCTCTCTTAAATCATTTACTTCTGTAACTATTTGTGAGTGGACTTTCTCAATTCTACCCCCCAGCTGTTCCTTAACCTCTTTAGTAGCTACCTGAATTTTGTCAATTTCTCCCCCCAATTGCTTTTTGACCTGCTGTGTTTCCAGTTGCACTAGTTCTTTTAAATTTTCAGCCTGTGTACTGATTCTAATTTCCAACTCCTCCTGTACTTTTCCTAATTTTCTGTCTACATCTGCAATAATCTCTTTAGCCTTTTCTTCCATCACCCCCCTGATCTCACCTCTAATCAGTTCGAATTTGTCACTCATTTCCCTACTGTTTTGTTCTAATCTGGCGTTTAAACTATCGCTCAATTCCCTATTACTCTCTTTATTTTCCCTACTGTTTTGTTCTAGTTTAGCGTTATTCTGTTCTAACTTTGCATTTAAAGCTTCTGTACTTTCTTTATTTTCCCTACTGTTTTGTTCTAGTTTAGCGTTATTCTGTTCTAACTTTGCATTTAAAGCTTCTGTACTTTCTTTATTTTCCCTACTGTTTTGTTCTAATTTAGCGTTATTCTGTTCTAACTTTGCATTTAAGGCATCACTACTAACTTTGTTCTGATACATAAACTCGAGAAGTAAAGTTTTTAATTCTGGTTGGCCGCCTACACTCCCTGTTTCAGTATCGGGATTTACCTCCGCTACCCCGGTACTACCATCACTCGACATACTGCTCGTATCATCACTCTCCCGTTGATGACCACTACGTAACCTCATCTGTCTTTCTTTCTCATCCCCCATAATGATATACACTGATACAGACAAATAACCCCCAAAATACAGGCACAGAAATATATACCCTTCTCCTTCCACAAATGTTATTAGATTTTTCAGCCCCAAGTTGTCGGCGCCAAGTGAAACGTTTTGCTTAGGCTGGGATGACAAGTGAAACGGTATTTACTTTGCTCCACGTTGAGCGTACAAGTGAAACGTTTTGCTAGCTCCTAACTGTTGGGTGAGAAATGTAACTGTTTACCTTTGCCTAAGCTATGTTGTTTTAATGGGCGCCAAGACCTCAACGCAATGTTGAAATCTAAATTTGTATTTAACAACGTCTAGCTCTGGCAGAACACCTTCAAGACTCTATTCACTCAGATCGTGGTATGATTTGATCATTAACCCAACAAACAATTGTATCAGGAGAAGGAATTGGTCTATATCTAATGCTACCTACTGAAAGCAAAGATTGCATTGTAAAAGCAATGAATTTATTATATAAAACAAGTATAGCAAAATTAATAATAATAATAACTATAAAATTTAAATTGGAGCGTTGTGATTTGAATATTACCGATAGAAAATTACGTGAAAACGGAGTCTGATAAATTGATTTTACTCTTATTTCCAAGCTATGAAGTTACTGAAATATGAAATATAAAACAAAGAAAAATGAGAGATTGCGTATTTCTGCGTCATTTGCGCTTACCATTGGAAATTGCCAAGGCATTTCCCTCGTTCTTGATGATGTTGTGAGCTTCCCACAGTCTCCTGGACGTCGTCATCTCCGTCGGAATTTGATGATATTCTGGTAGATTAGATAATTCTATGGTCCGTACCTCGGACCCAAACACTCGTACAACCAAGTTTTACAAAAGTTCGTCGCTAACTCCACTGAACATCGGAGCGACACGCACTTGCGACCGTACACCTCAAGTATTTCACAGATAGTCCTCGTCCCACGGAACATCGGAGCGACTCCCGCGTATATCCACACTCGGCAAGTATTTCACGGATAGTCCTCGTTCCACGGCGCGTCGAACGATATATGCACACGCCGGCTCCCCACACTTCAGTCCCAACTAGCTTACGTCGTCTCCGCTGATTGGCTGTACCCCACTCGCTATACTCCCCTTCTCTGGGTCATTACACTCGGCGGGAGGGTTCCGTTCCAACAATTCGTCTTTTCTAGACCTTGCGACCCAAGATTGCGTCATGCTTCTCGACAAGATTAAGCGTGTACTTGAAATCCCAGTGAGTCACGTCTCTCGATATACCCTAACTGACGAAAACTCCGTAAAATTCCGTAATCAGATAATTTTCTATGATATCGTCGTTCGTAATAATTTGCTGGATAGGGTTTTCTAAGACATAGAAAACCTATCTGAATGCTAATAATTTTTATAAAATGCTCCGAAAATACCTTAATAATAATTATAATAAATTAATAATAATAATAAATTACCATGAAAAATTCTCTTGGCTGAACAATTTGCCGCGTAAATAAATATAGAATGGCTTCCTACTGACTTATGCCAGTTGCATAAAACCCCTCGAAAAACACGTTACAATGGGTTGACAAATGGTGTACACAAAATTCAATTTATCGATTCAAGAATTAGGAGTAGACTATCATTAATTAATTGTTTAAAGAGTGTAGCTAAAAATAAAAAAATGGTGACTACATTAAACTAAACTGAACCAAGTCGAATCAAACCCAACTGAACCAAACCAAGCTTAAAGCAAAGCAAACCTAATCAAGAACAAGCCAAGGGCTTAGGTGTAAAACTTGTGGGGGAATGCAGTCATTGGCAATGTCCAAAGGAAGGGATAACGCTCTACCTCTAGAGGGTAAGGTAAAGCTAGCGCATGGTGCTAATGCCTATTCCCAAGTACATGAACCACAGACACACACACACACAACTATCCTATGCTGTTTTCATGAGTTGACTGTTAAAACTTACTCAGTGGTTACTGAGCAAGATGGCCGCTACACACAACAAGCTTTAAATACTTGAGGCTATTAATCTATACACACACACACACTTGCTTGTTCTAAACTAAACTGTCTTGCTGGCAGTGCTCACACAGTAGGCAAATGACAGAAATGCTTGGCTAACAGAAATACAATCATTTTCGGTTGTCTAATGTTACCAGCTAACCATTACGTGCTATAATGGTGAGCACATGTGCCTTTTGCACTGGATCTCGTAACTCGATTTCTAGCTCTAAGGCCTAGAACGAATCAAACTAAGAAAGAAGGGTATGGTGACGCAGTGGTTAAACTGCTAGCCTTTCACTAAGGTAGACTAGGGTTTGATTTTAGGTTAATATACATGCCATAAACAAACAAACAAAAAAGCAAAGATAAGGTTTAAAACTGATTACACTTGTCTCTTTTCAAATTGTTACTTAGATTACAAATACAAAGGTGGACTGGGTTTGATATACAGTTACTGCTGCCTATCGCATACTAGCCTGTAAGAAAGCCAAACAAGCAAAAGACGTAGATAGAGCAGTGGTAAAATCGTTATGTGTAGAGAACTACCTAACGGTTTTATGAACTGGCAATGGTGTGTCACAAAAACAGTGCAGGATACAATCCAGCAACCATAATTTTTATCTTGTGGGACAGAGAAAACAGATATATAGAGAGAGATATAGAAAGCTTGTGTATGTATGGGTAGCATTGATTGTTTGACCAGAGAAAATACGATGAGGTAGGGTGGGGAGAGGGAGAATTAACACTTATATATGAATGAATGGTAAATAGTATTTTTGTTTTTTTCAATAGTTTTGTTTTTCAAATGCAGTGATAGATAGCCGTTATTTTGTAAAACATTCTTACTTGCAGTAGTAATAAGCCTCTACGGTTCCGCTAACACACATAGACAGACTGTACTATTGCCATGGTCAAGCACTCACATTAAGATCATTTACAAAAACATAAAATGAAAAATAAAAAATCTCGTTTTGGAAATATCGTTTTTCAACAGACAAAAAAAAAATAAAAAAATGTGTAAACAGCAAAATGGAAAATCCATGTTTCCATATAGACAAAATTTAAAAACCTTAAACGAACATTTAAAAAAATATATGTACAAATGGGAAATTGACAAATGCGTAAATATGAAAATGGGAAATCCATGTTTCCATATCATGAAATTGGAAAAACATCAAACTGTCATTTAAAAAGTGCAAATGGAAAACTGACAAATTGCAATGTGTGAAATGTGAAATTGAACAAATGGCTATCATTATTTTAAAAACTTAAAAAAAAACACAGTGCTGTATGGTTGAGGTGTGAATCAAACCCTCTCCACTTATTTTGGTCAACCCGAGACTGAGTATACTTGTTTTAGTCCTCATATTACTTTTAAAATTTTGTATTAAAGCTAGGGATTGAACCCAAGAGCTTGTAGGGGGAGACCAAGGTTAGAATAAGTTAAACAGATAGTCTTAATTGTAGGGTGTGGTAGCTATATAGAGATGAAACGATTAGCTCGGGACAGGGGAATTGAGATCTGCAGAAAACCAGTCAAACGACTAAAGACTCAAACAACAACATGTAAGCTCACGAAAATAATGTTGTGTAACGGTAAATGTTAGTCAACGAACAGTAATGCATTTCTAAAACCCATGACACGATACCTAAGAGCTTTTCTAAAGTTATTTTAATATGCCTTTAACCCTATATTAAACACCCAGTTCACAATATTCATAACTGCAATGTTATGGTAAAACAAAACAAAATCTATATTGCAAAACAAGCAAGTGGTTTAGTCAATATATAAGTGTTAATTTTCCCTCTCCCCACCCTACCTCATCGTATTTTCTCTGGTCAAACAATCAATGCTACCCATACATACACAAGCTTTCTATATATCTCCCTCTCTATGTTTTCTCTGTTCCACAAGATAAAAATTATGGTAGCTGGATTGTATCCTGCACTGTTTATGCGACATACCATTGCCAGTTCATAAAACCGTTAGGTAGTTCTCTCCACATAGCGATGTTACCACTGCTCTACCTACGCCTTTTGCTTGTTTGGCTTTCTTACAGGCTAGTATGCGATAGGCAGCATTAACTGTATATCAAACCCAGTCCATCTTTGTATTTTTAATCTAAGTAATAATTTGAAAAAAGACAAGTGTAATCAGTTTTAAACATTATCTCTGCTTTTTTGTTTGTTTGTTTGTTTGTTTATGACATGTATATTAACCTAAAATCAAACCCTAGTCTACCTTAGTGAAAGGCTAACAGTTTACCCGCTGCGTCACCATACCCTTCTTTCTTAGTTTGATTCGTTCTAGGCCTTAGAGCTAGAAATCGAGTTACGAGATCCATTATGGGTTTGCAATATATTAAGAAAAGCAAAAGTCTATGATCTTGTTGTTTTGGGTCTTTTTTGGGGAAATTCATAAGCCATAAAAAATGACATCATGTCAAGTTCTGAGTGGACCTTGTATGTCAAAATCCCATTATCAATTTATAAAATCTCAAGGCCATGCCCTAGCAGTTTTGGATTATTTCAATCAATGAGTCCACCATAGGAAAGATCGGAAAAATAAATACCCTTAAAACCAGTCGTCACATGACCCTCTCCGAACAATGCTTCGCAAAATATAAATTCATCTATTGAACATTGAACATGATCGGCGACATCATCCTCGCTTCCCCCTCCCACCATGGTTGCCATATCGTTTGACCTTCAAGTGTCCTCAGCATTTCTGTGCCTTTTCATTGCCCTGTTGTCAAGTTAGGTCAAAGCATTCCAATAAGCTCAAATAACATCCACATCCTGTCAGTCTGCCCCAGCAAGTTTGTTTTCTATACTCACTTCAAGCAACATATAACCCAGTTCTGTTTGTTCTATCTAAAGCAGCTTCATGTGATCAAGGAATTATCATTTGTCATGTCACTCATAATCGTTTACACGTTAAAGACCCCCTTCAGGGGGTATAGGAATTAGGAATTCCATCATAAGTAAAATCGGAAAACGAACCCTCGACCCGCCGTCTCATTGAAATAGCGAATACTGTATTGGTATATCACCACCATGGCCAGTAATAGCCTCGTTGAAACACGTGCCCAGTGGTATCGTCTCTTTCTATCTACAACCACTCTTCATGAACATTTTAGACAGATATTAAAAACAAGTTTTAAAAACTAAAATGTTTTCAACAAAAGTGTCGTTAGACCCTTTCGCATTAAAAAAAACATAAATACTATATTCGAAAGGCGGAGGAGAGGGGCGTCACCCCGAGTCCTACGACCCCTCGTATACGTCTCTGGCGTTATTGGTTTGTGAGATATAACAGAAAGTCTAAAATCACAGTATTACATCAAAGAATTCTGTTTCCCTCATACTCAAAAACTTTAACCTATTACCAAAATAAAGAGGGTTTCGAGACAAGCCATTTGACACGTCATAGGACCAAATCTGACCATGCATTCGTGAAATATCGTAAAAAGTCTAAAATCGTGGTTTTACCCCAAAAAGCCTGTTTCCCTCATTCTCAAAACTTTAACCTGTTAATTACATATATAGGTCTTTGAGACAAGCGATTTGACACGTCACACGTCCAAATCCGACCTTGCGTTCGGGAGATATCGGCAAACTTCGTAGGAAAGTAGGCGACTATCTGGCTCTCTCCTCACCACCAAAACCCCTTCTTATCAATCATTTTTTTTCAAAGAGCTCGCTCTCTTACAAAAATCCCAAGTGCGCATGCGTACAAAACAAAAACAAAAATGTTGATCCATAGCGGCATCCAGCAAAACGCATGCGCTATATGAGCTACAACATTTAAGTTCATTTTAGCAGCGCACCTTATACATGTCGCATTTGAAAAGAGACTTTCTCTAAAAAAAATTAAAATTTCACCCCCTAGTAGGGGTAGGTTTTATTTAGGGGTTAAAATGAATGGTCCATTGGAAATAGGGCGTCAACCCGAGTCCAACGACACCTCATTTGTCAAAATCGGACCATGCGTTCGAGAGATATTGACATATATTACATGGCTGAGGCTTAGTAGTAAGGGCATGTATGTTCTGGAGTGGGGAAGAACCCCTACTACTCCCCTACTTGAAGGGCGGATGACTCTGTTGAGAACAATCACCCCCACCGGCTGGCAAGATAATTAATAAATTTCATCAAATTGAGTATATGGCTACTCTTGTCCACAGTCCATTATATAAGTAACCATGCTCTTAAATTTTCTGGTCAGTTACAGTAATCAATCATATGAACTGACAAGCTCCACAGCACTAAAATAAGTACGGGTAGGCTACCATGTGGAACCATCATCTATCAAGTCTAACAGAATTCCCTGAGCCTCTTTAATAGTCTCATCTTTGCAGTAAACCTCTTTCAAGTCATCCACACATGACCAAATAATCTGTAATTATTATGCTTTAGCATTGTTTCATCTATTTCATTTGTTCATGGGAACTTTTCTTGCTGGTACTTTCCTGGTATAGTACTTTATTTACTGGTAACGTATCTCATCTTTTACTGTAGTTTCCTGTATCAGGATTTGGAGCATTCTTAGGATTTATTCATTAACCTAGCTGTGCTATAACTTACAGGCTTTAGTTAATACAATTTTATTTTTCAATCAATTTAGATTGCGAAATTATTTTGAAACACTGCAAGAATATAAATCAGAATGCCCCTATCTCTCAACTAGAGGTATTTTTCTGAGCCATTACCCCTCCCCCGTATAATAGGGGCTGATGACCTCAAGTTTCTCCCTTTAAAACTATCGCCAGAACCTAGAAAAAATATTTCTGGAACCCTCATCTAAAGTGAAGGAAATCTTGATATGAGTTTGTATTATCCTTCTTGAACCTCGCATGTTTATCCCTCTCAATATGAGTATGGTACAGGTACTGTAACTAAAGACAAGGCACAACATAAACTGTTGATAAACTAATTGAATTTCTTTACTTGGCAGTTGTCTTCAAATGTCTTCATCATACCCATAGTCAACTGGTCTCTCCATATCCCTTATACTGCTCATCTAACCAAGATGAGAAATGTAAGGCCACAGGTTTTTGGGTGAAAATTGTTGTCTGAAAATTGGTCCAGTTGCACAGGAAAAATTAAGGAGAATGGATTTTTTAAATTTTGTTATCTGCACAAGTTTAAACTGTGCGGGAAGAGGCATAACTTTGTGCACATAAATCCTTCATTTCTCAACATATACCTGGCTGAGTGTTGGTTGGTGTATGAAATGCCAAAGCAAATGTTAATGGATGTAATATCTGCCATGTAGACCAGTTTCCAGACTGAAGACAAATTAAATTAAAATAGAGCAGGCCTATTTGCAACAGGTTTAGTTTTATATACTGTATTTTTAACAAAAATGGTGTGCAAGAATATCAGGACTTGTGTGGTCAGCAGCAAATACTACTGTATATGTGATAGAATGCACAGATTTTAAAGTAAAGAAGGCCTATGATATATCACTGAACTGTAGCGAAGTATTAAAAATCAGTCTTGAGAAAAGGGAAGGATGTACGGTAATGTGCAGTGTTAAACTATGCAGTTTCTCTGGTGGTGCAAGAAGAGAAATATGTGTCTCTTAAATATTCAGTGCATAATCATTATAAAAAATACCAGCAGCTTGAAGCACTGGTACTGCATGAAACTTGTTCAGTAGACTCGTCCCATTACATACTGTAGGTAGCATTCATGACTCACTACAGGTACGGTACTTCCTTAAAGTTATTGATGCTTACTAACAAAACCCTTTATAGGTTACTAAGCTTGTGGGGTTGTATCTCTGGGATGGTTCTTATATTAATGACTCCTTCCCAATCCTAGCCTATCCTACTGCAGTGAAACTTGGTTCGTGGGCTTGCCCATTACGTACTGTAGGTGGCATTAATGACTCACTACAGGTACTTCCTTAAAGTTATCGATGTTTGTTCGACATAAATCAATGGTCTTTACCCCGTCTACCCACAAACCAAGTTTCAGATCTCTAGGGCAAAACAAAATTAATTTTGAAAATGGGCTATATTTCCAAAATAAGAATTTTACAAAAAAGTTTGTTTGACATAAATGAAAGTTCCTTACCCCCTCTACCCCCAAACCATGTTTCAAGTCTCTAGAGCAAAACAAAATTAATTTTGAAAATAGGCTATATTTCCAAAATGAGGAACGTTACAAAAACGTTTGATTGAACTAAATGAATGGTCTTTATCCCCTCTACTCCCATACCAAATTTTAAGTCTCAAGGACAAGACATAACAGTAGGGGGATGAGGACGGTTCTGCTTTACTTGGCGTGGCCGCCATGTTTGTTTATTGGGCACAGCCACGCCAAGTGAAGCAGAACCGGCCTACAATATTTTTTGGACTGAGAGTGGTATAAAAGTAGGTGTTAGAGTTAACATATGACTTTTTAGGATTTTTAGTTTAAACATAGAGCCTACTTTCCCAATATTATTTTTGGAAAATTTTGAAAAAACTATTTTGGACTGAGAGTGGTATAGAGGTAAGTGTAAGAGTTAACATATCGTGAGGTGAGAACCAGAGGGTTCTATCTACACTTTTTGAGGATTATGATTTTTTCGTTGTAAATTGTACTGGGAGATGTGTACTATCGTTATCCATGACGGCAACATCGGTATCATTTACCATTTCCAGACTATAAGCAGGTAAATTTGGTTCTATCTGCAAAAGTTTGCAAGGCTGAGAACCAGATGGTTCTATCTGCAGAATGTTGGTAGACAGTACACACAGGATCAGCTGTTTGGAGTTGCTCACTTCTATCCCATCTCATCTGTTTGGCTCTAACTCTTAAGAAGTCCACGAAGAGAAAGCATAACCCTCAACAATGTAAAACGAATATTCAAAAGAGGCTGCGACAAAGTGGTGGCCGCGAAGGAAGCAAAACATACAGACTGTAAGTGCAAATTTAAGTGTTATCATAAGATTTTTAAAGATGACCGGAATTCCATAATGATTTCATTTTATTCACTTCAAGATATGAGAAAAACATTATATTTTACAAAACTCCGAGTTTAAACCTTCTCCGAGAACCATGAAAGTTGACCGTAAGAAACGTAAGTCGTTCTCTTACTTTTTACAAGTGAGTGGCGCGCAGGTAAGAGTATGCAAGATACATTGTTGGTCAGTCAAAAAGTAATATACAGTGTGCATTCTAACAAAGAAAAAATATCCGGGACTCCAAAATCCATAGAGAGAGGAAAGAAAACAAGAGAGGATTTCCAAAAATTGTAAAGATTTTGTTAAAAAGCACATTGAATCATGCCCAAGGGCAGAGTCGCATTACTGCAGGGCTGTGACACAAAATGAATACTTAAGCCCTGATTTAAATGTACCTAAAATGTATGAGATGTATAAAGAAGTTTGCATACAGAATTGCTATAAAGCGGTAACACTGTCAAAGTACTTGTCAATATTTAACACTGAATATAATCTGGATTTTTAGCACCAAATCTGAGTTCGTTTAGTTAGTTAGTGATTGTTGTTTTAAGGAGCGGAACTACGAGGTCATCTGCCCCTACCAAAATCCGATCGGTGTGACATTTGTGAGGAGTTTATCATGGCGAAAAGGGAAAATAGTCATTGAGAGTTTGTCAACGAAGTTTGATAACCATTTAGAAGAGAACTCATTCATGCGACAGGAAAGAGAACATGACAGACGAAGTGATGCTATGGTGATATGCTTTGATCTACAAAATGTGATGGCATTACCTCGTGCAAATGCTAGTAGCTTCTTTTATAAAAGAAAGCTGATCGCTTGCAATCTTACTGCTCATGTATCGAGGAATAGACATGGCTATTGTAATATTTGGCATGAAGCACTGTGCGGCAGATCTGGAAATAGCATTGCAAGTGCTGTAATTAAAGTATTAAAAAATGTTTCAACCGGAAGTTAGGGAATATATTCTTTGGAGTGATAGCTGTGTTCCTCAGAATAGGAACTCACTGATTTATTTTGCTTTGGCTAGCTTTCTTCAAGAAAATATCAACATAAGGGAAATCCCCATGAATTTTTCAACACCGGGGCATTCTTGCATTCAGGAGGTTGACAACATAAATTCAAACATAGAGAAGTCTTTGTGGTTATCCGAGGTATGGTCTCCAGTTTTACTAATAATAACTCTTCTCTCTTGCAACAGGAGGTCAGCATACCATGTAATTTAGATGTGAGCATCCGATTTCCGTGACTACCGGATTCAAACGAATCTGTTTCAATATAGTAAATTACCGTATCTGCAGGTATCGCAGCTGAAATTTTGTGCAGACCTGTTCAGTGTGTACTTTAAGACAAGTCACGGTACTCAGGAGTGGAATAAAGTCAAGATACCGAAGAGTAGAACCAACAGGACTGATAACAATCGGCAACAGAACATAGTACCAATCCGACTTCCAGAAGCAAGAGTTCCTATATCATGGAGGAAAATTTCCAAGGATAAGACTACAGATATCCATTCCACGATGAAATGGATGCCCTCTGTCGCTGTAGAGTTCTAAAAAGCAATTTTGAAATGAAGAACCATATGACTCCAACGTCTTATGCAAATTTTAGAGCCAAAAAGTTCTATCTGCATGCAAACTTCGGAATATGTCATTAAAATTCCTATGTTCTCTATGTAATTGTAATATTTGGTGTTAATTCATTAAAGTAGAACCTTGTATAATCATGTTGAAATACTTCGCAAAGATCTAGCTTCAATACTACATACTTCATGCAATTCCAAACTTCAAACACCTCTCCTGAAAAATTAACTTAAAGTCAGATAGAACCCTCTGGTTCTCACCTCACGATATGACTTTTTATGATTTTTAGTTTAAACATATAGCCTACGTTCCCAATTCAACTTTTTTGAAAAAAAAATTAAAAAAAGTATAATGCTCATCACTAGGCGTTGGGGTAGAGGTAATAGTTGAGAGTCAATGATTAACCGTAGATTACTTTGGATTTTTGGAATGTTAGTGTCTTGTTGTTGTTGCTTGCAAACTTTGCTGTAAGCATTATGCTGTGATAAAAAAAAGGACTGAAATACTTTCCAATATCAAATAAGTCATCAAGTGAGTGCAAATATCAGAGCAAATATAGAGTGCAAAAGCAGTTAGTCAAAAGTGAGCATGATTGATAGTAGTCGCGATTTATAGTGGGCATGATTAATAGTAGGCGCGATTTATAGTAGGCGTGATTGATAGTAGGCGTAATTGATAATAAGCGCGATTGATAGTAGGCGTAATTTGACATGGGTACGACTTTGTTTTGGTTCAGTTCTGGTTAGGCTTTGTTTTGGTATAGTTTGGTTTTGGTTTGGTAAGCTATAAAAGTATAAAGTGTAAAAGTAGTATTTTATGACCTAGGCTTAAATAGCACACTTAAAAAAAATCGCCTTGGGTTTTTCAATGCCCATACACGTTTACAAGTTACAACCTGTTTGCTAATGCGATTGGTTTAAACTTGTAGAGCATGTCACGTGACAAGGTTAGGTTAGGTAAAGTTTGGTTATGTTAAGTGAGTTGAGGTTAAGTTGAGTCTTAAAATATTTTCTTTTTTACGTGTTCAAAGCCGTTAGCCTTTGAACAGTTTGCCAAATCTTTTAATATATACTTATCATTACATAAAGTATGAAAGCAAACTTAATTAATTATGAATGGTTGTTTTGGTTACTGTTCAATGTAGACAGAATATATGCATTAAATAATAGACTCAACACAAAATGTTTTGTTTGTTGACTGGTGTTATTGATGCATCGGTTTAAAGATTCGAACATTATAAATAGTGCACAGTTGCATGTCAGTAATATAGATAGGCTAAAAGAATGGTGTGTAGTAAACTTTTAATGTAGATTTCCAAAAGTCTTGCACAGCATATTTCATAGTATTTTCCTGATACCTTAAAGGTTCATGCTGATTTTGTCTTTGTGTTTGTCATTGTAATTACAATGGTTGATTGGATATTCTTTGCAAACTTTCAAATCATGTAATTCATGTCACACATGTTGGATTTTTTTGTTCATGTGCGAAACTATCAAGTGCCACCTAATTGGTTACACAACTGTTTCATAATGAAATCTTACGCTGTTTACGCTTGACTGAACCATGACTAACTGACTACTCACTACTAAGTTTTAGAAATTACATTTACTCAAATCACATTCTAGTAAAAATCATGACTATTATAAACTGCACTTTTGCACTCACTTTTTCACCCATTTTTGCACGTATATTTGCACCCACTTTGCATCCACTTTGCACCTACTTTGCATCCACGTTGCACCCACTTTGCTAATACTTTTGCACTTACTTTTACAGCCACTTTTGCACCCACTTTTTGAGTGAACATAAACTCACTTGTCAAATTGTGAGAACATTACATCATCTGACGTAATAAAAATAGGCATGATTTTTTCGAGACCGAGATAAGAGCAGGGGGGGGGGGGGTAATGAATTTATAGGGATCGGATCGGAAAACTCATTATCACATTAGTAGTGACATCGAGCAAAAAAAAATTTAAAATATCGTGTTTTTGAAAGAGTGGGATAGACGTAGTTATAAGAGTTGAGAGTAATTATTATTATCCTAAAAGTACTCTGGAATTCATGGAATCTCAGCGTGTTGTTGTAGTTGCTTACAAACAGGTATGGTCAAGTAAGGTGAGGTTAGCTAGGGTTAGATTAGGAAAGGCTCAGTAGACAGGTCAGGCGTGGTCAGGTTAGGTGAGGTGAGTTGAGATTAGATTAGGTTGCACTCACTTTTGCTCTCAGTTTAACCTAATATTTTCAATATTTGCAATATGTGAAACGTGAATTTTAAATATACAATGTGTGAAATGTGTGTCTACATTTTTAAATAAAAACAAATCATACTCGATAAATACTGTTTTTATTTCATAGCAAATAGGACATTATACTAGTTTACAAATAGTTTTTATTTAATGTTCATGTCCATTCATCATTAACTTTCCTTTTATAGCACAAATCACAATAAGGGCTGACAACCTCTCTCCCACAGAGGCATAACAGAATGTTAAACGTTGCTTAGCTTTTTTATAATACTTTATCAGCCACACATTTTAATTTAGGTTGATTATAGCAATAAGAAATGTCATGGTCTTGGCAAGCATTATCCAAAATATTTAAAGGTTCACCATGTTGCAAACATTGTTCAAGCTCTGTCCCAAGACCACTATATTTGTAATCAGTTAAGTGCATTTAAAGGATAGTAACTGAATCACTTTATCAATGACGCCACGACCAGTACAGGTTTAACGACTCTGTTTTAGTCAATGGTAAATAGTTTTGAGCTTTTCCCTCTGTTGAGAATGATGTTGTTGCGTTTTTATCTCCATGACACCCGCGGAATAAAGAAACAAAGTCTTTGTTCAAAGTTTTATGACCTTGGTAGAGTTTCACAAGCTGACAGGTATGACAATGTTGTACTAGTGATATTTTGCTAATGATCACTTGCGTATAATGCTCGTAGTTATTACAGGGTCGCAATTCACTTAACACAGGGCACAGGGCACATGGTCCCATATTTCCTCAACAGCATTTGCAGCCACATAAAAATACATGATTTAGGTAAAGCATATAATTCCTCTTTTGTGAAACTGCGTAGTTTCTTTTTACACAAAAAAAATTCCAATCGCCTGCTCAATACGATAGCATTATTGTGCAATTTCAACATTAACCCAGACATTGTTGAACTTGGAGCAAAAATGTATGCTTTAGACATAAATGGTAAAGAAATAAAAAAAGGTTACAGGTACTAGCTAAGGCGTTGTCAAAAATTGTATAAGTTTTCAAGATTATAAGTATTGTATTATGATCAAGTAGTTCCGTGAAGAACTATAGAGCCTATTTTTATATATCCTATTTATGTTAATTGTCTCTATCAACATACAAAAATTCAGTTTGATTGCTGTAATAGATTCGTAGATATTGAGATCCGTCTAATACTACAGATGGTCACATTGTTGGATTTTTATATATGTAGGTCTTATAGTTTTGAACTGTTACATGAAGATTATTGTGTACGTGTAGTATTCAAACTTCAATCGCGAGATTAGGACACAAGAAGTAAAAACAAGATTTATAAATTTCGCACAGCTGCCATATTATGGTTAAGAAAACAATTGAAATAAATTAGATGCCAGTGGATTAACATTTGTATAAGGATTTACTGTACCAAGTTTCACTGCACTCGGATGGTTAAATTGCGAGAAGCGTCCATGTGAATATTCATACTTCGCGTCGACGCCATGTTGGATTTGTGATCACTGGGATATTGAAAATCCTATAGGTGAACTTATGTTCGTAGCCCCTATGAACATAAAAAAATCAGTTTCATTGCTGTAAAAGCTTCGTAGATATTGAGAACCGTCTAAATATTTCGGATGATCGCCATGTTGAATTGTTATATGTATAGGCCATAGAGTCATGTACCATTAAAGGAAAATTATTGCGTAGGTTCATAATTCAAACTTTCACTTCAATCGCATGATTACGACACAAGAAGTAAAAAAAATTAAATTCTTGAGGTTATGTAAACAATTGAACTAAATTATATACCAGTGCATTACAATGTGTATAAACATTTGCTGTGCCGAATTTCATTGCGTTTGGATAATTAAATCACGAGAATGTATATTTAAAACATTCAATTCGCTTGGCCGTCATGTTCGTTTTGTAGTTAACCGGTTTTTTAAAGTCTCATAGATGAACTTTCAGTAGTGCTCTTTATCTCCGTACAAAATTTCAGGATGATACCGGTAATAGTTTCAGAGATATAGAATAACGGTGAAATATTTCACACAGCCGCCATTTGAGGTTATTTAAAGAATTGAACGAAGTTAGATGTCTGTGCATTACAATGTGTATAAACATATAGGCCTACTGTACCAAGTTTCATTGAGTTTGGTTGGTTAAATCGCGAGAAACGTCTATTTAAAAGTCGCAATTTCGCTTGGCCGCCATGTTGGTTTTGGAGTTACCAGGTTTTCAAACGTTACGAAGGTGAACTTCTAGTAGTTCCATTTATCACCGTACATAATTCCAGGGTGATAACGGTAATAGTTTCGGAGATATTGAATGCAGGTGAAATATTTCGCACAGCCGCCATCTTGGATTGGTGAGACGTTGCAAAATTTGAAGGGCACGGTCAGGGTCGTCCTGAAAAGTGCAATGAATTTACCGAGTTGCATTAAGGTCGCTCCAGCCGTTTATATTTTATTAGGGGGGAACCCACACACGAATCACACACTTACACACAGACACACGGACAAAAGGTGATCTCCTAAGACAATTGTTTTATAAATGAAAATAGGCTAAAAATTAGTTGTCAGTGAATTAACATTTGTATAAGGATTTACTGTACAAGTGTCGCTGCACTCGGATGGTTAAATTCCGATAAAAAAAAACATGTGAATACTTATAGTTCGCGTCGCCGCCATGTTGGATTTGTGATCGCCAGATTATTGAAAGTCCTATAGGTGAACTTATGTTTATAGCCTCTATGAACATTAAAACTTTCAGTTTGATTGCTGCAATAGATTCGTAGATATTGAGATCCATCTAAATTTTTCGGATGGTCGCCATGTTTGATTGTTATATGTATAGGCTATAGAGTCATATACCATTAAAGGAAAATTATTGCATAGGTTCATTATTCAAACTTTTACTTCGATCTCATGATTACGACACAAGAAATAAAAGCTTAATTTTAAAATTCGCACAGCCGCCATCTTGAGTTTATATAAACAATTGAACTAAATTAGATACCAGTGCATTACAATGCATATAAACATTTCCTGTACAAAGTTTCATTGCGTTTGGATCATTAAATCGCGAGAAAGTAACATTTAAAATTTTCATCTTCACTTGGCCGCCATATTCGTTTTGTAGTTAACCGTTTTTTTTAAGGCTTATAGATAAACTTCCGGTAGTGCCCTTTATCTCCATACAACATTTCAGGGTGATACCGCTAATAGTTGCAGAAATATGGAATGCCGGTGAAATACTTCGCACAGCCGCCATCTTGAGGTTATGTAAACAATTGAACGTAGTTAGACGTCGATGCATTACAATGTGTATAATCATATACTGTACCGAGTTTTATTGCGTTTGGTTGGTTTATTCGCGAGAAACGTCTATTTAAAGGTCGCAAATTTGCTTGGCCGCCTTGTTTGTTTTGTAGTTACCAGGTTTTCAAAAGTCACATAGGTGATCTTCTAGTAGTTCCCTTTATTACTGCAAAATATTGCAGGGTGATATCGGTAATAGTTTCGGAGATATTGAATGCTGGTGAAATATTTCGCACAGCCGCCATATTGGATTGGTGAGACGTAACAAAATTTGAAGGGCACGGTCGGAGTTGCCCGGAATAGTGCTATGAACTTACAGAGTTTCATTGAAATAGCCCCAGCCGTTTAGAAGTTATTAGGGGGGACACACACCATCCCACACACACACGCACACACAGACAGACACACGGACAAAAGGTGATCTCATAAGCCTATTCTTTCATAAATAAAAATAGGCTAAAGATGAGTTAAAAAGAATACCAATCAACATTATCGCTTCAAAGCAACATAACATATCTTATATATAAAAGTGAAAGTCTGTATGTGGGTATGTGGGTCTGTTCCGTATACAAATCTACACCGTTCCACCAATCGCAACCAAATTTTGCATACACATAGTTTAGGACCCAGAAGGAACCGCAGGCTACATGATTTTTCGATAGTCTTTCTCATACTTCTGATTTCGGCCCTTTTGCACTCAAGCACAGGCTAATCAAATCATAAAATATACTCATGAAGGAATGGCAAGGCAGATAGTTTTCATGGCAACATAGCTCAAGTCGAGACACGGCCGACTGGATCCGAGTTGCGCTCTGCACTACCAGTATAGAAAATGAGGATCTTTACTTGAAATCCCATTAGTTACTCAACTGCTCACACAGCACTGTCAACCGAGTTGAGCATAACAAAGACTTGACACTATCATACTAATATATAAAAATGAGATGGTGTGTGTCTGTCTGTCTCTGTGTTACTCAATACCGCAAGAACCACTGGTCCGATTTAAATGAAATTTTGCATGGATGTAGGTGATTTACCAGGTTTACATATAGGATACTTTTGATTTCGAAATTTTGCACTATTAAAAAATGGCGACCATTTTAGTGACGTCACTACACCCTTTGGTTTCAAAAATTCATATTTCCATGTCAAATAAAAAGAGAATGGTAGGAAATAGCAAACTTTTGATGGCACACACGAGCTTTGAAATTTAATTTCCTATCCAAAAGGCCCTTATCACTTTTTGTGTATCTGCAACGGTTAGCGAGTAAAACCGACATTTGTGACGTCACTACACCCTTTGGTTTCAAAATGTCATAATTCCATTTCAAATAAAAAGAGAACGCTAAGAAATAGCAAACTTTTGATGGCATACATGAGCTTTAACATTTAATTTTCTATCCGGAAGGTCCTTATCACTGTTCGTATATCTCCAACGGTTAGCGAGTGAAACCTAAATTTGTGCAATAAAACACGGTCATCACCGACCGGTGCAGTATATCTCTACATATATATAAAAATGAAAGTTTTTTTCTGAATTTCTACGGAAATTTGAGTTATTTACGCGTTTCATACTGTTTTATGATGGATGCGCGTGAAAATATTTTTTGTATGTCTGTTTGTTTGTTTGTTTCTTTGTTTGTCTGTGGACAACTTTGTTCCCTTATAACTCGAGAACGGCTGGGTGTATCAACGTAAAATTTGGTACAGATATCCATCAGAGGCACGACACTAATCATTGATGTAACCCTTCTCCGTACCTCACATAAAAGAGGGCCTACCCCCTTAAAATACATGTTGAAATAGGAGTAGAAGGACGAGACAAAGATCATTTTCAGCCCCTCAATGTGAGCGACAAAACTCGAAATCCACATTTTAAGGCCCTAAAACCAACCATTTTTGAGATATTTCCAGAAAACTAATTTCATTTAATAAACTAATGAACGAATACAAGCCAGTAACCATGGCAACAGATTCTCAGAGGTCCATCTATTGCTGTAAGACGCAATGCAATTCCATTAATTACATTGGTGTGAAAGTTTGCAAACGGCTAGAAGGTTATCACGGAACCAAATTAAGCTGTAAAATTCATCAATACGTATAATGCGCTTAAGGGGGTCAAGGGGTACACTAGAATTTTTTCACGCGATTTACACCTGCGGGTGTGGTACGGCAGGTCTATTATATTCCTATCCCCATATTATATTATTATTATTAGTATTATATTATGGCGTACAATGAGGAGACAAACACCCTCGGTGCCAGAAACAAAACCTTGGGGCCTTGAAAACTACATTATAAGGCTCTAAAACCAACAGTATCTGAAATATTCCCATAAAACGAATTTAATTTAATTTAAGAAACTAATGAAGGAATGGAAATCGGTAACCATGACAACATTATCTCAAGGGGTGGCATCCAACTTTCCATCCATTTCTGTAAGAAGCAATGTCACTCCATTTATACCTTGCCACGGTGGGTGAGTGGATAGCGTGTCGGTCTACTAACCCCAAGATTGCAGGTTCACTCCTGGCCGTGGTAAGTAATTTTTGAAAGGCGGCAAAAAAACGACACGCATGTCATACGATGTTGGCATGTCAAAGAACCCATTTGAACTCAGTAGACCGTGTTCAAAATGGCAGAATTAACCTCTGGAGTTTCCGCCAACACAATGTTCCTGATTTCTCTACTAGAAAGCGCTATAGTGTTCAAGGAGCTTAGATATCTACCCTCCTTGACTTTCATAGTGATTCAAGGAACAACGAAATTTCGACATGCAAGCTACCCTCTGGGTGTCAAATTACGAAGCTTGCACCCGGCAGCCGAGGCCATACGATATTATTATTTGGCTACTCTATTTATTACATTTCTGTGAATGTTTGCAAATGGCTATAAGGTTATCACGGAACCAACGTACAGTAGACTGTATAATTCGTCAATGCAATTAAGGGGGTCAAAGGGTAACCTAGAATTTTTTCATGCAATTTCACGTGCGACATATAGTACAGAAAGTCTATTATATCTACAAACAGAAACATTATTTTCAAAAATTCCTGAATTGAATCAGCATTTTTTGCGGCTTTTAGGAATTTGGGCCATTTGAGGCTAAATAACGTGAAGTTCCATGCACCACAAGCCTTTATAATTTATGAAAGAGGTCTTCCTGTGTATGAGGACCTAACACAACGTAGAGGGTCATTTTTGTGTGAGATGTATTGCGTCTCGTCTACAAGGCTTTCAAATCTATTTCACGCCAGGAAGTACACGTTAGGTGAATTTAGTTTGAGAGCACATTTTAACTAATCATTTTTTTTGTCGACATACGGGTTCATCGTAGGGATGATTTTGTTTGATACGTATGGTAGATATACCCATATTTGGATATCTGGGTGATATGTTGTAGACAATAGAATTGTATGTCAGTCTGTCTTTCTGTGTATCTTTATGTACGCCTATAAATCGTGTTCGGATGCTTGGTGCATCGTAAAATTAGGTATGGTAAACATGAGTCAATACACCAATCATTTATAAAACTCCTCACCGTACTTTTCATACAGTAGAAGGGTGGATATAGGGAAAAACTTCTCAAAATACATGCTAAAATAGGCGAAATATAAAAATTATCCTAGAAGGACGATCAAAGCATATGTTGCGCTTCTCATTGTGAGACACAAAATTCGCGAGTCTATAAGGGGTCTCCGAAAACCACATTTTAAGGCCCTTAAATTAACAGTGTGAGTGATATTCCCAGAAAACTAACTGGGGTCTGATAAACTTATGAAGGAATGACAAACCGCTAACCATTGCAACAGTAGCTCAATTGATAATGTCTGGTGTTAACACCGGACACCGTTCGAAGAACGGGTACTTCTGCTAGTCTACTATATAAAGCTCAAATACCACTCACTCACTGATTCATTCATCATGAAATCTCAGAAACCACCGAACGGATTGGAATGAAATTTGGTATGCAGCTTCCTCAAGGGCCGCAAACGCCCACTAAGAAAGGATTTTTGGATATTCAGTTTCTAAACGGGTGTTAAGGGGGTAGACCTGCATTTCATTGAATAGCAATATCTCCCGATTGGTTTCATTGGGGGGATGTGATACTCGGCATATAAACTCATCATTAAAAATAAGAAGACATATGTCTGAGGGTTTTTCGATGTGGTGTATATTATGAGGTGAAAGGGGTGAAAAGTGGGGATTGAAAGATTCCTAACGGAGCGTGTATCTCTTAAACGACATAGGCGCAGAGTTTGAAACTCAGCGAAAAAAAATCAACATAAAAAATAAGTAAATATGTGTTTGACCGTTTTTTCATAAATGCAATACAAGGGGCCCGGTCGGAGACCGGAAGCAGGCTGTGGATTTTCATTTCACTTTCATTCATGGGGAAGGGTGAAATTCTGGGGGGGGGGGACAGGAAAGAAAGTGTCCTAACTGATTGACTGACTGACTCACTCATCAAACTCAGGGGGAAAACTGCTTTAAAGTAAGTAAACAGCTGTTCGACAGTTTTTTCATAAATCTAATTTAAGAGGTTCATGGGAAGGGGTGACATTCTGAAAAAAGAAAATTGAAAGAAAATATCCTGACTCACTCACTCACACACTCATCATCGCCCAGCCAAAATTATTGAAGTTAGAAACATGACAGTTTGGGGATATGTTCATTGTATGTCAAAACCGTCTACTAAGGGAGGATTTTCGGATATTCAGGTTCTAAAGTGGTCTTAAGGGGGTTAAACCTGCATTTCATTGAATAACAATATCTCCCGATTGGTTTCATTGGGGGATGTGATACACGGCATATAAACTCATCATTAAAAAGTAAGAAGACACGTGTCTGAGGGTTTTTCGATGTGGTGTATATTATGAGGTGAAAGGGGTGAAAAATGGGGATTGAAAGATTCCTAACGGAGCGTGTATCTCTGAAACAACATAGGCGAGGAGTTTGAAACTCAGCGGAAAAAATCAGCATAAAAAATAAGTAAATATGTGTTTGACCGTTTTTTCATAAATCCAATTTAAGGGGCCCCTGGGGGGGGGGGTGAAATTCTGGGGGGGGGGGGACAGGAAAGAAAGTGTCCCAACTGATTGACTGACTGACTCACTCATCAAACTCAGGGGAAAGACTGCTTTAAAGTAAGTAAATAGCTTTTTGACAGCTTTTTTTGATCAATCAAATTGAAGGGGTTCATCGGGAGGGGTGAAATTCTGAATAAAAACAAATTGAAAGAAAATGCCCTGACTCATTCACTCACTCATCATCGCCCAGCCAAAAATATTGAAGTTGGAAACATGGCATTTCGGGGATATGTTCGTTGTATGGCAATACCGTACACGAAGGGAGGATTTTTGGATAGTCAGGTTCTAAAGGGGTCTTAAGGGGGTTAAACCTACATTTCATTGAATAACATTATCTCACGAGTGGTTTCATTTGTGGATGTGATACTCGGCATACAAACTAATAATTAAACAAGATGTTCAGTAAAGAACATATAGCCTACTTTCTCCTAAATGCATGGGTATTGTTATAACTCTTTGTCCTTTTCAAGGAGTATAATTGAATGTTGGTTGTAGTAGCTTGTTGAAATACAACGTGCTATACGGATATTAAACAAGAATATGAGGTGCCCTTTGCTAGTGCTACCTCTTCTTCTTCTTCTTCTTCTTCTTCTTCTTCTTCGGCTTTTCCCAATTAATTGGGGTCGCCGGAGCCAACCAGGCTCATTTTGGTTTTGGCCGGGGATTTAAGGCCGGATGCCCTTCCTGACGCCACGTGATTTTTCAGGTGAAAATTCCACCCTGCTAGACACCGGGATTCGAACCCCGGCCGTCCGGGTGAAAGACGAGCAGCTAAGCCACTGTGCCATCACGCTCCCTTGCTAGTGCTACCTCTGTAAAAAAAATTCATTCAATTCGGTTTCACCGTGTTTCAATTGATCTGGGGAATGGATTTGCACACATACATGGCCGCTATTTGCAAACTATTGGGCTGATGACCTTGTAGTCAGTCATAAGATGCTTTCCACAAAAAGGCATGTTGTTGCAAAATCCGGTAGAGATCAAATTATTAGGATGGTCGAAATTTGATTTAAGCTTTTAACATTTGGGTGGCCGTCATTCCGTTTCCGTCAAGATGGCGGCGATATAAAACATGACACTGAGGTGCCTTTTGCTAGTGCTACCTCTGTACCAAATTTCGTTCAATTCGGTATCACCGTGTTTGAATTGATAGAGGGAATCGATTTGCACACATACTTGGCCACCATCTGCAAGCTATTGGGCTGATGATCTAGCAGTTTGGTCAGAATATGCTTCCCACATAAAGATTTGTTGTTGCAAAATTTGGTCGAGACTAGATTAATAGGTTGGTCGTAATTACATTTTAGCATTTAACATTTGGGTGGCCGCGATTACGTTTCCGTCTAGATGGCGGTGATATAAAACATGACACTGAGGTGGCCTTTTCTAGTGCTACCTCTGTACCAATTTTCGTTCCATTCGGTTTCACCGTGTTCGAATTAATAGGGGGAATCGATTTTCACACAAAGATGGCCGCCATCCGCAAAATATTAGGCTAATGACCTATTAGTTTGGTCAAAGGATGCTCCCTCCATAATGGTATGTTGATGCAAAATTTGGTAGAGATCGGATGATTAGGTTAATCGTAATTTGATTTAAGCTTTGAATATTTGTGTGGCCGCCATTACGTTTCCATCAAGATGGCGGCGATATAAAACATGACACTGAGGTGCCCTTTGCTAGTGCTACCTCTGTACCAAATTTCATTCCATTCGGTTTCACCGTGTTCGAATTAATAGGGGTAATCGATTTTGACACAAAGATGGCCGCCATCCGCAAACGATTAGGCTAATGACCTATTAGATTTGTCAAAGGATGCTTCCTCCATTAAGGTATGTTGTTGCAAAATTTGGTAGAGATCGGATGATTAGGTTAGTCGTAATTTGATTTAAGCTTTGAACATTTGTGTGGCCCCCATTACGTTTCCGTCAAGATGGCGGTGATATAAAACATGACACTGAGGTACCCTTTGCTAGTGCTACCTCTGTACCAAATTTCATTCCATTTGGTTCCACCGAGTTCGAATTAATAGGGGTAATCGATTTTGATATAAAGATGGCTGCCATCCGCAAACTATTAGGCTAATGACCTATTAGATTCGTCAAAGGATGCTCCCTTCATAAAGGTATGTTGTTGCAAAATTTGGTAGAGATCGGATGATTAGGTTAGTTGTAATTTGATTTAAGCTTTGAACATTTGGGTGGCCGCCATTACGTTTCCGTCAAGATGGCGGCGATATAAAACATGACACTGAGGTGCCCTTTGCTAGTGCTACCTCTGTACCAAATTTCATTCAATTCGGTTTCACCGTGTTCGAATTAATAGGGGCAATCGATTTTCACACAAAGATGGCCGCCATCCGCAAACTATTAGGCTGATGACCTATTAGTTTGGTCAAAGGATGCTGCCCCCATAAAGTATGTTGTTGCAAAATTTGGTAGAGATCGGATGATTAGGTTAGTCGTAATTTGATTTAAGCTTTGAACATTTGTGTGGCCGCCATTACGTTTCCGTCAAGATGGCGGCGATATAAAACATGACACTGAGGTGTCCTTTGCTAGTGCTACCTTTGTACCAAATTTCGTTCAATTTGCGCTCACCGTGTTCGAATTGATAGGGGGGGACAGACATTCAGAGTACACACACTCTCACACACACACACACACAGACTCACACACACACATACACACACACAGACAGACACACTTTTTTTCGCCCTGTAGTGATCTCATAAGTCTACTTTCATTTTTTGCAAAAATCGAAAGTAGGCTAAAATAAACAGATATATGTCTAAGGGTTTTTCGATCTGGTGTATTATTATGAGGTGAAAGGGGTGAAAAGTGGGGGTTGAAGTATTCCTAACGGAGCGTGTAGGCCTATCTCTTAAACGACATAGGCGAGAAATTTGAAACTCAGCGAAAAAAAGTCAGCTTAAAAAGTAAGTAAATCGCTGTTCGACCAGTTTTTCATAAATTAATTTAAGGGGCCAATGGGGAGGGGTGAAATTCTGGGGGGGGGGGGGTGAAATGGAGAGAAAGTGTCCTAACTGACTGACTAACACACTCACTCATCAAACTCAGGGGAAAAATACAGCTTAAAAATAAGTTAATAGGTGTTCAAGCGTTTTTTTATCAATCCAATTTAAGGGGCCCATGGGGAGGGGTGAAATTCTGGTAAAAGTTATTGAACGAAAATGTCCTGTCTGACTCACTCACTCATCGCGCCCAACGAAAACTATTAAAGTTGGAAACATGAAATTTTGGGAATATGTTAGCTGTATGTCGAAAACGTCAACTAAGGAATGACTTTCTTATTCGGGTTTTAAAGAGGTGTTAAGGTGGTAAACGTGCATTTCATTGAATAACGATATCTCATGAGTTGTTTCTTTGGGGATGTGATATTCGGTATATAAACTAATCATTAAATAAAAAAATAATCAGACATATGTCTAAGGGTTTATCGATGTGGTGTATATTATGAGGTGAAAGGGGTGAAAATTGGGGGTTGAGGGATTCTTAACGGAGCGTGTATTTCTGAAACGACATAGTCGAGAAGTTTGAAATTCGGCGGGAAAAAACAGCTTAAAATACAAGTAAATAGGTGTTCGACCTTTTTCTTTTTTCATTATTCCAATTTAAGGGGCCCTTGGAGAGGGGTGAATTTCTGGAGAAAAAAAAAACAGGAAAGAAAGTGTCCTAACTGATTTACTCACTTACTCACTCATCAAACTCAGGGGGGAAAACAGATTTAAATAAGTAAATAGGTGTTCGACCGTTTGTTTCATAAATAAAATTTAAGGGGTTCATGGGGAGGGGTGAAATTATCAAAAATAAATGAAAGAAAATGTCCTGACTGACTCACTCACTCATCATCGCCCAGCCAAAATTATTGAAGTTAGAAACATGAAATGTTGGGGAAATGTTCGTTGTATGTCAAAAACGTCCACTAAGGAAAGAGTTTTGGATATTCAGGTTCTAAAGTGGTGATAAGGGGGTAAACGTGCATTTCATTGAATAACAATATCTCACGAGTGGTTTCATTTGGGGATGTGATACTTGGCATATATACTAATCATTAAGAATAAGCTGACACATGTCTAATGGTTTTTCGATGTAGTGTATATTATGAGGTGAAAGGGATGAAAAGTGGGGATTGAAAGATTCCTAACGGAGCGTGTATCTCTCGAACGACATAGGCGAGGAGTTTGAAACTCGGAGGAAATCAATCAGCTTAAAGAAGGAGAAAAAAAACACAAATAAATAGATGTTCGACCGTTTTTTTTTATAAATGCAATTTAAGGGGCCTATGGGGAGGGGTGAAATTCTGGAGGATAAACGTCCACTAAGGAAGGTTTTTTGGATGCTCACTCTCATCGACCAACCAAAACTATTAAAGTTAGAAGAATGATATTTTGGGGATATGTTTGTTGTGTGTCGAAAACGTCTACTAAGGAGGGATTTTTGGATATTCAGGTTCTAAAGGGGTGTTAACGGGGTTAAATCTGCATTTCATTGAATAACAATATGATACGACTATGACGCGAGCGAAGCGAGGCTAAAAATGAGGTGGTGTGTGTCTGTGTATTATTCAATCACGCAAGTACCACTGGTCAAAATTACATGAATTTTACATGGAAGTAGCTGATTTACCTGGTTAACATATAGGTTACTTTTGATTTCAATACTTTGCACTATTTAAAGATGGCGACCATTTTAGTGACGTCACTACACCCTTTGGTTTCAAACTTTCAAATTTCCATTTCAAATAAAAAGAGAACGCTAAGAAATAGCACACTTTTGATGGCATGGACGAGGTTTAAAATTACTTCTATCCGAAAGGTATCTCCAACGGTTAGCGAGTAAAACCTAAATTTGTACTATAAAACACGGTCAACGCCGAGCGGTGTAGTTGGACAAAATGTTCCATCCTTAATCTCCCTCTGCGCAGCACCTCGCCTATCCCCTGTTTTAACTGTCACCTTCACATTTTAATTTATTTATGACGCGTAGCGAAGCACGGGTACTTCAGCTAGTCATCTATAAAACTAAACAAAATTGCTTTGTGTCCTGGTAATGATAAAAGGGTAATTGATTTGAATGAAATAGCTACACATGCCTATGGTAATTACTCAACTGTTGACATGCTTCAAGAGTTAAGTTATAATTATCAAAATCTTCTGCCTGCATCTAGCAAATACATAAAACAAAACAATTTAGGAAATAAAACAATAGCACTACAAAAATAAATTGTATGTATTATGTGTAAATATTGTAAATGTATTTAAAAAAATAAAAAAATATTGTATGGACACTGCTTGTACATTTTTAATTACTACCCACCTCCCTCCCACTCCTAATCCAAACTGTTAACCTCTAGTAATTTTGAGAAATTGCTTTAGTTAGCTAAAACAAGGTAGTCAAACGTATAGTATAACCCATGTAATACCTATATGCTTTGGGATAAGGTATACAGCCTTGTTATATGTAATGAAAAATCGTGTTTGCCAATATACTGTATGAACTTTGTACATGGACTAAATCAAAAAAGAAAACATGTAAACAACAAAATTTAAAAATCCATGTGTTCTTATTGACAAAATTCAATAAAACGTTAAACTGACAATTTTTAAAACTGGAAATGGGAAATTGGTAAATTGACAAATGTGTAAACAGCAAAAATGGAAAATCCATGTCTCCATACCATGAAATTCGAAAACTTGAAACTGACATTTTTTTAAAAACTGGAAATGGAAAAGTGGTAAATTAACAAATGTAAACTGCTAAATAAGTCCAACCCCTCGTCCGCGTCGTGGGAGACGGGCAACGGCACAAAGTAGGGGATCGCCTGTTGGGGCGAAGTACAGTGGGGACTTTGTGTGCCCCGGGACCGTAACGGTAGCTGTGAAGGTCCTACAGGAACCCTGAAAAGTGACGGCTAACGGGGCTCTGGTGAAGCTACGATAGGCCCAGCAAGCCAGTAGTGGATTAAACCAAATGCTTTCAAAAATGGAACGAGCCTCGGACATGATGGATTTAATAGACGACGACACAGCTGTACACACGGACTAAGATTTGGAACTTTAAACCTAAGAACGCTGACGGGGAAGGTGGAGGAGATAGTGGATATGATGGAAAGAAGGAAGTTGGATTTATTGGGATTGGCAGAAACAAAGTTGAAAGGGGAAGGAAGGAGAGAACTGAGAAAAGGCTATGGACTGTACTGGAGTGGGAACGAAGAGGGAAAGAGGAATGGAGTGGGAGTAGTAGTACGAGATGGTTTAAAAGAAGAAGTGAGGAGAATAAGTGATAGGATGATGAAAGTGAAAGTAGCACAGAGGGGAGAGACCGCAGAAATAGTGCAAGTGTATGCTCCACAAGTAGGCTGCGCCTCTGAAGAGAAGGAGGAGTTTGAAGAGGAATTGCAGAAGCAGCTGGTAGGAAGAAATATGATTGTTATGGGGGATCTGAATGCCCATGTAGGAAGAGAAAGACAAGGTTATGAGAGTGTTCTAGGACCAGAGGGTTAGGGCGGAAGAAATGAGGAAGGAAAGAGACTGTTGGACTTCTGCCAGAGGAACAGCCTGCTAGTTGGGAACTCCTGGTTTAAGAAAAGAGAGAGCCACACAATCACATGGTACAGTGATGACTTGACCAGGAAGTCGGTGGTCGACTATATACTGTATGAGAAAGAACTAAATAAGAACATCACGGACATCAAGGTTATACCATCGGAGAACATGGATAGCGACCATCGATTAATGGTAATGAACCTGAGAGGGAGTAAGGAGAAGAAAGGGACTGAGAACCAGGAAAGACGTATAAGGATATGGAAACTGAAAGAAGGGGACAGAAGGGTCGAGTACCTCAAAATGGTAAAGGAAGGAATTCCAACAGATGAAGAAAGAGGGGTGGAAGAGAAATGGGCTAGATTTAAGAAGACACTAGTAGGTGCAGCAGAAGCAGTATGTGGGAGGACAAGTAGTAAGAAGAGGTGGAAGGAAACACCATGGTGGAATGAGAAGACAAAAGATATAGTAAGGGAAAAGAATAGAGCCTTTAGGAGGTGGTATGAAAATAGGACGGTAGAGACAAGGGAAGAGAACCAGGGAAGAAAGAAGGAGGCGAAGAGAGTAGTGGCTGAGGAGAGAAGAAAGTGGATGGAAGAGTGGACAAAGATGATGAAGGAGGGTAGTGAAGGTACAAAAAAGGTCCTGTATGGGATGGAAAAAATAAGAGGCGGAAGGATCCTACGGATTATGTTAGAATGGTGAACAAAAGGGGACAAGAGATAGAAAATAGGGAAGAACTGAAGAAAATGTGGAAAGAATATTTTGAAGAACTTCTGAACCCAAATGGAAAAGATGGTGAGGAGGAAGAAATCGGGGAAGAGGAAGATGAACTGCAAACAGAAAAGGACTTAACTTGGAAAGAAGTGGAAGATGCAGTGAACAAGATGAAAGGAGGGAAGGCACCGGGTGTGGATGAGTTGAGTGTGGAGATGGTGAGAGCAGCAGGAGAGGAGGGGATACAGTGGTTGTACCGAGTGATGCGGATAGCATGGAAGGAAAGGAAGACTCGAGAGGACTGGAAAAAGGAATAATTGTCCCGATCTTCAAGAAAGGTAGTAGAACAGATTGCAGAAACTATCGGGGAATAACACTGATGAGTCATTGTGCAAAGATCTCAGAGAAAATTTTGGAAAAGAGAATTAGGACAAGGATAGAAGGAGGGATGAGGGAAGAACAACATGGCTTCAGAGCAGGAAGGTCCACAGTGGATTTGATTTTTGCTGTAAGGCAGTTACAAGAAAAGCACTATGAGTATGGAACAGATCTACTGAAGGCCTTCCTGGACATTGAGAAAGCATATGACAGTGTATGCAGAAACAAAGTATGGAAGTCCCTGGAGGATAGCGGAGTAGAGAAATGGACTATAAAGAGGATAAAGGAGATGTACAAGGGGAGCGTGAGCTGGGTGAAAGTGGGAGGAGAGAGATCAGACTGGTTGGAACAGAGAAACAGCCTGAAACAAGGAAATGCACTGTCACCGTTACTTTTAATTGTGGTGATGGATGACATAATGACCCGAGTGGCACAAGTAATTGGGGAAGGAAAGATGAAAGCAATGTTGTTTGCAGATGATTTGATGATTTGAGGAAACAAGGAGGAGGAGGTACAGGAACAGTTGGACGTGTGGGAAGGAATAATACAAGGATATGGGATGAAATTTAGCATAAATAAGAGTGAGATGGTGATCACAACAAGGAAGAAGGAAAGAACCACAACGGGAATAACAATTGGTGGGGAACAGCTGAAGAAAGTGGAGAGTTTCAAGTATCTGGGAAGCCTGATACAAGTTAATGGAAGTAACGATAGAGAAATAAATGAGCGGGGGAGGCAGGCAGAAGCAATTCGGAGGAGTGTGAGAAGCATATTATGGAGCAAGGATGTCCCTCAGAACAGCAAAAAGATCATATATCGGACGTACTATGTCCCTATCCTGACGTATGCCTCGGAGACCTGGGTTATGAAAGGAAGGGAGAAGAGCAAAATACAGGCCAGTGAGATGAGGTTCTTGAGAAGCAGTATTGGAGCTACAAAGATGGACAGAATAAGAAATGTGAGGACCAGAGAATTAATGAAGGAGGAACCATTACAGGATGGTATAGAAAAATCTAGACTTAGATGGTATGGACATGTAAAACGAATGGAGGAGAAGAGGACAACCAGGAGAGTACACGAGACGAAGTGGGAAGGAAAGAGACCGAGAGGAAGACCGAGAGACATGTGGCTGAAGGTGGTGGAAGAAAGCGTGAAGAAGAGAGGAGAAGACTGGTCAAGGGTGGAGGCTGAGAGATGGTGGGAAGACAGAAGACGTTGGAGAGGCTTGTATTCCAAACAGACCCGGCCAGTGGCTGGAAACTGTGCAAGATGATGATGATGATTCCACATTTCCAACGATAGAATCATTATTTTTGCTTTGCAATATAACCAATACCTCATTCCTTCATACATTATGTTCATTTTTAATTGAGGTTTTTCTGATAATTGTTCACTTTTTCCTTTTTTAATATAAAATCAGTTTTGAGCCTAAATTAAGGACACCTAAGAGTCATATTTGAAGAAACACTACGTTTCCAGCAGTAGAAAGTTCTTAGATACATCTGTAGGCAGAAAACTTCAACACGATGAAAACAACTGCACCGCAATTTTGGCGGGAACGCGCGCGATTGGGGCAGGGCGTGAATACAAACTCAAACCTATCGCGTACCGGACTTCGAAGAAACAACGTAGACACCGCACAGGCAAGCTTGGAACCTCCCCTTTACAACAGTATGAAATAATCACGGACATATGGCTACAGAAATCTACAAATATAAGATAAACAGCGCGCCGATTTAATCGACTTTGGCACTTTTGGCGCGAGCAGCGAAAGCCGATCTGGTCGGCGCGTGGCACTGAGAGGGTTAAAATAAAAAAATCTAAACTGTAAAAAAGAAAATCTTACATGCATAAATTTAAATCTTTAAATGAGGTTTCTGTGGGAAAGGTTAGATTAGATTAGGTTTACTCTTTTTTTGGAAAATCTAAAATCTTACATGCATTAATTGAAATCTTCTAATGAGCTTTCTGTTAGAATCTCTAAATAAATGATTATAATTAATGTTACGTGATAGGTTCAAGTATATGAAATTTAGAGGCAATTGTCAGTTGAAAAATAATACAGATAGGCCGAGGCCATCTACTTAAATGTTTATTGTCTATTTATAAATGTGTAAAGAGCATGCAGTGGTTAACAAAAAAAAATAAAAAAATATCTGGAATCATAAAGATTTTACAATGTAAAGTAATAAATGTAAAAGCCAACAACCAGTCATTTTTCTGAGTGAGGCACAGCTGAACGAAAACCAGTGAGAATAATAATGTAAGTATTTAATCCATGAATAAAAGGTCTCAAAACGAATTCTTTAACGCCAGTGACATCCATATATAAATATATTTTATTTTTATTTTGGTGATTACATTTAGTTAGAAGGAGATCGAATGAGGCAACAATTTTTTTTCTTTGAATATTTTCTCATAGTTATGCACCTGCTCATTTATGGACTATTCAACGGAGAGGTGACATAGCATTTTGAAGTAATGGTTGTAATACTAGGGTGATATATCTCTGATCTCCGTAAGTTATTTTGTATCCAAAGATTAGGACGCCCGGAGATTTTTGTCCTCATTAATTTGAATTTTGCTTCTGCGTCATTTATTTATTTGCACATCAAGAGTAATTTTGAGAAGACTCCGAGCAAAGGTAGGCTTCTGTGTTTGATATTATGTAATTAGTGGTGTGGTTCTGTAATAAATGGTGGATGAGTTTTATTTTAACAGCGGAGTTTTTTGTCATTCTTGTTCGTTGTCATACTTGTGTGTCCACTGGATCAATTTTGAGATTTTACCCCAGTTGTTCCCATCATTATAAAGACCCCGGGATTGCTTGAATCTCGTTCCCGACATAGTTTTTCTTAGGCCAAAACTGATTCGGACATTTAAGATTTTATTTTATTTTCGAGTTGTACCGAATTTTGGGTGAGGATTGACGTGTGTCGGGCCACCCAATCCAAAGCCAGATTATCGGGCACACCACTGGGTAAAAAACAAAGAAAAAAAGATTATAGTTTAACATAACCATGATCTTGTATTTATGAGCCATGGAACCTCTTTTTATATGGAATCCAAACCACAGGGGGGCAGATGACCTCGTAGTTCCGCCCCTTAAAACAACAATAACTAACTAACTAACCAAACCACAGGACATGGCATTTCACTTCGAAAATCTCACATGCATTAACTATGAATCAAACCCTGTTCACCTTTGTATTTATAATCCAAGTAATAATTTGAAAAGAGACAAGTGTAATCAGTTTTAAACATTATATCTGTCTTTTTAGCCTGCTTTCGATTTTTGCAAAAAATGAAAGTAGACTTATGAGATCAACACAGGGCGAAAAAAAAGTGTGTCTGTCTGTATGTGTGTGTCTGTGTATGTGTATGTGTTGTGTGTGTGTGAGTCTGTGTGTGTGTGAGTGTGTGTACTCTGAATGTCTGTCCCCCCTATCAATTCGAACACGGTGAACGCGAATTGAACGAAATTTGGTACAAAGGTACCACTAGCAAAGGACTCCTCAGTGTCATGTTTTATATCGCCGCCATCTTGACGGAAACGTAATGGCGGCCATCCAAATGTTCAAAGCCTAAATCAAATTACGACTAACCTAGTCATCCGATCTCTACCAAATTTTGCAACAACATACCTTTATTGGGGGAGCATCCTTTGACCAAACTAATAGGTCATCAGCCTAATAGTTCGCGGATGGTGGCCATCTTTGTGTGAAAATCGATTCCCCCTATTAATTCAAACACGGTGAAACTGAATGGAACGAAATTTGGTACAGAGGTAGTACTAGCAAAGGGAACCTCTGTGTCACGTTTTATTTCGCCGCCATCTTGACGGAAACGTAATGGCGGCCACACAAATGTTCAAAGCTTAAATCAAATTACGACTAACATTATCATCCGATCTCTACCAAATTTTGCAACAACATACCTTTATAGAGGGAGCATCCTTTGACCAATCTAATAGGTCATTAGTCTCACAGTTTGCGGATGGCGGCCATCTTTGTGTCAAAATCGATTCCCCCTATTAATTCGAACACGGTGAAACCGAATGGAAAGAAATTTGGTACATAGGTAGCACTAGCAAAGGGCACCTCAGTGTCATGTTTTATATCGCCGCCATCTTGACGGAAACGTAATGGAGTCCACACAAATGTTCAAAGCTTAAATCAAATTACGATTAACCTAATCATCCGATCTCTACCAAATTTTTCAACAACATACCTTTATGGAGAGAGCATCCTTTGACCAAACCAATAGGTCATTAGCCTAATATTTTGCGGATGGCGGCCATCATTGTGTGAAAATCGATTCCCCCTATCAATTTGATCACGGTGAAACCGAATGGAACGAAATTTGGTTCAGAGGTAGCACTAGCAAAGGGCACCTCAGTGTCATGTTTTATATCACCGCCATCTTGATGGAAACGTAATCACCGCCACCCAAATGTTAAAAGCTAAAGTGTAATTACGACCAACCTAATAATCTAGTCTCTACCAAATTTTGCAACAACATATCTTTATGTGGGAAGCATATTCTGACCAAACTGCAAGATCATCAGCCCAATAGTTTGCGGATGGTGGCCAAGTATGTGTGCAAATCGATTCCCCCTATCATCATGTTTTATATCACCACCATCACGACGAAACGGAATGACGGCCACCCAAATGTTAAAAGCTTAAATAAAATTACGACCATTCTAATAATTTGATCTCTACCTGATTTTGCAACAACATGCATTTTTGTGGAAAGCATCTTATGACTGACTACAAGGTCATCAGCCCAATAGTTTGCAAATAGCAGCCATGTATGTGTGCAAATCCATTCCCCACATCAATTCAAACACGGTGAAACCGAATTGAATGAATTTTTTTACAGAGGTAGCACTAGCAAAGGGCACCTCATATTCATGTTTAATATCCCTATAGCACGTTGTATTTCAACAAGCTACAACAACCAACATTCAATTATACTCCTTGAAAAGGACAAAGAGTTATAACAATACCCATGCATTTAGGTGAAAGTAGGCTATATGTTCTTTACTGAACATCTTGTTTAAAATATGTTAATGACATGTGTATTAACCAAAAATTGAATCCCGGTCTACCTTAGTGACAAGGCTAACAGCTTAACCAATCCACTACCACTCTCTTTATTGCTGTTGTTGCTGTTATGTTGTAGTTTACAGGGTACATAGCGATCCATGCATAACACAAATGTCATTATTGTAAACATTCCGCAGAGATACGACTTAATTCCCAAATCATGTGTAAATGTAGAAATAGAGGCTACAAATGGAAAAATTCATAAAATTTGTAAGAGTTTTCCAAATGTCCATATTGTAGATATAAGTAAATTAGACAGGAATTTCCACGCTCGGCATGGCCTAGACTTAGTATCTTAGTGAAGAAAACTGCAAAATTTTAAATTCAAATATTAAGAATAGTTCAACGGTAATATCTTTAGAGTGGAAGCAGGGAAACTGGTAAAAGAAGCCAAACGTGAGGCTAGGCATTCAGATCTTTTGAAGTCAAATTTAACGGAGTGCAACAATGGTATTTCGGATTTGTCTAGCAACAATAATAATAACAATTATGATTGTAATAATGTAAATAAATAACCAACACAAGCTTGCAAAAGTAACAAATTTAAAATTTACCACCAGAATGTTCAGTCTCTTTATAATAAAATTGATTACATAAATCTAATGCTTAAAAATTAACTTAAAGACATCTCAGCACTATGTATTTCAGAACATTGGCTGAAAGAGAAACAACTCGAATTAATCAAATTCCCAGGGTTTATACTAGCTAGTAAATACTTAGAACTAATATTAACCATGGTGGTACTTGCATCTTCTTAATAAATAATTTAGATCATGAACAGATAACAGCTTATTATTATCTAATTATGGAGCAGGATTTTGAATGTTCTGCCGTAAAAATACAGCAGTTTAAGTTAATAATTGTATGCGTATACCGTTCTTCGTCAGGAAAGTTTCCTCTATTTGTAGATAAATTAGAATTGTTACTCAATAACATGAGGAAAGTAAATTTCAATATAATAAATTGTGGGGATGTAAATGTGGATTTCTTAAAATGTGATAGAAATGGTGAATTATTAACACAGTTACTAATTTCCTATGGACTGAAACCTACAGTAAATACCCCAACAAGAATAACAAAATTTATTAAAAGCACTCCTGATCAAATTTTTATAAATACAGATAAATATCACCATTCAATAGAAGTCTATTGTCCGGGTTTTAGTGACCACCATGGACAAATACTGAGTTTTGAAGTACCCGTAACAATCAATAATATTGATAATGGAGTAAAATCAAAGTAAGGTCATTCACTGAAACAAATGCTACAAATTTCAATGACTTATTAAATAAGGAAACATGGTCAGAAATTTATAAACTAGAAAATGTAAATGATAAATGTAATGCATTTAACAGTACCCTAAAACACTATTTTGAAATAGCATTCCC
This sequence comes from Meconema thalassinum, assembly GCA_946902985.2. Classification (NCBI taxonomy): domain Eukaryota; kingdom Metazoa; phylum Arthropoda; class Insecta; order Orthoptera; family Tettigoniidae; genus Meconema; species Meconema thalassinum. Next base: position 170,640,924 of record OX336388.2, read on the forward strand.
CTCTAAACAAGGAACTGTTCAAAATAACAAAACTAGCAATTGGATAACAACAGGGATTATAAATTCATGTCAAAGAAAGAAATTTCTACACAAATTATATAAACAATATCACACAACACCTGAATTCAATTTTACTACAAAAAATACACTAGCATATAAAATAAGGTAATAAGACTAGCAAAGAAAATGCATAATGATAATTTTATTTCCCAATCATCTAATAAAAACAGGGCTATGTGGTCCGTGAAAAAGAAAGAAACTGGAAAATCTGCTAAAATACAAAGGAACATTACACTGACCAGAAATAATAGAGTGATTAATAATCCAGAGGAAATAGCAAACACTTTTAATGACTATTTTCTGGAAATTCCACAAAAATTATTAAATAAATCACAGGTAAATACACCCAATTCTAATAATAAAATAAATATATGCAGTGATTATTTGTAAATCATGTCACAAGTGAAGAGGTAAGAATAGTTATAAAATAGCTAAAAAAGAAATTCTGTGCGGGCATTGATGGCATCCCTGATGCAATTTTAAAGAAATGTGCAAAAAATAAATAAATCCACCTACGCACTTAATAAACAGTTAAATTCTCTCAGGAACTTACTTACCCGGATATTTTGAAGTTATCAAAAGTAATTCCAGTGCACAAAAACGGTTCAAAAGATGAATTAGATAACTATCGTCCTATTACCTTACCAACTGACATTGCAAAAATTGTGGAAAAATCATGTATAATAGACTGATAAGTTTTATAGAAGAAAAACAAGTAGTATTTCCAAGAAGAACTATACAGCCTATTTTCATATATCCTACTTATGTTAATTGCCACTGTCAACATACACAATTTCTGTTTGATTGCTGTAATAGATTCGTAGATATTGAGAACCGACTAAATATTTCGGATGGTCGCCATGTTGGATTTTATATATGTAGGTCCTAGAGTTATGTACTGTTACATGCATATGATTGTGAACGTGTAGTATTCAAACTTCAATCGCATAATTAGGACACAAGAAAAAACAAGGAGATTTTAAAATTTTGCACAGCTGCCATCTTGAGGTTATGGAAACAATTGAAATAAATTAGATGCCAGTGGATTAACATTCTTATAAGGATTTACTGTACCAAGCTTCACTGCATGCGGATGGTTAAATTGCGAGAAAAGTCCATGTGAATATTTATAATTCGCGTCACCACCATGTTGGATTTGTGATCACCAGGTTATTTAAGGTCCTATAGGTGAACGTAAGTTCATAGCCCTTATGAACATTAAAAAATGCAGTTTGATTGCTAAAATAGATTCGTAGATATTCAGTATCGTCTAAATACTTCGGATGGTCGCCATGTTGGATTGTTAAATGTATAGGCCATAGAGTCATGTACCATTAAAGGAAAATTATTGCGTAGGTTCATTATTCAAACTTTCACTTCGATCCCATGACTACATCACAAGAAATAAAAACTTAATTTTAAAATTCGCACTGCCGCCATCTTGAGGTTATGTAAACAATTGAACTAAATTAGATACCAGTGGATTACAATGTGTATAAATAATTCCTGTACCAGGTTTCAGTGCGCTTGGAACATTAAATCGCGAGAAAGGTCTATTTAAAATTTTCAAATTCGCTTGGCCGCCATGTTCATTTTGTAGTTAACCGGTTTTTGAAAGTCTTATAGATGGACTTCCAGTAGTGCCCTTTATCTCCGTACAAAATTTTGGGAGATACCGCTAATAGTTTCAGAGATATAGAATGCCGGTGAAATATTTCGCACATCCGCCATCTTGTGATTATGTGATCAATTGAACGAAGTTAGATGTCGGTGCATTACAATGTATATAAACATATACTGTACCAAGTTTCATTGCGTTTGGTTGGTCAAATCGCGAGAAACGTCTATTTAAAAGTCGCAAATTCGCTTGGCCTCCATGTTGGTTTTGTAGTTACCAGGTTTTCAAAAGTCACATAAGTGAACTTAGAGCAGATCCCTCTCTCACATTAGAAAATGTCAGGGTAATATCGGTAATAGTTCCGGAGATATTGAATGCTGGTGAAATATTTCGCACAGCCGCCATGTTGGATTGGTGAGTCGTAATAAAATTTGAAGGGCACGGTCGAGGTCGCCGGGAATAGTGCTATGAACTTTCCGAGTTTCATTGAAATCGCTCCTGCCGTTTAGATTTTATTAGGGGGGGACACACACACGAATCACACACACACATACACACACACACACACGCACACACACACGGACAAAAGGTGATCTCATAAGCCTATTTTTTCAAAATTGAAAATAGGCTAAAAATTATGAAACTCACAACATGGATTCAGGACGGAAAAATCCACATAGACAGCAATTTACGAATCTAGTAATAGTATACAGAAATTAATTGACAAGAAGGAACATGTAACTGGCCTATTCTTGGATTTATCGAAAACATTTGATGTTGTTGACCATAGAATCCTCCTTACAAAACTATATCAATATGGTATTAGAGGTCTAGCTAATAAATGGATAGAGTCTTACTTAACAAGGCGTAAACAAATAGTAAGCTTGAGACACAAGGATGATGGAACGAAATTACTTAATGAAATTTTGTCCAATGTGGGAATTATATAAATTTGGAGTACCCCAGGGATCGGTTTTGGGGCCACTACTCTTTCTTCTATATATTAATGATATAAAACAGAACGTTCATTCACATAAGGAAATTTTGTTTGCGGACGATACAACACTCGTAATAAAATGTGAAACTAAACAGGTCATACAGCAGTCTGCTGACTCCGTTACAGGAGAGTTAACCAAATGGTCACAAGATAATCGCCTCATAATCTTATATCTTATATATATATATAAAGGAATGTCTGTCTGTTCGTCTTTTATGCGTTCATAAACTATTCATCCGATTGCGATCATATTTTGGTGAGTTGTTGTACACACTTTCGGGATGTTCATAGGCATAGTTAATCCATTTCACAATAGATAGCGTGCGAGTAGCTTAAACAAATGCGTAATGGCGATGCGTTCATATACATTTCATTCGATTGCGATCAAATGTTGGTGAGTTGTTGACCACAGTATCGGAAAAGTGAGAGTCGTAGTAAATCCAATTTACAATAGATGGCTCGTGAGTAGCTTCAACAAAATGGCGTGCGTTTGTTTCAAGAAAGTCCCAGATGTGTTCATATACCATTAATCCCATTGCGATGAAACTTGGGTAGGAAGTTCTGTGCACTTCAGGTAAGGTTTCTGGCTAAGTAAATCCACTTAACAACAGGTAGCGCACGAGTAGATTCAACAAATGAGCGACGACGGGCGAAGCGTTTCAACAAAGTCCTGTATGCGTTCACATACCATTCGACCGATAGCGATGAAACTTGGGTGAAAGGTTGTGTACACTACAGGCAAGGTTTCAGGCTTCGTAAATCCATGTTATAATAGGTAGCGCACGAATAAATTCAACAAATGAGCAACGACGCGCGAAGCGTTTCAACAAAGTCCAGGAATGTGTTCATATACTATTCGTCTCATAGCGATGAAACTTGGGTGAGATATTGTGTACACTTCAGGGAAGGTTTCTGGCTTAGTAAATCCACTTTACAATAGGTATCGCACAAGAAGATTCAACAAATGAGCGACGACGCGCGAAGCGTTTCAACAAAGTCCCGTATGCGTTCATATACTATTCGTCTGATAGCGATGAAACATGGGTGAGATGTTGTGTACATTTCAGGGAAGGTTTCTGGCTTAGTAAATCCACTTAACAATTGGTAGCGCACGAGTAGATTCGACAAATGAGCGACGACGGGAGAAGCATTTCAAAATAGTCCTGTATGCGTTTACATACCATTCGTCCGACAGCGATGAAACTTGGGTGAGAGATTGTGTACACTACAAGCAAGGTTTCTATCTTAGTAAATCCATTTTATAATAGGTAGCGCACGAGTAGATTCAACAAATGAGCAACGACGCGTGAAGCGTTTCAACCAAGTCCCATAAGCGATCTTACCGGTATACTATTCATCTGATAGCGATGAAACTTGGGTGAGGTATTGTATACACTTCAGGGAAGGTTTCTGGCTTAGTAAAAACTCTTTACAATAGGTATCGCACAAGTAGATTAAACAAATGAGCGATGACGCGCGAAGTGTTTCAATATAGTCCCGTATGCGTTCATATACCATTCGTCCGATAACGACTAAACTTGGGTGAGTTATCGTGTACACTGCAGGAAAAGTTTCAGGCTTAGTGCATCCATTTTACAATAGGTGGCGCTCAAGTAGATTCAACAAATGGGGGAAGACCGCGAAGCGTTTCAACTAAGTCCCGTATGCGTTCGTATACCATCCGTCCGATAGCGATGAAACTTGAGTGATATGTTGTGAACACTTCAGGGAAGGTGTCTGATTTAGTAAGTCCACTTTAAAATAGGTATGCCACAAGTAGGTTCAACAAATGAGCAACGGCATGCGAATCGTTTAAACAAAGTCCCGTATGCGTTCATATACCATTCATCCGATTGTTATGAAACTTTGGTGAATGGTTGTGCACACTCCAGGAAAGGTTTGTGACTTAGTAAATCCTTTTCACTATAGGTAGCGCACGAGTAAATTCAACAAATGAGCAACGACGCACGAAGCGTTTCATCAAATTCCAGGAATGCGTTCATATACTATTCGTCTCATAGCGATGAAACTTTGGCGAGACATTGTGTACAATTCAGGGAAGGTTTCTGGCTTAGTAAATCCACTTATAATAGGTTTTATCACAAGTAGATTCAACAAATGGGAACGACGACGCGCGAAGCGTTTCAACCAAGTCCCTCCCATATGCGTTCATATACTATTCGTCTGATAGCGATGAAACATGGGTGAGATGTTGTGTATACTTCAGGGAAGGTTTCTGGCTTAGTAAATCTGCTTATCAATTGGTAGCGCACGAGTAGATTCAACAAATGAGCGACGACGGGAGAAGCATTTCAACAAAGTCCTGTATGCGTTCACATGCCATTCGTCCGATAGCGATGAAACTTGGGTGAGAGATTGTGTACACTGCAGGCTAGGTTTCTATCTTAGTAAATCCATGTTATAATAAGTTGCGCACGAGTAGATTCAACAAATGAGCAAAGACGCGTGAAGCGTTTCAACAAAGTCCCGTATGCGTTCATATACTATTCGTCTGATAGCGCTGAAACTTGGGTTAGGTATTGTATACACTTCAGGGAAGGTTTCTGGTTTAGTAAATCCACTTTACAATAGGTATCACACAAGTAGGTTAAACAAATGAGCGACGACGCGTGAAGTGTTTCAATATAGTCCCGTATGTGTTTATATACCATTCGTCCGATAGCGACTAAACTTGGGTGAGTTGTTGTGTACACTGCAGGGAACGTTTCAGGCTTAGTATATCCATTTTACAATAGGTGGTGCACAAGTAGATTCAGCAAATGAGGGAAGACCGCGAAGCGTTTCAACTAAGTCCCGTATGCGTTCGTATACCATCCGTCCGATAGCGATGAAACTTGAGTGATATGCTGTGTACACCTTAGGGAAGGTGTCAAATTTATTAAGTCCACTTTACAATAGGTATCGCACAAGTAGATAAAACAAATGAGTGACAGCACGCGAATCGTTTAAACAAAGTCCCGTATGCGTTCATATACCATTCATCCGATTGTTATGAAACTTTGGTGAATTGTTGTGCACACTCCACGAAAGGTTTGTGACGTAGTAAATCCTTTTTACATTTGGTAGCGCACGAGTAGATTCAACAAATGGGTAACGGGGTGCGTATCGTTTAAAAAACTCCGCATGCGTTCATATACCATTCATGTGATTGCAATGAAATTTGGTGAAATGTTGTTTCCACTCCCGCGAAGATTTCTGATTTAGTAAATCCATTTTACAATTGGAAGCGCACGAGTAGATTCAACAAATGGGTAACGGCGCGCGTATCTTTTAAAATGAAATTTGGTGAAATGTTGTTTCCACTCCCGCGAAGATTTGTGATTTAGTAAATCCATTTTACAATTGGTAGCGCACGAGTAGATTCAACTAATGAGCGAAAGCGCGTGAATCGTTTCAATGAAGTCCCGTATGCGTTCATATACCATTCATCCGATTGTGATAAAACTTTAGTGAGTTGATTACAGTCCTGCGAAGGTGTATAAATTAGTAAATCCGTTTTCAATGGGTGGCGCACAAGTAGATTCAACATATGAGTGACGGCGCGCGAATCGATTAAACAAAATCCCGTATGCGTTCGTATGCCATTCATCCGATTGCGATGAAACTTTGATGAGTTGTTGTGTACACGCCAGGGAAGGTTTTCGAATTAGTAAATCCATTTTACAATAGGTAGAGTACGAGTATATTTATCAAATGGGAGACGGCTATCGAATCGTTTCAACAAAGTCCCGTATGCGTTCATATACCATTCATATCATTGTGATGAAACTTTGTTGATTTGTTGAGCACGCTTTTTTTTTTTTTTTTTTTGAGATATTGAATCAATTTTACAATAGTTTAGAGGTGGTTAACGGAAAGAGAAAAAAAATATTGGGAATCCAAAAGCACTTCAACAAACAAAGTTACAACGCCAACACTTTCTATGATTGGCATTGCAACGTATGCCGGGTACTGCTAGTAAACTAAAATAAAAAAAAAACCAGTATGTCTAAATTTCCACACTATACAGAATAGGAATCCTGCGAAACCCAATATAACATTAAATGGTCATCAAATAGAAAATAAATCAGAAACAACGTTTTTAGGACTATGGATACAACAAGACTTGAAATGGAATAAACATATACAATATCTGAATACTAAACTGAACTCGATGTGCTTTGCGTTACGTATTTTGAAAACCTGCACTAGCATACACACATTAAGAAATACTTATTTTGCTTATTTCCATTCATACTTAAGATATGGGATCATATTTTGGGGTATGTCGCCAGATGTACTCAGCACGTTTAGGACACAAAAGAGGGCGATTAGAATTATGGCAAATGTAAACACTAGAGAATCATTTAGACCTCTTTTTAAAGATTTAAACATTCTCCCACTGCCCTGCATATATATCTTTGAAAGTACCGTATTATGTTTTTTTAAAGAATTTAATGAATAAAGATGTTTTTCTTAAAACAAACAATGATGTTCATAGGCATAACACAAGACAAAATCAAATCATTCATATTTCACACACACAAGCATATATCAAAAAGGAACTTTTCACACTGGAGTTAAATTATACAATAAACTACCCCAGTATATAAAACTGGCCCCAAAAATAAAAACCTTTGATAGAATGTTGAAAGCTTATCTGCAGTGCCATTGTTTTTTCATATTATGATAATAGAGTAAGGTGTAAATAGTTGTGTAATAAGATTGTATCTATTAAGATCTGTTATTATAATGAGTTATAAATAGTTATATTAGTAATATATATCTGTTAGTTCTTTTATTTTATAGATGTAAATTCTGACGTGTCCTATATCAAAAATGTATTGAATACATGTATTTGATCAAATGGAATTAATAAAAATCTATCTAACTATTATTATTACTCTCATATACTTTGGTTGACTTATGTTTGACTAAATAACATGTGACATTGTAATAGTTATAAGACTGTGTATGTACTTGTAATTAAAATAAGGATTGGCCTTAAGTTAAGAACCATGACAAAAAAGTTTTCCTAGAGTAAAATTGGAAAACCATTAAAAAAAACTTTCACATTTGCCTCACGAGGCTGAGTGCACTTCTTTCCAGTTCTAAGACCATATATTAAATTTCTTGGCTGAGCAGTGAATCAAATCCAAGCCTAAGCAGCATCAACTAAAAATGCTAGCCACTACACCAAAAAGTGGACAATAAAAAAATGGTCTTGATTGTACATGATCAATCAATAATTACCTAATAATACTAATAATAATAATAATAATCATAATAATAATAAATATTCCATTTAGCATTGTTACACTGTTGACCTTTTAATATGACGTCGTCACCAGTCTCAGGGCGTGGCGGCCATGTCCCCTCGATAGGAATAACATAGGCCTGGTTGCGCGCGGTGGCCATCTTGCCCATTAGCTCCTGCCCCACAACCGCTCTATATTACCTACTCAGTTTAACGGTACCCAAAACTTAATCACGTTGCACAGAAATTGCTTTTATCGATTTAAGTAACCGTCATGCATCATTATTGAAGGTACTTGTATCACCTTATGTCGCTGTTGCTCGTTTAGCACCACCCAGGGGACACGTGCAGGGCAATCAATAGGTAAGATCCTGCGGACGTGAGCAACGGTCATCCTGCGTTGCCCTCTTCATGCCTACTCCGGAAGCCCCAGCGTTCTGTTTGATCTATCAGAAAATGCTGCTCTGTGGTTGAAGAACTTGGACCTGGACTTATGAATTCCTCGTTGTATTCACCATACGATTCAATAATTAAATTGAAGGTACTTTCGATAGTAGTACCGGTATGGGAACGATGTACCGTAAAATTAAAAGTGTTACTGCCGTATATTTCACGGTAGCGAGCAAAGAACAGCAAATATTCCTTGATTTCCATCGACATATCGTACAACTTCGTACTATTCGTACTCTCGATACTTTTACTGGTAATGATAGTCAAATCCCACTAATATATAAGTCTACGGTAGGCTCCGTTTAACGCTGGAGCCGAGCAAGTATGGGGGCGTGGTTAGAGCTTCAACACTCCGCATGCTATGTTAACGTGGTTTACAGCGGGCTGAGTGCCCAGTGCAGATTATCAGTGGCACGTTATTTACAGCATTCATATGTGGGGGACACAGAGGTAACTAGGAACAGCCGTATGATGACAATATACAAGTTTAGCTCATGTTAGTCTCATCGGTAAGGTGATTATGGTTTAGTGTTGAACTGGGCGTCCAGTAACGTTGGGAAATAGTTCCATTATGAGGCTTCTTGAAGAATGCCTGTATTCAGTTGGTGCCGATTTATAACACATTTGCATTGAGATAACTTCAGTTTCGTGTAGCTTATTTAAACGTGTTGGTAGGTTTGTGATGTACCCTTGATCGTCTGACAATACTATATTTACTTCAAATCAGGTTTGTATGTCCATAGTTGTACTTAGGAACAGATGAATGGCAAGTATGGTAGGATGCTTAATTCACTGCTCTACAACCAGGCACCATTAATTACTCATTTAGTCTATTCAATCGCAATAATAAATATTAAAAAGACTTATACAACTATGACGATCAATACCAAACCATATGACTTTGAGTAAATGTTTTCAAGTTGAGCGTCATAGTCTAATAAGGTTTACTGTTATTGGCAAACATAACGTTTCCTTATCACTTTGTACCTCGAGGATACGAGCGTATTAGTATACTTTTGGAGATCTGTTATTACCTCATTAACTTATTGATTTTTTAATTGTGAGACTGATTTGCGTACTAGTATAAGTACGGCCTTTAAGTGTTCTTTCTTTGTTCTAGTTTCCTCAACATAATGGAGAACATTAAGAGTGAGCCAGAATGGTTGGCTCACACAGATGAATTCTCTAACATTGTACCGGTAAGTTGCATTTTAATTCGCGTTTGGTGCGAGTGGTAATACTGCAAGATTGCAGAACTTGCGAAGGAAAATTTGCTAAACCACAGGAATTAGTCAAAGTACCTTTTGTAATTATGTAAATTAAATCTGGAAATGCTTTAGAAATATGTGTTTGTTCTTCCTCTGTCTACCCACCCAATATCCCGTTTTTTATATAACTACTTATATAGTATAATTCCAGCTCTGTTTGCCATCATCCGGCTGAATTATGAGACAAATAGTTTATTGCCAACCCCACGAATACTGCACTGTAGACCGCAACTTCCAACAAGAAAACGTAGCATTCGGATAGACCAATAACTACTAGCTACCGGACCCTGCAGGCCGCGTTAGCTGTGAATGCAACCTTGTTTCTTGTCACACTCAGTGAGAGTACTCACTCTTCAATAATCTTTATTCAGACCAACCGTTTTTCCACATGAAGCATTACCGCATAATTACAATTTTACCTATGTCTTTAGCATGATCTGTGTGGTGAATTTTTAACCCACATGTTGGTATCAGTAATGTGACACCAATGTGCGTGCCTCGGTTAATAGCTGAATAGACATTTGGCGTCTGACAAACATGGCTGCTGTCGTTGTAAGGGCAAGAAATCAAACACGTATTTATCACTTAGTACATATTTCCGGACAAGGGGAGGATACGATGCATGGGTCACCGATTCTAACTATCTTTAGTACATGTGTAGGGCATGACCAGGCATATACCAGGTGCAAGTAGTAAGGTGCGCTTCTCAGCCGTTTCCGAGAAATTAATTATTCGCAATTGCAGTGTGGCGTACATGTGCGATGTACGCTAGCAAGAATCCAACGAGTGCGTGGTGCAGCGGTAAGAGCCCTGCTTCGTAAGCGCAAGATCCCTGGATCGAATCCCACTGGTGAGCCATTGCAGTGTGTGTTTTTTCTTTTTAACCATTGGCAATATCCAACCAATGTGCATAGCATGAGTCATTGCTTGCGGGGTACGGGATGGTTCACAACTGTTGACCCCCATACGATCATTTCAGAATCTCTTTTGCTGCTCACATAACGCGTTATTACAATTCACTGCAAAATAAAAATTTTTCACGACACCTACATTGTTATGAATTGCCCATGTTTACAACAACAAAAACTCAATACACTGCAAAAGCTCACAGGTGGGATTCGATCCAGTGATCCTGCCCTTATGAATCAGGGCTCTTACCACTGCATCACACACTCGTTAGCTTCTTGCTAGCGTACAACGCACATAGACGCCGCACTGAAATTGCAATTAATTAATTTCTCGGAAACGGCTGAGAAGCGCACCTTACTACTTGCACCTGGTAATCGCCTGGTTATTCCCTACACGTGTAATAAAAATGACCCATGCATCGTATCCTCCCCTTGTGAGCAGTAGTAACCATGGTTAGTAATTTCAATTGGTAATGTCTCTCCGAGTATGAAACAAGGTATGAAAATCTAATAATTTCCGAGTGCAAATGCTCTTGAGCAAAATGTATGTGCGATATTGAAATGTTGGTTATGTGTATGACAGGCAAGTCTTAGTGACTTAACTCTTTGTGGGTCAAGTGAAACTCTACTAAATATACCCCGGAGCGGCAGAGAAATATAACTCTTCATTTTGTATACAGTGTATTATTTTATGTTTAGATTAGACCAAATTAACAACAACGAAGATGTGATGTATTTATTATTGTTATAAGGGCCGTGGTGGTGCAGCGGTCAAGCTGTTGGCCTCTCACCACCATGGTCTGGGTTCGATTCCCGGTCAATGAATATGAGATTTTGAAAGTGATGACATGTCTTGTAGTTCGGAGTCAACGTTAAAGAAGGTCCCGTGGTTCGTGATCGTGAGATTAACAGGCACGAGGAACTACCCTCCATTTTTGTTATCAGCCCCGGTGGGCAACTATACACGATTCAGAAATAGATTCTCGAGCTTACTTACAAAGGACCACTGTGTATAAACGCTAAGTGGGGAAGTATTGGAAACAAGGTATTCCATTCCTACGGCAGTGGACATCACAATTGCCACACAACCACCTTGTACGGACCGGTGTCTTCTTTGTATTGCACAATGTCTTGGTGATTAAAGATGCTGCTCTCGAATCGCATTGTTCTGTGTATACAAGATTTACCTTGCTTCATAAAAATAAAAGGTGGTTTCCTGCATTTGTTCTTTCCTGTTTTTACTTGTACTTTTACTTCACGTCTCAAATTCTCGTTGCGCAAGCGTGGCATGTCCTGTTCTTTGTGCATTTTGACACAGCAGTCAATAAAATGGAGATAAACCTTAATCACCATTTCTTGCTTTTCCTTTCATGCTGATGGGTCTCCTCTCATCCTATCATAATTGTCAACTAAATTCATGTCACTGCTGTAATCCTTCAGGCTTAGTCGACAAGAGTGCTTTCCTTATCCTTCCTTTCAACATTGGACACATGTGTTGGTTTATTCACAGAAGAAATGTAATTATCTCCTCTTTAGCTTTCCACCTATTTACAAAAACTACACAACCAGTGACACTGAAATCTAACTCACCTCTTTTCAAGCTATTGTCATCTTTGAGCTTAGGGATTTATTGTGCCACATGCAAAAATGTTCCTCTATTTGAATTGTTTGAACCATTCATGGGACGTGAAATAGTTGTCAATGTAAACAATGTGATTCATTCCCTCCATCCCACTCACCAACTCTAAAAGTACCTTTGTCCAAGTCCAGTCTCTGTTTCCTTACCCACTTCATGTGAACACCTTCAGTTAGGTGTCATCGCATAACATCCAGATCCTCTAACCCCACTTCACTGGCTTGTCTCTCATGTACTGTTTCAAGGAAGATCATTCCTTGAATTATACCATAGCTTCATCAATATCAACCTGGTGATGGGGTTTATAGCATTCTTGGAAATATTTAGATAGAGAACCTTGTAAAGCTAGTCATAGTTAGGGCTGTCTTTGGCAGGCTGAATAGAGTTATCGTCGAAGGGAATTTGACTGAGCAGAAAATCCTGAATCTTTTCACCGGCATGAGCGGTGACAAATAGCTGTCACGAAAGTCTGGCTCATTTGACCATTAATCCCTGTAACTGTGACTTCTTGTAATACCCATGTAGATATTAATCCCCAAATATTCCTAATTTCCTCGGCACTAGTTGGAGTGAATGGCTTTCCAATTTGAGTGCTGTACAGATAAAGGTATTTCTTTGTGAATCCAAGACTTGCCTTTCATTCAAGCCTTGCAATCGTGTTCACTAAACATCAGATAATGCTCACCAAACTATCACAAACTAGGATTATGCGACTAAACTGTTTCCATGACCACCCTTAAGAAGCAAAAATATAGTCAGGAATATTACAATTACACAAAGCTGCACTTCACATCAAATATAGATTTACTGTCAATAATTTTGAACCAGTGAATACGGAAACAATTCACAAATATGTAAAAGCAATAACAAAGTATTGGGCACCAGCAAACAGTCGGAGCTCTTTGTTGGTAACAGTTAGAAACACGTGAGAGCTCTTCAAGTTGGATCTCACTGCTCCTGCCCTCTACATGTGCTCTGGTCAAACAACCAAGGGGGTGGTTACAGTTAACAGTCTCTGCCCGTGAAGAGAAACTGGTGGTGTCAGTGTGTACCCACTGCTCAATATGGTAATATTTACGGTGGGAAAAAAATCATGTTGCCTGCCCTTTAATGAAGGGTCAGCAGGGATCTGTTAACTTTTAGTTTACATGCTAGACCTAACTCAGTACTTATGTTGTGTCTAAGTATTTTACATTGGGTCATATTTGTATAATACTTCCAGGAGACCAGTGAGCAGTTTCCCTCTGATAATCTGCAGGACGAGCCCGGTGATATATTTGAAATTGAAAGGGTAGATGTTAAAGAGGAACATCAATTACAGGTAATTATGTGTACTGCATTACCTCTCTTATAATAATACGAATTATTTTTAGATTGAATATTTTTTGGAAGTTTGGATTAACAAAAAGTATTTGAGATATGATTGCGGTTAAGTGAATGCGCTGTGATTTGTGTATCCTATTGTTTATAAGTTGGCGGGTGAAAAGGAAGACCGCCACAGAAAAGCAAGCTGAGTACCGGCTAAAAGCAATGTTTGGTTTATAACTTGACCGAAAACAATCAAATTCTAATGAATAATCATCTTCATCACCACATGTCTCTGTTTGTTTTCCTAAAGACGAGACCGACAACTTAACTCGAAACGGAATACCTTCGATTCCAGGCAGTTGTGCTGAGCAATTTTATGGTCTTTGCCTGTGGGGGCTCATTTGACATTTCATGTAAAGGATTAGTTTGTTGAGGGCCATGCTCTTGGGAATAATTTGTATAAATCCTTGTTTTAGATGGCTCGAGTGAATACGAACTTGCCACAACTACAGTAGTTAGAAGTTGTTTGAGACCCTCAAGACCTGAGTAGAGCGTGACATTGCAACTGCTTAATTGTGCCGGGCTCGTTTTTTCCATAATTTCTTTTGACCTTCCTTGGTCAACTCTCCCTCAACTTCGATGCCGAGGTAATCATCCATTTTCCCACCTTAACTGACCGTTCCCTTTGTAACTCTTAACTTACCCCAATACCTTCACTTCATGATATTCTCTTCCTTTCATAAATTAGGACGAAAAGGGCGGTGTGTAGCCCACATTTAATGGTACATACTTGGTAACACCCACAAGAGAACTTCACAAATGTTAATTTCCCTATCCCATTGAAGCAATGCACACTATTGATTAGCTCTGAAATAATACATCTGTGATGTTACTTAGTTTCCAAATCCACATGGGTGATCTCTACGGAAGGTAAAATATGGAAGGCTTGAATGGGCACGTAAGAGAGTTCTTATATCCTCTTGTACCAAGTACATTGGTACAGGCACTTGCCCCGGTATGTTTTGCTGCCCTCTAAATATGTACATTGACTGTCCAGGGAATGGTTGAAGTAGAACAATAGGTGAGAATATTTCACATGGGCAGCTCCATGTCGAGCATATGTTTCTAAGGAGTACATTTTCATCCTTCCTAGGGATGGGTCATGTGAATTATGATATAATCAAGTAGTTCCGTGAAGAACTATACAGCCTATTTTCATAAATCCTATTTATGTTAATTGCCTCTATCAACATACAAAATTTTAGTTGCATTGCTGTAATAGATTCGTAGATATTGACAACCGTCTAAATATTTCGCATGGTCTCTATATTGATAATTTATATATGTTCGTTTTAGAGTTATGTACTTTTACATTAAGATTATTTCGTACAGCTGCCATCTTGTCGGTATGAAAACAATTGAAATACATTATAAGCCAGTGGATAAAATGTGTATAAGCATTTACCGTATCAAGCTTCACTGCGCTCGGAAGGTTATATCGCGAGAAACGTCCATTGAAATATTTATATTTCGCGTCGCCGCCATGTTGGATGTGTGCTCACCAGGTTATTGAAAGTCCCATAGGTGAACTTATGTTCATAGCCTCTATCAACATACAGAACTTTAGTTTGATTCCAGTCATAGAATAATAGATATTGAGAAGCATCTAAATATTTCGGATGGTCGCCATGTTGGATTTTGATATATGTAGGCCATTATGTACTATTAGATGATTATTGTGTAAGTTCATTGTTCAAGCGTTCACTTTGATCGCATGATTCATACACAAGAGATAAAAACTTACTTTTAAAATTTCGCACAACCGCCATGTTGAGGTTATGTCAATAATTGAACTAAATTAGATGCCAGTGCAGTACAATGTGTATATACATTTACTGTACCATATTTCACTGCGTTCAGATTGAATTGAGAGAAAATCGTATTAAAATGTTTCAACTTCGCTTGGCCGCCATGTTCGTTTTGTTTTCTACACGTTTTTTGAAAAATACATAAATGAAATTTAAGTAGTGCCCATTATCACCTTACAACTTTTCAGGGTGATATCGGTAATGGTTTCGGAGATATAGAATGCCGGTGAAATATTTCGCTCAGCCGCGATCTTAAGGTCTTGTAAACAATTGAACTAACTTAGATGCCTGTGCATTACAATGTGTACATACATTTGCACCAAGTTTCATTGCGTTTGGATGTTTAAATCGCGAGAAAAGTCTATTTAAATGATCCAAATTCCTTTGGCTGCCATGTTCGTATTGTGGCTAATAGATTTTTTGAAAGACTCATCGGTGGATCTCCAGTAGTGCCCTTTATCACCGTACAAAATTTCAAGGTGATATCGGTAATAGTTTTGGAGTTATTGAATGCCGGTTGAGTATTTCGCACAGCCGCCATGTTAGATTGGTAAGACGTAATAAAATTTGAATGGCACGGTTGGGGTCGGCCAAAATGCTGCTATGACCTCAGCCAGGTTCATTGAACTCGCTCCAGCCGTTTAGATTTTATTAGGGACACACACACACGGACAAAAGGTGATCTCAGTAGTCTATTTTGAGCCTATTTTTATTTTTGGAAAATACGCTTATGAGATCACATTTTATCTGTGTGTATGTTCGTGTTTGTGTTCCCCTAATAAAATCTAAACGGCTGCACTTTGTTTGGAAGGAATTCAAGGTCATGGAAACTTGATAAATGGTCACATTATTCTTTGATTTCCGAAGGGCAAGGTTACAATTTTTGTCTTATATGTAATTTGAAAAATTAAAAGGAACGTGTTTGTGAAACAAGTACTTTTTCTGCAGGATGATACTGATCTCAGTAGTGATATTAATTTTGAAGACATCTTAATGCCAGTGATAAAAAAAGAAACACCATCGACAGTGAGTGGTGGAGATTTGAAAGAGGTAAGCGCCTTAGAGGGTTACTACTTGTATGTTATAGAGAACTTGACCTGATCATCTCTACACAAATGCTTTTTAGAGGTTCCAGATGTGTGTATTCAGTCCATACTACTAACAATTGGAAGCTGCCGTCTGGTAGGTTGTGTATTCTACGGAAAGTGCAAGTCATGTCTGACCAAGGCTGGACTCAAACCAAAGATCTTCCTCTATGCATGCCATTGGTCTATACATTGAGCTGATGGAGAATACATCCTAACAGATGACTGGTACAAGATCCATCATGAGGGAATTAGAGGGTAGAAGGTCTTGACTACTTCTACAATCTTCTTAAGTGGTCTTCCTTGGCTTGTCACTTTAACTGCAGGCAATCGCTCTATACATTGAGCTAATGGAGAATAGATCCTAACAGATGACTGGTACGAGATCCCATCATGAGGGAATTAGAGGGTGGAAGGTCTTGACTACTTCTACAATCTTCTTAAGTGGTCTTCCTTGGCTTGTCACTTTAACTGCAGGCAATTGCTCTATACATTGAGCTAATGGAGAATAGATCCTAATGGATGACTGGTACGAGATCCCATCATGAGGGAATTAGAGGGTAGAAGGTCTTGACTACTTCTACAATCTTTTTAAGTTGTCTTCCTTGGCTTGTCACTTTAACTGCAGTCAATTGCTCTATACATTGAGCTAATGGAGAATAGATCCTAACAGATGACTGGTACTGCGCCCGAATCTCACATTAGCCATCACCCATATCCGCTGAGATGGTAAGGATTGTAGGGACGTTGACACCCAGCTAGATACGTCAACGCATCCGTACTGGATAAATGACTAGGAAACCCGTGACGCATACGGACGTACAATAACACTACAATTAGTTACACATTTACTAGCAAATCTAATTCCAAAATAACTTGGTAGTACGAGAATCTCGGATCTCGGACGTGAACGGTGAAGTTGAGACTAAGTGAGTTCTAGTAACTAGCTGCTAGTATTATCGCACGGCGATTGCGAAGTGAAAAGATGATCAGTTTCTATAAAAACAAAACAGGCAAACGACATGTGCCTGGGATTTATTCCCAAAAATAAATCTGTACAAGAAATATCCCTGTCATCCATAATAAAACATGAAACTTGCAAAACAAACTATTACTCTTGTAGATAAAATATCCACTTCCTAAATCTTCGAATAAGATCGAATAGTAAAACTTGTTAGTCACCCTGTGACTGGTTACTCATGAGCTTGATCTACGATCAGCTGTTCGACTCATAATAATAACAATCTTGAAATACCCTACGATATACAGCTATTTACAAATGTGAGCAAATCTAAAATAATAATGGAATATATAACTAACAATTATATACAAAGTTGAATTACACGCGTCCAACGCGGTATTCGAATCTGGACTAGAATTGACGTGATATGTCAATCTAATGATCTCACCTGTTACAAACTTCACTTCTAGACAAACACTTGTTCACAAAACGATATCTTCTATAAGCTTCTTGTTATAAGTCAAAATAAATGAACTATGTTAACGAACAATGAAGTTAGGTAAAGTTCTGTATAGACAAATCCATTACATAAGAATAATCATGACATTAAAGATCGAGACGGAACTACACCAACTTAATACGATGATGACGTGGCAATAGCATTAACGCTCACTGAGAAAACAATACAAACAAACACTCTTAAACGTCAGTGACTTTCCTAACACTCTGTAGTAGTAAATTGCTCTCATGGCAATACTCAATTCGTTACCAAAACGTGAACTTCACATACTCATAGCGTCTCCTGCGCTTCCAAATACAACATAAATTCCCCTTACTCTTGTCACAATAACTCTCGTAGAATACTGCATGGAATACTTCAAAACAAACCCATCTGTCTACAAACCTGTAGCAGAATTAGAGATCCTACTATGTAACACTACCGTGTATACAGTTCATGAAACACTGCTAACCTCCTCCTTCTCTAATTTTAAAATCATCGTGCTCATTACCTTCGACAATACATTTGTCTACAACAATATCTCTCGTTTGACATTCCACGTAACTGATCATAATGCAATCTAATGATAAACCATTGCATTGTACAACAATACCACGTTTACTTGAGTGTAAACTTTGAAATGGTTGTAGTCCGCTCGTTTGAAAGGTTAATAACAATAATAATACTTTCGTTTCTCTGTTACAAAACAAGAATGAGCCAAGTCTTCATTTACCAACTTGCTTAAATATGTTACTGACTTTCCATAGACATACAAGTCTTCTCACTTTACTTGAGTGTAAACTTTGAAATGGTTGTAGTCCGCTCGTCTGAAAGGTTAATAACAATAATAATACTTTCGTTTCTCTGTTACAAAACAAGAATGAACAAAGTCTTCATTTACCAACTTGCTTAAATATGTTACTGACTTTCCATAGACATACAAGTCTTCTCATCTTCATTTCGCATTGGCAATGTCATAACAAATAATTGTTGCTATGATTAGGCCTCACCTGACTTCAATTGTCACTGTAGAGATCCTTTGTTGACATAAATAGTGGTTACATAAATTATCCATGACTTACTTATCGTCACATAATAATGTATTCTTCAATTAGATTAATATTCCGTTAGTGTTATTATTTATAACATTTTAAATTTGTTGTTAAATGTTTATACATGTTAAACTTGTTATTTACAGTATCATAGTGCCTCATCATAAATCTTATTGTGAGTAGTAATGTATTACAGCTATCTAAACGCATAACATGGTTTGAAAACGTATGTGTTACGATCGAAGCATTCTCCTAACATAGAAGAGTTTTCGTTAAAATGAGAAGGTTAAAAACGACGCTGGATAAAACCTGACCAAAACGGTAATCCAAATTCCAAATGCTAATAAAATCACGTCTGAACGACACACGGGGACGTGCAAAAATTAACTAACAATTTCTAAATAGACATACAATAACATGAGTTATAAGAAAGAATTTCTACATAATGAATAGGTCACCCTGCTACATCCTCAAGAAACTACAACAAACTACTGAGATCTTAGAGCTGTCAATTCTGTACCTTTCGGACGGTCTGCGATGAAAATACCTCGAACGATTGCCTCGATGTTCCGCTCCGAAGTTGGCGCGTGTCGGTCGCATTCCACACGTGCTCTGAGCCAGCCGCCCGCCTCGCAGCTGATCTCCCCGAGCCTGCTTGACGAGTGCCCACCTGGTCTCAGTGAACTCGTGCTCTGCGGACAGCAATCTTCTGGCTTCACGACACTTGCAATTCTAGATGCTCGTACCAGGAACAATGAACACCGCTTACCATCTTCTTCTCTCTTCTCCCCCGCGTCAGAATAGTAGCTTTGAAAGTCCGTAGTTAACATCTCTCCAAGTTCTTTATGGACATTTCAACGTAGCTTTCGAAGTTCAGCAAACTGCATGGTGGTATCGCAGTGGTGGTGACGTCGATCTCAGGACTTCGGAATCCTCTTTGAATCTTCCCGTGTCATAGTGTAGATTATCCTCTTACCATTTTTTAGTGAATCATTCCAATCATCTTAGAGGGTGCAGAATAAGAATATCCCACTCGACTCGCAGTTCTTAGCATGTTGAAAATGTAAAGTAATATGCTTCTCGAATACTGCAGTGATAATGCTGCGATGTGTAGATTCGTTTTAAAAACGAAATTGCTTGCTTCTGTTGAATGTTGTAGATTATATATCAATCTTCTTCTCTATTCACTGTTTCATTAGCTTGCTTCTTGATATAGTATGCTGCTTGTCGATACTCAATATTAAATTTGCGGAGCGCTGCACGACAGGTCCGCTCTCCTCGACGGTATCAGAAAAAGTCTTTGCTGTGTGTCCGCGGTTCGCGCATGCGGACAAACTAGCCTCGCAACTGGTCCACTTATAATAGAATTATGCTAATTACTCTTCTCTGGTCCTAAATTATATAATTCTCTTCTTCATAATCAATGTAACATATTCTTCTTGACCTCTGGGAATGCTAATCTTTCTTAATAAAGCAAATATGATTAAATAGCGTTTCCCACACAAATTATGTGCTGAATCCTCATTGGCTGCAGGTTTATTACCAAAACTCTACCTGTCCTAGCCTCTTATCACAAAGTCGTGTGCAAAATTTGTTTGTGTCGACCTTGCTGACAAAAACCGGTCTTGAGAGTGCTAACTTGAAGCTTATGACAATTTCCAGCTTCCTCTGCTCAGACACTTCCTTGGTTAAATTTACATTCATCTCAAAACTTATAAATCCAAATAATCCAAAATCATCCAAAATTCTCCAAAAATGGTTCCAAACTCTTCCCAAATTATTCATTTCAATGAAATAAATTTTCATTTCCAATTTCCACATAATACTCGAAAAATTGTCAGGTCGGTTCGATCCTCATCTCTGTCCATAACTTGGGCTGGGGTGAATTAGGGCTCAGTACGAGATCCCATTGTGAGGGAAACAGTGGGTACAAGGTCTTGACTACATCTGCAATCTTTATAAGGGTTCTTCTTTGGTTTGTCACTTTAACTGCCGACAATTGCAGGAATAGTTCTAACTTAAGGCGGTAATCACCCTCCTTCCTTCCTGATTCTGGACTGGATATTTTATGTATACAGGCATATACAGGACATGTTTGCTTACAAGAACGGCTTCCTAATAAATCCAACCAGCCGGTTAGAACACCATCTAGGTGAACCTTAAGAAGAAGACACATGATAATTCATGTAGGTTTGTAGCATTACAATTTACCATAGTTGGCAGTGCGGATAAAAGGAAAGGTTCTGATTTTTAGAGGAAAGAAATTCCTGTTTCCTCGTGCCACACTCCCTTTAATAACTACGGTTGAACTATAATATGGATATAGTGAGCCTACTGCCTGCAGATATTGAGCCCGTTAGAGGAAATTATCCAGGTACCATACGCCGAAAGAATTGCTCTTCGAATAACTCCGTCCTTCCAACCCACAACCTGAGAAGATTGGATGCATTTCTTTAAGGGCTTGTGTAGCATTAGAGTCTTAGTCCCAGAGATCTGGTCCATTTGCACGGATATTGTCAAAGACGCCCAAAGAAATACACCCACAAAACACAAAGCTATAAATAAAAAGATCCAGTCTTAAGTAAAATTTCGTGAATGTTTTATTCAACAAAGAAACCCCTATCCTACTTCGGAGGGTTAAAAATCGGCTTATCCGCAAATCTGGTTACAATGTTGAGTCAATAAAAAAACCGAAGTGAAGCTAACTAACCCTCGCGAAAGTCCTTATTACAATGAAAAGCAAAAGCAACAACAAGTCTAGTCGTGTGCCACATGGCAAAGTCTAACGCGAAAACAAGGTTACAAGCAAATGACTCGGTAAAATTTACATTTATCATCAAAGCAAACCAATCCCTTAGTTAGGATGGTACCACGTCCACATTTACAGTTACATTTAATATCTATCTAATTCCTGACATGAATGAAAATATTACGACGAGACGCGTCGTAATCAAAATATTAAATCAAAGCTAATGATAGCAAACCACAGTCTATAAAAAATAAAAATAAAAAACGACAGAAATACACTCTTACAACTAACAGGGATACAATTCAGGTTATGCACTCAGAATAAAGTCAATAAACACACACACAAGCCTACTTACGCAGAGTAGGAAAGGCTGTTTGCCCCAATCGTCATCTCAAGAATGTACGTTAGGTTGGCAATAGCGTAATCAGCATTACGTCTTACATCGCATAGAATCACGCGGAGCATGACTTACGAACTACTGGTTCCAGCGATTCTAGTCGTCGATAACAAGTTGTTCAGCTCATTTAAAGTTTCACTTCCATCAGGAAATGAAGCTGCGCATGGTGTCGAAGTAAATACAACACGACAAGGGTACCATAATTATGATGCTCAAATTATCAGTTATTTATCACGTCGATTTAGTGCAGTGAGAAATATGATTTATTTCCAGGTTTATGATGCAGGTTTAAGTTCCCTAAGATGGTTTAAATATTAGACACCAGTCGCAGGCTGCATGAATCTCCTCAGATTAACTTGAAGATATGACTCTATTAGTCAACATAACACTCTGAGCTAAGAATGGATCGAGTTCAATAACAAATGGCGCAGCTTACACAATTGGCACGCGTGAACAATCATCGGTCGATCTGGCTCTAGGCTCAATATCGCCAGAAATCAACAACTGCAACAACAACAACAACAAGGGGATATTCGTTCCATCCACCCTCACAAATAAGTGTTCTAAGACACAAGAAATACATGAGTTAACTAGCCTGAAATAATTACTGGGTCAATTTTCAATGTGGAATAAACCTTAATTACATTTGCTAAATGAACGGCGTCATTAGCGTGAAAGTAGATGCTCCAATACATGGGCTATCCTTGCATTAACATTGCGGTAAAATACAGATGTCCATAGCTATCAGCTGGAGTCCCAAAGCATATATAATACTCCTACAATCATGGCCTCGACATTCCACAAATGTTGTGGTGTCATAAGTCAAAAGAAATAATCAATAGTGTCAGTCTCGCATTGAATGCTGGGAGAAATAACCAGTTCGCTGGCCTGCCTTGCCCTAGGCGTAACACCTCTCTCTCTAATTCTTTGACTGTGGCGCGGCTTATCCACATATAACATTAACAAAATTGTGCACTTCCAATCTTACGGAAATCACTTACTAATGTCCTACAGTGATCCGTAGATTTGTCAAACATTGTTCTTTGTTCTACAAGAGTGTTCTTCACATCAACCTGCCCTGCATAATGATATAACTTCATGAACATTTCAAATACACTTATATCGAAGATTAAACACACACGCAGTCTAACTGCTTTGAATGGGAGATATTAGAGTAGCTCCCTACTCGTTCTAAACGTTCATGTTTCCGTGCTTATGACTTAGCACATTCCAAAAATAATAAACACCTATTTCCTCTGTGTTGTGCGAAATGATACGATATTATCATCCTGGGTTCATGACCAGGTTAAGTCGTTCTTACAAGACATGTGTTAGTTCCCACTCGGAACTCCTGTGGTAAAATGTGTCCACAAATAAGGTTAACTAAATCATACAAAAAAGATTAGGTAGTAACTCTATACTGACCAACTTATACGATAACATTGAAATGAATGCAAAATGAGGGGTCCTAAACAGTGTGTTCCATAAAACTAGAAGATCTCATCTTCATGGTGAAGCTGTCAGTTATCTGACATGAAAAATTCAACCTATGTGGTCGCTATCAGTTTCGGCTCATATAATTACTCAAAACTGCGTCTACCTGGACAAACCTTGTACATTAGTCAGGATACAGGACTCACAGTGACATAACTCCGTTGTTCACCTCCCTATCTCTAGGATAAGAGGGGTAATGCATATCCATTCCTATGGAGGGATTACTAGGCTCCTAAATCAGGATCCAAGACCCTGGCCTATTCTCCTTGTCCTCGTCCTCATCACAAGGCTTGTCTATGGAAATTCTTCTGGACTTCCTCTTCATGGTGGAGTTATTTCGTTGGTTTTTCTCTCATGATGGGAATTTACTCCATGATGGGCATCACGTGCACTAGGTGAAGTATGATGGTTGGTATCACAAAGCATGGTGATAGTAAATTGACGATTTTCACAGATTTTCCAATGTTTAACTGTACAAAATGGTACTCTGAATTTACACATGTGCAGGTTATAAGAAAACTGGCTCTGGTTTTCCTGTCACAGGCTCTATGATACTACGGGTGGTATCTTTCTCACAGAATTTAATACTGGTGTAACACAAAAAATCACATCCAATCACGGCAATCATGAAGAAATACATGAGGTGTAAAACATTGCCGGTGATCACATTCGCAGTGGCGTTTGACTGAGTATAACAGTCCAATGTAATTTCAATATTTTCGTGTCCTGTTGCACAGGTAAGATGACATGCTTTTAGCAGCGTGGTCAATAGTTTAAGTCCTCCACGTGGAAAATGGTGAGTTCACTCCAATCAAAATTTTACGTGGAAAGTAATGTCGCACTAGCCTTACATGGCTTTAAATTGTACTATTTCGTAGAATATAACAGTTAACTCAGCTCGATGGCTGTAGATACATTTACGACACTTATCACAGTGCGTTCAGCACAAAACGTGGTCTTCGTCATATGTGACGGACTTCAGAAAAAACTCGTCGAGCCTCAGCGGACTATCAAAATGGTGCGTCTGAGTCAGGAACTCCTTCCCGGGTTCCAAAGAACCTCTAAGTCGTGTAGTGTTTACTTGCATCAACTCCGCATATTCGCGGCGCAAATACCTTTACCATTTTTTTATTTTTTTAGCGTATGCCTTTTAGTGCCGGGAGTGTCCGAGGACATGTTCGGCTCACCAGTTTTGTAGCTGCTTCGAGACGGACACCCAATGGGTGAGCTACAGGTACCGTTGGGGAGGGAAGTTGGAATGTAAGGGCGAGGAGTTGGAAGGTAGCGGCTGTGGCCTATAGTTAGGGATCAACCCCGGCATTTGCCTGGAAGGAAGATGGGAAACCACAGAAGACCATCTTCAAGGTTGCCGGCGGGGGGATTCGAACCTCCTCGCCTCCCAGATGTGAGCGACTGCCATCAGTCATGCCGTAACGACCACGGCTAACTCACCCGGTACCTTTACCATAATTGTAATTTACCATTTCCAAAGGCGTAATAAAGTGGTACATATTATATGTTCCTGAGATATGCAGTTGCAAACTAGTAGATAAAATATATCCAGGAAGAAAATAAGCTATCCTCTACGAAGTCAAAAGGGTGTTGTAATCATGAGGAAGCTTCAGAGTGTGTTCTACACAAGCGAGCACAAAGAGTATACATGCTCTCAAAGAAATATTGAAGACATGAGTGGATTCGGGCTCAATATTGTACAGCATCCCAGGGGTATGCACCCCTTGGAGACCATCCCCCCAACATCTGGCTAAATCCCCTAAAATGGCAACCCTTGGAAAGCCGGGGCAACATCCATTAATACTGTAAGGACAGCTTGCTACTCCATAAAGCAGCTCAAGCCTTACGTAATCATTACACTCAGCGACATAGTACTAACTGGGCCAATACATTGCTGACAGGAGGGCGTCAGAAGGTATAAGAAGACGTCCTAATGAGGTCAAACTCTCTCTTCATTGTCAGTGCTTCATCGAGACAGCCGGAGGCTACGCTGGTGTCAACCGAGGTGAGTCAGTCAATCGTGTTCAGAGTTCCTATTTATGTAACCTGCAACCCACAACTTGTATCACATTATAAACATAATTTCATTCCCTACTAGGGACTCACACAAAGAATATCACAGACCAATAAAACACTTGGTCCACACTCTACACTAGCATTACTGTTATACGCCTCTTTACATCCCAACGCCCTTCCTTACTCCCGTCACAGTCAGACGTGACACACCGTAGTAATAACGCCAACTCAGACGTCATTGTATTCCTCACAGCGGCTCGCGTGCTCAAGTGAAGCGCGTGCCACCCGGCTGATACGAGCAGAGTCGATTACATAACAAGCAGTCAGCTGAGCGACTAGTACAGCGACCCTTTGCAGTGGGTCCCATCCCCTCAAACACTACCACATTATTTATAGGAACGCCCCCTAGTTCCTAGCACACCACAACACACTACACTGGTCAGCTTGCCCTGTCAAGGGAAGCTACCCTTCTTTAGGCACAACCTCATAAATTAGTACAGCAACTCTCCCTTTTAGATCCACCCCCAAATAAGGGATCTAAAACACTGGTGGAGGCGGGGTACTACGCATAGAGGAAAGGGACTCAATCAACGAGCCCTCGTAGTTAAAACGACCCCTTCCGTACCGCAAAAAAAAAAAAGCCAAGCAAATAGTGAGAAAATTTTTCCCCCAGACAAAAAGCACCATTTTTTTTTGAGTGCTCCAAACTAGCTACACAGGGGAAATTCTTAATAAACCAACCCCCTAACCCCATACAGAATCAAAGAAATATAAGAATACACTGTCAAACACGTACAGACTTTTTTTTTATTCTTATTGTAGGCCCATACACTGCAGTCAGAATGGCACCTCATGCAGAGATTGCAAGCCATAGAGGCAATAGGGGTACGCCAATATTATTAACATTATTGTTCAGATGCCAAGGGCACATACAAGGCCGGCAAACACAAATACGGGCACTCCAAACAAAAATCGGGGCAATACAGGGCAAACAGCCATACACCCCGTCAGAGGGTAGGACAGCGCGATTAAGATGCGCACATACACTCTTGAATCACATACATGAACACCTCAATAGGTTCCATATACAAAGAAACAGAATATACCGACAATTAATCACCACACATGGTCCCGTAATAGATAATGCAACCCTCGAGAGAATGAGGGTGCACTACACAAGTTTACACGCCCAATACAGGGAGCTAATTCGCGTCCAAGCGCTTCTCCAACTAGCGGCCACAAAACAATACAGAGCACAGAAACATTAATACATTAATACAGTAATTTGCAAGCAGGCCATGAGCCTCAATAAGGCAGTACACCCAAATTTGGGACAAATACCGTGAGCTACAAGCCAATAAGGCCATTTTTGAGTTCACGGTAGGGCCATCAGCCCACCCGAGAGAGGACATAAGCGTAGATACGTTGACTCGACAATTTGCGAGGATGTCCCTCTCGCCACGTACTGCCACAGAATGGAAGGAGTTCGCCGTGGCCACAGTCAAGAAGACGGCCAGGTTAGGCTCCAACTTACTACAAAATAAACCTAACACAAACACACGTCCTTCAGCCCCGGATCGGGAGGCGATTTTGCCAAACCGAGGGGCAGAGCCTAGAACAATCCCCTCGGAACAAAAGGACGAGAGGGAATCGAAGCTAGGGCCATTAAATACACATGATATAACAGAGGGACAACGGGACGTAACCACGTCATGGGCAGACGACATAGAGCCCGCCCTACGGTATATAAAGCCTACATACACGTACACAGATAGGCTAACACATTGGCAGGAGTCGGCCGTGGCCACAGGCCGAAAAACGGTCAGACTACACGCCACCACATTGCTAGGCCGGACACAAGCCATTAAGCGACCTTTACCGCCAGTTCAAAGGGCAAATTTGCCAGAACAAAGGCGAACACCGGTATTAGTCCCTCAGGATGCACGATATACGCACGAACATTTTGACCGGGCATTACCACACAGTACACGGGGATTAGGAAAGGTGTTCTCACCTACCCCACAAAACCACGCAGTCAGATATATCCACATTCCCGTAAAATCTACTAGGGCAGCGCCTAGCGCAATTAGGCCCTCGAATACAGGTACATTTAAACCTATAGACACGCGCTACGGTGGAAGGAGGCCAAAGCTTACTTTGCTAGAAATTCCGCCGGAAGGTAGCAAAGGAACACCCCAGTGGATTTCAAAGGCCTATAATCTAATAACAGGGCAAAACCCTTCACCTTTCTGAGCACTGAAGCTCGAAAGAGGATAACGACTTCCACCAGGGCCACAGAAATAAACTAACATCGCTAACACCAACATTATAGGCCACATAAATTCTTTCACACGGGGGCGATAAGAAAATGGTCCAACAAGTACATAATAAACATGAAATCGCATATTTTTCTTTCTTATTTTATGTATATACAGTGCAATATAGCCAAAGTAGAAGGAACAATTCTAAATCCTTCTTGTTTTTTTTTTCGGAACCATGGCATTTTTCTCTCAGGCCATCAATGGTTATTGGGCGAAGTGATTAACGCCATAACGTAAAGTCTCTAATATGCTAAGCCAAGTGGAAGCCAAGCAGGCTTCAGGCCGAAAAAGAGATATTTTGAACACAACTTAAGCATAAAATCACAGCATAAAGCTGAAGTGAGTCTTTCTAAGTAGAAATGACTAAACGTTCTATGTTAGGGTTCCACAGTTTGATAGATTCTCCTGTTGCGGGCGAAAGCCGTAAGTGTGGCAGGAATTAAGAATCTCAAACTAACTTCAAAAATTTGGTGAGGTGTGCTTTAGCCAACTGAAAAGCCCAATTGCACATCGGGACGAGACACTGTCATTTTGGTGAGTTACAATTACTTTGAAGGGCAGGTTTGACTCCCATAGTGCACTGGCTTTGCTCGTGACGTGGATACAGGTATATCAGTTACGTCTTGCAATGGCCTTCCTAATGTGTACTAGACAGTGTCGGTAGATTCCCCTGAGACGTAACCAGATTACGGTAGTACTCACGTTACCAAAATGGTAAATATTACACTCAGGTCCCAAGCACCATTTTTTTTTATTTTTTAACATTTTTTATGGTGTTCACGACATAATTTTTAGACATAGGTACACGTAAAGGCGGGCACACTGCTAAAAGAAAAGGAAACGGTCCCGTTGGAACACGTGGGAAGAAAGCCAAGAAATAGCCCACTGACCGAACCGGGATACCATCCTAACACTCACCAGAACTGTCCCGGAGACACAACCTTCATGGCGCCGGAAACAATTACTCTGGGTAAAAGGCGGTCTCCAAACCCGCAACCTTCTGAATACCAGGAATATAAGGTTGAGTAAATATCCAGTCGTAGAATAAGGATAATGAGAAAGCTAAGACTAATTGGGACAGTCCCACTAACAGCGGGTCATAAACGAAAAACAATACAATCGCCTCTGGCATCTGGTCACCAAATACGCGACTAGCGGACCAGACACACTCGCGTACAACGAATATGGGACTTCCGAAATGAAATGCCATGGCCTGTGGTTTGGATTCCAAGTAAAACGGAAATCCCCTGGCGCATGAGCTACAAATCAACGGTCATATTAAACCACAAAGTTTTTTTTTTCTCTACAATGAGAGAGGCACTGCTAGCAATCATTATAGGCAGCAATCAGGTTCACACACACACACGTGCAGAAAACTAGGACGTGGGCAGAGCATGAAACAAATGAAAGCACACAACATCGTAATTCAACACCGTCGTATCAGCGGTAACATACTCCTCAATGAGCAAGACTGCTCGACGCAGACAAGCGAGCCAAAGCCTACTGGACAGAAATCAACACATCATTCACGCCCGATTTAGAGACCCTATATCTTCCAAAATTACACTACGAGGGGAATTCAAAAACGTACAAACTCTACACAGGGATGTATGCTTTCATATGCGTATCGCACATCCACGGGAACATGCCATATTATATGCGGCACGGAAATGATCACACCAAGTCTTTACAGACAACCGGATTCGAACCCATGACCACACACCACACGCGTACCAAAAACTAACTATCCAATGGTATTTTTGGTACACGGAACACAAGCAAAGACCACACTGGGAAAGCCCCAAGCCCTGTCACACAACGCAAACATAAAACACAGAGAATGACATAAGGTCACGGGTCTGAGTTCCAGTGAAAATTTAGACGCAAAGGAGAACAGCTATTCAGGCGTCCAATCATACTGAAATTGGCCCATACAAGTGCATGAACAGGGAATACTACATTTCCTCCCACAAAAAAAAAACAGACATAAAATTTCGAATTACACCAGGCATAGAGGAATACATTTCACGAACACAGGTAGGAAAATTTCGCAAGACACAGGTCTTAGAGAACAATGGCCACACGACGTCATTACCTAACTAGGGCGAATTGCTACATTAGGCTAGGAATCCAAAAAATGACCACACTTGCATTCGTGCAAAAAGGCACATACCAGCGGATGACAAACAGTAACTTCCCAGCCTGTTATTGCACATACCAATTGCTGACTGCAGACTATTCACACTGCAATACTGCGGTGACGAGACACTATTGCGTATAGCCCGTGACCGTGAAATTACACACACATAACAATTATAACGCCATACATTTTTTTTCTCCACACTGCAAAATCATTTGGCAATGGACAAGACGTGACACAGCGAAACTTATCTTGGGCCTATAGGGCACGGTCGCGAGGGCACGTTGGCAAGCCACGGGCGCCTTCTGCCCACAAAGGCGATACATATTAGGACTTAGCCTCATAACAGACCAACCGTCCGCGTGGTGTAGCGGAACGTAGTCACACACACACACGCACTCGCACTCACCAATTAGGAGCGAACATAGGGACTTTGAGGAAACAGGACCTCCCCTTAATAACTTCTTTTCGCGATTCTATTCCCCAAATAAATCATTACAGATGACTAGCACATGACCAGTCGCATTACGACCACTGGCCACATCTACACTGCAAATGGCCGACCAGATTAGGTCATGCAGCCCTACTATCCCAAGGCGCGGATAGAAAGCCAACATGGACCAAGGGAGGACGACAGGAGAACAGGCTACCAGCGTACCACCTTACTCCCTTCCCATAACCTTCTCAAGCCTGACATAAACAACGCAAACACATCTACACGACCATAAACAGCTACACTACATTACAAAATACACACTGGGGTTGATGGACTTCATGCGTTTAAAGAGCAGGCAAGCTACGCCTTGAGCCCCGTTGCACCGCCTGAGTATTAGAGGTGGCTCAGCAAACATTAAAAGAAGCATAATGCGCCTCTCCAAATGAGGGAGGAGGCCATAGATACATATTAACCATGCTTTAGTACTTAAGCTCTCCCGCATGAAAGGAACATATGGTATTATGCCCCATCCTACACCTATCCGTACATGAAGGCAGAAACTTCATATCCAGACTCATGCATGAGTATCCCATCCAATTACCAGGGATTTTAATATCAAACCTGCATGAAATTTCGTATTTTTGCAATCCCGGGAATTACCTCCCCACTCCACTCACTATAGAAGCATCCCAGTGCCACCACCGGTTCTAGGCCACCACTAACGTGGAACCCAAAGGTGCGCAAAACCCTTCCTACCATGCTTTAAGCCCACTCAACAAATAACTACCCCCAAATCCTAATAACAGGGTACCTGACATTACAGACCCTACTAACACCTCCATTAAGGTAAAGAAGGCATTATTGCTGGGAAGCTGACATAGCGATGGTAGGCCAGAAGTAGCCTATGTACTTAGAAGATCTGCAACCCCGCTACACTGGAAATATTTTACATTTTACACAGAGGTTGAACCTTTCACACAGGTTACGACACATTTTCTCTCTTACAAAGGAATCTGATACGAACTGATGGTTGACAACGGTGTAAGCCGAAGGTCAGGAGGGACCACACTGGAGCAGAGCTGGGGAAGGCGATGTGGACCCTTACCCCAGTTGGCTCATCAAATTACTGACGACTAGACCAAATAGACGAACCACTTAAGGTCAAAGCATTCGCGGCCTGGTCGGGCAAGCTCTGGAATCCTAGGTGCGCATAAACCGCCCCTGGGAGGAAGGGATGCTAAACCCACTTTGAGCCACGGTCGTCGAAGCCAAGACCTGCAGGGAGACTTTCTGAGAATGGCGGGAGAAATAGCTCACTCCGCGCCGGCCTCGGGAGCTATCCCTAGAGACGACCATATTATGACTAGACTGTTAGTTAAATTTACGTAAGTAGGACTTCCATGGCGGGGAGTCAGACTCCTATTCGTCAGGAGTGAAGCAGGATCCAAGGGTTCAGCAGGACCAATCCTAGATCCGACAAGTCCTTACCCCGCGAGGTGAAGGTGAAGACCACGACGGTAATCAATAATGCAGAATGAAATATGAATATATATATATGGAATGTACGCGCTCATTCGGTCCTGCGCCCACGTAAATGGACGACAACGGGTCGCCAGAGTTCTTAAATGAGTAGCATAGCGGGCACTCAAAAGGGTTCAGTGGGCCAACCCAGCAATGCCGATTAAGGCGAAGAGGACTCCCCGGACGCTCACTTCCCGGAGGACACATGAATACAAATATTGCGGCCGACACAGGCGAAGAGGACTCCCCGGACGCTTTCTTCCCGGAGGATATTATGCCATTGGACCACACTGTCCAATGCCCACATAAATGGCGACGCAACGGGCAACCAGAGGGCATTCAGAGAGGGGCATTGCGCGCCCCTCACAGGAGCCAAGTGGGCGGCTCACCTACGTCAAATAGGAACAGCACACGGTTATGAACACGAAAGTTACAGCGGGCGAAACGGTTAGCTTAGTGGCACCGTAAGGCGCCTGCGAATAGGTTAGTACTAGTATTAAGACCTAGAATAGATGTCGACAATAGTATTAAAACGGAGGGGACTACGAGGCATTGTTGGGTTCCGGTCCCGACAATGTACTACAAGGGCGCCCCCGCGAGAGAAATCAAGCGGCCAGCCTCCATCTAAATCTTAGTACTTAAGTCATAGTGCCATGTTAAGGTCACTTAGATGTAAGCAAATTTACTGACAGCTGTTGCTAATAATAGCACAGCACATTTCGGCTTTAGAATAAGGTCCACTCGGCATGTAAATACAGAATAGTTTTACAGTTAAGTAATTTTATCAATAAGTTAAATAAGTAAGGTAAGACATAAGGTAACATAAACCTACGTTTAAGGCATTTTTTTTAATATATATAGATCACCGTAGAATATATCGGCACTCGGTGACTATAAATCCGTTACCGAGGTAAGCCCGACAATACTTAGGATAAACTAGATTAAGATAGGAATAATCAAAGTGGAATATATCGGCACCCGGTAACCACAATTCCGCTACCGGGGTAAGACCAACTATATATTATTTACGGCATTACGGCACCGTATAGGGTAAGCCCGGCCTTGCAGCTAAGTAACATTAATCATGTTTTTTTTTCAGTAAAAGACCAGCTTCAACCAGTACTAATATGTTTTTTTTCTAAACCTCGCCATTTTTTTTTCACAGGCATCGTCACCAGATACAGAAAACTGGTGACAGGAATTTCACTGCCATATAGCAGTGGCATATTATTTACAGCATGCCATGATGTGTACTATTTTTTTTTATTTTTTTCAACTTGCACTAATCCCGACACACTCGCAAACACTCACCACATTTTTCTTTTTCAGCTACACACTCTAAAATGAATCTGCACAGCAGGACTGGTGCCTGTGGGGTACCAGGCTTACTGGCAGATCAACTTAAATTTAAACACATAAAGCGTCAAAATGCGACGCAGATTACGACAATGAGGGCGCAACCGATTTGTGGCAGTGACTCTCATTGTCAAGTGTGAAAGCATTCACCCACAGAGGATGCTTCACAGGTTAGGTATTAAGCACACATACAAGCGGTACGACCACTATACCGTACCAAGAAGTGGCCGTACAGAATCAGCCGTGAGACGGCAAGAGTACGTACAGACGGGTAGCGTGCACGCGAGGTACCTCATGAAAACTCTAATTATAAGGGATTAGCGCGATTAAGTAGACATAAGGTCATTGTAAATTATAATTTTTCAGGATAAACTGTATACCATTATTCCACTAGACATAAGGTCATTGTAATTTATAAGTTTTTCAGGATAAGCTTTATCCAACTATACACTATATATATTTGTGTTTGTTCACCAAGATGCCAATGTCCATCATGTGTATGATTTGTTTTCTTTCATTTTTCCTTCTTCTAACTTCCCCATTTGTCAGGGTGTTCCGTTTTTTCCACACAAATAAATACTTTTGAATATTTCCCTCAAATTATACCCTGGAACACCCATTTTTCTATTTTCTTCTACCTTTCTTATTGCAGGGAGCATTTTTTCCCTAAGATGGGGCGGACGACGCAATCATCCGTTCGGCCCTGGGTTTTTCCTCCCTGCACAAATATGTAACACATAACCATCAGAAACCATGTTTTTTTTTTAACTAGCAATATGCCAGCAAATGCAAGGGCAATTTTTTTTTACAGATCGAATTTATTTTAATGTTCAATTTTTCTCAAAATGTCAATTTTTTCCCAATGTTAATCAAATCTTTCGCATATGTCAATTTTTTTTTGTTTGTTTTTTCACAATGTCAATGTATACATATATATGTAAATCCCATAACCCTCCCCTCTGAACACGGGCTCACCTCACACCCACACTTCGATACGACGCCACCAGGAGATACGAGAGGGTTTTCCAGGACCACTACGTCAACATCCCAACTTCCAGTTCCGTTCCCGTTCGCGAGGACGCGAACAAATGAAGGAAGACTCTTGTACAGCATCCCAGGGGTATGCACCCCTTGGAGACCATCCCCCCAACATCTGGCTAAATCCCCTAAAATGGCAACCCTTGGAAAGCCGGGGCAACATCCATTAATACTGTAAGGACAGCTTGCTACTCCATAAAGCAGCTCAAGCCTTACGTAATCATTACACTCAGCGACATAGTACTAACTGGGCCAATACATTGCTGACAGGAGGGCGTCAGAAGGTATAAGAAGACGTCCTAATGAGGTCAAACTCTCTCTTCATTGTCAGTGCTTCATCGAGACAGCCGGAGGCTACGCTGGTGTCAACCGAGGTGAGTCAGTCAATCGTGTTCAGAGTTCCTATTTATGTAACCTGCAACCCACAACTTGTATCACATTATAAACATAATTTCATTCCCTACTAGGGACTCACACAAAGAATATCACAGACCAATAAAACACTTGGTCCACACTCTACACTAGCATTACTGTTATACGCCTCTTTACATCCCAACGCCCTTCCTTACTCCCGTCACAGTCAGACGTGACACACCGTAGTAATAACGCCAACTCAGACGTCATTGTATTCCTCACAGCGGCTCGCGTGCTCAAGTGAAGCGCGTGCCACCCGGCTGATACGAGCAGAGTCGATTACATAACAAGCAGTCAGCTGAGCGACTAGTACAGCGACCCTTTGCAGTGGGTCCCATCCCCTCAAACACTACCACATTATTTATAGGAACGCCCCCTAGTTCCTAGCACACCACAACACACTACACTGGTCAGCTTGCCCTGTCAAGGGAAGCTACCCTTCTTTAGGCACAACCTCATAAATTAGTACAGCAACTCTCCCTTTTAGATCCACCCCCAAATAAGGGATCTAAAACAATATAGTGGTAATAATTGTGTTATAGTCTACAATACACTCTCTCCCGATACATTTAAATTGCCCTACTGTAATTTAAAATAAGAATTAATAGCCTTAATCAAAAATTGTGAGTGCTTTTTGAAAAGATCTTCTAGAACATTGATTATCTGGCATATATGAGTGATTTGATGATGATAATTGCTGTTTTAAGGGGCCTAACATCTAGGTTATCGGCCCAAATATGAGTGATTTAAATGTTCAATGTTAAAATCTGTGAGTTCCAAGTCAGTTATTAATGATATGAGCAGGTAGATTCTGTGACTGAAAGAGAACAAAAGGTTAGACTGACAAGGTAAAAATCCCCTTATAGTCTGTTTGCTATAAATTTCATAATAAATGTTTATCATCAGTCCACACGCCTATTACTTCCTTTAAAGTACCGTTCTGCGCGTATTCAATTACACTTAGAATTACTGATGGCTATGATGTTTATCATCAGTCCACACGCCTGTTACTTCCTTTAATGTACCGTTCTGCGCGTATTCAATCACACTTAGAATTACTGATGGCTATGATGTTTATCATCAGTCCACACGCCTGTTACTTCCTTTAAAGTACCGTTCTGCGCGTATTCAATCACACTTAGAATTACTGATAGCTATGATGTTTATCATCAGTCCACACGCCTATTCCATTAAAGTACCGTTCTGCGCGTATTCAATCACACTTAGAATTACTGACGGCTATGATGTTTATCATCAGTCCACACGCCTATTACTTCCTTTAAAGTACCGTTCTGCGCGTATTCAATCACACTTAGAATTACTGATGGCTATGATGCTTATCATCAGTCCACACACCTGTTACTTCCATTAAAGTACCGTTCTGCGCGTATTCAATCACACTTAGAATTACTGATGGCTATGATGTTTATCATCAGTCCACACGCCTGTTACTTCCAGTAAAGTACTGTTCTGCGCTTATTCAATCACACTTAGAATTACTGATGGCTATGATGTTTATGATCAGTCCACACGCCTATTACTTCCTTTAAAGTACCGTTCTGCGCGTATTCATTCACACTTGGAATTACTGATGGCTATGATGTTTATCATCAGTCCACACGCCTGTTACTTCCTTTAAAGTACCGTTCTGCGCGTATTCAATCACACTTAGAATTACTGATGGCTTTGATGTTTATCATCAGTCCACACACCTGTTACTTCCATTAAAGTACCGTTCTGCGCGTATTCAATCAAACTTAGAATTACTGATGGCTTTGATGTTTATCATCAGTCCACACACCTGTTACTTCCATTAAAGTATTGTTCTGCTCGTATTCAATCACATTTAGAATTACTGATGGCTTTGATGTTTATCATTAGTCCACACGCCTGTTACTTCCTTTAAAGTACTGCTCTGCGCATATTCAATCACACTTAGAATGGGGAATAAGAAAGTACAGCTGATATATCCTTACTGTCAGCAGAACTGTGCTGTAAAGTTATATTATTTGTTGTGCAGAAGCGCTGGAGATGTTAATGTTTCATTCTTTTTACTAGGATATAAAAGAAGAAACCCACAATGAAGGGAGTGATGAGAGTGGAAACCGTCCAAATGAGTAAGTGGACAACATAATTAGGAATAGCATTTCATCTGTTTCATGTATGTCAACTAAAAATGTTGGAGGTAAATAAGGTTTGTTGGTAAAATCATATATCCTCTTATTATATCTGTCATTGAATGCATTTGTTTTTGTTATTGCCTGCCTTCAGTGGATTGTGATATTCACTTGTTATTTAGCAGCCAATAAACTATTCATTCTCAGAGTTCCCACTGTGGAAAGTATTTAATGAGTTATATTAGCAGCACACAAATTATCCATTCTCATTCAGAGTTGTTACTATTGGTGGTATATATGAAGAGTGTGCTAATCAGTTAATGATATCCACTATGAAAATTGATGAGGCGATGACCTCTGCACTTCTCTGTACTGTAATTGTGATGTGTGGAAAATACACCTTCTTGTAGGAAAATCAGATTTATTTATTTAGCGTATGGCATTACACATGAAACACAATAATAACAAAAATAATAATAATAAAAAGTACATACAAGCACAGATATCGACCTTATTATAACCTCAAGTCCAGTCTATTTCTCCAGTCCAGGCTCGATGGTGTAGCACTGAAAAAGTCGATAGGGTCACCTAGGTTCGCTCTTAGTTTACAATCCTCCACAATGTGCCTGATTGTCTGGTTCGATGTACCGAAATCACAGCAGGGACCTGGCTGCTTCCCCATTTGTGCAGGTTGTATAAACAAACTCCATGTTCTGTACAGATGCGGTTAATGGTCTTCCATATATTTCGCGGTTGTTCAAAGACTTTGGTTTTCTTCACAGGGTCAATGGGGTCACGTACTTTGGGTGGGGCATTTCTAGTCCATGTTTCACGCCATTGAGCAGCAAAGTTGAAATTACTATTAGCAAGCTGTTGAGTCGGTCGTAATAGTGGATTCCTGGACCGGAGCCGGTTTATTGCCAGAGTGGGAATGTCATCACATGGATTGGAAGTGCAGGGTAGTTCATTATTTTAGAATATTCCTTCCTCAGTGCATCGTATCTTCTTAACACCGGTGGGGCTATGTGGCTGAGTGTTGGGACCCAGTAGAATTGAGTAGTTCTTATACAACCGAAGATGGTTTTCATGGCTATGTTGGGCTGAGTGTTTACCTTCTTTATGTGGGGGCTGTTCATCCATACCGGCGCACAATATTCAGCTGTAGAATACACTAAACTGAGCGCAGAAGTTCGAAGCGTATCTGATGATGCTCCCGAACTAGTGCTGCAAAGTTTTTGGTAAGGTTATTTCGTGTGCTTACTTTTTGAGATGACATTTACAAATGTTTCTTGAAGGATAGAGTCCTATTCAGAGTCACTCCTGGAGCTATAAATGGAACGGGATCGAAAAGTTTAGCTATTTCGGATAATACATGCCTTTTAGTATTAGGAAGATCTTCAGAAAGAGACACTTTGTAGGTGAGCGTGTCGCTGCGAGTACACCAGTGCACACACAATGTTTTAATCGAATCGGAATCACCGCACATTTCAACCGAAGAGGAGTCGACTTCTTCGATAGGAAATTGAGAAAAGAATTCTGAGGAATTAGAGTTCCATTTGTGAAGTGGAAATCCTCCATTACTAAGCAGCGTCTTTAATTCCCGGGAAATGAGGGAAGCTACTTCAAGGGGTTCGAAAGACTGAAGATAATGGTCGACATAGAAAGACGAGGTCAAAGCTTCTGTAGCTTGTGAGTGGAACAAGTAGCCGTCCTGAGCTGCGACCATATGCAACGAGCGGATAGCAAGAAATGTTGAAGGCTTAAGCCCGTAGGTGACAGTTTTCAAACGAAAGATTTTGATTGGCTTACTGGGTTCATCATGCCATAAGATGCGTAGGAGATCCTGTTGTTGCGAATTGATTAAAAATGATACATTTGCTTGATATCAGCGATGAAGGTTATGGGAAAGTTCAAAAGAATAGCGGACAATTCGGCTTGAATAGTGAGGCCAGAGTAAAGAGTGTCATTTATACTATCGCCATTAACATCAGGTGAGGATCCATTGAGGACTACACGAATTTTGTCGCGAATGAGTGCTTATTTCCATACAGGGTGATGATTCAAAAATACGGTTTCGACCGGAGCATGGGGTTCGTCATCGGCTCTTTTGACGACCTCCATATGACCTAGACTTTCGTATTCTTCAAGAAAACTGGAGTACTGTACACTGACGATGTTTTTTTTTTAATTTGCTGTCAATGGCAAAGCGGGTCTTGCGAGCCTTGGGTTGAGAATTAAAAATTTCGGGAGGATCGCGTGGCCTATGCATGTGCACAACAAACCTACCCTCTGGAGTGCGAGTAGTATTAGAGACAAGGAGCTGCTCACAGAATTGGACTTAAGGAGTCAATAGTTCCCAATTTCCAAAACTGTTCTAAGTCGGTGCTGACGAAATGACAATGAGAAGTAGGCTCACGGCTGAAATTAGGAAGTTGATCAGTGAAGATCCAACCGAATTTGGTATCATGAGCGAAAACATCGGCAGCTAGATGGCGCCTTTGCTTACATAAGCTGTTCCAAAGAACGCTGGCACTGAATTGCAATAGGACCTTTAATATAGAAAAGCAGGCCACAAATGAGCAGGAATGTTAAGCGGGTAGTATCGACAGATCGACTTGGGGTATCGTCTCCTTTGTTATTCAGGATGAGACAATTTAATTTTAAGGTAGTGTTTCCCTGATAGGTGTCTTTGAGTTGCAACTTCGAAAATTGTAGAGCCTGACTTTTAGAATTATTAATGCGAGATACTTCTATGGAGGTAGGTATTACAGGAAGACCAAGTTTTTCAATTAATGACCTTGACACGAAGTCTTGTGTTGCGGCGGATTCCAGAAGACCTCTGTCTCGAATCCAATTACCAAACCTATCTTGAATGTCCACTTTAACTGTGGATAAAAGTATCAGAGCACCACGGCAAGATTTAGAATTCTGGACGAAGCAGGAAGCATTAGACTTTTCATTGTTATCACTTTGTTTCGAGGTAGAAGGTGAAGTGGCTGATGATTTGGGTTTCTCGTGACAATGTAGCAACGTATGATGCGGCTTTTGTCAATGGAAACAAAGTCTAGTGGATGTGCAGTTAGACGCAACATGTTACGCAATTAGAGCAACAATGATAGTGGGCAACGAGCTTACTTCTATTGTCGATAGTGAGCGCTCGAAAGGAATCACAAAAATACAAAGTGTGGAATTTCGGACATAGTAGACTTTTAGGAATATTATTGGACATTTTATGCATTGCACCTTAACTATTGAATCCAGTGGCGCGTCGTTTTTCTGATGACTTGAGCCTATAGCCACTTGATGGAGCGCTAGATTTAGGAGCGCAAGAAACATGAACTTGAGTTGATAGTGCAGTCAAACGTTGACATCTACTGTTAAGTATAGTGACCACATGCTTAGAGCTCGACTTCCCATGTTTTAAGGTTGCGACGTCAAATTTAGAAGTAACGAGCTGATTGAGGAAGGTAGCCCAATGTTGGGTGGGTTGTTCAAGTTGGTATAAAGCTCCGACATGAAGCTGAGTGGTGTCCAGAAGAGCTCTCAAAGAATTGACGTCATTAGGACGAGTAGCCGGTAAGTTGAAAAGTGATTTCATGGAACGCTGTATACGAAGACGAGTGTTAAGATACATTTCGCTTAGTAGATTAAAATAATAGGGTAGTTTTCGGTGCCTAATGGAACAGATTCAACCAGTTGTAACGCTCAGTTGTGAAGAGAGGATATTACTGTAAATAGCCAAACTGAGGAAGTGCCAGAATGGAGTCATTATTATGGATTTGAAGACAGAGAAGTTCTTAAAACTAATCCCATTGGTTTTCATCGCCCGAAATGTGGTAGTTCAATTTTCGGGAGCAACGGTCTAGGCCTGAGAAAGCTATCGCGTGACGCAGTTTGCTGAGATTGAGCCGTACTAGGAGCTAGAATGCCCTTTTTCTGATCTTCCGAGATTTTTGTGATTAAAGCATGAGCCGTAACAACACCCTGATAATACAAAGCTTCCACCTCATCACATCACGGTCTCACTCCTTGTCAAGTGTGACGGATTCGATCTCTCTTTGGCATGCGTCATAACTTTCGTAAGACTGTTCATTATTGATCAAGCGGTGAGAAACTATGTCCAAGTTATATTCTTGAGGAATTAAATCTTCAAGAAATTTTCTGAAACGGGTAAGTTGCCCTTTCTACAAAGCGTGGTTGTTGACAAGTTTGTCATTTAGGGATGCCATATTGAAGAATGTAAGTTGGACTCCAAGAATTCATAGGATGTACAACCTGTCAAGTTGGCAGCAAGGAAGAGTGAGTACAGTAGTGTTGGACTGCAAGGAGTGGCTTCTCTCCAACACCAGTTTGATTAGATCTCGTTGAAAATTAAAGCTGAAATTTCCAACTGAATATTAGTATTTGGAAACTTATTGACAAATTGGTTCCCACGGGTTTCGGTATCAAGTTTTGGAGCAATTAGAAGAGTCCAATCGCCACCACAGAGAAGATATTGTAAGAATAAGGAGACGGGTTAGGGAAAGAAATCAGAAGAGATGGTTCAAACGGGAAAGACCCAAAACAAGAAAATGTTTATTAACAAACAGTGTAAACAATGATAAAAGATTTTTTTTAAATATACTAATTTAGTAGTGATATCAATATGAAGGGTCTCTAAACTTCTCAAAGCAGAGTAGTGTGAGGGAAAGGGTGGCCCGTGGCCATTTACAATCATTGGCAGTAGTTACACATATAATGAAGTTCGAAGCTTATGTTATTGTTTGAGTCTTCTTTTTTTTTACTGGTTTGATGCAGCCCTCCACGCCTCCTTTTGTTTCATCTCTACATAGCTACCACAACCTACATCCGAGGGAATCTGTTCAACCTATTCTAACCTTGGTCTACCCCTACAGTTCTTGTCCTCGACCCTTCCTTCTACAACTAAGCTTGCCATTCGTCGTTGTCTTAGTATGTGTCCTACTAACCTATCTCTTCTCTTCATTCGCAGTCGCCAGAAACATCTCTCCTCTCCCTTTCGTCTTAATACCTCTTCGTTTGTAACCCTATCTACTCATCTGATCTTAATCATTCTCCTGTAACACCACATTTCAAACGCTTCGATTCTCCTATTTTCTGCTGCACTAATAGTCCAAGTTTATCTTCCATAGAGTGCCACGCTCCAGACAAAGGCTTTCAAAAATGACTTCCTAATAACTAAATCTATATTTGATGTCAACATATTCTTCCTTTCTTTGTAGATATACTTTCCTTACCTGAGCCAACCCACTTTTTATATCCTCTTTGCTTCGTCCATCTCTGGTTACTTTGCTTCCAAAGTAACAGAAGTCTCCTACATCCTATAGGTTTTCAACTGCCAATTTGGTGTCCATAGAGGTTTCCGATTTATTTCGGCTGCATTCCAATATTTTTGTTTTACATTTATTAATTTTCATCATGAATTCTTTCCTTAAGACGGAGTCAATACCATTTAAAAACTCATTTAAATCCTCTGACGTGTCGGCCAAGACGACGATGTGTTCAGCAAATCTCAGAGTTGAAATTATTTCTCCTCGGATCTTCACTCCCACTTTCCTTCATTGCTTGTTCAATGTAAAGATTGAAAAGTATGGGTGATAGGTTGCAGCCTTGCCTTACACCTTTATGAATACCAGCTTCTATCTCATATCCTTCAGCTCCAAAGACTGCTGTCTGGGTTCTGTTTAGATTGTAGATCACCCTCTTATCCCTGTTCTTCATTCCAATCGTTTTCAAAATGTCAAACAATTTAGTCCAATCGACGTTATCATGAGCCTT
Organism: Meconema thalassinum; assembly: GCA_946902985.2. Taxonomy (NCBI): domain Eukaryota; kingdom Metazoa; phylum Arthropoda; class Insecta; order Orthoptera; family Tettigoniidae; genus Meconema; species Meconema thalassinum. Next base: position 170,683,698 of record OX336388.2, read on the forward strand.
TTCTAAGTCTACAAATGCCATGAACGTTTTCTTATCTTTCCTTATTCTACCTTCCAAGATCAGCCTAAGACTTGGTACAGCTTCCCTTGTTCCTACATTTCTCCTGAAACCAAACTGGTCTTCACCCAAGTCCGTTTCTATCTGGCATTCATCCTCTTGTAAATTATTCTGGACAGGATCTTTGAAGCATAAGTAATCAAGCGGATTATACGGTAATGTTCACATCTGTCAGCTCCTACTTTCTCACCTGTCTCATACATTCTACACACCAAGTGAAATAACCTGATCAGACCATCATCAACTATGCAGCGTAGCAACTCAATCGGTATATCATGTATGTCTGGTGCTTTGTTCCTGCCTGAGTCTTCCAATGCTCTGTCAAATTCTATCTCAATGTTAAATCTCCGTTCGAATCCTCATCAATTTCCTCTTCCCTTTCCAATACATGATTCTCAATCTCCTTCCCCTTATACAAACACTCTATGTAAGCTTTCCATCTCGGAACCTTTTTGTGAAGGTCGGTTGACCGGCACACATCTTTCGCCCCGCTTCCCCTCCCCCGGAGGCCTCCTCCCCGGGCCATCTTCTGGACTTAAATAAATGAACGCTTAAATATTGATCTATTTGAAATTCCCGCCGCCATACTGCTTCCTGAACGGTGGATACGGGATGCTTTTCGGTCCTTCCAGAACATTTTTAGCCTACTTTTCACATTTTGCAAAAATGAGGAAAAAGTAAACTTATGAGATCGATCCGGGAAAATGTGTGTCTGTCTGTCTGTCCGTCTCTCTGTCTGTCTGTCGGGCTGTGTGTGTGCCCCCTCCCCCTATCAACTCCTTAACGGATGCAGGAATCGAAACAAAAATTGGTAGGAGTAAAGATCTATACCTGAATATCTCAAGCCCATATTTGAAAATTACGTCAGTGCTACCAACTGCTGAAAAACGGAAATTAAAATTTGAGCTCCATGTTGGATATCTTGGAAGGTATGCATGAGAGCTATTTCAAAATTGACACACGTATAGATAGTAATATTTCAGTTTAATTTCTAGTAGGCCATGCATGGCAGTGTTGCCAAAATGATTCTAAGCCTGCTGATAGATCCAATTTTTAAATGCATATAACTCATAAACTATCAATTGGATTTCAACCAAATTGTATATGTAATATGTGTACATAAACAGAAATGACTGAGCGTATTCTTAAGATCCACCAGGGCTGCCAACTGTCAATAAATGTTCTCTCTATTTTTTAATCCAAATACCAATATATCAGAAAGTATGCAAGTCGACAGCTTTAAACTAAGCACACGTTTAGTACTTGACATTCTAGATTAATTTGGAGTAACTTATGTACGTCAGTGCTACCAACATGATTCTAAGCCGGCTGATAGGACCAATTTTGAAATACATGTAACTTATAAACTATCAATTGGATTTCAACCAAATTTCGTATGTTCTATGTGTACCATAAGATATATGACTATGCATATTCTTAAGAGCAACCAGTGCTGCTAACTGTTAACAAATGCTGTCTCTATTATTTTACCCAAATATTAATATATTAGAAAGTATGTAAGCCAACAGCTTTAAAATTTGCACACGTATAGTACCTAACATTCTAGATTAATTAGGAGGAACTAATATACGTCAGTGCTGCCAACATGACTCTAAGCCTGCAGATAGGTCCAATTTTAAAATACATGTAACTAATAAATGGATTTCATCCAAAATTGGCACAACATGATATCATAATATTTCAGATTATTTCTGACCAACGCATGCATAACATTGTTGCCAACATGATTTTACGCGCCTTGATAGATCCAATGTCTAACTGCATGTAACGTCCATGCTATCCTTTAGACTTCAACCAAATATTGTAGTCTGTACCTTAAGAGATGGAACTAACAATATATTCAGTCACCAGGGCTGCAACTGTAGTGCTCTATTAGGCTACAGTTATATTTCGAACTAATTAGAAATTTCGATATTACCAACTTAATTTCGCTATTTTTCTAGATAGGTCTAAATAGATTGGCATGAATCTTAAATTTTAAGAAAGTAGGCTCTTTAGTTCGTCACGGAACTTCTTGTTAATATTACGTTTAATGTGTTCACTCTATTGCATCGGGCGAACTCGAGGACTTTTGGCGCGACATTTTGTCTGGTTCGTGCGTACTCCATTACACCGGCGAGCCCATGCGGCTTGGTGTTGTTCTGTGACGCATTCATTCTGCTCGTGGCAATGTGGTGGCACTGATGTGTCTGGCACGGGGACCTCGGCCCTTGTAATGGTGGCCTCGACCACCAAGGTTTGACATAAGGTACATTTTGTCTGGTTCGTGCGTACTCCATTACACCGGCGAGCCCATGTGGCTTGGTGTTGTTCTGTGACGCATTCATTCTGCTCGTGGCAATGTGGTGGCACTGACGTGTCTGGCACGGGGACCTCGGCCCTTGTAATGGTGGCCTCGACCACCAAGGTTTGACATAAGGTACATTTTGTCTGGTTCGTGCGTACTCCATTACACTGGCGAGCCCATGCGGCTTGGTGTTGTTCTGTGACGCATTCATTCTGCTCGTGGCAATGTGACGGCACTGGCGTGTCTGGCACGGGGACGTCGGCCCTTGTAATGGTGGCCTCGACCACCAAGGTTTGACATAAGGTACATTTTGTCTGGTTCGTGCGTACTCCATTACACTGGCGAGCCCTTGCGGCTTGCTGTTGTTCTGTGACGCATTCATTCTGCTCGAGGCAATGTGGTAGCACTGACGTGTCTGGCACGGGGACCTCGGCCCTTGTAATGGTGGCCTCGACCACCAAGGTTTGACATAAGGTACATTTTGTCTGGATCGTGCGTACTCCATTACACCGGCGAGCCCTTGCGGCTTGCTGTTGTTCTGTGACGCATTCATTCTGCTCGTGGCAATGTGGTGGCACTGACGTGTCTGGCACGGGGACCTCGGCCCTTGTAATGGTGGCCTCGACCACCAAGGTTTGATATAAGGCACATTTTGTCTGGTTCGCGCGTACTCCATTACACCGGCGAGCCCATGTGGCTTGGTGTTGTTCTGTGACGCATTCATTCTGCTCGTGGCAATGTGACGGCACTGGCGTGTCTGGCACGGGGACCTCGGCCCTTGTAATGGTGGCCTCGACCACCAAGGTTTGATATAAGGCACATTTTGTCTGGTTCGCGCGTACTCCATTACACCGGCGAGCCCATGTGGCTTGGTGTTGTTCTGTGACGCATTCATTCTGCTCGTGGCAATGTGGTGGCACTGACTTGTCTGGCACGGGGACCTCGGCCCTGTGTCGAGCTTGTAATGGTGGCCTCGGTCACCAAGGTATGACATAAGGTACATTTTGTCTGGTTCGCGCGTACTCCATTACACCGGCGAGCCCTTGCGGCTTGGTGTTGTTCTGTGACGCATTCATTCTGCTCGTGGCAATGTGACGGCACTGACGTGTTTGGCACGGGGACCTCGGCCCTTGTAATGGTGGCCTCGACCACCAAGGTTTGACATAAGGTACATTTTGTCTGGTTCGTGCGTACTCCATTACACCGGCGAGCCCATGCGGCTTGGTGTTGTTCTGTGACGCATTCATTCTGCTCGTGGCAATGTGACGGCACTGACGTGTCTGGCACGGGGACCTCGGCCCTTGTAATGGTGGCCTCGACCACCAAGGTGTGACATAAGGTACATTTTGTCTGGTTCGTGCGTACTCCATTACACTGGCGAGCCCTTGCGGCTTGCTGTTGTTCTGTGACGCATTCATTCTGCTCGTGGCAATGTGACGTCACTGTCGTGTCTGGCACGGGGACCTCGGCCCTTGTAATGGTGGCCTCGACCACCAAGGTTTGACATAAGGTACATTTTGTCTGGTTCGCGCGTACTCCATTACACCGGCGAGCCCATGTGGCTTGGTGTTGTTCTGTGACGCATTCATTCTGCTCGTGGCAATGTGACGGCACTGATGTGTCTGGCACGGGGACCTCGGCCCTTGTAATGGTGGCCTCGACCACCAAGGTTTGACATAAGGTACATTTTGTCTGGTTCGTGCGTACTCCATTACACTGGTGAGCCCATGCGGCTTGGTGTTGTTCTGTGACGCATTCATTCTGCTCGTGGCAATGTGACGGCACTGATGTGTCTGGCACGGGGACCTCGGCCCTTGTAATGGTGGCCTCGACCACCAAGGTTTGACATAAGGTACATTTTGTCTGGTTCGTGCGTACTCCATTACACTGGTGAGCCCATGCGGCTTGGTGTTGTTCTGTGACGCATTCATTCTGCTCGTGGCAATGTGGTGGCACTGACGTGTCTGGCACGGGGACCTCGGCCCTTGTAATGGTGGCCTCGACCACCAAGGTTTGACATAAGGTACATTTTGTCTGGATCGTGCGTACTCCATTACACCAGCGAGCCCATGCGGCTTGGTGTTGTTCTGTGACGCATTCATTCTGCTCGTGGCAATGTGGTGGCACTGACGTGTCTGGCACGGGGACCTCGGCCCTTGTAATGGTGGCCTCGACCACCAAGGTTTGACATAAGGTATATTTTGTCTGGTTCGTGCGTACTCCATTACACTGGCGAGCCCTTGCGGCTTGCTGTTGTTCTGTGACGCATTCATTCTGCTCGTGGCAATGTGGTGGCACTGACGTGTCTGGCACGGGGACCTCGGCCCTTGTAATGGTGGCCTCGACCACCAAGGTTTGACATAAGGCACATTTTGTCTGGTTCGTGCGTACTCCATTACACTGGCGAGCCCATGTGGCTTGGTGTTGTTCTGTGACGCATTCATTCTGCTCGTGGCAATGTGACGGCACTGACGTGTCTGGCACGGGGACCTCGGCCCTGTGTCGAGCTTGTAATGGTGGCCTCGACCACCAACGATTGACATAAGGTACATTTTGTCTGGTTCGTGCGTACTCCATTACACTGGCGAGCCCATGTGGCTTGGTGTTGTTCTGTGACGCATTCATTCTGCTCGTGGCAATGTGACGACACTGACGTGTCTGGCACGGGGACCTCGGCCCTTGTAATGGTGGCCTCGACCACCAAGGTTTGACATAAGGTACATTTTGTCTGGATCGTGCGTACTCCATTACACTGGCGAGCCCATGCGGCTTGGTGTTGTTCTGTGACGCATTCATTCTGCTCGTGGCAATGTGGTGGCACTGACGTGTCTGGCACGGGGACCTCGGCCCTTGTAATGGTGGCCTCGACCACCAAGGTTTGACATAAGGTACATTTTGTCTGGTTCGTGCGTACTCCATTACACTGGTGAGCCCATGCGGCTTGGTGTTGTTCTGTGACGCATTCATTCTGCTCGTGGCAATGTGACGGCACTGACGTGTCTGGCACGGGGACCTCGGCCCTTGTAATGGTGGCCTCGACCACCAAGGTTTGACATAAGGTACATTTTGTCTGGTTCGTGCGTACTCCATTACACTGGTGAGCCCATGCGGCTTGGTGTTGTTCTGTGACGCATTCATTCTGCTCGTGGCAATGTGGTGGCACTGACGTGTCTGGCACGGGGACCTCGGCCCTTGTAATGGTGGCCTCGACCACCAAGGTTTGACATAAGGTACATTTTGTCTGGTTCGTGCGTACTCCATTACACTGGCGAGCCCATGTGGCTTGGTGTTGTTCTGTGACGCATTCATTCTGCTCGTGGCAATGTGACGGCACTGACGTGTCTGGCACGGGGACCTCGGCCCTTGTAATGGTGGCCTCGACCACCAAGGTTTGACATAAGGTACATTTTGTGTGGTTCGTGCGTACTCCATTACACCGGCGAGCCCATGTGGCTTGGTGTTGTTCTGTGACGCATTCATTCTACTCGTGGGAATGTGGTGGCACTGACGTGTCTGGCACGGGGACCTCGGCCCTTGTAATGGTGGCCTCGACCACCAAGGTTTGACATAAGGTACATTTTGTCTGGTTCGTGCGTACTCCATTACACCGGCGAGCCCATGCGGCTTGGTGTTGTTCTGTGACGCATTCATTCTGCTCGAGGCAATGTGGTGGCACTGACGTGTCTGGCACGGGGACCTCGGCCCTTGTAATGGTGGCCTCGACCACCAAGGTTTGACATAAGGTACATTTTGTCTGGTTCGTGCGTACTCCATTACACCGGCGAGCCCATGTGGCTTGGTGTTGTTCTGTGACGCATTCATTCTGCTCGTGGCAATGTGACGGCACTGACGTGTTTGGCACGGGGACCTCGGCCCTTGTAATGGTGGCCTCGACCACCAAGGTTTGACATAAGGTACATTTTGTCTGGTTCGTGCGTACTCCATTACACCGGCGAGCCCATGTGGCTTGGTGTTGTTCTGTGACGCATTCATTCTGCTCGTGGCAATGTGACGGCACTGACGTGTCTGGCACGGGGACCTCGGCCCTTGTAATGGTGGCCTCGACCACCAAGGTTTGACATAAGGTACATTTTGTCTGGTTCGCGCGTACTCCATTACACCGGCGAGCCCATGTGGCTTGGTGTTGTTCTGTGACGCATTCATTCTGCTCGTGGCAATGTGGTGGCACTGACGTGTCTGGCACGGGGACCTCGGCCCTTGTAATGGTGGCCTCGACCACCAAGGTTTGACATAAGGTACATTTTGTCTGGTTCGTGCGTACTCCATTACACCGGCGAGCCCATGTGGCTTGGTGTTGTTCTGTGACGCATTCATTCTGCTCGTGGCAATGTGACGGCACTGACGTGTCTGGCACGGGGACCTCGGCCCTGTAATGGTGGCCTCGACCACCAAGGTTTGACATAAGGTACATTTTGTCTGGTTCGTGCGTACTCCATTACACTGGCGAGCCCATGCGGCTTGGTGTTGTTCTGTGACGCATTCATTCTGCTCGTGGCAATGTGACGGCACTGACGTGTTTGGCACGGGGACCTCGGCCCTTGTAATGGTGGCCTCGACCACCAAGGTTTGACATAAGGTACATTTTGTCTGGTTCGTGCGTACTCCATTACACTGGCGAGCCCATGTGGCTTGGTGTTGTTCTGTGACGCATTCATTCTGCTCGTGGCAATGTGGTGGCACTGACGTGTCTGGCACGGGGACCTCGGCCCTTGTAATGGTGGCCTCGACCACCAAGGTTTGACATAAGGTACATTTTGTCTGGTTCGTGCGTACTCCATTACACTGGCGAGCCCACGTGGCTTGGTGTTGTTCTGTGACGCATTCATTCTGCTCGTGGCAATGTGGTGGCACTGACGTGTCTGGCACGGGGACCTCGGCCCTTGTAATGGTGGCCTCGACCACCAAGGTTTGACATAAGGTACATTTTGTCTGGTTCGTGCGTACTCCATTACACCGGCGAGCCCATGCGGCTTGGTGTTGTTCTGTGACGCATTCATTCTGCTCGTGGCAATGTGGTGGCACTGACGTGTCTGGCACGGGGACCTCGGCCCTTGTAATGGTGGCCTCGACCACCAAGGTTTGACAAAAGGTACATTTTGTCTGGTTCGTGCGTACTCCATTACACTGGCGAGCCCATGCGGCTTGGTGTTGTTCTGTGACGCATTCATTCTGCTCGTGGCAATGTGACGGCACTGACGAGTCTGGCACGGGGACCTCGGCCCTGTGTCGAGCTTGTAATGGTGGCCTCGACCACCAAGGTTTGACATAAGGTACATTTTGTGTGGTTCGTGCGTACTCCATTACACTGGCGAGCCCATGCGGCTTGGTGTTGTTATGTGACGCATTCATTCTGCTCGTGGCAATGTGACGGCACTGACGTGTCTGGCACGGGGACCTCGGCCCTTGTAATGGTGGCCTCGACCACCAAGGTTTGATATAAGGCACATTTTGTCTGGTTCGTGCGTACTCCATTACACTGGCGAGCCCACGTGGCTTGGTGTTGTTCTGTGACGCATTCATTCTGCTCGTGGCAATGTGGTGGCACTGACGTGTCTGGCACGGGGACCTCGGCCCTTGTAATGGTGGCCTCGACCACCAAGGTTTGATATAAGGCACATTTTGTCTGGTTCGTGCGTACTCCATTACACTGGCGAGCCCATGCGGCTTGGTGTTGTTCTGTGACGCATTCATTCAGCTCGTGGCAATGTGGTGGCACTGACGTGTCTGGCACGGGGACCTCGGCCCTTGTAATGGTGGCCTCGGTCACCAAGGTATGACATAAGGTACATTTTGTCTGGTTCGTGCGTACTCCATTACACCGGCGAGCCCATGTGGCTTGGTGTTGTTCTGTGACGCATTCATTCTGCTCGTGGCAATGTGACGGCACTGACGTGTCTGGCACGGGGACCTCGGCCCTTGTAATGGTGGCCTCGACCACCAAGGTTTGACTTAAGGTACATTTTGTCTGGTTCGTGCGTACTCCATTACACTGGCGAGCTCTTGCGGCTTGGTGTTGTTCTGTGACGCATTTATTCTGCTCGTGGCAATGTGGTGGCACTGACGTGTCTGGCACGGGGACCTCGGCCCTGTGTCGAGCTTGTAATGCTGGCCTCGACCACCAAGGTTTGACATAAGGTACATTTTGTCTGGTTCGTGCGTACTCCATTACACCGGCGAGCCCATGTGGCTTGGTGTTGTTCTGTGACGCATTCATTCTGCTCGTGGCAATGTGACGGCACTGACGTGGCTGGCACGGGGACCTCGGCCCTTGTAATGGTGGCCTCGACCACCAAGGTTTGACATAAGGTACATTTTGTCTGGTTCGTGCGTACTCCATTACACCGGCGAGCCAATGTGGCTTGGTGTTGTTCTGTGACGCATTCATTCTGCTCGTGGCAATGTGACGGCACTGACGTGGCTGGCACGGGGACCTCGGCCCTTGTAATGGTGGCCTCGACCACCAAGGTTTGACATAAGGTACATTTTGTCTGGTTCGTGCGTACTCCATTACACCGGCGAGCCCATGCGGCTTGGTGTTGTTCTGTGACGCATTCATTCTGCTCGTGGCAATGTGACGGCACTGACGTGTCTGGCACGGGGACCTCGGCCCTTGTAATGGTGGCCTCGACCACCAAGGTTTGACATAAGGTACATTTTGTCTGGTTCGTGCGTACTCCATTACACTGGCGAGCCCATGTGGCTTGGTGTTGTTCTGTGACGCATTCATTCTGCTCGTGGCAATGTGGTGGCACTGACGTGTCTGGCACGGGGACCTCGGCCCTTGTAATGGTGGCCTCGACCACCAAGGTTTGACATAAGGTACATTTTGGAAATTATTTTTTTCTGAACTGCAACGAACTTGATCACGCTTGATTTGCTTATCATTAAATTACTTAATGTAGTGGCCTTAGTGCGCGTTAAAAAGGCAGCGCTTATCGAAAGACTTTATCTTCTTTCTTCGGCAAGACACGTTTCAAACTGCTCGTTTTCTGCTAGGCTATAACCTTGCCGTTGGCCTGTTACCTTATCTATCGTGCTTGCAAGTAACGTAAATTGAATAGAAAACGCCATCCTAATTCTCTTATTTATCTTCTATTTTGTCTTGGTAATATTAAGAACCACCAGTTCAGTGTGCAGTTTGGATTGGGTCATTATTTAAATTACGAGAAGCATAACCCTTGCATTGTCGCTATGGCCAGTTTCATTGTTTGGCGCGCTTGAGCGCATGGCCTTATGTAGGCCTATTTTTCTTGGTTATTTGGTAATGTTTTACGAGCCGTCTTGGTGCTCAAGTCATTTAAATGTTTAAACTCAAATATTTGAATCACGTGTTCGTAACGTAGATTAATGTGATTGCTTCTGATGCAATATTCCCTCCTGATTTTTGTCTGCCTGTTTCTTGGCATGTAATCTGCTTATTTATGATTTGCCCTCTGTTATTTGAGAACAAATTTTTTAACCCAGTAACCTTGTTGGGTTCTTCCTTGTTTTGCTAGGCCACGTGTTTGTCATTTCCCTCCCAAAGGGTTTTTATTAGGCCAGTGTTATTTTATATGTGCCCCTCTGCCTGTTGTATTGTACACCCCTTTTAAGAATATAGCTTTTATTATTTTGTTTTTAATTTTGACATTGACATCCATTTTTCACAATTCCTAAATCACCCTCTTGGTTCCCATCCAGCCCTACACTCCAAGAACATTCTTTTCTAAGTCCCCTCTCCCCGGTTCTTAAACGGTAGCCTAAAATCCAGGCTCGGGGGTATAAGGGGGGCTGTACTAGGTCCTTCAGATTAGTCTGGGGGGGGGGGTGTCCGGTATACTTTTCTTCCCTATCTGTTAGAGGTTTTCCATCTGTGTCCTTAATATTACAGAACGTAGTCCTCTTTTCCCCGAAAGTGTTCGTAATCCTTCGATAAGCTATGTCTACCTTTCCCAATTTCATACAATTTTCTATACCTGCACATTTCTCTTCTTGTTAACCTCAATTCTCAGACGTCTGTATTCTGCTTTTCCCTTTTCATCTCTTACAGTCTTGTGTTTCCGCCTTTCATCCATTAATTCTAGTATATCCTTAGTGATCCACGTTTTCCTTCCTATTCTTTCTTTCCTACCAATGTTTCCTTCTGCGGATTTTGTTATTTCATTCGTCAAAAGTGCCCATTCGTATGCAATTTAAGTTTGTTTAAGGTTTTTCATTAGTCCATCCTTTATATTTATCTTGAATCTTTCGTTTACATCCTTCTCTTTCAGTCTATCTATTGCCCACCTGTTTGGCTTTTGACTTTTGTTCAGTATCTTCAACTTTAATCTGCATTTCGTAACAACCAGATTGTGTCAGAGTTTATGTCACCACCGGGATATGTTTTACAATCCAAAATCTGGTTTCAAAACCTCTGTTTGACCATAATGAAGTCGATTTGGTAACGCCCTGTATCTCCTGGTCTCATCCTTGTGTATATTCTTCTATTGTGGTTATTGAATAAGGTGTTAGCTATGGCCAACTTATGCTCGGTGCAGAATTCTATCAGCCTGCTTCCTCGATCATTCCTTTCACCTAATCCGAAATCTCCTTCTATCTTCCCTTCTCTTCCTTTTCCTACCACAGCATTCCAATCTCCCATTACTGTAACATTTCCATCACCCTTGATATACCTCAGAATTTCATCTATTTCTTCGTAGACCTTTTCAACATCTTCATCATCAGCTTGACTGGTAGGCATATAGACTTGTACCACTGTGGTGCACGTAGGTTTTGTATTGATTTTTGCTTCAATAATCCATTCACTATATTGCTCATAATATTCCACCCGTTGCCCAAGTTTCCTACTCAATATGAGGCCAACCCCTGCTAGGCCATTGTTTGATTTAGTGCTAATGACCCTATAGTCGCCTGACCAAAATCCTGTTCTTCCTGCCTGCGCATTTCACTAATCCCAACCAAATCCAACCTCAACCTATCCATTTCCCTTTGTATGTTATATAACCTTCCATTTCCCAGCAGAATTCTATCATTCCTTGCTCCGATCCGTAGAATGTCAGATTTCCTCTTTGTCACTTCTGTGATGTTAACCCCCACTCGAGTAGTCCCCACCCGGAGATCGGAACGGGGGGCTACCTTACCTCCGGATTGACATTTTACAAGAGAGTAGGCCATCATCACAAGTAATTATGAATAGTGAGGTGCATATCCTCGGGAAAAGCATTACGGCTGTAGTTTCCCATTGCTTTCAGCCGTGCAGCAGAACGCAGTGTAGCCATTAGTTGGATAATGTTATCAATAACTTTACCGTCTATAAGACTAGTAAAGAAAGGCTGAAAGGCTGCTACTCACCTTCAGAATAAGTAATACAGCAGTTGTGCTCGAAAAGAAAAACTAAATCTCGCACATGAAAAGCACTAATAGGAGGTTAAGCGAGATTAGATACAGTCTTGAATTAGAAGAAACAATCACCAAAAATGCACAGATTAAGAACGATCCCAGGTAGGAGGATAGCTGAGCGAGCAATACCACCGACACACATCTAGAGAGATCTGTGAAAAATCATAAATCTGACAAATAGTAGCTTAGCAAGTTTCGGTAAGAGCACAACAAACGAAATAAATAATTGCCAAAGTTCACGAGGCGCATCTCAAGTTGCTGCCATAAGTAAAGATCAAGTACGAGAATAGTCAGAATAGTATTTAGCTGGGGTAAATATTGGTAATAAACGCTCAAACACTAAATGACTATAGACGATATAAAATACGGAACAGGGCGCTGCCATGGCTATAAATTTAAAGCTATGTCACTGATAAAAGTTAAAAGCAATTTGATTGCTGATTTTACCACAGTAAAAATGTATCAGTTGCTAGCAAGTAGTTGTTCTCAGACTAAGATTGGACTTCAAGACAAATTATGAAAAAGTTGCAATTGTTGCATAGACTAGATTAGATAAGTGAGAATATCACAAGTAAACGTGCTCCATTAGCACAATAAAGCTTGGCTAGAGTTAAGATTGTTGAAGATTTGCTAATCCCAACAACTTGGGTACAGAAGGAATCGCCATGAGAACTTGAAATACCATTTATAAATGGGAAATAGAGGCTTGCAACAGGGCCAAGACAGCGCAAGGCTGGAACAGGGCTCAGATGGCATAAGAATGATAAGAGCTTTCACCTTTGTTAAGTTAAAATAAATTTGAAGTATTTTAACTTCGCGAAAGCTCCAACTATCCATCAATTGGACCTAGGGACGTGGTTGACAAATACCACTGATTTTATGCAGAAATGACAGTTAATTACATATTCAACAAGTAGTTCCGTGAAGAACTATATAGCCTATTTTCATATATCCTACTTATGTTAACTGCCACTATCAACATACAAAATTGCTGTAATAGATTCGTAGATATTGAGAACAGACTAAATATTTCGGATGGACGCCATGTTGGATTTTTATATAAGTAAGTCCTAGAGGTATGTACTGTTACATGAAGAGTATTGTGTACGTGTAGCATTCAAACTTCAATCGCATGATTAGGACATAAGAAGTAAAAACGAGATTTTAAAATTTCGCACAGGTGCCATCTTGTGGTTCTGGAAACAATTGAAAAAAATGCCAGTGGATTAACATTTGTATAAGGATTTACTGTACCAAGTGTCACTGCACTCGGATGGTTAAATTGCGTGAAACGACCATTTGAATATTTATACTTCGCGTCGCCGCCATGTTGGATTTGTGATCACCAGGTTATTGAAAGTCCTATAGGTGTACTTATGTTCATAGACCCTGTAAACATTAAAAAATTCAGTTTGATTGCTGTAATAGATTCGTAGATATTGAGATCCATTTAAATATTTCAGATGGTCGCCATGTTGAATTGTTATATGTATAGGCCATAGAGTCATGTACCATTAAAGGACAATTATTGCGTAGTTTCATTATCCATACTTTCACTTCGATCGCATGAATACGACACAAGAAATAAAAACTTAATTTTAAAATTCGCACAGCCGCCATCTTGAGGTTATGTAAACAATTGAACTAAACTAGATACCAGTGCATTACAATGTGTATAAACATTTCTTGTACCAAGTTTCATTGCGTTTGTTTGATTACATCACGAGAAAAGTATATTTAAAACTTTCAACTTCGCTTGGCCGCCATGTTCGTTTTGTAGTTAACCGGTTTTTGAAAGTCTCATAGATGAACTTCCAGTATCTCCGTACAAAATTTCACGGGAGATACCGGTAATAGTTTCATAGATATAGAATGCCGGTGAAATATTTCGCACAGCCGCCATCTTGAGGTTATATAAACAATTGAACGAAGTTAGACTTCGGTGCATTACAATGTGTATAAACATATACTGTCCCATGTTTCATTGCGTTTGGTTGGTTAAATCGCGAGAAACATCTATTTAAAAGTCGCAACTTCGCTTGGCCGTCATGTTGGTTTTGTAGTTACCAGGTTTTCAAAAGTCCCATAGGAGAACTTCTAGTAGTTCCCTTTGTCGCCGTACAAAATTTCAGGGTGATATCGGTAACAGTTTCGGAGATATTGAATGCTGGTGAAATATTTCGCACAGCCGCCATGTTGGATTGGAGATACGTAACAAAATTTGAATGGCACGGTCGGTGTCGCCCGGAATAGTGCTATGAACTTACCGAGTTTCATTGAAATCGCTCTAGCCGTTTAGTAGTTATTAGGGACACACACACACACATCATCACACACGCACACACAGACACACGGACAAAAGGTGATCTCATAAGCCTTTTTTTTAATGGAAAATAGGCTAAAAATTGGGAGGACATATCTTGGATAGAACGTCAGATTAGCCAAAAATACATAGCAATGATTATTTAATATGCTTAATTTAAATCTGTTAGTACAGGGTGAAAAGGGGAGGAAAGTAAATTAGGGTCTGTTTGTGTATGGGTACCCAACACTGGAACCGATTGTACGGCAAACCAGATTATTTTTTGGCGCAATACGCTTTTTAGTTTTGAAGTTGTCAATTGAGTTTCTCGGATTAACATGGTGAATTATTTCCGGGTTGAGAATTTGCATAGTATAAGAGCTACTTCAATCTTGAACATTTATGTAATTGCTTGAGGTTGAGAGTCTCGTGATATGAGCAGAGTTGACCCATTAGACAGTTAGATATGAAGTTACAAAATTCCCACGATGTGTTAAGTTATTGACTTTGACCGAGTATAGATTAAGAAAGAGTAAATCCCCTGTTGCGACTAGCAGTAGTACTTTTACATTTGGACCATGTTATGCGTAAAGGAACCAAGCAGGGGCGTAGCTACAATGGGGCAAGCGGCCCCCAAACCCTAAAAGAAAAAATATAAATAAATAATAATAAATAAATAAAAGTAGTACTAGAAAACATATTTGAGAATTCAATTTAGTTCAGGGGCCCCAATTGTACGGAACTACGCGTCTAAACCTGTGTTTAGAAACTAGTCACGTTCAGTGCAATCTGTATGTAAGATATATTCTTCCATTTGTGTGGTATTCTATGAGTATTTTTTGATAGCCGGGCGCCTGAGCCAGACGCCGGACAGACAATGCATTGTTCCCCATTCAGCGCATGACCTTGACTCATTGTTCCACCCATTTCCCCCCCCCCCCCTCCACTGCGACATCACACCACAGCAATGCACAGTAGCAGAGTAGTAGCAGTAGTGCAGTTGGTATGTCGCCACAGCGGTTCCCGGTTAAGTGGCTGAACTTGAGTTGTGGCTTGCATTATTCTATTTTTTTAACGACGCTATGAAACGTACTTATGAAAGTGGAGCTAAAAGAAGGAAGGGTAAAAGAAAAAAGAGGAGACGGTTCGGGCTTGTACTAAATCGTTAACTGCATGATTGCAACCTCATACTCAATCAGGTTTTGAGTACGTTTCGATGCAGAAACACGATCAAAACGAAGAAAATGAAAATATGAAGGTAAGAAGAAGTTATAAGTTGTTAAGCAAAGTAAAATTATTGTTATTAAGAGTTCCATTAACAATTTGGTCAGGACGTAATATTTTTAACAAACTAATATCATATTACGTTAATATTATAAAAAGCATAGAATGTGTGATTTAAAAAAAAACAAAGAAGCGGTTTGCGAATTGCGACGGTTGATTCACTTCACTTGGACTGAGTACAATCGTTAGTTTTTCACTTCACATCGGGTATACAGTAGGCCTATGCATCGTTTCAACGGACGTCTATCATTGGTGACACAATCTTTTTATCCCGTTAACCAACCAATAATCAGTTAGTTGGCATAGTTCAACAGTTAGTTGAATCTGTTTCTACAAATAAAACACTGCAATGAACCATAAACCACTGCACGAAATTTTATTGCTCACTATTATTCACTACCGGTATGTATTTTCATCAGATGTTGACGCTCATCAACAGTCTCAAGTACCGGTACATAAAATCGATGTTCCGACCACACATAGTGGCCTTTCGTGTCTTGATCAGCCAGTCGATAATAACAAGGACGCAGTAAGCTTGACTGAAACTGGACACGATGAAAATTATGTTTTGCAGGACAAAATTGATTTTTCCAGTCCCGTCAATAATCCAGAAATGAAAAGGTTAATCATAGCATCAGGACCTTGTCAACCTCGTGGTCCCTTTCCAAAACAGCCTGATGGACGAGGAAATAAAATATAATTTTCAACTAATTACTGCAGTTTTATATCAGGTTCTGGGATGAAATGTAGCGGACTCTGGCTTTGCTATTCACAGAAGTTAGACCATGTTGGCTGTTCCCACAACATTCAGACAACACTTTCGGTGGTACGGGACTAAACGACTGGAAACATCTTTCTGATACAGGGTCATTATGTGTGTGCGCGCAGTAAACACGGCAAGCTAAGCCGGCTGTGACAAGCGCAGATCACGGCTGCGCGCGCCCGGTTCAGCCGGCGATCGGGACGCACTTTCACACTTTTACCAAACATGTTCAATAATCATGTTCAATAATGTTTTCTTACAGTGCTCACAGGCTATGCTGAAAATGTCCTCCCTCTCTTGTAACACACACCTGACATCTTCTGATGAAAGAATGTCTGTCATCTCTTTTATTATTTACGGAGCCTGTTTCCTTGAATCGTTTAGCGAGCCTCCTAATTGTACTGGCATTAGGCACACGTCTTCCTGGAAACTTGATTCGAAATTTTCGTCTAGTTTCAGAACAAGATTTTCTGCTTTTCATATGCGAATTATGGATATACACACGTTCGTGCAATGTGAATGGGTATCTAGGTATGACCAACAATCACAGTAATCACAATTATCACTAAACATGCAAAACTAACGTCTAAGCTTTGCAAAAACACGCCCATATGAATGACAAAACACGTGTGAACTAACGATATGAGTCAGCGGAGCCGCCAACCGCCGGCTGGACCGGGTGCACGCGGCCGCGATCTGCGCTAGTCACAGCCGGCTTAGCTTGTCGTGTTTACTGGCGCGCACACACATATTGACCCTGTAGAATTAAAACTCATGAACAATCAGATGACCACATATTTTCTTGTTTTATTTGAGAATAGGTGGAATGATGAAACAATGAGCGATGCTTTAGAAAAACAGTTAAAAGAAGAGAAAAATTACTGGAGGAACGTTCTAGAAAGAATAGTTAATGTTTCATTAACTTTGGCCACCTGTAACCTTGCTTTCCGCGGAAGAAGTAGTAAAATGGAAGATCCAAATAAAGACAATTTCTTGTCTACAATAGAACTTCTGTCACACTATGACCCTGTACTAAAAACCCTTTTGCAAAAGCCAGCAGGAAGTGTAAACTATTTAAGTCTAGCATCCAAAATGAAGTTATTTCTTTGATGGCAAATGAAGTACTGAAAGAAATCAAATGTGAAATACAGAACTCTCCTTTCTCTGTTATTATGGATACAACTCAGGATATAAGTAAAGTTGATCAGTTAAGTAAAGTTTTCAGGTACATCTAAGTGGTAAATGATGATGAAAATAAACCCAAAGAAATAAAGATTTGCGAGACGTTTACTTCTTTTACAAAAGTTGAAGATCAAAGTGCATTTGTTTTGGCAAGTAAAATAGTGGAATCTATTAAAGATAAAGGTCTTGAATTGAAAACATGTCGTGGCCAAGGTTACGACGGCGCAAGCGTAATGAGTGGAGTAACTTATACAATGAAGTGCAGAAAAAGATTCAAGAAGTTGCGCCACATGCATATTTTGTACATTGTGCAAGTCACTATTTAAATCTGGTGTTGAAAGACGCTGTAGAAGCTAATCGTGAAATTCACAGTTTTTTGAGAATGTACAAAATGTCTACAGCATTTTGGACACAGTATCAAACGCTGGCTGGGGCTGCAAGATGTATCTGTAAATGCAAACATAACGTTAAAAACACTCAACCCAACAAGATGGTCGGGAAGGTACGAAGCAGTTTTTTTTCTTTAAAGGAGAAGTTAGTCGATATATTAAGAGAGCTATCCAAACTTATTTTGACAAGTAATAAGGCAAAAGAAAGGAATGATGCAATAAGATTGAAAAAGAAAATTGAAAATTTTGAATTTGTGCGTCTGTTAGTTGTACAAACAAAGATTTTGCAGCAACTGAACATCGTATCTAAATGTCTCCAAACTGAAAATATGGATATTGTTTCAGCTTTTGATCTATTTAAGTGTTACTGAACTAAGAAATTCATTTGAGGACCTTGTCAAAGAAGCTTCAACTATGGGCTCCAAGTGCGGAATACCTTGTGAGTTTTCTGAGAAAAGACCAAAGCAAGTTAGTTAGTTCGTTATTGTTGTTTTAAGGGACCGAACTACGAGGTCATCTGCAAGTTAAAAAGCATTTCTATGAACTGAGTGTAGACCACAGATTTCTCAATCCTGAAACTAGATTTCTGGTATCTGTGTTTTACCCCTTGATTGATACAATTATGGCTCAGTTAAACAGCAGATTTGAAGGTATGAAATCAGTTATTAATGCCTACAAAGATGCTCAGCCTTATTTCTTGAGCAATGCTTCAGATGACGAACTGATTAAAGAGGCAAAAGGTTTCGCCGAGACTTTTTCTGATGATGTGTCGCCAACATTTCCTGCACAAATTTCCAGCGTGCGTGCATCTTTTTCCTCTAAAATTAAGAAAATGTCGACTGTTAAGCAACTGATAGACCTCCTCTACATTGAAAATCACATTCTGGTTGCAAGCTATCCTGACGTGTGTACTGCTTGTTTTATGTTCTTAACTGCACCTATCACAGTGGCTAAAGCAGAAAGATCTTTTTCCAAGCTGAAAATTATCAGGTCCTACCTAAGAAGCACAATGAGCCAAGAACGTTTAAGTGGGTTGGCCCTTTTATCGATTGAAAATGAAAGAGCTCGAAAACTTAACTTCTCACATGTAATTAACATATTTGCAGATGCAAAGAGTAGGAAAAACGTTTTGTGTAAATTAGGATAGGAAACGATTAGCTCAGGACAGGGAGGCATGGAAAGCTGCATCAAACCAGTCAAAAGACTGAAGACTCAAACAACAACAGGTTAGTTGATAAGTTTATTTGTTTTACATAGTTTGTTTGATAATAATAACTCAACAAAAATGTTTTTTAGACGATGAGCAAAAATTTATAGATTTATTTTATTTCAAGTTATTTGTATAATATATTTATAATTTTGAGCTTTCGACCTGGCGTGTATTTTATTTTTAAAGCCTAGTACTTCATAGACGATCCTATCTGTTCCCTTTTTTTTCTACTCTAGCTTCATTATTGTCAGTAATAAAAGAACAAATATGTGTACTTATAATATATATTTACATGCAGTTTTCTTCTCTTTCTAATTGATATTTGAGTAGACGTAGTTTTCTTATTACGATATCACAATTTCACAAATTGGAATGCTATAGCTATTATTTATCATAATTATTTAGGACATTATATGGAGCCAACAGCCAAAGTATAAATTAAATATTTCTAGAAAAAGGGAAGTGGCAATGGGGGAGGAATTCGAAAAGTGCATAAAGTCACTTTGATAATCTCTTATCTTCAAACATTATTAATACTAAAGGCCTGCAGTTAGGTCAGGTTTAGGGGCAGATGACCTCGTAGTTTCGCCCCTTAAAACAACAATAACTAACTAGGTCAGATTTTTAAAAGATAGTGAGGGGGCCCCATTTCAACTTCTTGCCCCGGGGCCCCTTCAGGTCTAGCTACGCCACTGGAACCAAGCATCATTTTCACTGAAATTGAGTTATATGTGCCATCTTGTAGGGGAAATATTGAATTACCTGCTCAGCAAATATTGTCTTCAGGCATGGAATAATTATTTTCCATTTTTAGTTTGTAGAATGTGTTATTCCTGTATGGCAGATTGGAGAAAACGCATAACAGAACCAAGTACCATGCAATCCTTATGTTGACGTTAAATCAGTGATGAAATGTTTTGCATAACTGAACCAAGCGCCTTGCAGGTGACGGATTTTTATTGTTCTTTTGATCTAATTGGTTTGCAATGAATAAGATTTTTTTAAAGTCGAATAATACTTTGTGTAAAGGAGTAAATGATTGTAAAATTAAGCTACCAAAATAAATCATTTGAGAAGTGTAGGCACACTGATAAAAGGAATACCCAGGATACAGATCCAATTATCCAGATGGTTAGACTGAGTTTCATTATTTACCAACAAATATCGCTTGAAAGATGATGATTGTTGTTTTAAGAGGCGTATCAGCGAGGTCATCTTCCCTTAGACCACTTTCACTGTTAAGCACCACATGTATAAAGAGGAACATAGCAACCTTGTTTACAAACCAAGATATCAAGCAATTTTCGCAAGTAATTATATTTAAGAGTGCAAACCTCAAAAGAGAAATATACGTGTGGTACTTGCGACTTACTAGACCGAAATTGTGAATTGCTATCATCAACAAATGATGAAGAGTGGGAAAATATTGCAAAATAAAAGGTGTGATTTGCACCTGGATATAGTAGAAATGGTTTAAAGCTTCTATTGACTTTGAGGTTGTGAGTGAATGGAATATGGATTTTCTGTTGTTGCTTCATAAGCACAGTTAATTTTGTATTCCACTGCCGTTTCTCGTTCTTTTGATCTGGCATAATATGCCTAATAATAATGATAATATCAATAGAAAACTATTTTGAATTTCGTGTGAATCTATTTTATTGCATTTAAGAAGGGATTTAGGTCACCTGATCAGAGTCCTGGGTTGTGCTAAAGGATCACTAATCAGGCGTCCTGAGCCGGTGTTTACATGCGGTAGGGTGGCCAGATTCTTTCCAATCCTCACCTTGACACAGCATCCAGCAGGTTCCCATTTCGCATCACGAGGCAAGGAGACCGCGTATCAGAACATACCAAGACTTTTCAATTTCTTGGCAGAGCCAGGAATCGAACATGGGACTTCTGGGGTGGCATTCAACAATGCTATCCACTGCACCAAGAGGTGGTCTATATTTCATTAGAGAATGACAATCGGCTATGCTGTGTATGCAAACATTCATAACAGAACCATGTGTCTGGTTCCATTTCAATTATTGTCTATGGTAAATAATCAATTATCAATAAAGCTACCAAGTGCCATTTTTAGTATATGCAAAATTCACACGGGCAAAATAAATATATGTATGTAATAAAGTAAAATATTTCCCCCTTTACTTAATTCTGTTATTTCCAGTTTCCACACGTGTAATTGGAATTAAATATCGAAGGTTGACTTTGTGCCTCAGTTCCATCTTGATGGTGGTGGTGGTTCCTTCATGCATAACACAGTCCATTTAGCATAGATTCCCTCGGGGGGTGAAATTGATGTTTGACATCGAGAGAACGATATCTTGCCGGCAAGATAAAAATATAGCAGATTTGATTACTTGGAAGTATTAAAAGAGCTTTATAGCTAGGTTAAAATAGTGTGTAACTTTTCTTTGCATGTTGGTTGGCTGACTGGCGGTGCTGATAGAGAAACTATTACAAAATGGCTTTCACAAAATGTCGGACGAGTGACGGCAGTCCCTTGTAGATAGGCCGAGCGAGTCTGCTAGCTGCCCTTAGAAGAGTGACAAGGGAGAAGGCTCCCGACTAGCGAGGCGATCGAGGGGGAGAGAGGGAGGACAAAGGGTCACAAACGTAGAAAAACTAAATCTTAGAGCACAAAAATTTATTTTCTTGAGGCAGAGTCCAAATTATGTAGAAATGTGTTGCTTGCCATCTGTAGGGGACGAGTTGAACTTCCAAGCATCATATATAGTCTGTGACAACAAGTTCTCACGTTGACCGCAGAAGATGAGCGAATTCATTGAAGTTCCGCGTGATGGCGCACTAAGGAAGAGATTGATGTTTCTTTTAAAACAGGGGTAATTAATCTCTTTCGCTAATACACACTTAACACAGGCATGAGCAAAAGCACAAGAGGAGAATGAAAACACACCGAAAACTCTGTTGGTGGTTTTCACGGAATAAAACGCTAAGAGAGAGCGAAAAACTAGTGAAATCCCAATATGGGTAGAAACTACATGAAGCGTATTCAAGGAATTTACCAACATCGATTGTCAGATGAAGCGCTAAAGGAAGTTGGCGACTCCTAGTACTTAGGAAGCATATGGACCAAACGAAGAAGATACATAAAAGATGGTTTGACATAATCTAACATCATATATCAACGCAGCTAGTGGGAAGTAATTTTTGAAGCCATGGTCTGGAGCGCGATGCCATATGTATGTGAAACTTGGTTAATTCTTTCTGCAGGATTGGGGATACTAGAAGCAGTTGAATGTTGTGTTTTTGGAGAAAGTTGAAGATTGGGCGGTTGGACAGAGTAACAAATGAAGGGTAATGAGATGAATGGGGGATAGATGATTCTGGCGAGTGGTAATGAAAGGAAGTGATTGCTAGGGCTAATATTTAGGCACCAGGAATGGCAAATGTTCCGTAGTTATGGGAGCAAGGGTAACTATAGGCGTTAAGCAAGGTTACAGTATATAAATTAGATTGCTTCGGTTGTAGGGTCTTGTGGCTATGTAAAGACGAATTATTTATTTTAACAATGCGAGAAATGGAGTGCATCTTTAAAACTCAAACATTAACGACAACAAAAACAAACACAACGTAACAGTAATGTATTATTTTCAGTCAGCATTTTAGCCGCTTTGCGAAAGCTCAGCTCAAATATGCATAAGAAGAGTCAGTATTATATAAATAAGGTCATTGGTGATCCATGGGCAAAGGTCAGCAGGGATGCGAAGGGTGCAAACACAACGTAACAGTAATGTATTATTTTCACTCAGCATTTTAGCCGCTTTGCGAAAGCTCAGCTCAAATATGCATAAGAAGAGTCAGCATTATATAAATAAGCTCATTGGTGATCCATGGGCAAAGGTCAGCAGGGATGCGAAGGGTGCAAACACAACGTAACAGTAATGTATTATTTTCACTCAGCATTTTAGCCGCTTTGTGAAAGCTCAGCTCAAATATGCATAAGAAGAGTCAGTATTATATAAATAAGCTCATTGGTGATCCATGGGCAAAGGTCAGCAGGGATGCGAAGGGTGCAAACACAACGTAACAGTAATGTATTATTTTCACTCAGCATATTAGCCGCTTTGCGAAAGCTCAGCTCAAATATGCATAAGAAGAGTCAGCATTATATAAATAAGCTCATTGGTGATCCATGGGCAAAGGTCAGCAGGGATGCGAAGGGTGCAAACACAACGTAACAGTAATGTATTATTTTCACTCAGCATTTTAGCCGCTTTGCGAAAGCTCAGATCAAATATGCATAAGAAGAGTCAGTATTATATAAATAAGCTCATTGGTGATCCATGGGCAAAGGTCAGCAGGGATGCGAAGGGTGCAAACACAACGTAACAGTAATGTATTATTTTCACTCAGCATTTTAGCCGCTTTGCGAAAGCTCAGCTCAAATATACATAAGAAGAGTCAGTATTATATAAAAAAGCTCATTGGTGATCCATGGGCAAACGTCAGCTGGGATGCGAAGGGTGCAAACTTTAACACCTTGTCCTTTATTGCGTCCGGCATGTACAAATCGTAACGCCTTTGGATCGGAAGAATGCGGTGGCAAAGAAACAATCCCAACACACTCATGCTATGACTCCAAACTTTCCAACAAGACACACTATACCTTCTGTTAAATATAAATTCAATTGAAAATCATTCAGACTGTATGAAAAGCATATATGTGAGCAATGAAAACGGAATCAGATCCAGATAATTCTTTAATACTTATTTCCTGGTGGTTATATTAATGAAAGTCGCTCAAATTATATTCTTTCAACTATTATTTCACTTCCTATAATATTGGACTATACTTCAAACTGTCATTATCAATTATTTCAGGCTGAAATGTCCTGATACGTGTGATGCCACATTTAACCACAAAGGAACATTGGACAGACCCATCATAATCCATACTGAAGACAAGCCATATTCATGTACTGTGTGCGAAGCCAACTTTAACCGGAAAGGAAGTTTGAAGAGACACATGCTAACTCATAGTGGTAAAAGGCCATATTCATGTAATCAATGCGAAGCCAAATTTAGCCTGAAAATAAATTTGAAGACGCATATGGTTATCCATAGTAGGGAGAGGCCATATTCATGTAGCGTGTGCGAAGCCAAATTTAAACACAAATGTACTTTACTCAGACACAAGCTAATCCACAGTGACGTGAAGCCATATTCATGTAGCGTGTGCGAAACCAAATTTTCTGACAAAGGAAATTTGAAGAAGCACATGCTCATACATAGTGGCGTCAAGCCATATTCATGTACTGTGTGCGAAGCCAAATTTGTTCAGAAAGGATCATTTAAGAGACACATGCTGATCCATAGCGTACAAAAGCTATAATCATAATAATGTATGTGAAGCCAAATGTAACCGGAAAGCACATTTGAAGGGACACATTCTAATCCATAGTGGTAAGAAGCCAAATTCACCCAAAGTGGATGTTTGAAGTCATACATTCGAATCCATACTGAAGAGAAGACATATTCCTGTAACGTTTGCGAAGCCAAATTTACCCAAGGACGTCATTTAAAGAAACACATGATGAGCCACAGCCGCGAGTAATTTGATCAAATTACCATTTGCGAAGTAGAAGATACCAGCAAACAATATTAATAAACCAACATCCTTAACCATAAAGGATAAGAAACATTTTCATGTAGTAAATAAGAAGACAACCAACCTCATAGGGGACTTTTGCAAATACATTTTCTAATAATAGTCATATTCCTTTAGCAAATGATATTTAAATTAACAAATTTTTACTCCTGATGTTGTTGGTGGTGTTTTTTTTTACTTACCAAATTCCTCTGTACATTAGCCGTTTTCATAAACATTTCTCCTTACTACCATTTCATTTGTTACTCTATCTACGCATCTTATATTCACCATTCTATTGTAACACCACACTTCTAAAGCTTCTTCTCTCTTATTTTCAGCTGCGGCAACAGTCCTAGTTTCAATTCCTTAGAGTGCCACTGCCAGGACATTTCAATAGTGATTCTTTTAATACTTAAATCAAAATTTAATATTAACGTAATTATTTTATGTATAAATGTTTTCCTTGCCCGAGGGAACCTATTCTATAACCTCTTTGCTTCGTCTATCACTGTTTACTAAGTAGCAAATTTCTCCTACATAAGCTTTTCAGCTGTCTATATTGACGTCAGTAGGTCCTCAATTTTTTTAAGGGAGTCCATAGCTTTTTAAATTCAGTCAAATACTCTGAAAAATCGTCTTTTTTTTTTTTTGAGAATGTCAATATTAAGCTCAGAGTTGAGAATATTTATCGTTGATATAACAGCTTAGGCTTTCACGGCCGGCGTTCATAATTAAATACAAGTTTTCCGGGCTTGTAGGCCGTGGTCCAGACAGGATATCTCCCGACTAATTATTTATGATTTATTTCCGATTCTCCTATTATGTTTAGTTCGAGAATTATCGGTGTTAAGATGCAGCCTTGCCTTACACCTTTATGAATACCTGATGCTCTCTTATGTTCTTCAGCTTGTATAACCTCCGTCTGAATTCTGTATAGATTGAAGATCACCATCATTTTCCTGTACTTCATTCCAATCCTTTTCAGTATGTCAAACAAATTACTCCAATCTGCGTTATTAGAAGCCTTTTCACTGTCTTCAAATGCCATCAACCTCTTTTTTTTATTTACTTATTCTTTCTTTCAAGTTCAACCTAAGACTTGCTACAGATTCCCTAGATCTACGTTTCTCCTCAGACAAAATTGATCTTCACCTGACTCGCTTTCACTCCGTCTTTCCATCTTCTTGTAAATTCTTCTAGTCTGGTTCTTTAAATCACGGGTGATCACGCTGGTCGTACTATAAATTTTCTATATATCAGATTCTGTTGTCTTCGGTATAGGGATGATAACATTCAACTTAAAATCAGGGAGTTCATTACATGTCCCATAAATTCTAAATACAAATCGAAACAATCTGGGCCACCTTCAGCACCTATGCAATGTAGCAACTCCCTCGGTATATCATCTCTTCCTGTTGTTTTGTTGCTGCTTTAGTGTCCCAGTGCTCTTTCAAATTTAGATCTCAATATTAAATCTCCTTTCGTATCGTCAACTTCCTAATACCCTTGCAGAGCATGATTCTCAATCTCTTTACCTCTATGCAAATGCTCTATGTAAGCTTTCCGTCTCTTAACCTATTATTCTCTATATGTTTTCCATCAGATTGTGAGTCTTTGATAATCAATCATCAATCAATCAATGTCTAAAGGCAATGCCTTGTCGATTTAACCATTGTCTTCTGTCTTCAGCTTGTCTTCTCATCTCACAATAGGAACCACATCTTACGTTTTGTATCAATGCTTGAAGGAATTGCTTCCTAGGTCGACCTCGTCCCTTCTTTCCTAAGACCTTTCCTTCTAGTAGATGGGTTAGAAAGGTATTATGACGCACGGTGTGTCCAATGAATTTAGCTGTTCTTCTATGTACTGCGCCAGAATTTATTTAAGGTTATTACCCAAGAACCGA
Source organism: Meconema thalassinum (assembly GCA_946902985.2). Taxonomy (NCBI): domain Eukaryota; kingdom Metazoa; phylum Arthropoda; class Insecta; order Orthoptera; family Tettigoniidae; genus Meconema; species Meconema thalassinum. Next base: position 170,710,115 of record OX336388.2, read on the forward strand.
TCTGGATATGAACCAAGACCCCAGAAAAAAGGAGAGTGGATGAAAATTTCTATTTATTAAAAATTCGAGAAATATGGGAAAAACTGTATGGAAATGAGTGAAATACCATACATCTTATGCAATTATAAAAGGCAAGGAAGAAGCAATGATTTAAAGATGGACATATATTCCATTATATGAATGTGGGAGGTCCATATTACGAGAGACATCACGCCACTTGAAGCCAGAGTTACGTCATGAGAGAGGGGAAGAGACGAAGGTCGAACTGCGGACTGAAGCGAGGAGAGGTGGTAGGAGTTACGTCACACCACGAGAGGGGGGGCATAGAGACTGGAACTTGAGGAGTGTGGAGAACGGGAAGAGAGAGTTCATTCCAATTTGAGATTTGACCGAGACAAGACCTCGAGCAGAAACGAGTATTCTTATAATAGTGCTACGGTTCATTAAAGTTGGAAGCAAAGAAGAGTGAAATTCCAGAACTTACTGTAACTTAGGAGCAAGCTGCGTCTATAAAGCAGAACGGAACAGTATAACCAAATATTACAGTGCTTATGCAAAGTTGTTCCACATAGCTTGAAATATTTCGACAAGAAGATATTCAGTATTTCTACGTGTGAATACATATTTGAACATTACATTGAAAATGCAAGTTAGAAGTCAGCAACGGGGAAGTCTTAATTATATTATCAGAGAAATGAGTATTACCATGTGCTAAGCTAAAGCTTAGGGAAGTGGAGACTACAAAGATGTACAGTTGAATTCCAGAATTCACCAACATGAAAGGCGCAACAGAATATCTACGCAACGCGCAACATCACCGAACAAAACTTATACTTTTCTACAAGAGTTTTAACACATCTTGAAATACGAAAAACGCTTGCATAAATGACAGTATTCAACCAGAGCCGAGATGTCTATTCTGAAGAAATCCGATGTCTATTCTGAAGAAACCTGATGTCTATTCTGAAGAAACGTGTTGTCTATTCTGAAGAGATGGAGAGTCGAAGCCAGACTACTTGCAGTGCACGAGGAACGGAGAGCTGGCGGAACGAGCTGTTTCACGGCGAGGTCATTCACCACGGACAGCATCGACCTTGTTCTATTGGGAGACGAGGCCAGCTGGTTCTGTCACAAACCGGTCTTCATAGCTGTGGGCGATGCTATGGAATCCACGACACGTTTGGTTTGGCAGGCGAGACGCAGGTATTTTCCAGACCAGAAGCCAACTCAAGGTAGTGAAGAAATTGTCTTTTATCATGTAGAATTGTAGTTATGTTCTGTGATTATCCAATTGACCAACTGCATTATTTTTCAACTGCATTATTTTTTCAACTGCATTATTTAAATCGTATAATTTTGTCAAAGTAATTAAATTTGTGTAGATCTTGTTATAGTAATTTTTCGTATTTTGCTTAGGAGTTATTTGTCTTGTTCTTGAAAATTTCAGTCACTTGGACGAAATTTTGGCATGATGATGCTATTAACACTAAAGTTATATCAGAGTAAAATCGTGTAGTATTTTTCATATTTGCGTTAGATTTAATTTAATTAAATCTGTTTTATCGCAGCGATGGAATGTAGAATGAATTGTTTAGAGGAATATAGAACGAATTGTTTAAAAGAATGTAGAACGAATTGTTTAAAGGAATATAGAATGTATTGTTTAGAGGAATATAGAACAAATTATTTAAAAGGAATATAGAATAAATTGTTTAAAGGAATGTAGAACAAATTATTTAAAAGAATGTAGAGTGAACTATTTAAAAGGAATAGAACGTTGAACGAACTAAAGAAGGAGTAAAATTGTAAGTGAAGTAAAAATGAAGTTTATTGGAGCAAATTTAAGTACAGCATATTTAAGAAGTTATGTCACGGAGTGTAAAGAATATTTCGACAACTCATGATGTTGATTCGAGTGTCAGAAATTATTTTCAATTAATTATGAACGAAAGTATTACGAAAAGCTTATACGCATATGTCTAATGAGATTTAGAGCATTAAAAAGCATAGATGAATTTGTTAAACAAATATATTCATGGAAGGAAGTCAAACTTATATCTTTTGTTAAGAATATGAATATTTACTGATATTTCTTGAAAAGTTGTAATAAAATGTAAAGCTGAATTTAAACACGTGAAAAAGAAAGTTAACAAAGTTAAATCACAGGGTGATCAGAAAGTGAAAAGTACAGAGATTTATTGCAGAAATGGAATTATAAGCACGAGGCGAAGTTATATCAGGATATAGAGAAGAATGTTAAAGTCAGGAAGTATATGTATTGAAGTGGAAGTTTATAGTTGAATTACTGTGCAAATTAAGGAGGTATAAACGTAAAGGAGTTACGTAATTTTACGAAGGGAGGCTACGGAGTCTCTAAGTTTTTCTAGTATTGATCGCAATGATTGTGAAGTTATGTGAGTGTATTAAAGGAAGTTTCTGTACAGGGTGTTTAAGAGAGAAAGTAATTGTTGTATAATTTTGGAAGAGGAGTGTGAGAACGAAGGTTAATGCCGTGCACTTCTAGTTTTCACGTTTATCAGAAAATTGTTAACACAGTAAAGAATTTCAGAAATTATTTCAGTATTTCATGATAAATAGGTAAAGGTAAAAAGGAACAGTGCTTAGCTTAAATGTTTGTCACTTATGTTCAATTGATTAAGACGAGTATTTATTACTTTCAACACGATAGTTGCGGTGTATGTTTGGATTTTGATTGTTAAGAAAGTTGAGTAGATGAAAGACTTATTGAAGGAAGAAAATTTAATCTTTTTGACACTATAAAGTATAAAATTTGAGAGATCCATAAATGAATGTATATATTCACATAGTTCATGAATAATTTTTGATTAGATGTGGAACTACGGTTCAGAGTTGAAGCGGATCTGTATAAAGTAGGGCAATACTTAGTATCACGCCGTTTCACATTTCCTTACTATATCAGTGCCACGTGCAAGGTTATTTTTGGAGTTATTTTTGTTGAAGTGTCAGGGAGACACAATATTCAGAGAGGAAGCCAGTTTTTATACTTGTTTTAGCATAATAAACGGCTGGCGCTTTTTAGCGACTCAGTCAACTTTTATCTAAGGTGATACCGTTTTCATTGTCGTCATCGTCGAAAATAGTACTACGAGGTATAGATACAGGCGCTCACTATAGATTAAACCTTATCACCCCTCGAGATTGGAGTTTCTCGATTTGCTCTAAATGTAAATGATAGTAGAAATTTGTAGCTTGGCTAGTAGTACTATTTTCTTTACGAATAATATTTATCCTGTATGTTCCTGAAATTCCCAATTTTACTTAGTAGGCATGGTAAGTTTGTGAGCTGGGTAACTTACATGTCTGCAATCCTTTATCGAGCTGTGGATATAAGTACTGATGGGTTTCTTCGGGCGCATATAGATAGATATTATTTAAATGGCGTGCCCATCCGTGGTGCATTCGAAATAGCATTCGAAAGAGCACTCGAGAGAAGAAGTTTGGAAGTACTCGAGAGTGAGGCCATATTAGTTTTGAAAAGAAAAATGCCGATCCCAAATTTAATGATTGTTGAGATGAACACAACATCAGCAGATTAGTGGAGTACACTACAGTTGTGAGGCATATTTTTAAAACCAGCCAACGACATTTGTCATGTAATATTAAATTTAAAAGTAAATTCATGTTGTTAAACATAGATTAAGTGAGATGATAGAATGTAGCGATGTCAGTTCAGTAAAATGGGACGATAAGATATACGAGATAACTCGCGATTAAAATAGATGTAAGTAGGATTAAGATGTTCTATATATTCCATCACTGGTATAAAATGCTTGCGTTGGTCAATCTGGATATTCACTGGTAATTTTTGTAGTTGATACTTCCCTTATTCTCAAGAAAGTAGAATTATGTCAGCGAATGATATGACGTTCATTCGAACGATGCTTGAAACCATGAAGGAAGGTCAAAGTACGTTGACCAAAGACCTTGAAGCCCTCCACCAATTGACACACAACAACATTAAACAGATGAAAGCCGAGATTCAGAAATCAGCAGCTATTGTAAAATCAGAAGTCAAGGCAGAGTTATCAGTTGCTCAAACACTTACTAAGGCTAGTATAACATTAGCACAGGAAGAAGCTAAGTTAGCTTTAGAGAAGGCCAGAAAGGAAGATAGACTAGCCAGAGAAAAGGAAAGGGAAGACATCAGGTTAGCTCAAAAGAAAGCACAGGAGGAGATGAGGCTAACATTAGAAAGAGCACGAGAGGAAGACAGGAAAATAGAAGAAGAGGCAAATAGGATAAGAGCAGAGATGAGATTAGCTCAGGAAAAAGCTCGCGAGGAGGACAGGTTAAGTCAGGAGCAGGCTAGATTAGAAGATAGAAAAATCCAAGCCGAAATAAGAGCAGCACAGGAGGAGGTCAGGAAAAATCAGGAAGAAGCTAGGAAAATACATGAAGAGGTCAGGAAAAATCAGGAAAAAGCACAGGAAGAAGCTAGGAAAAATCAGGAAAAGAATCAGAGAATTTTAGAAAGGGCAGGTAATGCACAGGAAGAATTAAAAGCTTCATTTGATCAAGTCAAACAGGACATGGCAGGAAAAGTGTTAGAAGTCCAATTAGCTAACAGTAATCACATGATAGAACTAGAACAGAAATTACAGGCTAGTATTAGCTCAATTAAGGAAGAGAATAATACTCATCATGTACACATTTCAGGGGCCCAGAACAAACTCAAGGAGCAACTTGACATTCTAAATGGCGCTGTTGGTGAATTACAGGTCAAGTTGGAAGGTCAAAGTAAACTGATTGAAGAGGGTATAAATGTGGATATAAATGCTTCCATTGTAAAGGCAGTTACTGACATGAAGGAGGAGGTCGTAACAGTCACAACTCAAATTATATCAGAAATAAATCATAAATTAGCAAATGACATTAAAGCTATAGAATTATGTTCCAATATAAATGTTAGTAAGGTACGGGAAGATCTATCCAAGCGGATAGATACACTGCAAATTAATAACGTAGCCACGCTGACAGAGATTGTTAATAAAACAGATTTAACTAACTCAAATAAATTTGACAAAATTAAATGTACGGTCGATGAGATAAGCATAGAACTAGCGAAAATTCGATCAAAGCAGGATAAGGAAACTAGCGAAATAGAACAGCAATTAAGGTCACTTACGATAGGGGATGCTACATTTTCATCTACGTTAAGAGCTGAAGTCAGGGAGGACATCAGAAAGGACTTGACGAGATTTTTTCAAGCAAGAGATGAAAAATTGAAAGAAGAAATAAGGAGATTAGAGGCTGGGACAGACAACATAGAAGAGGATAAGGAAAGTGAGGTTAGTCAACAGCAGATTCCGAAGTCCAATTTTAACTTCAGTCGAGAGCCATTTCAAACAGAAATAGGGGAAATTGGAGGAGATTTTGAACCTTACCAGAGTAGGTCAAATGCCAATGTTATCGTGATCAAGAATAATGATGAGAAACCGAACAAATTCAGCGGAGTAGGAAATATTACTGCTGTAGAGTTTCTGAGAGACATGAGGTCGTATTTAGAAGACAATAGAATACCTCGTGAAAGACATATGAGGGTCGTTGAAAAATACTTGGATTCAGAAGCGTTAGTATGGCACAGAGCTTTCAGGTACACGTATCAGACATTTGAAGAATTCGCTATAGCTCTGCAGAAACGATTTTGGAGCAAGGAACTTCAACAAGACATACGAGCAGAAATTTACTCTAAGAAGTATGCATATTCTAGTCCAACGAAATACGCAAGTTTCTTCACGAAACAATTAGCACGCTTGCAGTATTTGCAACCTCCTTTGGCGGAAGAAGACTTGGTTCACGCTATTTCATGCCAGTTACCAACGGAAGTTAGGAGGCACCTCATTTCGGCAAATGTAAAAACTTTAGAAGGAATGGCAGAAATTTTGATGAGACTGGATCACACGTCTAATGTGTCCAACAACTCAACTGGAAACCAAAACCAGAGAGGTAGAAATCAGGAACCGAGAGAGATTCACACCATCCACATCGATCAAATGCAGCAAACAGAGGAGAACAAAAATGGAGTAGGTCCAACGAGACCAAGGATGTATGGACAAAATCGATTTCGACCAGATTATCAGAGACCTAGAGAAGGAAGACCATATGAAAATCAAAGATGGAGGAATAGCTATTACACCAGGAACAATGATTATCGCAGAGAGGGATATTATAATCGAAATAACCCTACGAATAATTATGGATATCGGGGATATCAGAACTGGAGGAACACGAATAATTATTCGAGACAGCAACAACAGCAAAGTCAACAAAATCAAGGTTGGAGAAATAATAACAATGTAAGAAGGTATTATGATGATAGGGAAAGAGAAAGTCAAGAATACCTGAGGAATCTCAGAGAAAGGAACGCGAGAGACCAAAATCAGGGACAGCATAACCTGACTCAAGAATCTCAACCTGGAACAAGCAGAGATAGAAGGAATGAAGACCCAGGAGGGGTACAAAAAAACGTCAAATTCCAAAAAGTGAAGGAGGAAGAAAACAGCACCGTAACCAGACATGAATTCCAGATCAATGATTTATATGAAGCCACGAATGAAGATCTCCTGTATGAGAGAGAAGAGACGAAAACAGATAGAGTAGCGAGATTACCGATTATAGAAATCATATCAGAAGGAGAATGCCTGAGAACACTACTAGATACGGGAGCAACAGCATCAATTTTATCAGAGAACCGTTTTCACAGATTGAAGGATGGAAATTCACTTATAGCAATGCCCGCTTCAACTATTAAAGTCAGGGGCGTATTTAACGACAAGACCATGAAATGTAAAGTCCAAGCACTAATGGAATTCTCCATAAATGAATACAGATATGAGCAGATATTCATAGTCTTGAGCCAGATAAATTTCGATGCTATTTTAGGCATTGATTTTATAACAAAGACTGGAGCTGTGATCGATTTACGAAATGGAGTCATAAGATTTAATGAAGGCCTACATCAACCAGAGGATACGAAGAAGGATGAGAATGAGTGTAGTCTGATTGAAGAAACTACAGAAGAAAATCTTGTGAAGATTGTTATGGAAGTTGAAGCAGAAGGAATACCTCACTATGGCAGAACGATTCAGAATTTTGAAGATCAGAGGGAGAAATTAGAAGAATTGGTCACGACTTATGCAGACATTTTTGATAACAAGCCAGGCATTATAAGAGGATATAAATATCAGATTAAGCTCGCTGATAACACACCTTTTCAGAAGAAATTGTATCCAATTCCGGAGAAGTATCAAGCTGAAGTGACAGAGCTCATAAAAGGCATGGAAAAAGAAGGGATTATAAGAAAGCAAGCCACTCCTTATTTAAATCCACTCACTGTTGTGAAGAAAGCAGATGGTAGTCTTAGACTATGTTTAGATGCCAGGGGCATAAATACTCTTCTGCTGAAAGAATTCGAAAGGCCACCAAAAATTAGAGAACTACTGAGGAGATTCAAGAATAAAACCTGTTCATCAGTGATTGATTTAACTGCAGCATTTCATCAAATAGAGCTTACAAAAGACAGGAAATGTTATACAGGGTTCATGTTCAATCAAACCTGTTATGTATACCAAAGAGTACCATATGGATTGGTAAATTCAAGTCCAGCACTTATCAGAGCCTTGGATGACAAGTTGAGTGAAGAAGTGAAACAATTTGCTATTTGCTACGTGGATGATGTCATCATATCTTCAGAGACACCAGAGCAACATTTCATGCATTTGACGAAGCTATTTGATAACCTCAGAAGTGCAAACATCAAGGTGAAATTGAATAAATGCCATTTCTTTCAAGAAAGGATCAACTTTCTTGGGCATACTATAGACAGATTTGGTTACCACCCGAATGAAGACAAGATTGAAGCGATTTTGAAATTTCCAACACCCAAGAAAATCAAAGACATCAGAGCTTTTGCGGGTCTTTGTCAGTTTTTCAGTAGTCATTGTCCACGTTATTCAGAGATCATGGCACCACTACATGAGCTTCTAAAGAAGAACAATAGATGGAAATGGGATGCAGCTGCTGAGAATGCCTTCATTCAAGCAAAGGAAATGCTCAGAGATAACATCAAGCTGGAGTACCCAGATTTTGAAAGAACATTCATCATAGAAACGGACGCTTCACGAATTGGTATTAGTGCAGTCTTATATCAGAAGGATCAGGATGGCAATCCTCACTATATTTCATTCAGCAGTAGGAAATTGCGCACGCACGAGCTGAATTACTTCACGACGGAGCTTGAAGCTTTAGCCGTCATAAATGCTCTACAAAATTGGAAGAAATTATTGCTGGGACACAAGATTATAATCAGAACGGATCATAAAGCACTAGAATTAATGTTGAAGTCAGACTTGTCAAGCGATAGGATGACGAGATGGACCATGTTTTTGCAACAATTTGAGCCACCATAGTTCATGTTCCGGGTAAAGACAACCTACTAGCAGATATTCTTTCCAGACATCCGATTCCTGAGAAAGATGTGAGAGTTAATGTTATCCAGACAGATGCAGAAGATCAGGAAACGCTGGATAAACTGAGACGAATTCCTCTTTTTCAAAAGAAGCATGCACCATTCGGGAACATTTATAGATTTTTGTCAGGGAGAATGACAAGGAGGCACGCCTCATACTTCGAAACAAGAAGGAAAGCTAGACACTATATTCTCGTGGGAGAAACTGTATGTAAATACATCGATGCCAGACACACGAAAGTACGAGTTGCTATTCCACCAGAACTTATTGTGCCACTAATTTGGTTAGTACACAAAAGTATAGGCCACGGAGGAGTTGACAAAACATACTATACCATGTTAGAAAAGTTCTATTGGATTAATATGAGAGAATCCATAACCCTAGTAATCAGATCTTGTGAACTGTGTCAGAAAAATAAATATAATTCTGAACTATTGAAGGAGAGACCTAAAGCAATTATTCCTACGAAACCATTGGAATTGTTTAGTCAGGATATTTTTGGACCTGCACCCAAAGGAGACAGAGGAAACCAGTATGTGTTAGTTACAATGGATGTATTCTCCAAAATTGTAATGCTTAATCCCATGCAGAAAGCAACAACGAGGAATGTTTTATATCACCTGGAGAGGAACATTATTCCAAAGTTGGGAAAACCAGAGAGACTTTTAACAGACCATGGAACGCAATTCACTTCTGCAGAATTTCAGGGAGCGATGGATAGGTTGGATATTGTTCACCTATTTTCATCAGTTCGAAGCCCCGAGACGAATCCTATTGAAAGAACAATGCTGGAATTTTCAAAGTACATTCGCTTGTATAGTGCAGATAATCATGCGAATTGGGTGAAGATTGTACAACTAGTGGAATTTTGCATCAATAACACGAGACATGAGAGCACCAACGATATTCCAGTCATGTTGCATTTTGAAGAGAAACCCGTACGACCATGGAACGGAATCTTCAATATTCCGTAAGATAACGAACCACCGATGGACCAGAGAATCGAAGAAGCGAGGGTCCAGTTGAACAAAGCGGCTGAGAAGAGATTAAAACGTTTAGAAGGGAAGAGATTCAGTGGACCGCTACGAGAAGGTGACCTTGTATTAGTCAGGATTCCTGTGAAAGCTGACGTACTGAAGAAAGTGTATATCAAATTCAGTAGCCTTTTCAGAGGACCGTTCAAAGTAGATACAGTCTACGGTAACAATTGCTATAAAATTGTAAGAGTTGAAGATAACAGATCCATTGGAAAATTCAACCATTCCAAATTGAAAAGATTTTACCCACAGATACAGTAATATAAATAAATTCAGTCTCAAGAACAGAGAAACTTACTGGTATTAAAGAAAGTACAGGCCATACTTTACTTTAAATTAGCAACGGGGAAACGCGCCAGAATTTATTTAAGGTCATTACCCAAGAACCGATCTGGATATGAACCAAGACCCCAGAAAAAAGGAGAGTGGATGAAAATTTCTATTTATTAAAAATTCGAGATATATGGGAAAAACTGTATGGAAATGAGTGAAATACCATACATCTTATGCAATTATAAAAGGCAAGGAAGAAGGAATGATTTAAAGATGGACATATATTCCATTATATGAATGTGGGAGGTCCATATTACGAGAGACATCACGCCACTTGAAGCCAGAGTTACGTCATGAGAGAGGGGAAGAGACGAAGGTCGAACTGCGGACTGAAGCGAGGAGAGGTGGTAGGAGTTACGTCACACCACGAGAGGGTAGACATAGAGACTGGAACTTGAGGAGTGTGGAGAACGGGACGAGAGAGTTCTTTCCAATTTGAGATTTGACCGAGACAAGACCTCGAGCAGAAACGAGTATTCTTATAATAGTGCTACGGTTCATTAAAGTTGGAAGCAAAGAAGAGTGAAATTCCAGAACTTACTGTAACTTAGGAGCAATCTACGTCTATAAAGCAGAACGGAACAGTATAACCAAATATTACAGTGCTTATGCAAAGTTGTTCCACATAGCTTGAAATATTTCGACAAGAAGATATTCAGTATTTCTACGTGTGAATACATATTTGAACATTACATTGAAAATGCAAGTTAGAAGTCAGCAACGGGGAAGTCTTAATTATATTATCAGAGAAATGAGTATTACCATGTGCTAAGCTAAAGCATAGGGAAGTGGAGACTACAAAGATGTACAGTTGAATTCCAGAATTCACCAACATGAAAGGCGCAACAGAATATCTACGCAACGCGCAACATCACCGAACAAAACTTATACTTTTCTACAAGAGTTTTAACACATCTTGAAATACGAAAAACGCTTGCATAAACGACAGTATTCAACCAGAGCCGAGATGTCTATTCTGAAGAAATCCGATGTCTATTCTGAAGAAACCTGATGTCTATTCTGAAGAAACGTGATGTCTATTCTGAAGAGATGGAGAGTCGAAGCCGGACTACTTGCAGTGCACGAGGAACGGAGAGCTGGCGGAACGAGCTGTTTCACGGCGAGGTCATTCACCACGGACAGCATCGACCTTGTTCTATTGGGAGACGAGGCCAGCTGGTTCTGTCACAAACCGGTCTTCATAGCTGTGGGCGATGCTATGGAATCCACGACACGTTTGGTTTGGCAGGCGAGACGCAGGTATTTTCCAGACCAGAAGCCAACTCAAGGTAGTGAAGAAATTGTCTTTTATCATGTAGAATTGTAGTTATGTTCTGTGATTATCCAATTGACCAACTGCATTATTTTTCAACTGCATTATTTTTTTCAACTGCATTATTTAAATCGTATAATTTTGTCAAAGTAATTAAATTTGTGTAGATCTTGTTATAGTAATTTTTCTTATTTTGCTTAGGAGTTATTTGTCTTGTTCTTGAAAATTTCAGTCACTTGGACGAAATTTTGGCATGATGATGCTATTAACACTAAAGTTATATCAGAGTAAAATCGTGTAGTATTTTTCATATTTGCGTTAGATTTAATTTAATTAAATCTGTTTTATCGCAGCGATGGAATGTAGAATGAATTGTTTAGAGGAATATAGAACGAATTGTTTAAAAGAATGTAGAACGAATTGTTTAAAGGAATATAGAATGAATTGTTTAGAGGAATATAGAACAAATTATTTAAAAGGAATATAGAATAAATTGTTTAAAGGAATGTAGAACAAATTATTTAAAAGAATGTAGAGTGAACTATTTAAAAGGAATAGAACGTTGAACGAACTAAAGAAGGAGTAAAATTGTAAGTGAAGTAAAAATGAAGTTTATTGGAGCAAATTTAAGTACAGCATATTTAAGAAGTTATGTCACGAAGTGTAAAGAATATTTCGACAACTCATGATGTTGATTCGAGTGTCAGAAATTATTTTCAATTAATTATGAACGAAAGTATTACGAAAAGCTTATACGCATATGTCTAATGAGATTTAGAGCATTAAAAAGCATAGATGAATTTGTTAAACAAATATATTCATGGAAGGAAGTCAAACTTATATCTTTTGTTAAGAATATGAATATTTACTGATATTTCTTGAAAAGTTGTAATAAAATGTAAAGCTGAATTTAAACACGTGAAAAAGAAAGTTAACAAAGTTAAATCACAGGGTGATCAGAAAGTGAAAAGTACAGAGATTTATTGCAGAAATGGAATTATAAGCACGAGGCGAAGTTATATCAGGATATAGAGAAGAATGTTAAAGTCAGGAAGTATATGTATTGAAGTGGAAGTTTATAGTTGAATTACCGTGCAAATTAAGGAGATATAAACGTAAAGGAGTTACGTAATTTCACGAAGGGAGGCTAAGGAGTCTCTAAGATTTTCTAGTATTGATCGCAATGATTGTGAAGTTATGTGAGTGTATTAAAGGAAGTTTCTGTACAGGGTGTTTAAGAGAGAAAGTAATTGTTGTATAATTATGGAAGAGGAGTGTGAGAACGAAGGTTAATGCCGTGCACTTCTAGTATTCACGTTTATCAGAAAATTGTTAACACAGTAAAGAATTTCAGAAATTATTTCAGTATTTCATGATAAATAGGTAAAGGTAAAAAGGAACAGTGCTTAGCTTAAATGTTTGTCACTTATGTTCAATTGATTAAGACGAGTATTTATTACTTTCAACACGATAGTTGCGGTGTATGTTTGGATTTTGATTGTTAAGAAAGTTGAGTAGATGAAAGACTTATTGAAGGAAGAAAATTTAATCTTTTTGACACTATAAAGTATAAAATTTGAGAGATCCATAAATGAATGTATATATGCACATAGTTCATGAATAATTTTTGATTAGATATGGCACTACGGTTCAGAGTTGAAGCGGATCTGTATAAAGTAGGGCAATACTTAGTATCACGCCGTTTCACATTTCCTTACTATATCAGTGCCACGTGCAAGGTTATTTTTGGAGTTATTTTTGTTGAAGTGTCAGGGAGACACAAAATTCAGAGAGGAAGCCAGTTTTTATACTTGTTTTTAGCATAATAAACGGCTGGCGCTTTTTAGCGACTCAGTCAACTTTTATCTAAGCTGATACCGTTTTCATTGTCGTCATCGTCGAAAATAGTACTACGAGGTATAGATACAGGCGCTCACTATAGATTAGACCTTATCACCCCTTGAGATTGGAGTTTCTCGATTTGCTCTAAATGTAAATGATAGTAGAAATTTGTACCTTGGCTAGTAGTACTATTTTCTTTACGAATAATATTTATCCTGTATGTTCCTGAAATTCCCAATTTTACTTAGTAGGCATGGTAAGTTTGTGAGCTGGGTAACTTACATGTCTGCAATCCTTTATCGAGCTGTGGATATAAGTACTGATGGGTTTCTTCGGGCGCAGTACTGTTACCATCAGCTGTTTCCTTCCCTGGCTTTCTCGTAGTATACTTTCGTTTGTTCTTTTTTCAGTCCAATTGACCTTTAGCATTCCCCTCCAGACCCACATCTCAAACGCTTCAAGCCGTTTCCTATCCTGTTCTCGAATTGTCCAAGATTCGCATCCATATAAGAGTACGCTCCACAGAAATGACATCACAAATTTTTTCCTAATCTCAATATCTAGATGTATATTGGTCAGAAGAGTTCTTTTGTTGCTGAATGCTTGTTTGGCAAGCGCTATTCTTCTTCTTATCTCTTTGCTGCAGCGGTTATCATTTGTGATTAAACTTCCGAGGTATGGGAAACTGGTGACTTGTTCCACTACGTTGTTAGCAAGCCTGATGTTGGTGTGATTTCGCTCAGGATGTTTACTTACAACTAATATTTTTGTCTTCTTCGCGTTAATGTTTAGGTATAGATCTACTGAATACGATGACAGTATGTTCAGCATCTTGGATAATTCCTTTTCTGAGTCTGCAACCACTGCTATATCATCTGCAAAGCGAATACAATGGATTTGTTTTCCATTTATTCTAATTCCTTTTGTGTTTGTTTTGAACTTATTTATAGCTTTTTCGATGAATACATTGAAGATGTACGGTGAAAGGGGGCAACCCTGTCTTACTCCCTTCCTGATTTTTATTTCCTGACTGCTTCCTTTGATGTCTACTATTGTGGTATGATTTTCATAATGTCTTAGTATCAGCCTCCTATCCTTCCAGTCTAATCCTGAAGATTTAATAATTTTGAAGAGATGGTCCCAACTTACATTATCGAAGGCCTTTTCAATATCTACAAATGTGTTTCTATTCATCTCCATGTCTTTGATAAGCTGTAACTAATTTTCCCATCTCCAGACAGTTTTCAGATGCGCGTTTACTGCTTTCCTAATTTCATCTCTTGCATTCTTGTTCTTCCGCCTTTCATAAATTATTCTAACAGGCAGAGTGATTCACCAGCTCCTTATTTTGGTCGGAGAGAGGCAACCCAACTAAAGGTTATATCATGGTCACTTAAAAACATTAGTACCAGCTGATATTCGGCCGTAGTACAACTTTACCGTTGAGTTCATGATCGCGAATATATTAGAAATCATTAGCTGCAGTGTTATTTAATTGACCTCAAATATAATGCATGATTAAAACGATCACAGCTCCGAATAACATCACCAAACGTTTGGACAGGAAGTGTCTACGAATAGATTCCATACATGCCCGTGATACACCATGGCTCTCGGTAGCTAAAGTGGCTAAATCAAATATTGCTGAAGCAACGTCAGACAAGCTGTTAGGTAGCATGTTTGAACCCCGAGCTAGTACATATTGTTTTGCTTAATGTCGTTTATAGTGGATGTATTATGTGTGGATATCTACCTGTTCCAACGAGGGATTTTTTTAATGGTCCTGAAAGGAACCGCTTTCATCTGAAGGTGCGTAGTCAGGTTGGAAGATGACGTAGTGATCTGTAGAACGAATGCAAGGTACTCTGTATATTCAGGGTAGCAAGTATTGGAAATGTTGTCCATATCGGGTTAAAGGAAAACTCAGACTAACTCAGGCCGCCTCACGAGTCAAGGCAAAGCACTGTGTAACACCGGGTTGTAAAACATTCCTCATTCTTACGCTGTGTCATGTCAATGCCCTCTGTAACTTCGGGATGTAAACCAGTCATTCTTACGCTTGACAAATATAAAATAGTATTAACTGATCCACTTATGAGAAATACCGTAGTGTATTGAGTTCATTAGACTGTTAACATGACTTACTGACTAAAGACACTGACGTTAGTATAACAGGAAGTTAACAACTGAATGAGCCTGATGTATTAATTTTCAATTTGGATTATTTTTATACAAACAAAATAATGTGTGTTGGCATGCTTGTGGAATTTATTTTCAAATCTTTATCATCTACTAGAGACCAACCTAAATCATCCTGGAAGTGGTTTTCCGTGCTCTCTCCTACTCCAGATAAAATGCCGCGAGAATATCACACTATTCATAATTCTCATTACTCCATGACAAAATGTTGTTTCCGCTACCAAAGCAAAGCAAAAAGTTGTCACCTTCTATCTTTGCGAAGTGTGTAAGCATCCGTGGCTGAAATGGTAACGCCTTGGACTGCAGATTGAGAGAGTTGGGGTTCGATACATGTTAAGGGGAGCAGTTTATCATTTATTTTCGTTACGTTTTATCGTCTGTGCGACCGCTTTACCAATGTTTTATGACATAAAATTATACATGAGGTCACAGTTACCGTAATTATTTTGGATGGGGCACTATTTATATAGCGAGTAGATGCATTTTCAGGTTAAATTCAGTGAACGTTACATAGTGATCGAATCCAGTATTACACGAAACACCTTAATACGAACACCTCAAATTCATTTTGTTAGAATTTAATAACAAAACAAGTAGTTTTCTTAAGAACTATACAGCCTATTTTCAAATGCACTACCTATCTTAATTGCCTCTATCAACTTACAAAATTTCAGTTTGATTGCTTTAAAAGTTTCGTAGATATTGAGAACCGGCTAAATCTTTCGGATGGTCACCATGTTGGATTTTTATATATGTAGCTCTTAGAGTTATGTAGGCCTAATATTGTATGAAGAATTTTATGTAGGTGTAGTATTCAAATTGAAATCGCATGATTAGGACACAAGAAATAGAATCGAGATTTTAAAATTTCGCACAGCTGCGATCTTGTGGTTATGAAAACATTTGAAATAAATTAGATGCCAGTGAATTACAATTTGTATAAGCATTTACCGTACCAAGTTTCACTGCGCTCGGATGGTTAAATCGCGAGAAATGTCTATTTCAATATTTATATTTCTCGTCGCCGCCAAGTTTTATTTGTCTTCACCAGGTTATTGAAAGTCCCATAGGAGAACTTATGTTTATAGCTTTTATCAACATACAAAATTTCAGTTTGATTGCTGTCATAGATTAATATATTTTAGGCACCTTCTAAATATTTGGGATGGTCGCCATGTTGGATTTTTATATATGTAGGTCATAGAGTTATGCACTACTAGATGACGATTATTGCGTAGATTCAGTCTTCAAACTTTCATTTCGATCGCATTATTAATACACAAGAAATAAAAACAATATTCAAAATTTCGAACAGCTGCCGTGTTGAGGTTATATTAAAAATAGAAGTAAATTAATTGCCAGTGCATTATAATATTTATAAACCTTTAGTGTACCTAGCTTCACTGCGTTTGCATGGTCAAATCGCAAGAAAAATAATTTTAACTTAAATGTTTCAACCTCGCTTGGGCGCTATTTTCGTTTTGTAGTTAACAGGACTAAAATGTCCCATAGGTAATCTTGTAGCTGTGTCTTCTATCACCGTACAAAATTTCAGAGAGATATGAGTAATAGTTTTGGAGATATAGAATGCCGGTGAAATATTTCACACAGCCGCCATCTTGAGGTTAAGTAAACAATTGAACTAACTTAGAACCCAGTGAATTACAATGTATATTAACCTTTACTGTACCAAGTTTCATTGCGTTTAGATGGTCAAATAGCGGGAAATATCTATTTAAGTGATTCAAATTCGCTTGGCCACCATGTTAGAATTGTAGTTACCTGGCTTTTGAAAGTCTCATAGGTAACTGTCTAGTAGTGCCCTTTATCACCGCACAAAAATTCAAGGTGATATCGTTAATAGTTTCGGAGGTATAGAGTGCCGGTGAATTATTTGGCACCGCTGCCGTGTGGGATTGGTGAGCCGTATCAAAATTTGAAGGACACGGTTGGGGTTGGCCAAAATGGGGTATGATCTACCAAGTTTCATTGAAATCGCTTCAGCCATTTAGATTTTATTAGGGGTGGATGACGCACAACCACACGGACAAAAGGTGATCTCATAAGCCTATTTTTTTCATCAATGAAAATAGGCTAGTAATACCAAGGGAAATTCTCAGGAACACGTATATTAGCAATCAGAATCTCAGAGCTAGGTTAAAATAGTGTGTAACTATTTTTACATGTTGGTTGGCTGGCTGGCGGTGCTGATAGAGCAATTATCACTGCATGGCTTTCTCAAAATGTCGGACGAGGGACGGCAGTCCCTTGTAGATAGACCGAGCGAGTCTGCTGGCTGCCCATAGAAGAGTGACAAGTGAGAAGGCGATCGATGCGGAGAACGGAGGTGGAGAGAAGGAGGACATTAGGGTCAAAAACGTAGAAGAACATACATCTTGGTAGCACACACATTTATTTTCTTGAGGCTGAGTCCAAATCATGTACAAGTGTGTAGGCTGCAATCTGTAGAGGACGAGTCGAACTTCCAAGCATCACAAGTAGTCGGTGACAACGAGTTCTCACGTTGACCGCAGGAGATGAGCGAAATGCTGCGAGTAGGATATGTTAGCCGGTTCTGGTGCAGGGGCATGTCCCCTATGTTATTCTTATGGAGGGAGAGTCAAAGCTGGGCCAGGGGCTAATGCGCAAGATGACCGCCATACCCTGAGACTGTGGATGCCGTCACAGGGACAGATTGATTGTGACACGTTGTTGAATGGAATATTTATTATTATTATTATTATTATTATTATTATTGTTGTTATTATTAGGTAATTATTGATTGATCATGTACAATCAAGACCAGCCTTATATTGTCCACTTCCTGGTGTAGCGACTAGTAATCTTTGATGTCACGCGGAGGTCCGGGTTCAATTCCTGGTCAATGCATGTGGTCTAGTAAGAAAATCTAACAATCGAAATGCTTTGATATATCTTAATTTAAGACCACGGCCACTATTTCCAGGCCTTATTTCAATTACAAATACACACACTAATACAGCCAACACAATCATACAGGTTATCAGACAAATTCCACACTCAACCAAGTACACGGGACTGAATGATAACGATGTCAAAGCCCTCTTAAATGAAAAAACAACAACTACATGTCCACCTTGTGGTGTAGTGGCTAGCAATCTTGGCTGTCACCGCTTATCCCTGATTTTGATTCACAGCTTTGCTAAGAAATTTAATTTCTGGTTTGAAGGCTGGGTCTGGGTACACTCAGCCTTGTGTGAGGCAAAACTCAGAGCAGCTGGGGTTGAATCCTACCTCAACCATTCTGGATGTAGTTTTCTGTGGTTCCCCACTTCTACTCCAGGCAAATGCTGGGATGGTTCTTAACTTAAGGCCTTGGCTGCCTCCTTCCCAGTCCTTATCTGAATTACAAATACACACACTAATACAGCCATCAAAATAACACAGGTTATCAGACACTTTCTACATTCACCCGAGTACACGGGACTAAATGATTACGATTTTCAAGCCCCCTCAAATGAAAAAACCAACAACTACATGTCCACATTGTGATGTAATATCTAGCAATCTTGGCTGTCACCGCATAGGCCTGAATTTGATTCATAGCTCTGCCAAGAAATTTAATTCTGGTCTCAGGACTGGGACGGGGTATACTCACCCTTGTGAGGCAAAACTCAGAAGAGACGGGTTCAATTCCTTCCTCACCCATCCTGAAGTAGTTTTTATGTGGTTTACCACTTCTACTCCAGGCAAATGCTGGGATATATCTTATCTGAAGACCTTGAACGCCTCTTTTCCAATCCTCATCTGAATTACTAGTACACACACTAATACAGCCATCACAATAACACAGGTCGTCAGACAGCTTCTACATACACCCGAGTACAGGGGAGTAATGATGAAGATGTCAAAGCCCCCTCAAATGAAAACAACAACAACTACATGTCAACCTTGTGGTGTAGTGGCTAGAAATCTTGGCTGTCACCGCTTAAGCCTGAATTTGATTCACAGCTCTGTCAAGATATTTCATTCCAGTCTCAGGACTGGGACGGGGTACACTCAGCCTTGTGAGGCAAAACTGAGAAGAGACGGGTTCAATTCCTTCCTCACCCTTCCTGAAAGTAGTTTTTCTGTGGTTTACCACTTCTACTCCAGGCAAATGCTGGGATATATCTTATCTCAAGACTTTGAACGCCTCCTTTCCAATCCTCATCTGAATTTCAAGTACACACACTAATACAGCCATCACATTAACACAGGTCATCAGACAGCTTCTACATACACGCAAGTACACGGGACTAAATTATCACGATGTCAAAGACCCCCAGAAATGAAAACAACAAATACTACATGTCAACCTTGTGGTGTAGTGCCTAGCAATCTTGGCTGTCACCGCTTAAGCCTGAATTTGATTCACAGTTCTGCCAAGAAATGTAAATCTGGTCTCAGGACTGGGACGTGGTACACTCTGCCTTGTGAGGCAAAATTGAGAAGAGACGGGTTCAATTCCTTCCTCATCCATCATGGAAGTAGTTTTCCTGTGTTTTATCAGTTCTACTCCCGGCAAATGCTGGGATATATCTTATCTCAAGACTTTGAACGCCTCCTTTCCAATCCTCATCTGAATTTCAAGTACACACACTAATACAGCCATCACAATAACACAGGTCATCAGACAGCTTCTACATACACCCGAGTACACGGGACTAAATGATGACGATGTCAAAGGTTCTCTCCAATGAACACAACAACAACTACATGTCAACCTTGTGGTGTAGTAGCTAGCAATCTTGGCTGTCACCGCTTAAGCCTGAATTTGATTCACAGCTCTGACAAGAAATTTAATTCTAGTCTCAGGACTGGGACGGGGTACACTCAGCCTTGTGAGGCAAAACTGAGAAGAGACGGGTTCAATTCCTTCTTCACCCATCGTGGAAATAGTTTTCCTGTGGTTTATCACTTCCACTCCTGGCAAATGCTGGGATATATCTTATCTGAAGACCTTGAACGCCTCCTTTATAATCCTCATCTGAATTACAAGTGCACACACTAATACAGCCATCACAATAATACAGGTCATCAGACAGCTTCTATATACACCCAAGTACGCAGGACTAATTGATCACGATGTCAAATCCCCCTTCATATGAAAACAACAACTACATGTCAACCTTTTGGTGTAGTGGCTAGCAATCTTGGGTGTCACCGCATAGGCCTGAATTTGATTCACAGCTCTGCAAAGAAATTTAATTCTGGTATGAGAACTGGGACGGGGTACACTCAGCCTTGTGATGCAAAACTGAGAAGAAACGGGTTCAATTCGTTCCTCACTCATCCTGGAAGTAGTTTTTCTGTGGTTTACCACTTCTACTCCCGGCAAATGCTGGGATATATCTTATCTGAAGACCTTGAGCGCCTCCTTTCCAATCCTCATCTGAATTACAAGTACACACACTCTTCCAACCATCACAATGGCACAAGTTCTAACAAAAACACATGAGATAGGTTGGTAGAACACATACTAAGACACCCAGGAATAGCAAGCTGAGTTATGGAAGGAAGTGTTTACGACAAGAACTGTAGGGGTGGACCAAGGTTAGAATATGTTCAACAGATTGCTTGGGATGTAGGATGTGTAAGCTATGTAGAGATGAAACGATTAGCTCAGGAGAGAGAGGCCTGGAGAGCTGCGTCAAACCAGTCAAATAACTTAAGACACAAACAACATAGAATTGCTTCCACTTATTTGTACTGGGTTCCTCTTACGTGTCGATCGCTCTTGGTCAACCCTTGTTCTTTTCCGACTCGACGCTTAGGATACCAATTTCTAACAGCATTCTGTGCTTTTTAACTTACTATAATATATCAGCAGATGTTAGTTAATCAGCGCTGACAACTGACACACGTTTCACGGTCTTTGTAAATTAGCAAAAATATAACTTATGAAAAATTCTCTTAAGATGTATAAAATTTTCAACTCCCACATTCAAGTACACGTGGCTGATGACCACACGTAACTATACGGTGCTGATGATTGATATACCCCTAGTCATTTACATATTTAACTACACAAGTCAGATGACCTCTCTGTTTTCAATTTTTAACCATACAGACCTAAGAAACGAATGACTTTTGAGGTTTTTTAGTTTAAACATATAGCCTACTTTCGCAATATTTTTGGAAAAAATTGAAAAATACGCTTTTTTTGGACTGAGAGTGGTATAGCGATAAGTGTATGAGTTAATATATGACTTTTAGTTTTTTTTAGTTCAAATATATATAGCCTACTTTCCCAATATTGTTTTGAAAAATTTGAAAATTACACAATTTTTTTTTGGACTGAGAATGGAATAGAGGTAATTGTATGAGTTAACATATGACTTTTTTAGTTTTAGTTTAAAAATATAGCCTACTTTCCAATATTTTTTGAAAACTTGGAAAAAATACACTATTTTTGGACTGAGAGTGGTATAGAGGTAAGTGTATGAGTATGACTTTAATTTTTTTTTTAGTTTAAACCTATAGCCTACTTTCCCAATATTGTTTTGGAAAATTAGAAAAATACACTATTTTTTGGACTGAGAGTGGTATAGAGGTAAGTGTATGAGTTAATATATGACTTTTATTTTTTTTAGTTCAATTATATAGCCCACTTTCCCAATATTGTTTTGAAAAATTTGAAAATTACACAATTTTTTTGGACTGAGAATGGAATGGATTGGACTGAGTTAACATATGACTTTTTTAGTTTTAGTTTAAAAATATAGCCTACATTCCAATATTTTTTGAAAATTTGGAAAAAATACACTATTTTTGGACTGAGAGTGGGATAGAGGTAGGTGTATGAGTTAGGATGTGACTTTTTAGGATTTTTAGTTAAGATATATAGCCTACTTTCCAAAATGAAATAAATATCTTAAAAATCTAAAAGTACAATGTTTTTTTCTTGGAATACAGGACAGGGAGACTATTTGTTCCATTCATCATACATCTTTCTATGATTTATAGTTTAAATGTTAACTGAACCAAACCTATGAGGTGTGATCAAAAAGATCCAAGATAGTGGCCAATTTTTTGCGGCATACAGGTAGCGAGTTTGCTATAACCTTTAAACAATAACAATCGTATTACAAGTTGTTACAGGTAGCTGAGTAGTGTCTACAGAAAAGAAATAATTGACAATAAATATGGATTTATTTACTAGAAATTATTTTAGAAGCCTTTGTATGGAGCTTTTATGGAAGTCAAACTTGGGTTTTTAACGCAAGAAAAGTAGAAAATTCATGCTTTTGAAATGTGGTATTACAGGAGACTGATGAATATTAGATGGTTGCGTGGAGTAAAGAGTAAAGAGGAATGAAAAGGTGCTTTTAGTGTTGTTTAACGAAGGAGAGATAGGTTGGTAAGACACTTACTGAGAAATTAAGGAATAGCAATCTTAGTTATGGAACAAGGGATGAGGCTAAGGTTAGAATATGTTTAACGGATTACCTCGGATGTAAGGTGTGCTAGCTATGAAGGGTTAAAACAATTAGCTTAGGACTGGTATATACAGCTGTATTAAACTAGTGAAAAGACTCAGTCAACAACAACAACAGCATTTCTACAGAAAGGAAATAATTGATACCATATATAGATTTAGGTATTATAAGTTATTTTAATAACCTTTGTATGGAGTGTGGAGCTTTATGGAAGTCAAACTGATACAGTGAACGCATTAGAAAAGTAGAGAATTGAAGCTTTTGAAATGTGGTGCTACAGGAGACTGATGAATATTAGATGGTTGCGTGGAGTAAAGAGTAAAGAGGAATGAAAAGGTGCTTTTAGTGTTGTTTAACGAAGGAGAGATAGGTTGGTAAGACACTTACTGAAAAATTAAGGAATAGCAATCTTAGTTATGGGACAAGGGATGAGGCTAAGATTAGAATATGTTTAACGGATTACCTCGGATGTAAGGTGTGCTAGCTATGAAGGGTTAAAACAATTAGCTTAGGACTGGTATATACAGCTGTATTAAACTAGTGAAAAGACTCGGTCAACAACAACAACAGCATTTCTACAGAAAGGAAATAATTGATACCAAATATAGATTTAGGTATTATAAGTTATTTTAATAACCTTTGTATGGAGTG
The DNA here is from genome assembly GCA_946902985.2 of Meconema thalassinum. NCBI lineage: Eukaryota > Metazoa > Arthropoda > Insecta > Orthoptera > Tettigoniidae > Meconema > Meconema thalassinum. The sequence goes on from OX336388.2 coordinate 170,733,420, forward strand.
TGGAGCTTTATAGAAGTCAAACTGATACAGTGAACGCATTAGAAAAGAAGAGAATTGAAGCTTTTGAAAAGTGGTGTTACAGGAGAATGATGAAGATCTGAAGGGTAGATAGAGTAACAAATAAAGAGGAATGAAAATGTGCTTTTAGAGTTTTTTAAAGAAGTGGAGAGATAAGTTGGTAGGACACTTACTAAAACATTTAGGAATAGCAACCAATGCTTGGCAAGCAGTGCTGAGGTGTCATTTTATGTAGGGAAAAGTTAAAGCCTGTCACAAAGCAGCATATGACGTAATAGGAAGCAACGTTAGCTACTTTTAGAAGTTATCCTTTTTGTGGTTAGACTATACAATATGACTGAGGTAGGAAATGAGTTTATCACGTGTTTATACTGTGCTTAGAAACATAAATTACAAAAACCCTCCCTCAGTAACACTGAAGAGGCTCTTCACTGAGTTTTCCATACTGAACAAACTATAGTTCATCGATTTACAAAATGTGGCTATAGGATATGTAAGCTGGGAGTAATTCAGTTAAGTTTATTTTATTCCGCCCTATTCAATACAATTCAAAGACTTAGTTCATGGAAAACTATGATGATACATGTTTTGGGAACGTATGGTCCCTTCTTCAGTCCTTATAATGACCTAATTTAACATTTGAACATCATAATACATCGATAAAATCTGGATAAATTAACCATTAAAATTCTAAAATTAATAATATTATCACAGAATTCGCTAAGTTATATGCCTATGTGTAAAAAACTTATTGTACTAAAAACATGTAGGTTATTATACTAAAACAACTAGTATGTACATATTGCACTGTGAATTAAAAAAGAGGACACACTAAAACATGATTAAAATGACACAATATTATGTTATAGACTTTTTGGTTTTGGGACTGCTAATATGTCCGTTCATTTGCAAACTGTAAATAGTTCAAAACTGTAAGTTCCTCTCTGGAATGGCGTTCTTCCAACATACGCTGGCCCCATTTTATCATTGGTGAGTGGCGTGAATGCTGATCAATTCACGTGCGACACGGTGCCAATAGTAAGCGTACTATGACGAATTAATGTTCTGAAAGATTGAAGAAGAAAGAAAAAACTACATTAGGTCGATATTCTTCGAAGAAATGTAGGTAAAAGGTAAAGAAAGAAACTACATTGGCTGACTTACTCGTGAAATGTTGAAAAACTGCGGCATCCAAATCCGCTGGTTCAAAGGATTGAGACGTAGATGGGGTGGAGAAGAAAAACTGCGCATAAAAAATAACGAAATTTATAAATATCAAGCAAAAATAACTTGTAATGGTGGTGGTGGTGGGATATAGACAACAAACTTGAACTGGAGGTTACTTGTCAATCAAATGCGCCTCTTACCTTGCGTGTGTGTGTGCCGTAGCTGAAGCCTCTCTGCATACTGATGGACTAAGTTAAGAGCTCTGTAGTGTAGCGTGCGGGGAAGGACACGTCTGAGGGAGAGGGGAGGGGGCGCTGTCTATGGGAGGGGGAGTCTGGATGAGATGTGCGATGTGCTGGGAGCAGAAGTTAATGGATTCGATAAGAAATATGTTAACAGAATAATTAATAAAATCAAAAGCAGGCCCGTAACAAAACTAACCAAAGAAGAAAAAGAACTTCTCACATATGCAGCCTTCACGTTCACCAACCAATCCACCTACCACGTCACAAGCACCCTTAAAAAATATAAAATCAAAACAGCATTTCGAACGAAAAATACAAATCAGAAAAAAAATGTAACTCCAATAATATTAATGTTACTAACAAATACAATAATTCAGGAGTATACAAACTCAACTGCAACCTTTGTGATACCGATTACGTGGGACAGACCGGGAGAGGGTTCGAGGTCAGATATATGGAACATGTTAATGCAGTCAAACACAACAAATTTTCAGCAATGGAGAACCACATGACAGAAACAGGACACAAATTTACCACCATAGAAAATGACTTGAAAATACTACACCAGGAAAAGAAAGGATCTCTCATGAACGTACTAGAACAAATAGAAATCAACAAAGCACAAAGATTCAATCCCTCACACAACATCAACGAAATTAATTTCGATTCCAATATTTTATTTGACACCCTAATAGGATTAATATATGACAACAGGTAATTCTACTATAGGTCAATTATTTATAGCACAGGACCATAATAGGAAGTTCAACATCTCATTACTCTCGGCAATTACCACCGCACTCCAACCCCACTCCCTCCCCCTCCCAGCACATCGCACATCTCATCCAGACTCCCCCTCCCATAGACAGCGCCCCCTCCCCTCTCCCTCAGACGTGTCCTTCCCCGCACGCTACACTACAGAGCTCTTAACTTAGTCCATCAGTATGCAGAGAGGCTTCAGCTACGGCACACACACACGCAAGGTAAGAGGCGCATTTGATTGACAAGTAACCTCCAGTTCAAGTTTGTTGTCTATATCCCACCACCACCATTACAAGTTATTTTTGCTTGATATTTATAAATTTCATTATTTTTTATGCGCAGTTTTTCTTCTCCACCCCATCTACGTCTCAATCCTTTGAACAAGCGGATTTGGATGCCGCAGTTTTTCAACATTTCACGAGTAAGTCAGCCAATGTAGTTTCTTTCTTTACCTTTTACCTACATTTCTTCGAAGAATATCGACCTAATGTAGTTTTTTCTTTCTTCTTCAATCTTTCAGAACATAAATTCGTCATAGTACGCTTACTATTGGCACCGTGTCGCACGTGAATTGATCAGCATTCACGCCACTCACCAATGATAAAATGGGGCCAGCGTATGTTGGAAGAACGCCATTCCAGAGAGGAACTTACAGTTTTGAACTATTTACAGTTTGCAAATGAACGGACATATTAGCAGTCCCAAAACCAAAAAGTCTATAACATAATATTGTGTCATTTTAATCATGTTTTAGTGTGTCCTCTTTTTTAATTCACAGTGCAATATGTACATACTAGTTGTTTTAGTATAATAACCTACATGTTTTTAGTACAATAAGTTTTTTACACATAGGCATATAACTTAGCGAATTCTGTGATAATATTATTAATTTTAGAATTTTAATGGTTAATTTATCCAGATTTTATCGATGTCTTATGATGTTCAAATGTTAAATTAGGTCACTATAAGGACTGAAGAAGGGACCATACGTTCCCGAAACATGTATCATCATAGTTTTCCATGAACTAAGTCTTTGAATTGTATTGAATAGGGCGGAATATAATAAACTTCACTGAATTCAATTTGCGTCAATACGGGCCAATATGAGCGAAATGACGAAGCTGGGAGTATTCAAAGTCTTTCTGGCGGGAACAGTTGATGGCTTCTTTTATTTTTTCCACCGTTTGCTTTGAGCAATTCCCTATAAAATGCTGCCACGGAGTCTAGAAGGAGCCACCTGCTACGTCCTCGTATCATGTGACCAGTGCTGCCGCTGTGTGTTTGAACGAAGAACTGATGTGATATCTTGGCCTGTGCCCTTAGCTGTTGCCCCAACAGCACAATGGAAAAGGTGGGCACGCATGCGAAAAAGGTCTAGTTGATGTTTGCAGGCAATAAACGTAGAAATTCTCGCTAAGCTGCGATCTACACAGCCAGTGACGGACGGGGAACGGAGCGCACGACTAGATACCTCGTTGTGAGGGTAATTGATATATTTCCAATCATTTTACTGATATCTATTTAATACACTGTATTTGATTGTAGATAATATTATTAAAGAAATTCATTTTCAAATAAAACAATGTGCTGCAGCACTTCAGCACATACGGCCGAGCTACGCCTGGTGTATCCACAAAAAAGGACAACTTCTAAAAGTAGCTAACGTTGCTTCTTATTGCGTCATATGCTGCTTTGTGACAGGCTTTAGCTTGTCTCTACATAAAATGACACCTCAGCACTCCTTGCCTGGCGTTGGTTGCTATTTCTAAATGTATTAGTAAGTGTCCTACCAACTTATCTCTCCACTTCTATACAAAACGCTAAAAACACATTTTCATTCCTCTTTATTTGTTACTCTACCTACCCTTCAGATCTTCATCATTCTCCTGTAACACCACATGTCAAAAGCTTGAATTCTCTTCTTTTCTAATGCGTTCACTGTATCAGTTTGACTTCCATAAAACTCCACACTCCTTACAAAGGTTATTAAAATAACTTATAATACCTAAATCTATATTTGGTATCAATTAATTCATTTCTGTAGAAATGCTGTTGTTGTTGTTGACTGAGTCTTTTCACTAGTTTAATACAGCTGTATATACCAGTCCTAAGCTAATTGTTTTAACCCTTCATAGCTAGCACACTTTACATCCGAGGTAATCCGTTAAACATATTCTAACCTTACCCTCATCCCTTCTTCCATAACTAAGATTGCTATTCCTTAATTTCTCAGTAAATGTCTTACCAACCTATCTCTCCTTCATTAAACAACACTAAAAGCACCTTTTCATTCATCTTTACTCTTTACTCCACGCACCCATCCAATATTAATCAGTCTCCTGTAACACCACATTTCAAAAGCATGAATTTTCTACTTTTCATGCGTTAAAAACCCAAGTTTGACTTCCATAAAAGCTCCATACAAAGGCTTCTAAAATAATTTCTAGTAAATAAATCCATATTTATTGTCAATTATTTCTTTTCTGTAGACACTACTCAGCTACCTGTAACAACTTGTAATACGATTGTTATTGTTTAAAGGTTATAGCAAACTCGCTACCTGTATGCCGCAAAATAGTGGCCACTATCTTGGATCTTTTTGATCACACCTCATAGGTTTGGTTTAGTTAACATTTAAACTATAAATCATAGGAAGATGTATGATGAATGGAACAAAAAGTCTTTCCTGTCCTGTATTCCTAGAACAAAACATTGTACTTTTAGATTTTTAAGATATTTGTTTTATTTTGGAAAGTAGGCTATATGTTTTAACTAAAATCGTAAAAAGTCATATCTTAACTCTATCCCACTCTCAGTCCAAAAATAGTGCATCTTTTCAAATTGTTCCAAAAATATTGGGAAAGTAGGCTTTATGTTTAAACTAAAAGACCTAAAAGTCATTTGTTAACTCATACATTTATCTCTATACAATTCTCAGTCCAAAAATAGTGTATTTGTCAAAATTTCCAAAGCAACATTGGGAAAGTAGGCTATATGTTTAAACTAAAAAACCTAAAAGTCATAGGTTAACTTATACACTTATCTCTATACCACTCTCAGTTCAAAAATTAGTGTATTTTTCAAATTTTCCAAAACAATATTGGGAAAGTAGACTATATTTTCTATCTAAAAGTCGGAGATATTGCATGCTACCTTAAACGAAAGGTATCTACCGAGATATACCCTTCATATTACGCTATCATTATTTAGCGTATGTCTTTTAGGGCCATGAGTGTCTGAAGACATGAATAGCGCGCCAGAGGCTATATGCAGTAGGAGTGATAACACAGAAGTATTACATTTCTGCTGATAAATATTCTCACAATATCGACTTCAGTCCAGTGCAGTGCTCTGTGAACTGTTAAGGAACATTCAAGTCATGTAGCCTCGTGTATTTGTGTGTGTATGTAAAGTTTTGGGAACATTTCAGTCATCTGCCTAGTATACTGGCGAGTGTCTAATTCTTGTTGCTCTATTACATTATTTCGTTTATTATGCCTGCAGGGTTAAAAATTTAAAACAGAGAGGTCATCTGACTTGTGTAGTAAATATGTAAATGACTAGGGGTATATCAGTCATCAGTACCGTATAGTTACGTGTGGTTATCAGCGCCGTATAGTTACGTGTGGTCATCAGCCACGTGTACTTGAATGTGTGAGTTAAAATTTTTATACATCTTAAGAGAATTTTTCATAAATTATATTTTTGCTAATTTACAAAGATCGTGAAACGTGTGTCAGTTGTCAGCGCTGATTAACTAACATCTGCCGATATATTATAGTAAGTTAAAAAGCACAGAATGCTGTTAGAAATTGGTATCCAAAGCGTCGAGTCGGAAAAGAACAAGACTTGATCAAGAGCGATCGACACGTAAGAGGAGCCCAGCACAAGTAGTGGAAGCAATTCTATGTTGTTTGTGTCTTAAGTTTTTTGACTGGTTTGACGCAGCTCTCCAAGCCTCTCTGTCCTGTGCTAATCGTTTCATCTCGACATAGCTTACACATCCTACATCCAAAGCAATCTGTTTAATATTCTAACCTTGGTCCACCCCTACAGTTCTTGTCCTCAACACTTCCTTCCATAACTAAGCTTCCTATTCCTGGGTGTCTTAGTATGTGTTCTACCAACCTATCTCATGTGTTTACGTTAGAATATGCTAAAACAAACTTGTGGTATTGTGATGGTTGGAAGAGTGTGTGTACTTGTAATTCAGATGAGGATTGGAAAGGAGGCGTTCAAGGTCTTCAGATAAGATATATCCCAGCATTTGCCGGGAGTAGACGTGGTAAACCACAGAAAAACTACTTCCAGGATGAGTGAGGAAGGTATTGAACCCGTTTCTTCTCAGTTTTGCATCACAAGGCTAAGTGTACCCCGTCCCAGTCCTGAGACAAGAAATAAATTTCTTGGCAGAGCTGTGAATCAAATTCAGGCTTAAGCGGTGACAGCCACAATTGCTAGCCACTACACCACAAGGTGGACATGTAGTTGTTGTTGTTTTCATTTGAGGGGGCTTTGACATCGTGATCATATAGTCCCGTGTTCTTGGGTGTATGTAGAAGCTGTCTGATGACCAGCGTTATTGTGATGGCTGTATTAGTGTGTGTACTAGTAATTCAGATGAGGATTGGAAAGGAGACGTTCAAGGTCAGATAAGATATTGAACCCGATGTCACATTTGTCATCTGACCTCTTTGGTTCATGAAGAATTCATCATCCATGGAGCAGGCCAAGGGAGCGCTCGTTTGACTAATATGAGTTGCCGCGCCGAGAGTATATTATGTTGTAAATATTTTGTGAACCCCATGATTATTAACCACTGTTGTAAATATTTTGGATGCTCAGAAGAGAAATATGATTTATGATAAATAGGAGGCATGAATATAAAGAATCCCTAGTGAATGCCGCAGATATTTTACAGTCACACACTTGACTAGTCACTAGAGAGTCCATCCGGCATCTTGATGAGGCTACTCTTATCGCAAGCATGATTGCAGCGTGACGTACTATTTTTGACAGGCATGGTCCTGCCTCGACGTCGAGACGTGCTCGATAAATCGAGGAGTATCTGTGTGATTCTACTTAATCTGGTGAAGAAACATAAGTGATTATGTGCAGTATGACTGCCGAGTGTGTTTAGGATAATCAGTAATTGCCAATTCGGAATATTTGTGATCCTTCACTAACAATTTAACAAAGTATGCTGCTAAGCCACTTTTTTTCTTACATGTGCAGCGAGATTATCATCATCAGTGTTAAACAAGTAATGAACGATTCACGAGTGAACTTAATCAATCAGTTCTGAGTGTGTACTTTGGCACAAGCCATAAGTTAGCTTCTGTGAGCGGAAAAACCACATGGTCATTCTATCTTGCTAACCGCTACCAGTGTAAATTCTGTGAAATTGCAACTAGAGCGATAAATTCAGTGTAACCACCATGGCTTTATTGAAACGTAACTATTATGAAGAAACGCCAATTATTCAACTAGTCGTGAGCTTTGAAATGGAGTATACCCATGCCATGGCGGGGTTTAGCGACGGTCGAACCGCACTCCAGATGGTCTAGCGATGGTGGGATCGCACGTCAAATGGTTTAGTAATGGCTGAGATTGTACTACAAAGCAAGCACGTGAATTACAGGCATTCCATCCATACGCCTAATTTGCAACCTAAACCATGCATAACTACGAACAACACACGTGAGTTAGGCTGACGGCCAAAACCTATTTTTATGTACGGTCCTGCTGTGGGGACTAGATTAGTTATTGTGACCTTACGCCGCACATTCTTAGGTTGGATTTACACTTAACATGCACTCCTAGGTGGTGGAGAAACCACAAATATAACGTATCATTTGCACTTGTTGAGGATAATAGCATTTGCCACCCATTAATGTTCATAACATTTTTTATATAACTTCGACAGAGCATCGAACCAACACTCTTTTACGTGTAGGATTTGTATCATAACCTTGTCTGAAAGAACAGTGTTTTATTTTAACAAGTGAAACTCAACGACCAGCTGTTGGCCGTGAAAAGGAGCCAATGTCACACTTTATTTGGTTTATTTTGACCTTGCAATAGCGACGACAGCGCGCTCTTTTCTTCAGTAAATTATATAGAAGGCAGTGGGCCCAGTGAATATCAAACATTCTTGTTACCTGAAAACCAATTTATGTAGTGTGGAGAAGTGAAACAAATACTTTTTTTGACATGCAGACAACTGCCAAACAAGCTATGAATTGTAACATTATAAGATGAGCTAAGCAGGCTATTCGTGGTTCGAGAGAACGGGTCATTTTATAGGACTGCAAGCAAAAGACCCAAGTTTATAAATGCTAGATTTCCAGATGCTCAGGTCTGATGTATGAGTAAATGAGACACCTTTCTGTAACTTCAGAGTATACAGCTGTTATGACAGCAATATTTAAACCTGATCCTCAAGCTTGGATTGTATAGATTTAAAAGGAACCGTGTAATGTAAAAACGCTCTACATCGGTAGGATATGATTACCCTTAGATGCTAGTACAAGTTTTCGTACTTTATAGGCTGGTGACGCGTACGGTGTTTGTCACGTTACTACAGCAGATGATCAATGGATCAGTGGTATTGATCAGCACACTGAGGTGCTATTTATGGTATTGGAATTGATTTTTCTTCCAATGAAGTGTCTGTATTGGATGCTTGGGACACCAATTGTTTACAATATACGAATTTAACATGGTCATTAAAAATACAATGAAACTGATAGGAATAAACTAATCTGATAAATAAGAAGGCAATAATCAAATATCAGGGTTTTTCAACTAAAACTGAATATAAACCGAAAGCTAGGAACTCTAATGAAATCTAAATAAAACCATAAACTTAAATGAACCTTGATGACCATAACTTAGACTTGTTTCTTCGTCTCATTTTAAATACAAATATAGCTTTCCCCTATTGAGCGACGACAGTCAGATAGTTACGTGTTTAAACGCGGTAGCTAAGCTAATGATGCGATGTTAGACATGTATTAATTCATGCTAGCGCCAACATAACGTTTCTCTCCCAACACAAACATGACCCAAGTTCGCAAAGAGCGAATTTGCGATGTAGGAAGGTAACTGTAGTGGCGCCCATTGCGCATCTAATTTAAGAGTGTTTACATGTTATTCATTTGTGTTGTAACTAGGATAGATTTTCATACTTTCTATTAGGTTCAGAATGTGCATAGCTTTAGCTTGGAAATAAATTTTGGATGAAACGCTTCTCGTTTACATCGTTGCCATTGTGATTAACGTACGATAGGCATTAGATTAAATTATTATAACGTTAAATGTTGGAGATGACATCATCATAGCGTAGCTTTAAACTTATAATGCTTTAAATGTAACTAATATCTTGCATTGTAAACAAGTAATAACTCACCTTGTTGTAGAATCATTCTTGTACTATTACTATTATTGAATCTCCGAAGTAATTGGATAGGGAAGATCTACGTGTCATTCTCTTAGATTGCATTCTTCGTTTTTCCACTTTTGCGTAGGACTTCGAGAGGCTTAATTTGTTAGGATTGTCGCACGGAGACGAATTAGTTATTATGAACATTGTTAGCACGGACTAGCCGTTTTCACCTCTCGGAAGTGGTTAGGGGTCTGCCACTTTTATGAATAAACTGAGTGCGATTTAAATGTAAGCCTTGCCTCTTTATTGTATTTGTTGAGTTTGTATTCCTCTGGACTGGTGGTTTTTCCTCTCATTATACCCGACACCCCCCGAGTACAGTTTCTTGAGTGCTTTCCCAGCCCAAGAAAGCATTTTCTCCCGGCCTATATGTCTTCCTGGGAGATGGGGGTTTCGGAAGGGTCATTTAATGTCGATGGCTCCCCGGAATCCTCGTCAATCGGGCACAATATATCCCAGCATTTGCCAGGAGTAGAAGTGGTAAACCACAGAAAAAATACTTACAGGATGGGTGGGGAAGGAATTGAACCCGTCTCTTCTCAGTCTTGTCTCACAAGGCTGAGTGTACCCCGTCCCAGTCCTGAGACCAGAATTAAATTTCTTGACAGAGCTGGGAATCAAATTCAGGCTTAAGCGGTGACAGCCAAGATTGCTAGCCACTACACCTCAAGGTGGACACGTAGTTGTTGTAGTTTTCATTTGAGGGGGCTTTGACATCGTGATCATTTATCCCCGTGTACTTGGGTGTATGTAGAAGCTGTCTGATGACCTGTGTTATTGTGATGGCTGTATTAGTGTGTGTACTTGTAATTCAGATGAGGATTGGAAAGGAGGCGTTCAAGGTCTTCAGATAATATATATCCCTGCATTTGCCTGGAATAGAAGTGGAAAACCACGGAAAAACTACTTCCAGGATGGGTGTGGAAGGAATTGAACCCGTCTCTTCTCAGTTTTGCCTCACAAGGCTGAGTGTACCCCGTCCCAGTCCTGAGACTGGAATGAAATATCTTGACAGAGCTGTGAATCAATTTCAGGCTTAAGCGATGACAGCCAAGACTGCTAGCCACTACGCCACAAGTTTGACATGTAGTTGTTATTGTTTTCATTTGAGGGGACTTTGACATCGTGATTATATAGCCCCGTGTAGTTGGGTGTTTATAGATGCTGTCTGATCACCTGTGTTATTGTGATGACTGTATTTTTTGTGTGTACTTGTAATTCAGAAGAGGATTGGAAAGGAGGCGTTCAAGGTCAGATAAGATATATCCCAGGATTTGTCTGGATTAGAAGTGGTTTACCACAGTGTCTGATGACCTGTGTTATTGTGATGGCTGTATTAGTGTGTGTACTTGTAATTCAGGTGAGGATTGGAAAGGAGGCGTTCAAGGTCTTCAGATAAGATATATTCCAACATTTTCCTGGAGTAGAAGTGGTAAACCACAGAAAAAATACTTCCAGGATGGTTGAGGTAGGAATCAAACCCGTCTCTTCTCAGTTTTGCCTCACAAGGCTGAGTGTGTCCCGTTCCAGCCCTCAGCCCAGAATTAAATTTCTTGGCAGAGCCAGGAATCGAACCCGGGCCTCGCAGTTAAAGCGAAGAATCCTAGCCACTACACCAAGAGTGGACAATAAAAGGCTGGTCTTGATTGTACATGATCAATCAATAATTACCTAATAATAATAATTATAAACTATTCCATTTAGCAACGTTTCACATCCAACCTCTCAGGGCGTGGCTGCCATCTTGCACATTAGCCTCTGTGCCAGCTATGGCTCTACCTCCCATAAGAATAACATAAAGGGTTGCGCGCGGCGTCCATCTTGCACATTAGCCCCTGCGCCAGCTTCGGCTTATTATTCCTACTCATGATATCAGTGAAGGAAATGATAAGGTATATGCATATGAGAGAACGTAGTTAAGGCGATAAGATACAGAAAGCATGCGGATGAAATAGTTTAGCTACTCATCCTTCATCCGGATGAATATAGGTAGAGTTCAGGTGACAGGAGAATAAGCTAATTTCTATTTTACACCAGAGTAACCGAGGCTCTAATCCCGGTAAAATTTCATGGATTTTAAGGAGTTAGAAAGTAAAATCACACGCATGAGATAAATAGAACAAAGTAGCTTAGCTACGCGTTCTTCAACCAGCGACCGCGGTTCGAAACCCGGTACTAGCTAGGTACACACACAGATAGGTTGTAGATATTAGTAGATAGGCTAAGACTGCAGATAGTAATAAATTAAAATAGCATACAAGTGCACCCTTCTCTCTGTTTTTCACCACCTAGACACCTATCATAGGAGTAAGGACTTATACAATAAGTTAGCATACGTAAGAGACATAGGAGGACGGAGTAGCTTCGCTACTATCCTGCCAACCAGCGACCATTACTATGAATTAGGTTGGTAAACCCACACCGGGGTCCCAGGTAAAAATAAGTAGTATAATGTTACAAGTAGTCATATATTAAGATAGTATATAAGGCGCCCGGATGAAATGTACACCACCGGCCGCACCGAAGATACATAAAATAACCAGCGCTGCGTGACGAACAGAAATGACATAACAACTGTGTTATAACTAAAATTAACACTTGTGCTTTACTTCCAGATAGCACCGAGATTTTCTTTCCCCAGAGGGAACCTGCACCACGGATAATATCTCTAATAATTGTATTTTCCTCTACAGATAACCCATCCAACAATATTGTCATTTAGACTTTCACGGCCCGTGTTACTATTCATAGTGTTGAATTTTGGGCTTATGCCGTGTTTAATTATATTAAAATTCGACGCGTTTCGAAAGAAACCATATCTTTCATCGTCAGGAATAATCTGGAATACGACAATGTTGCTAAGAGAAAGCAACGAAGAACATATAGAAGGTGCCCAAAGATGGACGCCATTATAGCCCCATGTTAGGGACAACGGAAAGCAGCAGTGAATTACTTTCTCAGGGTTCTGATAATAGGTAGCCAGGATTCACTGAGATTGTAACCGGTGTCGCGGTTGAAATTATCTGGATGTTTACGTATTTCAACCGCCTCCCTGATGATTCTGGGACGGTATTGCTTTATACGGGCAAGAACATCCACTCCTTGGAACATGACATCATGGCCAGGTGTTAAAGCATGATCGGCAACAGCTGATTTATCAGGTTGAATGAGCCTTCTAGAAGGCTATATTTAGCATAGCAACAGCGAGTTTGGAAATTAATATTATAAATATTGTTATAAATTATGCTATTGGATCCCAGCCCAGAGCCAATGAGTACAGGTCTTATTGATGACGGGATCAACTTTAATTACACAACATGATGAAATTATGCATTTAGGCCCTTAGAAGAAGATTTTCTTCATTGGTAATGAAGAGAATATTAAGAGAAATTATGTCTGATACTTTAAAAACCACAGATCGGTTAATCTACGCAGTAATAAGCATTAGTAATCTACGCGCTAAAATTAAGGTGGGAGATTGATATGGCCGCCAAAAATTCGACTTGGAGGGGGCGATCCAAGCATCGAGGTTCGTATTCCAGCAGACTTTGAAGAGTAAGGAAGTGTTTTTACTGGGTTAACGGAGATCCTAAGGCTTAGTCCGAGTGCGACGACTGTCGACTTGTGGAGACGCGAGGATAGATAGGTGGAACGTTAGAGATCACCGCACTTCCATTCTACGTGAAGTTGCGAGGAACATTGTATTGATTATATCTCATATATAATTGAGATCTAAATATAAAGAAGCGAATATATATTAAGAACAGGTCGCATACTATGTATTGTGAGAAGTCAAGCGTTTTAATATTCACCGTTTCGACAATATAAGCCTGTCAAGTTAGATTTCCAAATGTGTTGGAAATAAAGCTGAATATCATTATAAATTGCAACGTGAGGTTGACGAACGCAGTTCAAGTGAACAGTAGAGGAGAACTTTTAATATTGGCGCAACACATAAACATTAACAGAATGACTACTATTATTCTTCAAACATTATCATTAAGCATAATTAACATTGTTGATATGATGAACTAGATAGTCATGCGCCAGAGACATATTCGATAACAGGAGTTAAGATACAACGATGGAGCTTCGTTAGACAACGTATTCTTGAATACAGACGTAGTGTACGGTCCATCTTGTGCATTTTCGTCAGTCTACGAACACTAATATAACGTCAATTAGCAATGGAAACATTTCATTAACTATTATATGAATATTTCCATAATTATATTCCAATGATGAAGCTGATACATATTTACGACGGAGAATGGAGACTTTACAGAAGAGATTTGTCAAGAGAAAGGTAGCCCAGCAACACAGAAGAATTTGCCAGAAGGATGTCGTTCGAGCACAGGCGAATGTTGGTGAATTCCAGAGAGAGACGTTTCTTATCTCTGAGGTCGCAGATCCGAGGTTCTAATGCAGATCCATATCAGTGTCTTGTACTGAGGAAACATCTTAAGTATTGTGGGAATACTTACATAGATCTTCAAGTTTTCGTCCAAATAAGGTATTAGTGTATCTCAATTGTTATATAGAGCTTGATTAGTAACATTGTGAGCCAGCGATCTTATTCCAAATTTCCAGTGATCTTATTCCATATTTCCAGCGATCTTATTCCATATTTTCAGCGATCTTATTCCATATTTCTATATTTTCACATTTCATGTATTTCAGTGCTTTTATGTAGTTTACACTTCAGATGTGTGTTGAGTTTTTATACTTCAAGATTATTTAGAAGATGATTGCATTTCATCTATTTTTCAATTTTATTCTACGGATCAGTTGTGGAACTGACATTAAAATTTTTGTTTGAGGAATTATATTGCCTCATAGGAGACTAGTCGTTTCGACTCTCGAATTTTAATAATTTCATTTAAACCAAGTATTCTGACATTGTGTCATAGCTTCAAATTAAATTATTATTAAATTTAATTTGAGCACTTTAATGTAACGACATATAACTTCAAGAAAAGAAGAAACATCGAATGATATTGTTATATCATTATTGTACATAAACTATCGACGATCTAAGAAATACTAGTCGTTTGATAAGACCGAAGTCTTAATTCCTATGAACATTCTTTGTGTAGAGTGGAAAACATTACGACATTGACAAACCTTTCTTATTATTTGTAAAGCTAAGAGCTTTGTTCATTTAATATGTTAGAGGAAATACCTTTTGATAGAAGATTATTCAAATATTTGGCTAGGAATTCAAAGCCAGTTTATCCCGGTCAAGATTGAATTCTATCTGACATTATAAATAACATGTGTGTTATTTTATCCTATTTGTGTAACATCACGTCATTTGTGGACATGATATTACAACGATAAACAATTGATAGCTTGACAAGTGAGATGAAACAGGAGTATTATTTTTATTACATGTATTTGCGACAGACGAGTTAACAGTTAATTATCTTGTTGTGGAGTAAACTTTAGGAGGTTAATCACGACTGTCTAATATCGTTCATTACAATTGGAAGTTTCGTTTAAAAAACTTACGCATGTATAATTATAGTCCAGTAGTCATGTGCAATGATACTGAAGGTCATGCCAGTATTTGAGAGAAGTTCCTACATAAGATATGTTAATAACAATTAATCCCTTTTGGTTATTGTTTAGCATAGTAGATGATAATTGTTTATGCAATATATATTGTTATATGAGGATTTGTAGTGCTATGGAGTGCTCATGCGAGGGAAATCCGCATTTTAAGGAAGTCAAAGTATTGTTGTTCTTTGATAAAAGGGCATGTATCGTGATAAGATCCGTTGTATACAAGTAGTCCAGTTCTTGTGAATTAACGATTTAGCTGCGTTAACAGGAGGGTTTCAGCGGAAATGCAACTTGAGAAAGATTGTCTACTCACGTCTATAATACAATTATTAAATTTTATTATACCCGAAGTTATGTAATTACGTACAGTTTACCTTAATTAGTCGACTGTATTATACCGATAATATAACGAAACCTATATAAGACGATGTGTAAGCAGTATATTAAAACTACAGAACGTTAGAGAAGGATGGTTATGTGAAAAACCAGTATATATATTTAGTTAAGAATTATATTGTAACCGAGAAGTTAGAATCTCGAAAGTGTCGCTTTAGCAACACTAGATAATGGATATTATTATAAACATATTACATGTAAATAATTTTTGTGGAAATGATTTAATTAGTTAAATAATTTAATAGGATTTATTAATCAATTGTTTTGGAATAGCGTGTGTTTTATGAGCGGATGTCTTTGGTGTGTATGTTTATTCATTGTTAAGAGCATATGTGGAACCGAATTGGTCTAGAACAATTGCGGAGTGCGAATGAAAGAGTGTATAAAAAATTTTGAATGATTGTTTAAGAAACAAAGTAGTTATGAGAACTTTTGTAAGATATAAATGTTAATTTTTACGTATTTTATAAATGCACACACAAGCAGTCTCTGTGGGCTAGCGAGAATGATTCACCGTTAGCATTGGAGAGCGATGATATAATATGAACAGGTGTAGACCCACCGCCTTGTATTTATTGTATAAACCAGTTTCGAGTACGGCGTGGTGCCGGTGTTTCATTGATGAAACAACGTTACTACACGTGCGTTCTGCAAACGCAGGCTTGTGAATGAAACCATGTGTCTGGAATGCCATTAAGAGACTTCATTAAACGTTTTTATTTTTACGCAGTGTTGGCCTAGAACAAGCCAAGATTTATACTCATAATTTTTAATACAGCATTGTAGTAAGATGTAGAGTTGAAAGGAGGTGTGAATGATTGCGTGTTTATTTATTTTAATGTCTATTGTTAAATTCGTTTATTGTTATTTTGTTTATAGTAGATTAGTTTACCCTATAGTTAATAAATTTTGTTCGGATTGTTTTACATTGTTATTTGAGTGTGATTCATTTTAAATATAAGGAGTAGAGTATTGTGGATGTGGTGTAGGCGAAGCTGAATACCCAGTCCCCGAGAAGTAAGTAAAGGTGAGTGCCCCGTGTAGTTGGTTGTTGATCCACAATATTCTTGTAACTGCTGTCTTTAAATCCCTAAAGGCCGTGTTGGAAGCGATTTCTAATGTTGTATATGCCGGTGCAGTTAGAAATAGGCAATCCAGCGGGGGCAATGGATATTCCAACAGGATCCTTTCCGGATTATCGGGTACAGTACCATGTCAGTGACATGATGTCACATTCCCACAATCCCATACCAGGTTTTTTTTTATTTTTACATATTGTATCCTTATACCATTGAATGCCAAGGTATTTTCCTATTTGTTACGTATTGTTATTGTATTATTGTTATTGTAAACATTTTCATCCTCATCTTGTATAAATACTGTTCCACCCCTACCCCACCTGAGCGCACACTACTATGCTACAAATACGACACCGAGGTACACACACAACCACACTTTCCACACGATGACTCATCCACGCGACCAGGACCAGGACCAAAAGAAGAAAAGAAGAAAATAAGAGGAAAAAGGACAGGAGAAGGACCCAGGAGAAGAAGGAAATACCACCCTACTTCTAATTCAATCTGCGCGGACGCAAATTTAAACAGGAATGAGAATTTTTATACCTGGAGATTCCATAGGAAACTCCCAGATACATCTTATAAACTATCCATAGCTACATCCACAAATACATCTACAAACCACCCCCATATCAGCCACCCCAATCACACCCACTTCGCCCCCAATCTCACACCCCAAGCTGTAAATCAAGCAACAGCTACAACAATTCACTTTACCCCAGCTAAAACATTTTATAACAAGTTGGTTGCAGGCATGCACCAATTCTTGCTTAAGCATTACGACATTAACCACAACATGAACAGAAGGTAGTAAGTAGGGCGGCGGTGTGTCAATTAACCGCAGTCAGCACACCAGCGCATATAAATCAATCCACCCCTCTGAGGAAGATTGTCTTTTACACCGTGGTGCTGTCCGATTGCCGATCGACGCCAGAGTACCCAGGTGAGTGTGAACTCTGGTCTCCCACACAAGTTAATTCCTTGCCCATCGCCTTACCCATTCGAATTGTACCGCTGCATCCACTTTAGTGAGCTATCGCTACATTTAGTGAAGCCAGTGCAATATTAGCACGCCCTACATTAAACAAGCACATTTACTATCCTTGATTGTTCGTCTTGTTGTTGACGGCCTGATCCCCACAAACACTTTATAATTCACCTGCTTATTTGTAGATCGCTGCGCAATCGCTATCAGTTTGATTATCGACACTGACATTGCCCTTCACTCATGCTAGTGTGTACACTCTGCTATATTGCACTATAAGCAGTTCGCCAACTCTGCCCATCGCGCGCCTTACTCACTACTTATTAAACGTTACCTCTGAGGAAACACCCCTTTATTTTGATCGTTATTTCTTAGAACTTCGTCCACCTCCCCGATACACTCAGACTCTCTATTCCTTGCGGAGCTTAGACCAGCCCTCCAAATCATCCTACCAGGCTCGACTTGATCGCGCGTGCCCTAGAGACACGCCACCCTACACACATCCCCTAGTTCTACCCTCATAAAGGGTAAAACCAACGAGCTTAAACATTACTATAGAGAGGCAGGAGAGCCGACAGACTGAAGCTACTTGAAACAGCGTCCGCCATTTCCTCTGAAGTCAAAGGAAAAGGGGAGGAGCTATGACATATGTTGCAGTATCAGGGCAGGGCATGCCGGAACATTAATAAGAAACATATTTACTACAAATTATGAAGTCCAACCACTTCTTAAACATTCAGAATAGTTTCAGGTTATAACAATAGTGCTGTAGGCTATTTACACTGCATAACCCTTAAATATAATCAGCTTTGTTAAAACTTGTCTCACTTGCCTCTGATTCGAGAGGACTTTTCTCAGAGTGCATGATATACTGTGCAAGTTAAGTAATACTTCAGTATAATTATGCCTTTTCAGCTTCACATAATGCGATTCTTCACATGGTTCTACTGCAGTGAATAGGTGTTCAAAAGAAGAGAACAAACAACAGTTCAACATTGTAAATAGGCCTACCTTGGTCTCTACTTTGAGCAAGATATTTTTGCAGTTTTTGTCCAAGATATGAATATTACTCCTGAAAACACATTCTGCTGTCTTACACAAATATTTCAAGTCATCGGATGATTTATACAATGAGTTGCCCACATCTTTGCACTTTATGAGACCACATTTTGCGTCATTAGGCCTACTCATTGTCAGTCGAACATGTAAGCATTCCACACATTTGATTTACTTCGACACATTTCCGACAACACTACCTGCAACATATTCTACTACTTGATCACTGAAAATGGAAAGGGTTTCAAAACACTCTACATACGGTTTTCAAGTTCACTTAGGCCTACGTCAACATTAATTACAATAGGCTGCATAATGGGAGGACTTAGGATTAGACTATAATCAGTCTTCACATTAGCTTTAGGGGAAGGATCAATTTGATCAATTAAGCATTTCCTGTATGCAGCTTTGAATTCTAAGGCATTGGGATTGTTTCTATTCCCACCCCTACTTCTCAAACAAGAAAAGAACAATTCTGAATGGTCTTGACTTAACTAACGAGTAAGCATACATTTTAGAATTGAACCTGATTCCCAAAGACAAGTTTCTGCAAGGCCCTTAACGCTCAAAAGGTCCAAGATCAATCCACTAACAGCAATTATTTTAGAAGAGTTGTGTAAAGAAGTGCCATCAGTAAGTCTCAGATCTTTTAAATAGTCTATACATTTATCTATATTCTGACATGTCACAGCTTTATTTGACCTCCTGATAGGTGATTTTGTCCCTTTGTCCCTTCACTGAATTTTTCCCTCCAACGAGTAATGTTTAAGCTCGTTGCATCAGCTGACTGAATGTTTTGACTCGATGACTCCAGAAAACATGGCGGACGTTCTTACCAATATCTTCCGCTAAGAGCGCTGTGAACGGTACCTTAGCCTCTCTATAGTATCTTTAAAGCTCGTTGGGTAAAACACTCTTGACAGAACAATGTCACCTAAGAAACACTGCTGCCAAACTCAAGACACGGAACCATTGTGGTACCAACACTCTCTTGTATCGCTGAATACTGTTCCCCAATTTGATAAATTGTTTGTTATAGTTGATTGATTTAAGGACTTTGCGACATGTACGAGGCACGTCCAGAAAGTAAGTTCCCTTTGGTAATAAAATTAAATTGTGTACAGATACAGAAAAAATATTTATTGCACAACATTCTACACCACTTAAACTACTGTTCCACATAACTGCCGAAATTTTGCAGGCATTTGTCATAGCGTGGCACAAGATTTTGGATACCTTCTTCATAGAAGTTTGCCGCCTGTGTCTTCAACCAGTTGGAAACATCTTCTTTCAGCTCGTCATCATTGTTGAAGTGTTAACCGCCTAGGAAAGACTTGAGATGTGTGAACAGATGAAAGTCGCTAGGAGCGAGGTCAGGGCTGTACGGAGGGTGGTCAAACACGTCCCAGCCAAATCCCTGTATGAGTTTTCGTCACATTTGCAGTGTGTGGTCGTGAGTTGTCGTGAAGAAAAACAATACCTTTTGACAGCAACCCTCGGCGCTTATTCTGTATTGCGCGGCGCAATTTCCTAAGTGTCTCGCAGTAAGCATCTGCGTTGATTGTTTGACCACGCGGTAAGAAATCAATAAGTAAGATGCCTTTCCAGTCCCAGAACACTGTGCACATCATTTTCCGAGATGTCAAGATTTGTTTCGGCTTAACCTTTGCTGGGGATGAAGTGTGCCTCCATTCCATTGATTGCCGCTTACTTTCAGGGGTGTCGTAAGAAACCCAAGTTTCATCTCCTGTGACTATCTGTGTCAGAAATTCTTCATCACCTTCATTGTAACGGGTCAAAAACTGATGTGCACTACCCATCCGTTTTGTTTTGTGTTGCTCCGTAAGAATCTTTGGTACCCAACGTCGGCAGAGTTTACAAAAGTTCCGTTTTTCGGTAACAATTTCATGAATTAGTGATCGTGAGATTTGGGGAAATTCCATAGCGAGAGCACTAATTGTAAACCTGCGGTTTTCCCGGATCTTGTCATCAATCGTGTGAACCAGTTCTTCTGTAACCAAAGATGGACGCCCACTTCGTTCTTCATCGTGCACTTCACTACGTCCTTCATTGAACTGTCGGACCCATCTTCTCACCATTGAATCACTCATCGCATTTTGTCCATACACTTCGTAAATTTGCCGAAAAATTTCAATTGGTTTCACTTTCCTAGCATTCAGAAAGCGAATCACAGATCTGATTTCACAAGCGGCGGTATTTTCAATCAACACCGACATTGTACGAGTAAACATGCACAACAACGCGTACGTGGCTGACAGCACTCTCCAAATGGCGCACGTTTCTCCTCCTTGATACAGAGCGTCTACCGCGCATATGCGGAACTGCGCTGCAGCGGAACGTACAACTACTGTCGACCAAAGTATTATGTGTACTCGAGTTTGAAGGTTGTTTGTGAAGTAACCAATAGACCTACATAAAATCCAATAACATCATCATTTTCGTCGTTCTATTTTACGTTAGCTCATGTAGGTTTGGAATTTTTTATTTATATTTTAATATTTTTTGTCGCAGTTGGAACACAAAAAGTGCACGTTTTTAAGCGTGTTTCAACCATGCGTCACATTTAAGAATTATTATCTCAAAGACCCGTCATCAGATCGAATCCAAATTTTAACACAATATACATTGGAATGTTGTATACCTGATTTATTAATTTCAAAATGTTGCGTGTCCAAGAAAAAAAAGTTGTTATCATTTTTGGAAGGTAACTTTTTCTCGGCTCGGGGTGGTTGGAAAATGTAGTTCTTAGTTGCGATGTAATCCTTATACATCAAAAAGTTATGCTGTATGACTGTGAAATACGTAAATTAACTCAATTATTTTATATCGGTTTGTATTTGTAGGCGGAAATAACACATCGTTCACCACCTACCCGCTCCGGGAAAGCTGTACAGCGTTGCTGTGATGGAGCCCATCACTTCCGAGCGAGGCACGCCATGATGCGTGATGAGCCCTATTTCGGCAACGCTGTACAGCTTTTCCGGGAGCGGGTAGGTGGTGAACGATGTGTTATTTCCGCCTACAAATACAAACCGTTATAAAATAAGTGAGTTGATTTGCGTATTTCACAGTCATACAGCATAACTTTTTGATGTATAAGGATTACATCGCAACTAAGAACTACATTTTTCAACCACCCCGAGCCGAGAAAAAGTTACCTTACAAAAATGATAACAACTTTTTTTCTTGGACACGCGACATTTTGAAATTAATAAACCAGTTATACAACTTTCCAATGTATATTGTGTTAAAATTTGGATTCAATCTGATGACGGGTTTTTGAGATAATAATTCTTAAATGTGACGCATGGTTGAAACACGCTTAAAAACGTGCACTTTTTGTGCTCCAACTGCGACAAAAAATATTAAAATATAAATTAAAAATTCCAAACCTATATGAGCTAACGTGCAATAGAACGATGAAAATGATGATGTTATTGTATTTTATGTAGGTCTATTGGTTACTTCACAAACAACCTTCAAACTCGAGTGCACATAATACTTTGGTCGACAGTAGTTGAAGACACAGGCGGCACACGTCTATGAAGAAGGTATACAAAAACTCGTGCCACGCTACGACAAATGCCTGCAACATTTCGGCAGTTATGTGGAAATGTAGGTTAAGGGTTGTAGAATTTTGTGCAATCAATAATTTTTCTGTATCTGTACACAATTTAATGTTATTACCAAACGGAACTTACTTTCTGGACGTACTTCGTATTATAAAATAAATCAATCAATCAAACCTCGACAGGTTTCTGGAAATCCAGACCTGGAAAGGTTGGGCCAAATGTCATTATTACTATTATTATCGCTGTGGCTCAGTTTATTGCGGACTTTGAGAGACGTGAGCTCGATCTTTTCTGCGTGGTTTTCCATTTACAACTCCAAGCAAATGCTAGGACGGTACTATTTAATAGGTCACTACCACTTCCTTCCGAAGCCTTGCCTAGTTTCATTCTCCTTCACTGTCCGGTTCTGTGGCTAAATGGTTAGCGCGCTAGGCTTTGGCCCGAAGTGCCCCGGGTTTGATGCCTGGCCGAGCCATCAGGAATGTTAATATCCTGGGGTTAATTCCCGTGGATTGGGGACTGGGTGTATGTGACATCCTTATCATCACTTCTTCCTCATTTCAACGCACAGGTCGCCCATGGGCTCAACTAGAAAGACCTGCACTATGCTTCTCTGGAGGCCACACGATGATTATTATTCTTCTTCACTCATTTCATCTCTTATTAACTCCTCTCATGAGGTTCGGGTTAGTTAGGGCGTCTGGCCGTAAAATCACCCTCCCCAAGGAAGAAAGATATCATTACACCCCATCCCCTACCCCGTTGAAACGGGAATAAAAGGAGGTAGACATATATATGGTTATTATTATTATCATCATCATTCCTTAACGTAGACAATTATGCAAGGCATTTTAAGAGATTCAAGGTTCGAACTCTAGCACTGACAGAGGCCATCATCACTCTCCGTCTAGGCAAATGTCGTAATGGTAACATACTTCAAGTCAGATCATTTCTAGACCACAGTGAACACAGCCAGGCAAACTACCACAGACACCACACAAACACATGTTATTAGGCAAATTACACGATCAAGATTTACCAATTACAACTGCCAAACTTATTTTTGGCGGCTCGTGGCGCAGTGGCTAGCATCCTTGAGGTCCGTGTTCGATTACCAGCTCTGACAAGAAATTAATTTCTGTCCTGAGGACTGGTGCGGGGACCACTCACCCACGTGAGGCAATGCAGAGAAGAGGTGGGTACGATTACCACCTCAGCCATCCTGGAAGTGGTTTTCCCGCCTAATCCTCACCGTAATTGAACTCATTAATACAGCCATCATACTACCACAGGTTAGCAGACAAAAATACACACACACCCAAGTACACGGGGCTAAATGTCTGCGATGTCCAACCCCTTTATTATAAATAAGGAAAATACTATAACGTATAACACAGGGGCTGATAACCTCACTGTTAAACAACAACGAATCAATCAACGTATGCTACTCTACGTTAGATCATCAAGCTACTATACCCAAGGATTAGGACAAAAGTTATAACTATACCTATGCGTTTAGGAGAAAGTGCGCTGTTTATATGCCTGGGGGTGGAAATGGGAAACTTCGGAAACAATTTTCAGGATGGCCAAGGTGGGATTCATACCCACATTCTACCGATGCCAGCATGGCACGAAATAGCGCGTCACCGTGGTTGAGTTAATTTCCCTCTATGTCATAATTTATCTTTATGTCTTGGGCATATTTTTCGTTGGGATGGTATTCTTTGTGATTTTCATTTATTTCTTGTAGTTAAGGCAGCACTGCCTAGAGGGTGATTACGTTTTTGTGTGTATTGTGTGGTTCAATGTCTGTCCCTACTTAAATTCAAACACGGTGAAACCAAATTAAACAAACTTGCTACAGTAAAACGCACCTCAGTGTCATATTTATATTGCCTCTTTTTATCCTAAAACAAAATGGCAGAAACTCCAATATCAAAACTCAAATGAAATTACGATTAAGCAACTCAAGTTAATTTTGGAAAACTACAAGGTTATCGGGCGAAATATTTTCAAGATGATAGTTGTATGAATCAGTCAAGCTTTATAATACATTACTTATGATCCTAAGAATCATTAACAGCCCTTCTCATTCCGATACTTTTATATAGGGACCCTCTATTTCCAACTTAGAGAATTTATGATCACGAATTTCTTGACATTATAAAACAACAAGCTGTACCCGGCATACATTGCAATGCCATTTAAACGAATTGTTGGCGTTGTAATTAATTTCTTGTAGTGGTTTTGGATACACAATATTTTTTTTCAATTTCCGTTAACTGCCTCTAAACTATCGTAAAATAGATTAACTAACTTAGAAACATTCGTGGGAGCGTGCACAACAACTCGCCAAAGTTTCATCGCAATCGGATGAAAGGCATATGAACGCATACGGATTTCGGTTTGAACGATTCGTGTGCAGCCACTCATTTGTTAAATCTACTCGTGCGCTACCTACTGTGAAATGGATTTACTAAATTAGAAACCTTCACGTAAGTGTACACAACAGCTAATCAATGTTTCATCGCAATCGATGAATTGTATATGAACGCCTACGTGCTTTGGCTGAAACGCTTCGCGCGTCTTCAGTCATCTGTTGCATCTACCCGTGCGC
Source organism: Meconema thalassinum (assembly GCA_946902985.2). Lineage (NCBI taxonomy): Eukaryota > Metazoa > Arthropoda > Insecta > Orthoptera > Tettigoniidae > Meconema > Meconema thalassinum. Next base: position 170,758,350 of record OX336388.2, read on the forward strand.
TACAGTAGTATAGGCGTAGGTATGGGACAGCCAATTAAGTGTGGTCCAAAAGTGACCATTAAAATTCTATTAAAAATAATGGATAAAGTAACCATTAAAATTTTATTTAAAAAAAATAATGGATAAAGTAACCATTAAAATTTTATTTAAAAAAATAATGGATAAAGTGACCTTAAACATCATTAAAAAATTATCGATCAAACATATGGTTACAAGTAACCATTACAAATCTTCCAAACAATTATGGTTACAAGTAACCATAAAATTCAACCATAATATTATGGTTGAAATTAACCATAAAAGGTAAACAATATTTCGTATTACTTTATGGCAGAACGTAACCATAAAAAAACAATTAAAATTATGGTTAAAAATAACCTCTAACTTGCCAGAATTTTTTTCAAAATTCTGGTTAAAAGTAACCATTAAACTTAACAAAAAATTAACCATGATAATTATGGTTAAAGGTAACCATAAAACACAATTAAAAGAATTGCCAGATTTTTTTTCAAAATTCTGGTTAAAAGTAACCATTAAACTTAACAAAAAATTAACGAAGATAATTATGGTTAAAGGTAACCATAAAACACAATTAAAAGAATTGCCAGATTTTTTTTCAAAATTCTGGTTAAAAGTAACCATTAAACTTAACAAACAATTAACCAAGATAATTATGGTTAAAGGTAACCATAAAACAAAATCAGAAGTTATGGTTAACGTATCCATAAAATTACCAATGTTATTTTTAATAAAATATGGTTAAAAGTAACCATAAACATGACTCTAATATATAAATGACAAAGTTATGCTTACCTCCACCTATAAAACGAAACACAAATTGATCCTTCAGATACCTAAAATAATGGCTAAAACAAGGCTAAAATAATGGCTAAATTTCTAATGACTTTTTTCAATGAGAATGGTTAAAATAATGGCTGTAAATTCTGACGACGTTTTTACCAACAATGGATAAAATAATGGACAAAACTACCAGTGACTTAAAAAAAATAATTATGGATAAAATAATGGATTTAAATTTTAATTACTTTTTCGAAAATAATGGCTAAAATAATGGCTAAATTTCTAATGACTTTTTTCAATGAGAATGGTTAAAATAATGGCTAAATTTTTAATTACTTTTTCAATAAGAATGGTTAAAATAATGGCTGTAAATTCTGACGACTTTTTTGCAAATTTGATTTTTCTTATGGCTGTACGCTCTCCATTACATATACCGTTATTTTTATGGCTTTTCTTATGGCTCGAACACCCTCCCCCACTTTTTGGTAAATGCGCCTAAAACCCCCCAGGGTACCCCCTTCGTAAATGTCTCCCCACTTTTTTGAAAAAGGTGACAAAAAAAAACCTAGAGTATGCCTCTCGTTCACAATGACTTTTATAAAACAGTGACGAAATGAAAAAGTGGCTAAATCAAACAGTGACTAAATTAAGAAGTGCCTAAATGAAAAAGTGTCTAAATTTAACAGTGACGTAATCAAAGAGCGCTTAAATGAGAAAGTGAAGAAATGAAACAGTGAGTGAGTTAAGCAGTTTCTGTCCGTTCCACATACTGTGACAGTTGCAAGGGGTTGCATTTTAATAAGCCAAAGCCTCTTACAATAACTTAAAAATAATATGCCAATTTTAAAGGTAACTATACCGTTGAAACTTAAATTTATAAGACATCCTTGTTAAATTTTATATCATTTTATGTATGATTTTGTCGACTTGATTTTCTAATTCTTCGAAGGCTTTACCGATTTCCCGACAATCATCAGCATCTACACATTCTAAGATTGTTAGTTGTAAGTTCTGCAGGGCTCGTTGGTAATGGAAGACTAGACCCTTAAGATGATTAGGAATGTTTATTCTTAGTGGATTAGTGGACGCATCACCCCCCTTTAAAATATTTGTTAAGCTGCAAGCGATGAGTTCCATATTTTAGTAACTGTTTTCATATCTTTAAGTAATATAAAACATTACCCTCAGGATTTTTTTTTTGCAAAACTCCGATTGTAACGGAGAAACCCCTAGGGTGTTTCGAAGCCAGCGCTGGTTTTCTAATTTATCTTCGTCGAAACCCTAGGGGTTTTTTCTACTTCATCCTTCTCCGTTTTTTTTTCTTTCTTATTGCTTTCCACTTTTTCTTTTGAGTGGCCACTCCTCTCCACTTTGCATCTCTCAGAATGCCTCTAATAGACCCTGGAGAGCACTCTCACGTTGTTAAAACTCAGTTATTTTTTTGAATGGATTGAGTGGGATTCGAACCATAGAAAACGGGGCGCCTCCGTTTCTAAGCGAACAAATCTCAACAAACCAGACACTTTAACCTCCTGAGCTACGAGGAAAGCGATTAAAAAGCGTGTATGCGGCCTTATGTGGTGCAATTTCTTATGAGAAGTGCACTACGAAGAGCTTTTATTGTTTGCTAATAGATTGCGCTACACATACTACGTAGTTTCTTGCTTTGCTACTAGTACTTCCGGTGTAACAAGACTAACAGCTGGGTTCTAAGTAATATTTAATTTAGCACATCACTTGCATGCGAGCGAGCGGACGGTACTGAGAGACAGTGATAGCAAGGTTATCTTATCGACTAAGAGTGCATCAAGGCTAACGGAGTTTCCTGGTCAAGTTCACTGATAACTTATTTTTAACTTCTTCCTTCTTCTTCTTCCGCACTGTGCTCAGCCGAAACTATTAGTTTCTTTACTTGCTCTTCTAATTCCATTAATGCCTCACCAATTTCTATACAGTCACTTTCATCACTAACGCGTGCTAAGATCATTAGTTGCAAATTTTGCAGCTTGAGGTAGTAATCGAAGACTATTTTCTTAATACACTCAGGCACATTATTTACTTTGGTGGGTGTATTTGAAACACAACCCCCTTTTAAAATATTTGTCAGGCTGCAAGGCGTTATATTATATTCGGGTTCCATATTTATTAACTGCTTTTTTTTATCTTTAAATAAGAAAATACTGCAAACTTAATTGCCCTTTCAAATTCAACAAATTTAAACTAACTCTTTTTTATTCTTAGTTTTTAAGTTCAATTGAACTTAAAAACTAAACTCTTACTAATTTATTAAAATGAATAACAACTACTTTTATATTTAAAAGTTTTCAGTAACTATTCCATGCTTAGCATCATAGGTTAAATTCTTTTTACCGTACATAATTATATAAGCAAGCGTATTTTCAGGTATATTGGCATTAAATGTTGCTACCTATTTCATACTGGTTTTCTGAGGTGTTACTACATTCCTACGCCGACTTATATTGATAACATAAATAGGACAAGAAGCAATGAACTCTGTGGGGGTTATAACAACATCATACTTCAGCTCAGTTATACGCTTAAAGTCCCTATAAGCATAATAGGCATTTAGATAAGTATTAGGAGGATTGATATTCCACATTTCTTCCGGAAACATTTCGTTTCTTCCGTTTTTCATGTAAATATTTTGAAGCTGAACATGATCAAATTTGGAACTATTCATATCTTGGTTACCTTTTCTATTAGTTTGAAACACAACAAAAATAAAATATGGCAGATCAAACTCCATTGAAATGTAGTAATTAGTAATATCTATTTCAAAATTCCTTTTCCCACTTAGGCCTGAAATTTCTTGAGTTTGAAGGTCAAAGAATGATATAGGTATTCGAGGTTCTTGCAGTATTTTTTCTCTCAGTTCAAGCTCATAATTTGGTTCGTATTTAACAACAGGAATTTTTATCTCCATTGACTTTACAGTAACTTTTCCTTCCTCCGGGAGAGTTCCGGGTGCATTGCCCCCATCGGGATTCTTAATCCACCATTTATACAAAGCATCGTTTGCATTTTGACTCCATGTAAATGTAACAGTTAAATCTCCTTCCCACATAATCTCTTTAAAATCCTTAAAAAAGCCACCAAGAAGACTTAAAGGGTACCTTAACTCATTTGATTTTTTCTGCAATTTACCATTATTAAGAAAATTACCTGAATATATCATTTTATCACTATAAGAGGCTGTTAAATTAAACAGAACCGTTGAAGATATATTTGGATGGTCAATTCGATAGATAGTGTGTCCTCGTTTTTTCACGGTTACAGTGCTCCAAAATTGAGTGGGGTAATTGTCAATTAGCTTTACATTTGACTTTCCTTCATAGTGAGTGTAATCAGTTCCATCAGCATGAGTTACATCGAAAGTAATATACAGGTGCGCATTATTATCAATCCAACCATCACCAACTTTAATATCTATTTCCACGTCCTTGTTTGGCAAATTTAAATTGTTTTTAGTCTTTTCATTTACAGGAAAAGACTGCCACTGGTAACTTTCTACTTTGTTCATTTATTATAAGAAAAATAATAGAAAATTAAATGAAGAGGAAATAATTAACTCATCTCTACAATTACAGTAACCGTTGTGCCGTTGAAATCTATTACTTCGTCATTTTCATTGGTCACAGTAATTTTTAAATTCTGAATTTTATCGAAAACTGGGCAAAATACAGGATAATTCGGCTCATAAATTATTGGAGCACTAAATTCTAGGGCTGGTTTAAATGATGCAATAATATTCGTTTCACGGTGAAAATGCTCAGAGTCTTTTACAAACATTCCATCCGCTAAATTGAAATGAACGCGGATATTTTCGAACGGAATTATTTTAGGTAAGTTCCGAGCAAGTGTTTTGGTTTTTGGTTCTACAATTTGATTATTAAAACCTAAAACTGAACCAATACTTTCTTCTTGGTCAAAATATATTTTATAATCACTAATTATTTCCAATCTGTTTAGAATTTTATTTTGTTCAATACTAATCTTAGGTTCTTGACTTTGAATAGCTTTTTGTAAATTTTCTACATTATATTGACCTGGTGGAATAAACATTTCAGTTATCGTGCCTGATACTTTTTCATAGTGTACTTTATTGTTTTTTGTTGTAATATTTGGTGTTAGGAAGGTTGAGTAAAACCCTATTAATCCAACTTTTCTAAATTCATCTCGCAATGGAACATTTAACCTTTTCTCTAAAACCGAAGTTTTACCACTTAGTTCAAAAATTCTCTTCATTTATTAATTCATTCATTAATTAATAAAATAAACGAAAATGAGTAAACGAAATGTTGTAGATTGGGACCCACAAGTAAGACTTGTAGAAAAGCAAGTAAAGAACAAACTTGGCAAATTATTACCGAATTCCATTCGTTGTGCTATAATAGGCCCCAGTAATTGTGGTAAAACAACCTTAATGATAGACAATTATATTTTGGCACCTGGATGGTTAAACTGGGAAAAAATAAGCAACCTTTACATCTTCTCTAAAAGTTTAGATCAATCTAAGTATCAACAGTTTATGGAATAATGTAATAAAATCGAAGAGAAGTTAGGAAAGTCCATTGCACAATTTATTCATGACGATGAAAGCATAATGCCCCTGGATAAATGTGAAGATAGGTCAGTTGTAATTTTCGACGATTTCATACTGGAAAACCAAGACATAGTTCGAGAATATTTTACACGAGGAAGACATAAAGGGATTGACTGTTTTTACTTAGCTCAAACGTATTCAAAAATACCAAAACAATTAGTTCGTGATAACATAAATTTCTTAAACATATTTAGGCAAGATAATACCAATTTAAATCATATTTATCAAGAATTTGTTGGTGGCGATATGAAATTTGAAGACTTTAAGAATATTTGCAGCAAATGTTGGAATGAGGAGTTTGGTTTTATTACTATTGATATGAATCGCAAAGCTAACGATGGTAAATATAGGAATAAAATTAAAACGTTTCTAAATGTTGGGTAACTACTCCAGGGGTATTGGCAGGTTTTAGGTTGAGTATTCTAACACCAACATTGTTAGCGTACAACGTCAGCGTCAAGGTACAACGTTAACGTACAGCGTTAACGTACAGCGTACAACGTCAGCGTTAACGTTCAGCGTTAACGTTCAGCGTTAACGTCAGCGTACAACGTACAGCGTCAATGTCAGCGTCAAATGTCAAACGTCAATGTTAGCATCAAACGTCATTTTTTAAAATTTCACCTATAATAAAGATGTTTGTGAAATACGATCATAAGGTAGTTCAACAAGCAAGAAGGAATAGGAAGAAATTTGAAGAATTAAAAGACGAATTTCGAATATGGAAGAAGCAGCATATAACGGAATACGAGAAGCATAAAAAAGAAGATCAACCTGTTATCGATGCTGTTAATGTTTTAGGCAACAAGTTAAATGACATCAGTGAAAATGTTATTAAAGCTATAGAAGAAAATAGAGAAGTGGAGAAACAATTAATTCCTTACAGAATTGACTACAAAGAAGACTTTCCTTCAGATTCCGAAGGTTCCCATTTCTTGGATGAATATGATGTCACTGATGAGCAAAAAGAAGCTTTAAAATCGGCAAGAAAGGTCAGAAAGAATTTAGAGTCACAACTTCAGAAAGAAAAAGGGAGGAGTTTATTTCAAGAGGCCGATGAAGAGTATGATAAAAGTGAAGAAAATGTTAAGAGGAAAGGCATAACTTATTATTCTACGGTCCACTTAGGGGTAATAATTTCAAAATATTTACCTAGAAGTAGTGACCCTAAATTTGGAATAAGGTATGATAAGAACTATCAGGGTTATTATATAGGTGACTCAAAAGTTGAATTCAGTAATGACGATATTATAATTAAGGGTAAGAATTTTAAAGCTACAAAGGGTTTAATGCTATTTTTAACCATAAATGATATACCTAACGATGATGAGTATACAGACGAAGACCGCAGCACATATAAGACTATTTTAAAAATTACAAATGCTATGTATCAAAACAATGACCCAAATAGCACTAAACCTAAAAGCAGTGTTGGCAAAAAATATAATACATTGATAAAGGATATATGGCTTTCAGAAAAAGTTAGTAGAAAAGAAAGAGCTGCATCTCTAACCACTCCTCCTAAATCAGGATTTGGTTTTGTAAAAAAATATTCAAAAGGACCGATTGAATATGTGTGGATGGATGATGTAAGGGAATTAATAGACAGATTAATGGTAATTCATGGCGAAGAAAATGCTGGAAACAACGTCTATCACAATGAAAAGGTTGGAATAACGAAGATGCTTACGAGTAAGTTTAATGACTTCATTGTTAATAATCCTAAAGGTATTCCATATCTAATTAGGTTTTTAAATAACATTCCCCATACATTCTGGGAATCTGAAAAACATGGTAAAGGATTAGTTAATTGGATGATTAATAAAATAGGTGAAAATAATATTGACTTAACACTCCCGGGATATAAATTTTGTGGTCCTGGTAATCCATTAGACAAGCAACTAGCCGAAGGTGTTCAGGGTTCCAACCCATTAGACGAAGCATGTAAATTACATAATATAGCATACCGCGACCATACAAAATTAGAGCACAGACATCAAGCAGATAAAGAATTACAAAAGGCTGCAAAAGAGAGAATCTTCAGTAAAGATGCTAACTTGAGTGAGAGACTAGCAGCTACAGCCGTTACTGGAATAATGTATGGAAAAAGAAAAATGGGAATGGGGTTAGATGAAAATGGTTGGGGCGTCTGAGTATAAATTTGTAAAATTTTTGTTTATAATTTTTTTCATTAAATAAATGAAAGGATTTAGTATTGATTACAACGTTTCCCAAAAAGGGAAACTAAAACCCAAAGCTATTAAAATAAAACTCTCCAACGAAGATCTGAAAAAGCATGACTATCTAGATGAGTACTTGACAGATACACAAAAGAAGCAGAAAGCAAGAAAAATTCAAAAAGGTGGTAGCTTACTTATAACTTTGTCCATTCCAATTGTAAAGAAAATATTCGAATATCTCAGTAGGAAGAAAGAAGGTTCTGGAATTAATGAACACCAAGGAGGATTTTTGTCATTAATATTAGCTGCATTGGGTGCCATTGGTTCGCTGGCAGGTGGCGCTGCAGCCATTACAAGCGCTGTTCATAAAAAGCAAAAAGAAAATGCGGAATTGGCTGAACAAATTAGACATAATCTGGTGATCGAAAAAAAGACTGGACAAGGTTGTTTGGGAATAACTAAAATTTAAAAAAAAGAGAAATTTCATCGATATTGAGTGATATACTTTCCAACTATAAGCACCCTTTAAGTAATTTCGATATACTTAAAATAATACACGAAATGAACATAAAGCATTTTCGAAATGTTTTTATGATTGATGAATTGCCTACAAAACCTAATGATTGTGAATCAGGAATTGTAAACTTGGATACGTCGGATCATGCAGGTACTCATTGGATTTGTTACTTTAAAAAGGGTAATCAAAAAATCGTCTTTGACTCATTTGGTGGAGATGTTCCTGAAAAACTAGTAAATTATTTGGGAGCTAGCAACCTATTTTATAACGCCGAAAGAATTCAAATGTTTGATGAATATATATGTGGTCATTTATGTGTCCTTGTTTTAAAGTTGTTTTCAAATTGGGGTTCCCCTAATCCCGCTCATTTTAACGAAATTATAGATTTAATAAATGGACATATTTGGAAATAAAATTATAAACGGAGAGAGTAGTTCATTAAATATTAAAGCTATCACAAAGGATGATTTAGAAAAACGATTTTCAAGGCTAGTTACGGCTCTAAATAAACGCCTTAGTGAGCTTTTTTTTGTTTCAAAAACATGGATTGATTTTCAAGGTAAAAGGATAGCGAATATTGAAGATCCAATCAACAATAAAGATGTCGTTAATAAGCAATATCTCTTAGAAAAGCTCAAACCATTTACTACTGAAGGGGATTTTCCTAAAGATAACTACTTCACGAAAGAAGAAATAGAAAAATTGTTCTCGGAATATGCCACTACTTGTCTTGCACCAGTATCAACATTAACAGAAGAGATTGACAACTTAGAAAGAAAGGTGTTTGATAGGATAATATTACAAAAGGACCTTTTTGCAGAGAAAGATAAAATTAAGCATATTTTTACATACAACGCAACGATTAGGAAAGTATTTGTTCGTATCGTAGACCCAGATAAAGTATTTACTTCATATACAGATGACGCTATTAAAACAGTATTAGACGTTTATATTGCACGTTCCAAAGAAGAAAAAATTATGGTAGATACTAGTAAACCCTTCAACGTTAAATCTGGTGATGCTTTATGCTTTAAAAATAAAATGGGCAGCGTAATTTTAAAACTTCCAATAAATGTTAGTGTGACGATGTTTGGTGAAGTAATACTTGATGCATATGAACCTCATCCTGATGAATCGGTCGAATAACACTAATGTTAAAATGTTTTAGTTTTTAATGGAGAAAATATCCATTAAAAACAGTCTAATGTAACAGGTTTTTATACAACATCTCTATTGTTCCTTTAAGAAGATCAGGAGTAAATGGAATATTGAAATGGTTTCCCGAATAGCTAATTTTTATTTGTTCTTTCATAAGCACATACAACCTTACGCTATTAGGATCATTATATTTTTCATAAACTATTTCACAATCGGGGTGCCGCCTGCATATTTTTTTGATTGCTTGATTCACCTGTTGTCTCTGCGCCCTTATTGCATAGTACCTGTACTTTTCGTTTGGTTCATGCTTATCTATAATAAGCAGACAATTATTCTTACTAGTTTTAAGTGCAAGAGGTGTGGCTAATGGGGTAAGAGATTCGTTTTCTGCTTCCTTTATTTGAAGTTTCTGCATTAACCCAACTAGTTGGTTCTTATATTCTTCTTTAATTTTGTATTCTCCGTACTTTCGAATTGATGGAAGGACTTCTTTCGTTACCCATTTCTTAAATTTTTTAGCTTCCTCTTTTTAGATGATAAAATAAGCGAATACAACCCAGATTCATTAATAAATATGGTTTGAGGATGTGTATTTTTTAACCCCGCCAAAACGGCGGGGTTATTTAAGGTATCGAATGTACCTTTGTCTTCAATAGCAACGTGTTTTCGAATTGCTTTATCTGTATCTCTATACTCCAATATTAAAGCAATATCTTTAGCTTTAAACCATGAATCGTTATTTTCATCAATAGCAATAACCACTTGTTTGCTATTATAGACAAGTTTGCTGTTCAGAATATCGGTAATTGATTCCATTTATTATACATAAAATATAAATATAAATATAAAAAAGTTAATTTCCTCAACAAAGGGTAGACCCTTGTTTCTTGTAAGATAGTTTGCGTTCTTCAATGTTGGGTGTCTGAGTAAAACCAATGCTTATTTTATAATTAATTTTAATTAATTAATTAATTAATTAATTAATTAGTTAATAAATGAATAATCACATTTGGTGTTTAAAGTGCAAAACGTTTACTCAAACTCTGCATCCTCACACCCTTTCGACAAAAAATGGTCGAACTAGAATCGAAGGTTTATGTTCCGAGTGTGGGAGTAAGAAAAGCAGGTTTGAAAAAAAAAGTTAATGAGAGTGTAGAAATAGGGGGTTCTACCAAAAATAGAGAACCACCCGTTAGCATTCGGGAGGAAATTATAAACGAAATTCATAAACCCATGAGGAAGAATTTTCCGAGAAGGAGGGTTACAACTCACGGCATTGATGACATTTGGCAAGCGGATTTGGTAGAAATGGACTCTGGAAAAATAAAGGGGATATCGAAGCTTAATAAAGGCTACAAGTATTTGTTAACAGTCATTGATGTATTTTCAAAGTATGCCTGGGGTGTACCAGTCAAAGATAAAACGGGTAAAAGTGTTGCTGAAGCGTTTGATGGTATTTTAAAAAACAGAAAATCCAAAAATCTTCAAACAGACAACGGTAAAGAATTTTACAATAAAGAATTTTCAAAATTGATGAAAACATTTAATATCAATCATTATTCGACTTTTACTGAAGTAAAAGCTTCAGTTGTAGAACGATTCAATAGGACCTTAAAAGAGAAAATGTGGAAGCAGTTTGATATTCAAGGAAACTACTGCTGGGTTGGCATTTTACCAAAGTTAATTAATGGCTACAATAATACGACGCACACAAATATAAATATGAAGCCAAAAAACGTAAACAAAGCTAATGAAGAACATTTGTTGAAAACTGTTTACACTGTAAGCGTAGGAGCGGAAGAAAAAGCGAAATTTAAAGTTGGCGATCAAGTCAGAATTAGTAAACTAAAAGGTATATTCGAAAAAGGATACACAGGAAATTGGTCGACTGAAATATTTGAAATAAAATATATCGTTTATTCCGACCCTATTACGTACAAATTGAAAGATGTAAATGCGGAAGAAATAAAGGGGAACTTTTATGAGCAAGAATTACAGAAAACAAAGTATCCAGAGGCATATCTTGTTGAAAAAGTTTTAAGAAAGAAAGGAAATCGGGTATATGTCAAATGGTTGGGTTTTGATAATTCTCACAATAGCTGGGTTAATAAAGAAAATGTTATATTATAATATTTCTGTATAAATAAATGGACGCCCGAGTAAAGCGAATAACCCTTTCTTTCTTCCTGTTTTTACTACATCCTACTGAAGATGTAGAAGTATTTATAAATCAGTTGTCTGAGGATAGTATAGATTATCTTTTTGAACTTAATGGTAATGACATAGATAGCTGTTACAATTTTCATAAAGCTACGAAGGAATCCTTAATTTTACGTTAATTTAGGTATTTGATTTTAATGGTTAGTAACCATTAAAACCATAAATTTTAAGTAGAAAATGTATCGGGGTGTGGGCCTTTTTAAGAAAATTCAAGATTGTGCGCTTTGTTACAACCATTAACTTCTTTTGTGCCGTGGTATACCATTTTCAACCCTGTCATTTTCTGTATTCCATCTTCCCAATTTAGTACCTTCGCATATCTATCGGGTAATATAACCTTAAATTCACTATCAAGTTCTAGAAAAGTTTTATTTCCATATTTTGTATTTATGCCTTCTACATTCGTTATAAGGTATTCGTTCCCTATTTCTAACTCACTGAGCTTTTTAAACGTCTTTTGTTCGTTAATGCTATTGAGCTTTTTGAGAAATTGTTTCTTTTCCATTTATTACCTATAAAAATTATTTAAATTTTTTAAATATTTAATATAATTATTTTATTTCCTCTAGTTGAGCTACATTATTTTTCAAACTCTTTATTACTTCCATAAACGAAGATGACCTTTTTGGACAGTCTATGCCAATCATTGAAAGATCAAATTTTTGAGCTTTAACCAAAGAATTCGTGAATTCATTGTATTGATATACTTGTCTACCTTTAAAAAAATACAGCATTCCGTTAATATATCTAAAGGCTGAATCCATTGCAGGCGGTAAACCAGGAAAACGTCTTGATAATATGCCATGTTGCTTGGGTTTAAAGCTGCATTCGTCTATTTCCGAAAAGAAAGCGTCATTGTAAAAAATATAAGTGTGGCCTGAGTAAGTGTTTAACAACGCATGAATTATTGTATCTGGTCTGATGTTCCACATGGACATGGCTTTTGGATAACCATTTACCAATATTAAGCTCGGATAATCCATCATGTAGATTTTGTTGGCAATAATCATAACAATCTCACCAGAGGGTCTTTGATAAACGGCTGCAATAGTTTTAAAATCTTGAGGTAAGAAGGTTAACCAATCTGTAATAAACTGTGATCGTTTGTTTTTTAAGGCTGTTGAGTTATCAAGATCTAAAAGCCAAAACCATTTTTCATAAAAGACATACATTAACTGATTAACAATTAAAATAGTGTTAACATTCAAATCACATAAATTGGGCTCTGGCTTTGGTGTATCTGGAGTTGGTGTTTTATCTGGTACGTTAGGCTCTGTGGCTTTACCATATAAACTTTGAATAGCTAAAATGTCATCTTGATGTAGCTCTATTTGATTGTTAGCGTATGCATACATAATAGCATCTGGATTGATTGAATGGGAAATACCTAAGGCATGGCCTATTTCATGTATCATAACAGAAAGTAAATTTGTTTGATATTGAGGAGTATTAGCATCGGTATTTAAATACCAAGATTCATCTTGATCGATATGAATTTCAATAGGTGAATTAATGCTATTTGGGTAATTTGCATGAGCCAAAACTCCACCTTTTCCATCAAATCCACTGAAACATTGCCCACTTATTTTGTGATTTCTATGAAGGCTACCACGTTTATTTGATATAATTATATCTGGATTCCTCAAATCGTTCTCAAATGAGAGATCTGTATGTTTTTTTCCTAATATCGAAAGCGGCTCTAGCTACACTTTGCATTGCTTGATTAGCTAAAGCATAATGCCATTTTATATTTTTAATATTCCATTTATACTGCCGAGTAGTAAAATTTATATCGTCATCGGTGATACCGCATCGCGATGTATTCATTAATTGTAAAGTACATTCATCTAAATCACCAGTAATATCTAGATTGTAGTACTCTTGGAACAATTTTAAAGCAGATTGGAAAGTTGTTACATTTACTTCTGAAATTTCTTGTTCGTCTATAGTCAAGTATCCAAAATTACGCAGATAGTTGATAGCAAATTGATTCTGATTTTTATGAGATAATATTTCTAATTGAACCTTTGTTAGGGTAACAATTATAATGCAAAATGTAATTATTCTGTTCATTTATTTATATAAATATTTTACTATCATTACTCTCGAGTAATGTCTTATAATTATTTTTATTTAAAAAAATGAAATTTTTAATTAAAAAAAGTTATATAATAAATGGATTTAAAACAAAATATTAAGCGCCAAACAGGTGCAACTGTAAAGGAACTAAGGGTTCTGGCAACGGAACTCAAACTAAAAGGAGTATACAAGATGAAGAAGGCTGCTCTTCTTGAAGCTGTAAGCAGTGCTTGGAGTAATGCCGGAGATAGTGCTTTGTTTACGTATCAAGAATCAGAGCTGCCTAAGAAGAGCGTTCGTGAACTAAAACAAGTCGCCAGAGAAAACAAAATTAAGGGCTACTCAGTAATTCATTCAAAGAAAGGGTTGCTAAATTTGATAGCGAAAGAAAAGGAACGTTTGGACAAAATCAGGCATTTTGGATTTGATCAAGACCTCTTTGAAATTAAGAAGGAACCAAAACCTGTTCAATCTAAGGACTTAAAAATTGTGAAGCAAAAATTGGGCCAAATTTTTCCTTTTAAGAAAAAAATATTTAATGAAACAGTAGCTAAAAAGTCACCTTTCGAAATTCATCAAGGTAATCGTACTGTGCTGATCAAAAAGTTTAACGTATGGCAGACAGCTTATACTATACACATAAAAGATTTGCAAGGAAAACCAATAGAACAAATGAAAGCGGTCAGAAAAGGTGTGCATGCAGCCATAAAAGAAGTAAGAAAACTAACTGATTTTAAGCCAGGTGATCAAATGAAAGTAGTAGCAGAAAATAATGATTTTTACCATATGATTTCATCAAAAAGAAAAAGAAAAGTTAATGCTTCACATCTACTTGACCAGATTGAAAGAATAATAACATCTAATGAAAATGTAGATATCAACAATACCGCTTTTCACTTCGAGGTTTACAAAATACCCAGAGGAAAAGGAGCAAAGGGTAAGAAAATAATCAATATTGCTAAAGATGTTATGGCTAAAAGAAGCATAAACAAAATAACCAACACCGATAACCTGTGCGGGCCAAGAGCAATAATCACAGCCCTAACCTATGAAACTATAAATATACTTGACAGGAAATTAACTGATAATGAAATTACCTACATTAGGAAAGGACGTGGCCTGCAGGAAGAATTAGCAAAAGAGTTATGCACAAGATTCGGAATGAACTGTGAAGGTGGGTTTAGTTTAGACGATATTAGAAGTGTTGCATATCTCTTGAATGTTCGGATTAAAGTTGTTTCGGCTGCCCATTTTAACAAGGTAATCCAGGCCTCAGGTGTAAATGACGCGATAACAATTTATTTGTACTTGCATAACGACCATTATGATTCCATTAATAATATACGAGGTTTTTATGGAAGTTCATATAACTGCAAAAAATGTGATATACCTTACGATCATCAGGACAAGCACTCGTGTAAAAAAGATGTGTGTAATTTGTGTTTGTGCCCAAAACATGATTTCCCAGAAGGTATGCGACCCCGAGTATACTGTAAAAAGTGCAATAGATATTGTTTTGGTTAAGATTGCGTTGATAACCATGAGAGAGTGTGTGAGGTAGCTTACAAGTGCAAAAAGTGTAATAAGATATGTAACAGAAGTGATAAGCACAATTGTTGGAATTGTAATGATATCGTGAAAAGAGAAGAGCACCAATGTTATATGCAAGGAAAGAAGAACCGTGGGGGATACTGTATGGAAGATTGTATTTGCAATGGAAAGGGTGATAAGCGATATAAATGGTGCACTTACACGGAAAACTACTACTTTTTCGATTACGAAGCTGAACAAGATACCTGAGTACACGTCCCAAACTTTGTATCCGTTTATGACTTTAATGGTGTTAGGCGGGCTTTCCTAAAAAATGACGAATTTTGTCAGTGGCTAATATCAGACAACCACAAAGGTTTTACGTGTATAGCACACAATGCAAAAGGTTATGATGCGCATTTTATTTTACAATATTGCGTCAATAATGGCATTAAGCCTAAAACTATTTACCAAGGTTCTAAAATTATGGAGCTCAAAACACCAGCCCTAAGGCTCAGAATAATTGACAGCATAAACTTTATCCAAGGAGGTCTCGCATCCTTTCCCAAAACATTTGAACTAAAAGAACTAAAAAAGGGGTATTTTCCACACTTTTTCAACAAGAAAGAAAATCAAAATTACGTAGGGTCCATTCCAGCTACTAAATACTATGGTGTTGATACAATGAAACCTGATGCTAGAAAAGTATTCTTAGAATGGCACGCTGAGAAAGTGAAAGAAAACTACGTGTTTGACTTTAAGAAAGAATTAGCCGAGTATTGCCATTCTGATGTCGATATATTACGGCGAGGTTGCCTCGCCTTTAGACAGTCATTTTTAGAAATAGCAAATATAGACCCCTTCCAATACATAACTATAGCCAGTGTTTGTATGGCAATTTACAGGTCAAAATTCCTTAAAGAAGACACGATTGCTGTAGTCAAAGAGCAAAAAAAGGAAATGTTCAGTAAGGAGTCTATAGCATGGTTAAGTTCGTTCCCTAATGTTCGACACGCATTAAACGGTGGCGAGGTCACAATTTGTAGAGCCAAAGTCGATGGGTACGACTACAAGACTAAAACTGTGTATCAGTATCACGGTTGTTTTTGGCATGGTTGTCCCGACTGCTACTCAGGCGATACTATCAACAATGTACACACAACATCTCACCCAAGTTTCATCGCTATTGGACGAATGTTATATGAACGCATACGGAACTTGGTTGAAACGCTTCGCGCGTCATCACTCATTTGTTGAATCTACTCGTGCGCTACCTATTGTAAAATGGATTTACTAAGCCAGAAACCTTCCCTGGAGGTTACACAACATATCACCCAAGGTTCGTCGCTATCGCACGAATGGTATATGAACGCGTACGGTACTGTGTTGAAACGATTCGTGCACCGTCGCTCATTTGTTGAATCTGCTTGGGCGCTACGTATTCAACAAGATGTTCAGTTTAGAACATATAGCCTACTTTCTCCTTTATGCATGGGTAAAGTTTTAACTCTTTGTTCCTTTCAAGGAGTATAATTGGATATTGGTTGTAGTAGCTTGTTGGAATTCAACGTGTTATGCGGATATTAAACATGAATATGATGTGCCCTTTGCTAGTGCTACCCCTGTACAAAATTTCATTCAAATCGATTACACCGTGTTGGAATAATTATGGTGAATTGATTTGCACACATACATGGCCTCTATCAGCAAACTATTGGGCTGATTACCTTGTAGTTCAGTCAAAAGATGCTTCCCACAAAAAAGTATGTTGTTGCAAAATTTGGAAGAGATCAAATGATTAGTTTAGGTCGTAATTTGATTTAAGGTTTTAACATTTGGGAAGCCACCATTCCGTTTTCGTCAAGATGGCGGCGATATAAAACATGACACTGAGGTGCCCTTTGCTGGTGCTACCTCTGTGCCAAATTTCGTTCAATTCGGTTTTACCGTGTTTGAAATGATAGGGGGAATAGATTTGCACACATATATGGCCACCATATGCAAACTATTGGACTGATGACCGTATAGCTTGCCTAAAGAACACTTCTCACACAAAGGTATGTTGTTGCAAAATTTGGTAGAGATCTGATGATTACGTTGGTCGTAATTTGATTTAAACTTTTAACATTGGGATGGCCGCCATTACGTTTCCGTCAATATGGCGGCGATGTAAAACATGAAACTGAGTTGCCTTTTGCGAGTGCTACATCTGTACCAAATTTCGTTCAATTCGGTTTAACCGTGTCTGAATAAATAGGGTGAATCGATTTAAACACATACATGGACGTCATCCACAAATTATTGGTCTGATGACCTTGTAGTTTGGTCAAAAGATCCTTCATACATAAAAGTATAATGTTGAAAAATTTGGTAGAGATCAAATTATTGGGTTGGTCGTAATTTGATTTAAGATTTTAACATGTGTGTGGCCGCCATTAGGTTTTCGTCAAGATGGCGGCGATATAAAACATGGCACTGAGGTGCAATTTGCTAGTGCTACCTCCCTACCGAATTTCCTTCAATTCGGTTTGACAGTTTTTTAATTGATAGGGGGAATCGATTTGCACACATACATGGCCGCCATTGACAAATTATTGGGCTGATGACCTTGTAGTTTGGTCAAAGATCCTGCGTATATAAAGGTATAATGTTGCAAAATTTGGTAGAGATCGGATGATTAGGTTAGTCGTAATTTGATTTAAGCTTTGAACATTTGGGCAGCCGCCAATACGTTTCCGTCAAGATGGCGGCGATATAAAACATGACACTGAGGTGCCCTTTGCTAGTGCTACCTTTGTACCAAATTTCGTTCTATTCGGTTTCACCGTGTTCGAATTGATACGGGGGACAGACATTCAGAGTACACACTCTCACACACACACACACACACACACAAACAGACACACAGACAGACACACAATTTTTGGCCCTGTGTTTATCTCATAAGTCTACTTTCGTTTTTTGCACACAAAAAAGTAGGCTAAAAATGGATTTGCTAAGCCAGAAACCTTCCCTGAAGTGTACACAACATCTCACCCAAGTTTCATCGTAATGATATGAATGGTGTATGAACGCATGTGGGACTCCTTTGAAACGAATCGCACATCATTTTGTTGAAGCTACTCGTGCGCTATCTATTGAAAATTGGATTAACTATGCCTATAACTTTCCAGGGAGTGTGCACAATAACTCACCAAAATTTGATCGCAATCGGATGAATGGTTTATGAACGCATAAAAGACGAACAAACGATCATTCTTATTTTATATATATACAAGCTGTACCCAGCATGCATTGCAATGCCAATCAAAGAAAGTGTTGGCGTTGTAATTTTGTTTCTTGAAGTGCTTTCGGATACACAATATGTTTATTTCAATTTCTGTCAACTGCATCTAAACTATCTTAAAATGGATTCATTAATTAAGAAACATTCGTGTGAGCGTGCACAACAACTGACCAAAGTTTCATCGCAATTGGAAAATGGCATATGAACGCATAACGGATTTTCTTAAAACGTTCGTGCGCTGTCACTCATTTGTTGAATCTACTCGTGCGTTACCTACATTGAAATGGATTTACTTAGTTAGATATCTTCACGTAAGCGCACACAACAACACATCAAACTTTCATCGCAATCGATGAACGTATACGGGATTCTGTTGAAACGCTTCGCGCGACATCACCCATTTGTTACATCTACTTGTGCGCTACCCATTGTAAAATGAATTTTAAAAGTCGAAAACCTCCCCTGGCGCGTACACAACAATTCATCAAAGTTTCATCGCAATCGGATGAATGGCATATGAACGCATACGGGATTTTGTTTAAGAGATTCGCGCTCCGTCACCCTTTTGTTGAATCTACTCGTACGCTACCTGTTGTAAAACAGATTTACTAAGCATGAAACCTTCCCTGGAGTGTACTTAACGATTCGCCAAAGTTTCATCGCAATCGGATGAATGGTATATGAACGCACACGGGACTTTTTTGAAACGATTCGCGTGCCGTCGCTCATTTGTTGAATCTTCTCGTGCGCTACCTGTTCTAAGTCAGAACCCTTTCCTGGAGTGTACACAACATTTCATCAAAGTTTCATCGCAATCGGATGAATGGTATATGAAAGAATGCGGAACTTTGTTGAAACGATTCGCGTGCCATCGCTCAGTTGTTGAATCTACTCGTGCGCTACCTATTATAAAGTGGATTACTAAGCCGGTAACCTTCCCTGATGTGTACACAACATATCACCCAAGTTGCATCGCTATCGGACGAATGGTATATGAACGCATACGGGAATAGATTGACACCCATCGCAGTTCATCGCTCATTTGTTGAATCTACTCGTGTGCTACATATTGTAAAATGGATTCTCTAAGCCAGAAACCTTTGCTGGAGTGTACAAAACATCTCACACAAGTTTCATCGCTATCGGACGAGTGGTATATGAACGCATTCGGGACTCTGATGAAACGCTTCGCACATCGTCGCTCATTTGTTGAATCCTCTCATGCGCTACCTATTGTAAAGTTGACTTACTAAGCCGGGAACCTTCCCTGATGTATACACAACATCTCACCCAAGTTACATCGCTATCGGACGAATAGTATAAGAACGCCTACGGGACTTAGTGATTCGCTTCGCACGTCGTCACTCATATGTTGAATCTACTCGTGCACTACCTATTGTAAAATGGATTTACTAAGCCAGAAACATTTGCTGAAGTGTACACAACATCTCACCCAAGTTTCATCGCCATCGGACGAATGATATATGAACGCATAAGGGACTTTGTTGAAACGCTTCGTGCGTCGTCACACATTTGTTGAATCAACTCGGGCGCTACCTATTTTAAAGTGGATTTACTAAGCCAGAATTCTTCCTGAAGAATACACAACATCTCACCCAAGTTTCATCGCAATAGGATGAATGGTATATGAACGCATGTGGAACTTGGTTGAAACGAATACCACGCAATTTTGTTGACGCTTCTCGCGTGCTATCTATTGGAAATTGGATTTAATATGCCTATAACTTTCCCGAGAGTGTCCACATCAACTCACTAAAATTTGATCACAATCGGATGAATTGTTTACGAACGCATCGCTAGCACACATTTGTTTAAACTGCTCGCGCGCCATCTATTTTACATTGGATTAATTATGCCTATAACCTTCACGGAAGTGTTCGCAACAACTCACCAAAATTTGATCGCAATCGGATGAATGGTTTATAAACGCATAAAAGACGGACAAACGAACATTCTTCTTTTTTTATATATATATATACAAGCTGTACCCGGCATACGTTGCAATGCCAATCAAAGAAAGTGTTGGCGTAGTAATTTTGTTTCTTGAAGTGATTTTGGAAACACAATATTTTTTCAATATCCATTTATTGCCTCCAAACTATCGTAAAATGGATTGACTAATTTAGAACCATTCGTGGAATCGTGCACAACAACTCACCAAAGTTTCATCGTAATCGGATGAATATCATATGAATGCATATGAGATTCTGTTTAAACGATTCTTGCACCTTCCCTTGGGCTACCTACTGTGAAATAGATTTACTAAGTTAGAAACCTTCACTTAAGTGTACACAACAACTCATTTAAGTTTCATCGCAATCGATAAACGGTATATGAACGCATACGGGACTTTGTTGAAACGAATCGCGTGCCGTTGCTTATTTGTTGAATCTAGTCGTGCGCTACCTATTGTAAAATCCATGTGCTAAGCCTGATACCTTTCCTGGAGCGTACACAACAATTCACCAACGTTTCATCGCTATCGGATGAATGGTATATGAACGCCAATGGGACTTCGTTGAAAAGTTTCGCGTGTCGTCGCTCATCTATTGAATCTACTCATGCGCCACCTATTTTAAATGGATTTTTATAACACAAAACCTTTCCTGGCGTGCACACAACAACTCATCAAAGTTTCATTGCAATCGGATGAGCATGAACGCAAACGGGACTTTGTTGATACACTTTGCGCGTAGTCACTAATTTATTGAATCTACTCGTGCGCTACCTATTGTAAAATGGATTTACTAACTCAAAACCTGCCCTGGAGTGTACATAACATCTCACCCAAGTAATATCGCTGTCGGACGAATGGTATATGAACGCATACGGGACTTTTTAGAAACGTTTTGCGCGACGTTGCTCTTTTGTTGAATCTACTTGTGCGCTACCTATTGCAAAGTGGATTTACAAAGCCAGGAACCTTTCCTGAAGTGTACACGTCTCACCCAAGTTTCATCGCAATGGAATGAATGGCATATGAATGCATGTGGGAATTTGCTGAAACGAATCGCACGCCATTTTGCTGAAGCTACTCGCGCGCTATCTAGTGTAAATTGGATTTACTTTTCCTATAACTTTCCCGGTAGTGTGCACAATATCCCACCAAAATTTGGTCGCAATCGGATGAATTGTAGGCTATATGAATACATCGCCAACACTCATTTGTTTAAACTACTCACGCGCTATATATTGTAAATTGGATTAACTATGCCTATAACCATCCCGGAAGTGTGCAAAAACACTCACCAAAATTTGATCAGAATCGGATGAATGGTTTATGAACGCATAAAAGACGAACAAACGAATATTAATTTTTATATATAAACTAGCTGAACCCGGCATGCGTTGCAACGCCATTCAAAGAACGTGTTGGCGTTGTAATTTTGTTTCTTGAAGTGCTTTTGGATACACAATTCTTTTTTTCAATTTACGCTAACTGCCTCCAAACTATCGTAAAATGGATTAGCTAAATTAGAAACATTTGTGGGAACGTTCACAAAAACTCACCAAAGTTTCATTGCAATCGGATGAATGACATATAAATACATGCGGAATTTCATTTATACGATTCGTGTGCTGTCCCTCATTTGTTGAATCAACTCGTTCGCTACCTACTGTGAAATGGATTTACTAAGTTAGAAACCTACACGTAAGTGCACACAACAACTCATCAAAGTTTCATCACAATCGATGAATGGTTTATGAACGCATACTGGATTTTGTTGAAACACTTCAAGCGTCGTCACTCATTTGTTGGATCTACTCGTGCTCTAAATATTGTAAAATGGATTTACTAAGTCGAAACTCTTCCCTGGCGTGTACACAATAACTCTTCTAAGTGTCATCGCAATCGGATGAATGGTAGATGAACGCATACGTGATTTTGTTTAAACAGTTCGCATGCCGTCACTCATTTGTTGAATCTACTCGTACGCTACCTACTTTAAAATGCATGTACTAAGGCAGAAACCTTCCCTTGAGTGTACACAACATTTCCCCAAGTTTCATCGCAATCGGACGAATGGTATATGAATGCATACGGGACGTTGTCGAAACGCTTCGCGCGTCGTCACTCATTTGTTGAATCTACTCGAGCGCTACCTTTTGTAAATTGGATTTACTAGGCCAGAAACCTTCCATGAAGTGTACACAACATCTCAAGCAAGTTTCATCACAACGGGATGAATGGTATATGAATGCATCTGGGACTTTGATGAAACGCATCGCATGTCATCGCTCATTTGCTGAATCTACTCGTGCGCTACCCATTGTAAATTGGATTTACTAGGCCAGAAACCTTCCCTGAAGTGTACACAACATCTCACCCAAGTTTCATGGCATTGGGATGAATTATATATGAATGCATGTGGGACTTTGTTAAAACCAATCGCACGCAATTTTATTCAAAGCTACTCGCGTGCCATCTATTGTAAATTGGATTTACTGCGCCTATATATTTCTCGCGTGTGTGCACTACAGCTCACCAAAAGTTGATCGCAATCGGATGAATTGTATATGAACGCCTCGCCATCACTCATTTGTTTAATCTACTCGCGCGCTGTCTATTGTGAAATGGATTAACTATGCCTATAAACGTCCCGGAAGTGTGTACAACAACTCACCAAAATTTGATCGCAATCGGATGAATGGTTTATGAACGCATAAAAGACGAACAGACAGACATTCCTTTATAAATATATAAGAGTATCTGTACCCGGCATGCATTGCAATGCCAATCAAAGAAAGTGCTGGCGTTGTAATTTTGTTTCTTGGAGTGCTTTTGGAAACAATATTTTTTCAATTTCCGTTAACAGCCTCTAAACTATCGTAAAATGGATTAAATAATTTAGGTACATTCTTGGGAGCGTGCTCAACAACTCAACAAAGTTTCATCGCAATCGATGAATGGTATATGAACGCACACGGGATTTTGTTGAAACGTTTCGCGCTTCGTTACTTATTTCTTGCATCTACTCGTACACTACCTATTGCAAAATGGATTTACTAAGTAGAAAACCTTCCCAGGAGTGTACACAACAACACATCAAAGTTTCATCGCAATCAGATGAATGGCATATGAACGCATACGGGATTTTGTATAAACGGTACGCATGCCGTCACTCATTCGTTGAATATACTCGTACGCTACCTCTTGTAAAACAGATTTACTAAGTCTTAACTTTTCCTCGAGTGTACTCAACGATTCACCAAAGTCTCATCGCAATCGCATGAATGGTATATGAAAGCATATGGGACTCTTTTGAAACGATTCGCGTGCCGTCGCTCATTTATTGAATCTACTCGTGCGCTACCTGTTGTGAAATGCATGTACTAAGCCAGACACCTTCCCTGGAGTGTACACAACAATTCACCAAAGTTTCATCGCAATCGAATGAATAGTATATGAATGCATACGGGACTTTGTTGAAACCATTCGCGCACCATCGCTCATTTGTTGAATCTACTCGTGCGCTACCTATTGTAAAATGGATTTACTAAGCCAGAAAACTTTCCTGGAGTGTGCACATAACAATTCACCAAACTTCATCGCAATCGGGCGAATGGTATATGAACGCATAAGGTACTTCGTTGAAACGATCCACGTGCCGTCGCTCATTTGTTGAATCAACTCGTGCGCTATCTATTGAAGAGTGGATGATCTAAGCCAGAATCCTTCCCTGATGTACACACAACATCTCACCCAAGTTTCATCGCTATCGGACGAATGGTATATGAACGCATACGGTACTTTGTTGAATCGCTTCGCACGTCGTCGCTCATTTGTTGAATCTACTCGTGCGCTACCTATTGTAAAATGGATTTACTAAGTCAGAAACCTTCCTTGAAGTGTACACAACATCTCACCCAAGTGTCTTCGCTATCGGACGAATGGTATATGAACGCATACGGGACTTAGTTGAAACGTTTCACGCGTCGTCGCTCATTTGTTGAATCTACTCGTGCGCTACCTATTGTAAAATGGATTCACTAAGCCAGAAACCTTCCCTGGAGTGTACACAACATCTCACCCAAGTTTAATCGCAATGGGATGAATGGAGTATGAACGCATGTGGTCTTTGTTGAAACGAACCGCACGCTATTTTGTTGAAGCTTCTCACGCGCCTTCTATTGTAAATTGGATTTACTATCCTATAACTTTCCCGGAAGTGTGCACAACAACTCACCAAAATTTGATCGCAATCGGATGAATTGTATATGAACGCATAGCCAACACTCATTTGTTTAAAATACTCGCGCACTATCTGTTGTAAATTGGATTAACTATGCCTATAAGCATTCCGGAAGTGTGCTAAACAAAACACCAAATTTGGTCGCAATCGGATGAATTGTAGGCTATATGAACGCATCGCCAACACTCATTTGTTTAAATTACTCACGCGCTCTCTATTTTAAATTGGCTTAACTATGCCTATAACCATCCCGGAAGTGTTTACAACAACTCACCAAAATTTGATCGCAATCGGATGAATGGTTTATGATCGCATAAAAGACGAACAAACGAACATTCATTTATATATAAGATAAGATATAAAACAATAAAATATATAATTATCAATACCGTATTTAAGAACTACAGGAGAGATAATTAGTGACAAGTTATGACCGTATGTGTAGCCTTGTACTAGGAAAGCTAAAGAACAGACTCTCTATACTTTCAAGATGGTGGTTGCGTGAACTATTAGAACATTGTAATAGACAATTCAGAAATAAATTGGGTAATTAGCACAACTCTTACCATCAGGTGAGTATCATATAAGACCTTCCACTTGTATTAGTCAAAAGATAACTGAAGACGTTATTGCACAATTAACGCGAATCTTTGTAGAAGACGAGTAATATATTACATGCGTCAGATGCGTTAGTAATGAAATTATCACAGTGAATATAGCGCGTAGTGGCCATCTTGAAATTGCATTGTTTAAAAATAGATAACTTTCTATACTTTTGGACTAAAATAACGAAAATTAGAGGTAAGGTTAAAACTCGTGGTGTGTAGAAAGCATAAAAGAAAATAACAGAGACATTAAATGTTCACGGTGGCGGTTTGGCGTAAACGTAATACAGGAGTGAGTCATTCAGAAAGTATTGCGCAATTACAACGAAACTTAGCAGCAAAAAGGACCGTTTATGGGACGTTGCTGAAATTTGCCTTAGGTATAACACCCACCGCGTGGCGGCCATCATGAAAATATAGAATATGATAATGAGTTACTAGATATATATTTAAGAGACAAAAAAAATTTGCTTTGTACGAGGCCAATTTGTGACTAAGTCAACAGAACAACGACTCCATAAGTTCACGATGGCTCCTGGGGGTATTCCTATGACTTTAATATATTCATCGCACAATATCAAACGGAAATTTAGTAAGGAAGGAGTACCGTACAAATATTACGACATAGCGCGCAGCTGCCATCTTGAATTTATAAAATATTCAAGCAAATATCTAGATATTTTAGAGATACAAAATCTCAAATTATCATTAATGTAGACCCGTATGTGGATTTACATAGCAAAGATAAATGAGCTACTACGCTCTATATTTCAGACTGTGGCTGAGACTTCAAAATCAATAACATATGACCTAATTACGCAATTACAACGAAACTTTGTAACATATAGGATTAGCGCTTCTATTAGTCGTACGACTATCACTCTGCATTGAGCACACAGTTAAATACTTAAGACATTCATATCGATAATCCACTATTCATTACAATTATAATGACGAGACGCGTAGAATGTGTAGGCTCACAAAAAAGGCTTTCACTCCAGAGGTCGAATGAAAAAGATTTCATACATTCAGGATGGTGGATGGGCTATTATTTTATGTTCTTATCAATTCCTCAGAAGGCAGTTGCTGAATTATAACGAAACTTACTCAACGAAGGGTTTTATATAGCGTACAACTCTTAACGAACATTCCATTAAAATAAGGAGGAGTTACAACTAAAATAATACATTTAGGAGGAAGTAGGCTACATGTTCATGACTGAATTTTTAGCCTATTTTCGATTTTTGCAAAAAATGAAAGTAGACTTATGAGATCAACACAGGACGAAAATGTGTGTATCTGTGTGTGTGTGTGTCTGTGAGTGTGTGTGCTCTGAATGTCTGCCCCACCTATCAATTCGAACACGGTGAAACCGAATTGAACGAAATTTGGTACAGAGGTAGCACTAACAAAGAGCACCTCAGTGTCATGTTTTATATGGCCGCCATCTTGACGGAAACATAATGGCGGCCACCCAAGAAAAGCTAAAATCAAATTACGACTAACCTATTCATCCAATCTCTACCAAATTTTGCAACAACATATATTTATATGTCGAGCGTCTTTTGATTATACTACAAGGTCATCAGACCCATACATTGCGGATGGCGGCCATGTTTGTGTGCAAATCGATTCCCCCTATCAATACAAACACCGTGAAACCGAATTGAACAATATTTGGTACAGAGGTAGCACTAGCAAAGAGCACCTCAGTGTCATGTTTTATATCGCCGCCATTTTGACGAAAACGTAATGGTGGCCACCCAAATGTTAAAAGTTTAATTCAAATTACGACCAACCTAATAATCTGATCTCTACTAAGTTATGCAACAGTATACCTTTATGTATGAAGAATCATTTGACCAAACTACAAGGTCATCAGACCAATAATTTACGGATAGCGGCAATGTATGTATGCAAATCGATTTCCCCTAACTATTCAAACACGGTGAAACCGAATTGGACGAAATTTGTTGCTGAGGTAGCACTAGAAAAGGGCACCTCAGTGTCATGTTTTATATCGCCGACATATTGACGAAAACGTAATGGCGGCCACCAAAATATTAAATGATTAAATCAAATTACGACCAACCTAATAATAATCTGATCTCTACCAAATTTTGCAACAACGTACCTTTGTGTGAGAAGCATATTTTTTAGCAAACTACAAGATCATCAGCTCACTAGTTTGCAGATGGCGGCCATGTATATGTGCAAATCTATTCCCCTATCTATTCAAACACGGTGAAACCGAATTTAACGAAATTTGGTACAGAGGTAGCACTAGCAAAGGGCTCCTCAGTGTCAAGTTTTGTATCCCCGCCGTCGAGACGGAAACGTAATGGCGGCCACCAAAATGTTAAAAGCTTGAATAAAATTACGACCAACCTAATCATCTGATCTCTACTAAATTGTGCAACAACATACCTTTATGTGGTAGGCATCTTTTGACCAAACTACAAGATCATCAGCTCAATAGTTTGCGCATAGCGGCCATGTATGTGTGCAAATTGAATCCCCTATCAATTCAAACACGGTGAAAAAGAATTGAACGAAATTTGGTACAGAGGTAGCACTAGCAAAGGACTCCTAATATTCATGTTTAATATCCATATAACACGTTGTATTTCAGCAAGCTACTACATCGATAATTCAATTGTCTGCTCCTTGAAAAGGACAAAGAGTTATAACATACCCATGCATTTAGGAGAAAGTAGGCTATATGTTCTTTACTGAACATCTTGTTTGTATTTATTTTGGATGATAATCTTTTTGATATTCATTCACTTCTGGTAGTTCAGGCAGCAACGCCAAGATGGTGCTCACCTAAGTGTGTGAATTTACCTTTGGGAAATCATTGTAATATCAGTTCATTTCTGTTAGTACAGACGGAATTGGCTGGATGTTATGTAATTCTTGTTATGAAGGCGGAACATAGAGGTAATCTGCACCATCATGCTTACGGCTTTGCGGGCATTTTTTGTTTTGATGGTACTGTTCTTGATATTCATTTCATCATGGTATTTTAGGCCGCACAGCCTAGATGGTCGTCTGCCGCATCATATCTGAAGATTTCTGCGTATTGGGATGTTAGATTTTGTGATATTTATTTATTTATTTATTTTCATTTGCAACTACAGTTGGTCGTTTATCTTCTAGTATGGTCCGAATTATCAGTTAGCATTGGGACCTCCGCTTCCCATACACCTTTCATATTCAAATCATTCAACACTGACTGCAATTAGACAAGCTGACAAAAAAAACATAGCAAAGAACAAAAATGTGATATCACAACACCCCCATGTATACTCAAGAGAGATGTGTGATATCGTGGACTTTTAACATGGATATGTTTTTTGCTGAGGATCTATCTGAAATTAGTATGCAAAAAATTCCAATACCTAGTTGCAGCAAGTAGCAAGTTACCATGACATCAAGTAACAAATTAGTCCCTTCTCAGTAAAGTTCGCTCTACATTTACCACACGAATTTAGCATTAGACTACTATGGAGCGACATCCTGGTCTCCACGAACATCCCCGGGTAAAGTTAGATCCACTTAATCCACGAATATGTAGCTAAAGACTACATTTGATCATCATGTGTTTCTTCAGGTGATCATTCCGCGGAAATGTTGCTGCACATGTACTACAGATATGTGGCTCGAGACCACTACGAATCACAAGTGTCCTTAAGCTGCCTTTCTAAGCAAACGTTACTCCGCATATAACACAAGAATAAGGCATTATACCACTTCGGATCATCATGTGTTTATTCAGGTCAGTTTTCTAAGAAAACGTATGCTCGTTATATACTACTCTACATGTACACCACTATGAACTATCATGTGCCTTTTCAGGTCACCTTGCCGAGCAAACTTTGTTCCACAGGTACTACAGCAATGTGGCTTGAGACCACTATGGATCATCATGTGTGTCTTCAAGTTACTTATCTTTGTAAATTTTGCTTCGCATACACCACACGAATGTGGCTTTAGGCCACTATGAAGCATCATGTGTGTCTTTAAACTGCTTTTCTCTGTAAACTTTGCTCCGCATGTATCACAGAAATAAGGCTTAATACTACTGTGGATCATCATGTGCCTGTTCAAACCACTTTTCCAAGTAAAGTTTGCACCGCATGTACTACAGGAATAAGGCTTTACGCCGCTATGGATTATCATGTGTTTCTTCAATACACCTTCCTCAGCAAAGCTTGACCCACATGTACCGCAGGGATATGGTTTTGTACCACTATGGCTTATCATATGCTGCTTCAGGTTTTCCTTCCGAGCATAGTTTGCTCAACATATACCACAGGAATTTGGCTTGAAACCACTATGGATCATCATGTGTGTCTTCAAATTGCTTATCTTTGTAAATTTTGCTTCGCATGTACCACACGAAAGTGGCTTCACATCACTATGAATCATCTTGTGGGTATTTAAAGTGTCTTTATGTCTAAACTTTGCTCCGCATGTATCACAGGAATAAGGTTTTATACCACTGTGGATCAACATGTGCCTGTTCAAGTCATATTTCCAAGTAAAGTTTGCACTGCATGTACTACAGGAATAAGGCCTTACA
Organism: Meconema thalassinum; assembly: GCA_946902985.2. Lineage (NCBI taxonomy): Eukaryota > Metazoa > Arthropoda > Insecta > Orthoptera > Tettigoniidae > Meconema > Meconema thalassinum. The sequence continues at coordinate 170,788,150 of OX336388.2, forward strand.
CCACTATGAATCTTCATGCGTTTCTTCAAAACAACTTCCTGAGCATAGTTTGCTCCACACGTACCACAGGAATATGGCTTAATACCGCTATGGATTAACATGTGTTGCTTCAGGTTACCTACCCGAGCAAAGTTTGCTCTACATGTTCCACAGGAATTTTGCTTGAGACCACTATGGCTCATCAGATGTGCATTTAAGCTGTCTTGCTCGGTTAACTTAGCTCGGCATCTATCAACAAATTAATGAATGAATGAAATAATAATATCCAGGTCCTATTTATTACGTAACAAAAATCAATAATGTAGCTAATCATTCCCCATTTCATTTAATTACCCAGGCCAAGGAGCGATCGATTACTATTGAATAAAAGGTCATCGACCAAAGATTTCCGAAAATATTCGATATCACCCGAACAGTTATCGGAGAAAGTAAAGTGAGTGCTAAAACCACAGGTGTATGCTCACTCTATCCAAAGGACTTATCATCTACAATTTTAATATATTTTATTACTGATGAACGTTTCCAAGGGTAGGTGAGGTTTGGAGCGGTCTCCACAAAGTCATGTAACATGAAACCTAGCTGCCCACATTAGGATACCCCGAGCAATCGATCCAAGATGGCCGCCGATGGATTATTTTCATTTTTTTTATTTATTTAATGTTTATTCATTTATTATTATTATTACTATTGTCCTTATTCACATTTAATGACCATGCGCAAGTCAACCCAGATTCCACTTCACCCACGAAAGAGGAAGTCAAATAGATTATCCTATCTCTAAAGAACCATAAAGCTCCAGGTGAAGACTCGATAATCGCTGAACTGTGGACGTTTGCTAGTGACAATACAGTGGATAAATTAACGGACATCATACATGAAATTTGGGATACTGAAAGACTTCCAAGTGACTGGACTTCTGCTTTAATCCACCCCCTTCATAAGAAAGGCGATAAAGCAGATGTTAACAACTATCGAGGCATCTCCCTCCTACTGATAACTTACAAAATCCTCTCAAAAAGCTCTTCAAACTAGGGCTGAAGAACAGCTAGATATAGAACTGGGTGATTATCAAGGAGGTTTTAGGAAGGGACGGTCATGTGTGTAGCAAATCATGAATCTCAAATCTATCTTTTCATATCTGAAACTAAGGAGTAAGAAATTTGTAGTAACCTTCATTGATTTTAAGAAAGCTTATGACTCCATTGATCGGACTACCCAACTTAAGATTCTAAAGGAGTTCGGCCTAGACAGCAAAATTAGAGCGATCTTCCAACAGACTCACACCAACACCACTTCAAAAGTTAAGTTTAGAGGCGAGATTTCCAATGCCTTCGAGATATGGACAGGAGTTCGACAGGGGGATGGTCCCTCACCTCTACTATTCAACTGCGTTCTTGAGAAAGTTATCCGCGAGTGGCGCAAAACAATGAGTGATAAAGGAGTCCAAAATGGAATCTGACTTGGTCAGAACCTATCAATTGACTGTCTAGCCTTTGCAGATGACCTTGCGGTTTTTGCGGATTCGTTGGATACGGCCAGGAAACCGATCAACAGCTTCAAACACAAGCTGCAAAGGCGGGCCTCCTGATCTCTTTCGAGAAAACAGAATTTATTACTAACATCAAAACGGCTCCAAAACATATTGAAGTGAATCATGGGAAAATCAAGCGGGTTGTGAAATTTAAGTATCTTGGGGAATGGATAGACCCTTCAATGTCCGAAAACGAGGCTTTTGCGTCATGCTTGAATAAAATTGAAATGGCTTACGATATAACTAAAAATGTGTACAACAAAAGATCTATATCCCTGAACGCAAAACTGAAGCACTACTTCACGGTCATCCGGCCAGAAGCTTTGTATGCAGCGGAATGTCTCTCCATGAATAGAAAAGGCATAGGCCTAATGGAAAAACTGGAGACCAAGGAAAGGAAGATATTGAGGAAAATTCTGGGTCCAGTCAAAGAACACGGCGAGTTCCGAAGACGCCACAACCACGCGCTTACACTCACGTAGAGAAAATAACCGACGTGATGAGGAAAAGGAGGATTTCTTTTTATGGACATATAACCCGAATGAAATCAACACGGCTATCCAACAGAATTTTTGCTTTTCTCCGTGAGAAAAAGACAAAGGGGGCCTGGTTCAGTGAAGTAGAGAAAGATCTGTTGGAGACTGGGATAACACGGGAACATATCCAGGAGCGTGGCCCACTTAGGGAAAAACTTCAGAAACATCGGAGTTTGCAACTTAAGCCGAAGCTAAAAACCGAGAAGGCGTGGACGACGGAGAGAAAGGTGCAACATCGATTGCGAATGAAGGAGTACTGGGCCAGCATTAAAATGCAGAAAAAACCGTTGACATTACGTGGTACTTAGTTGGCCGTAACGAAGGAAGAAGGAGAAGATTACCATTATCCGATTCGGCCAACTATGGACCACGTTACTTCAACCGCTACCGTCCCTGAGATTCAGTTCTGTTCCAGTATTCCCGCATGAATTTTCTGTGAGCCTCCTCTCTTTCATCAGTCCATTCTTTCCCTGTTTTCAGATTTGGCTTTACTGAGAATCACTGGTGTCTTCCAAATTTTCTCAGAAGAGGTGCACGTTCCTGGATGTCTTCAAACGTGATCCCTATTTCTAGAAGATCTCTTTCAACCTCGGTGAATCTAATTCCCTTCGTGTTCTTGTTTACAAAGTGGGAAAAGATGCAGTTGGTCAGTCCCTGAGGGTTCATGCGTGTTATGTGGCCATAGAAAGAATCCTCCTTTTCCTCATGATGTCTGTTGTCCTTTCCAAACATAGGTAGAGTTAGTTGTTGTGCCACCTTCTGATCTCTCCATTTTCCTTGATTGGTCCCAGTATCTACTTAGAATATTTCCTTCTTTAGCCTCTACCTTTTCAACCAAACCTTTCCTGTTCATTCTCCAGGCATTCTCCTGCGTACAGGATTTCTAAACGAATAACTGAACAATAATGTCTAAGCTTGGCATTGAGGGACACTGATCGTTTATTTTAAACATTCCTAGTTAGTTGGAATGTCACTTCCACCTTGTTGATCCTTGATGTGACTGCATCTTTCTCAGAAGTGTTTGCTGTTATCCACTCACCTAAGTACTTTAACTTCTCTGTCCGCTTGAGTATTCCCTGATCTACAATTAACTCTTTGGGGGCTAGCTTGATGTTAGTTATAAACTCCGTTTTCTCAAAGGCGATCTGGAGGCCTGCTTGGGTTTTGAGATGGTTGATTTGTTTTGTAGCAGTTTCTAGGGAATCAGAGAAGATCGCAAGATTATCTGCAAAAGCTAAGCAGTCAACTGTGAGATCCATTCTCTTGTAGCCTATTATGAGTCCGTTCCCGACCCCTTCATTACGTATCTCTTTGCGCTATTCCGCTATCCTTTCCTAGTGTGCAGTCGAAAAATAGACGCTATAGTCCATCTCCTTGCCTAACACCTCTCCTGATTTCGAAGGCGTCTGAAATCTCTCCCCTAAATATCACTCACGAGGTAGTGTTGGTTAAGGTCGAATGATTGTCCTCGTTTTGTATTGTAAGCGCATTTCCTTTAGAATTTGGAGGAGTGTATGTCGATCGATACAATCGTAGGCATTCTTGAAGTCGCCGAAGGTCACTACAATCTTCCTGTTCCTAATCTTCTGATATGATAGAATAGATTTAAGGTTCATGATCTGCTCGGAACATGAGCGTCCTTTTCTAAACCCCCCTTAATATTCACCCAGTTGTGAATCGAGTTGCTTTTCTGCTCGGGTCTGAAATGCTTTTGAGAGAATTTTGTATGATATCGAGAGGAGCAAGACACCTCGGTAAATATTTACAACAGCTTTATCACCTTTCTTGTAAAGGGGATAAATTAGGGCTGATGTCCAGTCACTTGGGAGTTTTTCGGTTTCCCAGACCTCTTGAATGATCTCTGTTACTTTGTCAATCGCCTTGTCACCTGTGAATTTATTGTTTAAAATGTATTTAATATTAATTGTTATTTATTTATTTTTACTATTTATAATTTATTGTGTATGCATTATCATTTATTATAATTATTATTATCCAACGTGTAGATTCACATTATCATGACGGCTATGCGGGTAGTGGCATATGTGGCTCGCTCAAGGTAACGTCGCGACGACCTGTTACGTGACGTCAGGGGGTTCTGGTCATCCATGTATCGTGGACAACTGAAATATTTATTTAGTATTATTATTATTATTTGATTTTTATTTATTTATAATTTATTTACTTAATTTAATTTATTGTTAATTGTTTTATTTATGGTATGAAATTAATTATTATTTTTTTATTTTATTATTATTGTTCTTTAATATGTTTTCATTTCATATTTAATTTTTATTAATTTAATATATAATATATAGTGATTATTATGATTATCTATTTATTTTATTTATTTGTTGATGGATAGCATAGCCGAGCCGTCGATCCCAGGTTTTGCAACGCCGGCCAGGATTGCAGCGTGTTCTCACGACCCATCCAAGATGACGGTCCACCCTACACGATAATACCCCTGACCCCTTTCTTGACACACTATCCCCCAAAACCCACCTCCAATATTCGCTTAAATTCCGAACAGATTTTACCAAAATGTACAAGATTTTCCTCAAAGACCAGCATTGCTTATACTTACTTATGCCATGCCCGTCTCTGTCAACCTCCTTAAAAAATAAAAATAAAAACTATGTCCCCTCTCGGAGCAAAGGGCTGCAACAAAATTCCTCCACTGATTTCTTCTCCCAGCCAGCCTCTGCAGGTCTGCCCAGGATTTGCCAGTCGCCTTCCTCTCCTCCTCAACACTTCTTCTCCAGGTATTTCATGGCCTACCCCTTCCTCGGGTGCCCTGGGGGTTCCACTTAAGTGCTTCTTTTTCAACGGCGTCCTGTTTTCTCAGACAATGGCCTATTCAACTCCATTTTCTACGTCTTATTTCTAGATGTATTGGCCTTTCGTTTGTTCTCTTCAGAAGTTCCTCATTTGAAATGCTTTCTGGCCAATTGATGCGTAGAATCCTTCTGAGGCAAAGGATAGTGAAGACTTGGAGACTCCTGGTGATCTGGGTTGTAACTTTCCAAGTTTCACTTCCATACAGGAGAACTGCTTTGACATTACTATGAAAGATTTGTAGTTTCGTCCTGGGTCGAGATGTCACGAGCTTTCCAAACCGGATATAATTGAACAAATGCAAAATTTGCTTTTTTTTTGATGCGGCTCTTAGCATCTGCGCTAGCACCACCGTCCTCTGCAATGTTGCTACCATGATATGGAAACTCTCTCACAGTTTCAATTCTGCACTTGCAGTTTGTATTTATTAAGCTATTTACTCGCATTTCTTTGGTCTTGTTACAATTTATCTTCATTCCTGTTCTTGCTGCCTCATCTGTGATGGGCCTTAACTTCCCTTCCATATCCGTCAAGTTCTGAGAGATTGCACAAACATCGTCAGCAAAATCCAATACTTCTAGCAGTAGTATGGACTTCCATTGCAATCCCGTTCTTGTTCCAAACATTACCTTTCTCATAACCAGGTCCATAACAATAAGGAAGACGGTAGAAGATAGGATACATCCCTGATTAACTCCTGAATTGACATGCATTGGTTCAGTAAGCTTCACTGGCATCTATAATTGCTATAAAAGCTCTTTACAAGGCTGATGATCTTCTCAGGTATTTCACATCTGGCCAACGCCTTCCACATGAACTCTCTCCACAAGGAATAGAAAGTTTTGCAGAAATCCACAAACATAAGGTCAAGTGTAGTATTCCATTCCACACACTGTTCCTCTATAATCCTCAACGTGTTTATCTGCTTTTCCTGAATCCAGCTTGTTCTCTTCTCAGTTTCTGATCCATAATATTTATAATTCGATCTAACAGAAGAATCCTTGTGAACACATTACTTGGTATTGAAAGTAAGTCAACCTCCCTTGTTCATCTCTTATTTTCTTCCAATCCAGATGCCATTCGTGAGTCGTGTATTTTACCAAAATATCACCATGTTTCCTAATATCACGAAAGTTCCTTAGAACTCATCAGTTTTAACCAAATTCCACCAAAATCCTTCCAAAACTACTAAGATTCCCCCAAATCACCTACAATACTTAAAAATCCTAAAATCACCCACATTTCCCAGATTTACTCCAAATTCACCAGATTCTCCAAATATCCTTACAAATATACCAAGATTCCCAGAAATCCTTCCAAATATACTAAGATTCCCCAAATTCATCAGTTTACCTAAAATCCACAAAATATTCCTCAAATCCTACAATTCCAGAGCACACGAGACTTCCTCGTAAGAAACGGGTTATACTGTGCCGGAAGCTTATCCGGATGTTCCTTACGCCCGGAAGAAATTATGAAATGGTGTATTTATTGTTTGACTTGTGCTTATTGATGAAACTCTGTCTTTGAAAATTGGTCTTTCTAAGAAGAAAAGACTGAGTGAAGTGCGAATGTACCTTATTCTGGGAGCTTTAAATTTGTTTTTCTATTGTAAACTACGGAAGAGCAATTTTTCTTTTCGCCGTCTATCGAGTGTTCTGGGTGCTTTGGGGGATTTGATTTGCCCTAACTTGGTGCTGGGTTTTTGTTCTGTTTGTTCTCGACCTATTGGTCTACCTGCACCAAGTACTGTTCTCCTCCTTACTATTTAGTTATTCTTTCTTTTCGTTTTGTCCCTTATGGAGTCCGTTTTTCTTTTTCATGTTTTTGTTTGCTCTTTGGGGATTGTTCCTTGGGGTTGCACCTTCATGCTTCTTTTGCCGTGACGGTGTTAATAATGAGATTGGAACCAAGATGGCGGAAGAGATGGATTACGGAATTTGGTCCACAAAATATTATCTGATTTAATGGTTTTGATCCCCGTTGAATTCAACCATTGCCTTCTGACAATTTTATAGGTCACACCAAGTTTGGGCAATTCATGACAGATGTTACCTTATGGTATTTAATAAGTTGGATGATGAGTGTGCTTGAAGATGAAAATCGGAACCACTAGGATCCTGTATATAAGGTTTGCATTTGTATTTCAAGTGTGATTTTAATGTTATTATTATGTTGTTATTAAAAGGTATTTAAAGTTTTAAACGAGACCTGTTGATAGTTTCTGTTTACGTTTTAAGGTAGTAATTGGAGTCACCATATTTAAGTATTGACGTTTCTCTCTTATCTTCTGATATCACGGGGGTATTGTGCACAAATGGATTTTGGCACAAGACTTGAACCCTTGACTATTCAGGAAAATGAGAAAACAGGACGTTTTTACGAAATATTGAAGTATCAAAAGGGTTAATATCAACTAGGCACATACGTGACGCACAGAGCTGATAAAGGAGTGTGGCGCAACGGGCCAGCTGCATAAATGACATCACCGCGCAGTCAGCAATAAAACAGTTACTCAGAATTTAAAATAGACGAAGGGGATTAACCGACAGCAGAGAGAGATGCAAGATCCAAGGAGAAAATGCAAATTCAGCTATAAATTGACAACAGCGCGCGAGGGCGGAGCTGAGAAATTGGCGGAAATTAGTAATATTAGCCAAAATAACCAAAATCTTTAAGAAAACTTTTCATAAAAGCTATTCATGTAGGGAATGAGAATTTTTAGAACAGTAAAAGTCATTAAATAACGTGCGGAATAGAAGAGCAAAGTCAGCGCTTTACGAAGGGGACCTCACTCAAGCTAAAAGAAGGAGTGGGGTATAAAAAAACAGCCTCCCACACACATAGAGGAGCGAATTTAATTTAAATAAATACATCCACACGCTCGGATTTGGAAAAACTTTATGAAAACGAGACGTTCAGAGCGCAATATATAAAATTAACATTTTCCCAAAAAGATACCACAATTGGTTCAGGAGATAATTTTTTGCAACGTAGACAAAATAGTTTATTCTTCGTAGAAACAAATAAATAGGGAGTGATCCAAGAGGGGAATATGCAGTTTTATTCAGTCTACAACCCATGCAGTAGCGTGTGGTACCGTCTGCAGTTTTAAGGCAGACCGTGAGGGGTCATGCTGCATAAGTTCATCGTTAACACAGTTTAAGAGCACTCCTGAGCGGAGGTGCTGGATAAAATGCAGTTTTAAGGCAGACCGTGAGGGGTCATGCTGCATCAGTTCATCATTGATACAGTTTAAGAGCACTCCTGAGCGGAGGTGCTGAATCGCATACAGTTAGTCCAGAGGGACACGACGCTACATCACATCGTATCAACCAGTTTGTAAGCCGGCGAGAACGCTGTGCTGAAATTCGTCAAGTAATAACCGAACATTCGGGTCATCGTTTCGTATTCTGAGTGATCACTATAGCGTTATGCGCTGGATCAATAAAAATCGCGACAATATCAGTCACGCCGTGTCAAATCAAAGAACACTAAGACCGTAAAAGTGCGGGTTAGTCAAGTAACACACGCAAAGTCGAAACACAGGCAAAAATTACGGAACGCGAAATTCTAAAAGAGACAATTCGTAAAATACGGAATAATAAGTAACATTGCGTCAACAAAGACCGTATAAGCGACAAATCCTTAAAAGGATAAAATCAGCAAGTATTAATCATAAAGGAAGGAGTAGGGAGCTAGAGAGACTGTGGGTTCGAAACTCCATATCTAAAGCGTTAAATGGACAACATAGACAAGCGAAGGTTCTCAAAGTAGAGACCGAGCTAGAAATTAAATCTCTAAAAAAAGGAAATATCACGGAACGAGTAAGGACCAATACGAGGAACTTTATCCAGAATCCAGTAGGAACGTGTGAGCGGGGACGTGGGTTCAGAGACTTACACGGAGCCGGAGATCAGGGATTTCAAGAGTGAGGAAGGAGCCAATTAGCACGTTCAATGCAGAAACGTTAGGAATCGTCAAGAACCAACCACTACGAACCATCATTGCCAAAGCTCTGAAATAGGGTCGTGTGTTGAAGAAAAATGCTATTGTGCCGAGTGTTATATTATGTTTCCATGTCTCAGTGTAAAATGAATAAGTGTCAGGTAAAAGTGTCAGGAAAGAGTGTCACGATGAAGGAGTAGATATCAAGACGATGGGTGAATCTGCCTAAGAATGGAATCGGAGCCTGGGTGAGTTGATGAAACTTTATTAATGTTTTGTTGTTGTGCTGTGTGCTAGATATCAATCGAACCATTCATCGACTGGGGAGTTCTAATGAATGATTCATTGATGAAAATGTATGTGCAAGTAATTGGAATGCTGAATAAAATGATCATTGTTAGCCACGAGGACCGCCTCGGTGGAAATACAACGTTATTGGGATTAGTTAAAAGAAAGAAATAATAAGCTCGATTAAAGAGATATATAATAAATAAATGAATGTGGAAGAAGGAATAAAAATAATGAATTAAATAGCGTAAATTGTTGCCAAATTATGAATTAAATACGCACCATAATAAAATTGTTAAGTCCAAGGGAATAAAGTAAAATAATAACGGTTAAATTGTAGACCAAATAATAGTATCGAAAGAATAAAGCGTCGTAACGAATTAAATTAAATATATAAATGATAAGAATGCAAAAAATGATAATTAAGTAAAAATATAAAATCGTATTTAAAGATCCGTGTCTAGGAACTCAAAAATGAAAAGTAGAGCGAGAAATAATGTATCAATAAATAAAAATAAATAGTAAAGATCCAAATAAAAGGGTGGAATAAAAAAAAAAATGAATATATTCTGTTATAGGCTATTATGCCAAAAGTTATGAAATAAATTGTGTAAATGCCGAAATCAGGCAAATGTTGTGATAATATCCAAACACGCTGCGTTGCCGTAAGGGCCAGTATTAAAGAAATAATGAAATATAGTTTCAAGTGAATATAAACAAGTAGTTCCGTGAAGAACTATACAGCCTATTTTCATATATCCTACTTATGTTAATTGCCACTATTTAACATACTCAATTTCAGTTTGATTGATGTAATAGATTCGTAGATATTGAGAACCGACTAAATATTTCGGATGGTCGCCATGTTGGATTTTATATATGTAGGTCCTAGAGTTATGTACTGTTACATGCCGATTATTGTGAACGTGTAGTATTCAAACTTCAAAAAAGAAACACAAGAAAAAACAAGGAGATTTAAAAAATTTTCACAGCTGCCATCTTGAGGTTATGGAAACAATTGAAATAAATTAGATGCCAGTGGATTAACATTCGGATAACGATTTACTGTACCAAGTTTCACTTCACGCGGATAAATTGCGAGAAACGTCCATGTGAATATTTATAATTCGCGTCTCCGCCATGTTGGATTTGTGATCACCAGGTTATTTAAAGTCCTATAGGTGAACTTAAGTTCATAGCCCCTATGAACATTAAAAAATGCAGTTTGATTGCTAAAATAGATTCGTAGATATTCAGTATCGTCTAAATATTTCGGATGGTCGCCATGTTGGATTGTTAAATGTATAGGCCATAGAGTCATGTACCATTAAAGGAAAATTATTGCGTAGGTTCATTATTCAAACTTTCACTTCGATCGCATGACTACATCACAAGAAATAAAATCGTAATTTTAAAATTCGCACTGCCGCCATCATGAGGTTATGTAAACAATTGAACTAAATTAGATACCAGTGGATTACAATGTGTATAAATATTTCCTGTACCAGGTTTCAGTGCGCTTGGAACATTAAATCGCGAGAAAGGTCTATTTAAAATTTTCAAATTCGCTTGGCCGCCATGTTCGTTTTGTAGTTAACCGATTTTTGAAAATCTTATAGATGGACTTCCAGTAGTGCCCTTTATCTCAGTACAAAATTTTAGGGAGATACCGCTAATAGTTTCAGAGATATAGAATGCCGGTGAAATATTTCGCACATCCGCCATCTTGTGATTATATAAACAATTGAACGAAGTTAGATGTCGGTGCATTACAATGTATATAAACATATACTGTACCAAGTTTCATTGCGTTTGGTTGGTCAAATCGCGAGAAACGTCTATTTAAAAGTCGCAAATTCGCTTGGCCGCCATGTTCGTTTTGTAGTTACCAGGTTTTCAAAAGTCACATAAGTGAACTTATAGTAGTTCCCTCTATCACCATAGAAAATGTCAGGGTAATATCGGTAATAGTTTCGGAGATATTGAATGCTGGTGAAATATTTCGCACAGCCGCCATGTTGGATTGGTGAGTCGTAACAAAATTTGAAGGGCACGGTCGAGGTCGCCGGGAATAGTGCTATGAACTTTCCGAGTTTCATTGAAATCGCTCCTGCCGTTTAGATTTTATTAGGGGGGGACACACACACGAATCACACACACACACACACACGCACACACGGACAAAAGGTGATCTCATAAGCCTATTTTTTCAAAATTGAAAATAGGCTAAAAATGCGTTAAGCCCGGATAGATTTATTCGTGAGATGAAAAATGTAGTGAAATTGTCAAAATGCGTGGATGTAATTTCCCACCGAATATATTGTTGTAGGGGCCTCGTGTTGTGTGAATCGTGGATGAAAAATTCCCACTAAATAAGCGTCGAATATTGTTGTAAAGGTATTGTTGAATCGTGGATGAAAAATTCCCACTAAATAAGCGTCGAATAATGTTGTAAGGATAAAGAAAGCGTCGAATATATGTAACTCCCGCTGTAGGATGGATATCCCAGCTAGGATTTGTCGCAGTATAATATTGTTATAAAAAAGGAAGCTTGTAGTTTAACGTGACCGTTAATCTAGAGACCATGAGCCACGGGAATTGTTGTAAAAGGAGCCATTTTTGAAATAATAGGTATTGTTGGAGGTATTATAAGCGTCGTATGAAGTACGAACAGTAAACTACCATACATCATCTCCGAATTAAGTACCAATATCCTGGGAACAAACGATCAATAATAATAATAATAATAATAATAATAATAAAAGAGCGAAGTAAATCTCTGTAGTAAAATGAATTTGTAAGTCTTGGAAACATATGTTTAAAGCTACCCCAGTATAAAGGCTTTGAGGGTGGCTAGACATCATAAATTTCGCCTGAAAGTACCACAAGGGGAAGGAACGACCTTGTCCGTGGCCTTGCTCTTGTGAGAGAGAACGAGGATATATCTTAATGGGTGCGGCCGTCAAGTAGTGTCTGGCCGGCACGGAAATATTTAAAATCTAAACAAAAGAGGTGCAGCCAAACAAATTGTAGAATCATTTTTGCGGTAGTGAAAAAAAAATCATCCCGAGTAATAGCTTGAATGTTTTATTAAGATTTGACGGACTTGTCAAATAATATATTGTTGATAAAGAAAATTCCTTCTTCCAGAAATAAACAAATGACGGGCTATGAATAATGTAATTTGTTATAATAAAATATATCTCACAGTAATAAATAATAAAGCACACAGTACAACGAAATAGCAAATCACCTAGATGCATGAAGGGTAACTGGAGAGTTACGGATTCGATCCTTAGACATGGCATGTTTTCTGTACAGTACTATATTATTTTCCACATCTAAGGCTTTGTGAAGAATGATTATGAAGGTCCAAAGGGCTAAATACTTGGTAAATAAATGAATATTCAAATAACGTAAATAATAAAGAAATCCTGAAGGGCAAAGGAAAAGAATTATTATTAAGATCCAAAGGACTTAATAAATCATAAATGAATAAATATTTAAGTAAACATAAATGATAAAGAAACCCTAAAGGGTTTATTTATTTATCGTATGATGTTAACACAACACAATCACCTACATAAATACAGATTCATATAACACAGCAATAATACTAACAAATTATATAAATTATAAAGCAGATAAAAAAATAATTATAAATGAAAGAATGTAAATATCCAAAGCCTTGGAGAAAGTATTAAATGTAAATGATAGGCGCGCTCGACGACTAAGTAAAATAAATATAAATAAATATTAAGGGTTTAATTTAAGCAAGACAAAAATAGTTCTGAAACTTTACAGAAAAATGAAATGACATGACAGTGAATTTTAGTGATTTTTATTAGTGAATTTATTTTTGGTTTATGAGGGAAACTTGAAGAGATAATTCCAAGTGATTTAAGTTGATAAATTTTGAGTTGATTATTTTGTGAGTGACACTTGAAGGGACAATATCAAGTGATTTTGGTTTTTATAATGTTTTTTTGAGTGAATTAATATTTCCTTTTATTGAATAAAATTTTGTACTTTAAATGGTCATGTTGAGTTTTTCCTGAATCATGTCAACCTGATTGTGTCTACATATCGGATGTTCAGTCTGCTGGGGAAGGGACGTAACACACCCCGTATCGCAGTAGCCAAGCCGTGGACTGACTGAGCATCCATCCGCTGAGCGGGTACAGTATGGGAATCACAACATATCTCAGCAACTTCCACTCACACCACGAAGGGTTTTACAATACTATACGTTCAAATACATAAATAAATAAAAGATAGTAATAATAATCAAACGGCCATGTTGCATCAACCGCCCGGGCTATCCTGTCGGGGCAGTTAGGTATCATGTTATATGACTGCGTAAACCTCTCGGAACTACACCTACCCTTCGAATGGTCCATCAATACAAAAATAGATAGAGGGGATGGAGATCTTTCGTTCAAGCACTCAGGCACCTTTCTCCACTATTTTCTGAAATCTCAGGTCGATGAGTTTGTAGTTGTTCAATAATCGATAAATCGATAATCAATAAATAAAATAATAAATAAATATTAAATAATGAATAAACCGATGCATACGTTGGAAATGATCAGAAGCTGACCAAGGGAGGTCAACATGGATGAGCCCGGCGAAAGGAAATGGAAGTTAGTGGAAGCAATGGTGGACTTTTGTGTTAAATCTAATTTGGAAAATCTGTTTGGAATTTTAGGGAATTCTGGGGGTGGGGATGGTGGGGGATGCGGGTAGGGAGTAGAGACGGGGGTATGCAAGCATCTAACATAACGTTTAAAAACCCTGCCATCTTAGCTGCGCATGCACACTAATAATCCTTAATTTCACTGGGGGTGCGGTTAGTTTTTATCATAAGGGAAAATAGACTTGTCCCATAGGTAGAGAGGATGGAACCCTTTCGTTCGATCCCTCACACGACATCCTCCGAATACTCGTTTGGGAGTTCACACAGCCTTGCCCCTGGATGTATTGCGGGTTAACCCCCCCCCCCCCCTACTTAGAGCACAGGCAACTGAACACCAAGTAATTAGCGATATGTTCATGCTATACAAATTCGCTATACAATAGCCTAGTTGGAATATATGTGTTATCATACTTCAGTATTGCTATTTAGGGCTACACCCATTGTGTAGAGATGATTGATTTACCAGGCACATATTACATATAGTGTGGCCTGATATAATGTACAGAAGGTGGCAACCCTTTAAGAACCACACTACACAGCGCACACTTATCCAACTCTCCCTCCAGCGACCCATATTTTAACTGGCACGATTTATTCTGAACGTTTACTTTCATCACCACAATGCCTTAACCTCCCGAAGTAGTATTCAAGAATTCTCTATCTGTACTTGCAATCCAATTAGATTACACTATGTACACAATATTTCCTAAATAATTTCCGGGCCTCTATTGACAACTGTTGTGTATAAATGCGAGTTAATTGGGGGTCACGACACATCATCAATTATTTTCTTAAAGTAATAATGTAGCAACTACAATTAATCTTTGTCATTCTTGATTTTTATACTTGTGCCGTGGAGTGAAGTCATTGCTTAACTGTTGAGATTTTGTTTCCAAGTGGATCCCAGTGGTTGATGGTTTGACCTGGTACACATGATTGGGTTTAAACGTAATCCAAACTTTCATTTATAGAGTTATGTTTTGAAATTCATCCTCCGCAGTGGTAATTTTAATATTACGTTAACATACAGAATGAGGAAATTGGTAAACAGTTCAGTTAGCCACAAGACAGCCGCGACACATTCCATCCTCATCTCCTTTATAAAATACACCTCTAGTCCATTGTCATATTGCTAGTATTTGCGTGTGAGCGAAAGTAATATAGTGCCATTTCTTTAAGCGAAATTAAGCGTTTTACCCTAAGCCAGGAAATTAAACTCACTCAAAACTTTGTGTCATAATTAAGTATCTCTATACAAATATTTTATGAGTTTGACCTGAATAATAATGAATTCTTCTTCTTCATCATTTCCCGGTTCCAGTGATCTGGGTCGGGGCGTGAATCAAGGACCTCCATCCGAGGCCTCGACTCACACACACTATCATATTTAGGCTATTTGTACGATGGGTTCGCCACACCCAAAGGTAATAATGAATTAATTATGCTTAATTAATAGTGAGGAAATATGTGAAATTCATTTTGAAGCTGAAAGTTTAGAACGCAAATCAAAAATGGAAAAACCTAAACATTTCTACGAAGAGGGTAAATATAAAGTAACATGTTGTTTGTATGTTTAACACTTACTCATTCAAGTGATTTCCACTTTCATCTGCTTCTTCATTATGATTTTCTTCTTTTACATCCTGGGGATAAGATGGAATAAATGATGTCAGTGTTATCACCTCATACTTTTACACTAATGGCAACCCATGTACTTGTACAGCACTACTCAGCTGAAGTGAAGATATGTTCGCTGAATGACTTTCTACTGTCATTCACATCCTAGTGCAAGAGTTTAACTTAATACAGATAAGTATAAGTATAAGAAACTTATAATACACTTGTAGATTACAAGTTAAACTTAGAGCGAATGAAAATGCCAAGATCAGTGCCTTAATGGAAGTATTAGCTTTAAGGCTTGAGAACAAATGAACTCTTATTTTTAATTCTTTTTGCCGTAAGACTATAAGAGAGGGGCAGACGATAATACAATATACCATAACAGGTCCTACGGTCCAACACATGCACAAATCATTGAGACTGCCCATTAGAGCATAACTTTTGAGAATAAAGGCATATATCAATCATCCTTCAGAATATTATATAAGGCAGTTCTTCATAATTCACTGCAATTTAATGTTTTAATGTTCAATAAGAAGTTAGATTGAGTTAATTAAATGCCACTATGGGGAGTCTATTGTAGAGCAAGCTAGTAACTCTTAAGAGTTACGTGTCTGCTCGAGTACGGGAGCACACAGTTTGCAAAGGAGATTAGAGCAGGTACTAACAACCAAACGCTTCCAATTGTCATCAACATAATTGTGAGAATACAAGTCTTAATCCCAAAATGCTGTTAGGTGATACGGATGTCTTGAACATAAGCATCTTACAGATGTTTTTGTAAACATCCACTGAAGGGTTCAAGGAATAAAATAACATACGAAAGGCAATTCAACCCCGCATTCATAGTTTTCATTCGTCTATGGCTACATGGCAAAGAACCTAACAGTTATTGTGCAGGTTTTATCAAAAAGCATTTCATTTAGTATACACTCACAAAACGTGGGCCTAGCATATTGTCACTATCATTGTGTGTGTTGCGACTTTGCGACGTAGCTGCAGTTAACGTTGATAAGGACAAGAAACATTGATAAACTGCACGTTAGAAATCTCGTACCAAGCGTTGACTATTTGAAACAATTTTGATCTCAAGGATACCTGGAGTAGGGAGTAATGTAACGTGAGCGATAAACAAATAGGGGTTTATTAGTAAGGTCAGTGGCAGCTACTTGAAGTCTCCAGACCACATGTAATTGAAAGGGGGAGGAATTAAATCTTCTTATGGCATCTGGTTAGTTCCAACATCAAACATAGGAAGAAGCTACTCATTACCAAGCGATAAACATAAAATATGCCATAATAAAGTTTAAAAAAATAATTATCACGATATTTTCCTTGTCCTAGAAAGAAGAATGAGTGTTAACAGGAAGACATACGTTGCGTTCGTGGATATAGAGAAAGCCTTTGATAAGGTGAAATGGAAGCAGCTCTTTAAGACCATGAAAAACATAGGATTGGGCTGGAGGGACAGAATACTCAATCTGCTTCTGTACAAAAACCAAAGCACAGAGATAAATGTGAATGGAAAAGTAAGGACTGCATCCATTAGGAGGGGAGTGAGACAAGATTGTGCACTATCCCAATATTAGTTGAGCATTTTTATTGAGGAGTTACAAAATAATAGGAATTAAGCTTATTTTATTAATTTATTTATCTTTTTAGTTTTTATGCCTTAAACACTGACCTTTCCAAATGACATACAAGCACAGGAGTCAAATAAAAATGGTTGTAAAGGTGAAAACTTACTAGATACCGGAACCACCACTGTAAATGGGTATGAACATTGTCTGACATGAAACTTTTCCCAGCATTGTCTGAATCACAGAGAACCCTGGGACCTCAAGTTTGTTAATAGAATGGGGGTGGTTGGATGAAGTATATCCATTTAAGTACTGGTATTTGGAAACAAAACACACGAGCACAGTAATGAGTGGGGAGTAAGTGTGAGTGGAAGTAAAATAGGACAGATGTAAATGTTAAAAATACAATTTCTCAATAAAAATAAATGTATGTATTTAGCTTCGATTTCTTGATCAATGTTTTGCATTAATGTAAGCCTTTGAAAAGTGCATGCATCTAATATTACACAAGGGACTATTTATAAGTAGCTATGGTCTTAAATGTGGGCACGTTTACCGCCATATGCCTGGGAGGCATATAACCACAGTCACCTTAACCCGGTCCATGAAATTTGTATTTACATGGATGATTCTCATCAGGCGCGTCCAAGTCGCGGGGGTGGGCAACGGTACTATAGTCGGAGCTATAGTAGCGGCTAAGTTCTGGTGGGGACCCAGTCCTCTGGGGTATAACATTGACCCTTGCACAGGGTGATGTGTGAAGACTTCAACGGGGGTTAAGGCGGAGAACGTGGAATTCAGTACGGCGGAGGAGGCAACCTTTCTTTCTGAGGGTAGTACAGATAGAGCCCGCTGCCTTGTGGGATGATGAGGGATCCTCAAAGGCTAAGGGAGTAAACCCCGACAGAAAAATCCTCAATTTTGTTAGGCCTAGCAAGCCAGTAAGAGAGAAACGCTTTCAATTTATTTATTTATTCATTCTCGTGTAGCCTCCTGAGAGGCCGAGTGCAGGTCTTTCTAGTCGGCGCCCGTGGGCATATTAATAACCGATTAAGACGCCAGCATGAGCAGACCCATGACAGGTATGAAGGCTTACAGCTTGATAACAGACATGGTTGTGTGTCCATGCATCAACACCGGAGGAAACAAGGTAACAAAACACGAATTGGAACCATGAACATACTCAGCCTTACAGGAAAGTGCGAAGAACTGGTGGATCTCATAGAGAGAAGGAAAATAGCAATCCAGGGGCTAAGTGAGACTAAGTGTAAGGGAAAAGGGAAGAAACCATTAAGGAAACACTATACCCTCCACTGGCACGGTCACTACAAAGAGATGAGAAATGGAGTTGGATTTATTGTGTCAAATGACCTGGAAGGTATCACCGACATTCAGTATGAGAATGAAAGGATTATAAAAGCAACTGTAAAGCTAGGTAAGAAGAAGCTAACACTGATACAGGTGTACGCACCACAGACTGGTTGCAGTCAGGAAGATAAACACCAATTCATGGAGGACTTAGAAGAGGCCATTAATAAAGACAGCTCCGTAATCATGGGGGTTCTAAATGCACAGATCGGAACAGTAAGGACTGACTACCAAAAGATAATGCGGCCACATGGCTTTGGTAAGAGGAATATAGATTGATTTCTGTATGAGGAATAATTTGGTGGTGAAAAACAGTTGGATCAAGAAAAGAGTCAGTCACAAGATCACAATATACAGTTAGGATGAACAACATGAGTCCATAATAGTACATTATGCAATGAGCCTATAATGGCAATAATTAAGGCCAGAGTATGTTTATAAAACGAGCGTGAGCGAGTTTTATAATTTCCATTCGAGTGTCTTAATTACCATTACAGGCGAGTTGAATACGACTGTTTATGTTCGACGATAATTATAACTTTATTATATGTTTTAACATAAATATTCATAAATATCTGTTGAGATTCAGTCACTAGAATTTTTTGATCAGAGTGCAAGCACAGGGTAGGATATCTCTGTTTGCCAAGTGCTCTGACCGACCGACGCATGCGCTCTGTGTGCTTGGCAATATTTACAGCCTGCCGATGTGCATCTGAATTCAGTCAAACTGTCACTGAAGTCGTTTGAAAGCAAAGCGCTGTGTTGATATTGGAGTTGGGGATATTAAGGTACATAGAGTGCTATTTCTAGTCTCATATTCGCCAGTATATCTACGCGAACATATGAACGGTGCACTTTCGGTAATTTATATAGACATGTTGGATTTTGAGCGCATGCGCGAAGGTATCCTTATCTAATTGGTCAAACCACTGTTTCTTGAGCTCTGATTGGTGGGAGAAACTGTTTCATAATGAAAAATAGTGTTATAATGAGCCTCTTTATGATACAGTTTTCTGAAACATAATGTTTACATTTCGACATCGTCAGATTATTTCATCATAGACGAGGAAAGTAGCAGGCTTGTGACAGACGTCAAAGTAATACCTTGTGAGAGCCTCGATAGTGACCACCGATTATTAGTAGCAGAAATGAAAGACTATCACAATCCAAAGTTGCTGACCATGAACTTGCCGATGATCAAAGTACGGGAGCTCCAACAATTCGAAAAGAAAGAAGCATATCAGGACAAGATAAGACGGCAATTGCCCCGAGATCAAGTGAAGTCTGGAGATGAAGAATGGGTCAGACCATGGAACATTATTGTAAAGGAAGCAATTGAAGAATGTGGAAAAACAAGCGTGAAAGTGAGGGAGAAAGAAACTTCGTGGTGGAATGAAAGGGTAAGAGCGGCTATCAAGGAAAAGAAAGCATCTCGGATAGCAAGGAATCGAGAGAAGTAACATCGGGAATCCGGAGGAATGATGCAATGCTTGAAGACCTTCAACGGACATACCGAGAGAAGAAACTGGACGTCAAATGAATATTTTAAGAAGAGAATGTCAAGAGAAGGGAGACATTCGTTTAGAAATATTGGAGGAGGATAGTAGAGGCAACATGAAACTGTTATACAGAGTACTCAAAGGTAAAAGGAATCAAGTAGTTAAGATCAAAGTACTAGAAGATGACAACGGGAACCTTGTCAGGAAGGACAGTGACATCAGAGAGATCCTGAAGAAACATTTTGATTACCTGTTAAATAGATCAGAGGAAGGGCAGGAAAACATAGAACCAGATGTGGAAGCCTGTGTAGAGGAATCCCCATCACCTGGACAGAAACAAAGACACCATTAAAAGCGAAGCCAAAGGGGAAACCACCAGGAATGGACGAAGTAAATGCTGCCATGATCCTAGCACCAGGCCCACAAGGTATCCAATGGTTGTACGGAGGAGTGCTGATGCAGTATGGAGGGATAATAAGATACTCCCGAATGGAGCAAAGGTGTTATCATTCCTCTAGTCAAGAATGGGAGTAGGCAGAAACCCTCCAATTACAGAGGGATTACTCTATCACTTCGACTATAAATTCTTCAAAAGATAATAATAGAGAAGAGGCTACGAACCATCATCATAGAGCCTCAGCTAGAAGAGGAGCAGTATGGCTTCAGAGCCAACAGATCAACATAGACCTTATATTCAGTGCCCAAATGCTAATAGAGAAGAGGAGCACTGTGGCTTCAGAGCCAACAGATCAACATAGACCTTATATTCAGTGCCCGAATGCTAATAGAGAAGAGGAGCAGTATGGCTTCAGAGCCAACAGATCAACATAGACCTTATATTCAGTGCCCGAATGCTAATAGAGAAGAGGAGCAGTATGGCTTCAGAGCCAACAGATCAACGTAGACCTTATATTCAGTGCCCGAATGCTAATAGAGAAGAGGAGCAGTATGGCTTCAGAGCCAACAGATCAACATAGACCTTATATTCAGTGCCCGAATGCTAATAGAGAAGCACTGGGAGAAAGACAAGGACCTGTTCATGGTCTTCCTTGACATCGAAAAGGCATTTGACAGTATCGCAAGAGATAAGATTTGGCAATGCTTGAGGAAGAGGAAGGTGCCAGAAGGACTGGTAAGGAAAATAATGATGCTGTATGAGAACTGTACCAGCTGTGTGGGACATGGACAGGCGCACTCATCATGGTTCCAGACAAAGTGGAGTCCAGCAGGGCAGTGCACTGTCCCCACTATTATACATCACAATTATGGATGATATAATACAGACCATTAAGGAAACGTCGGGTGAACTCAGTTCAGTTGGCTTTGCTGATGACATCATGATCTGGGGATAAACCGAAGAAGTAGTCCAAACAAGGCACAAGGCATGGATAACAAAGTTCCAGGAGTTTAACCTAAAGATCAGCCAGACAGACTAAAACAGTGAACAGAAATGCCCGTCCAACAAGCATCAAACTAGGTGACTACCTGCTGACGACTGTGAACCATTTTACATACCTGGGTAGTATAGTTTCCAAGGACATCTAGCCAGGAAGGAAATCATTAACAGGGTGCAGAAGAGTTCCATCTTCTACCAACAAGTGGGATGACAAGATCCCAAAATAAAGCAAAATTACTATGTTGAACAGTTACTTTGTACCAATCTTGATGTATGGTATAGAACATGCACCCTCACAAAGCGAGACTCATCAAGACTTCAAGAATCAGAGATTAAATTCCTGAGGTCCACCATCCAGAGAACCTAGATGGATAAGTTAAGGAGTGAAGTAGTAAGGAGGGAAGCTGGGATCAAGACATGTCTATTTGCCAGAGTCAGCTCATCACGACTTCAGTGGTTTGGACAAGTGATGAGAATGGAACTTACGAGGTCAGCCAGAATACAGCTAGAAAGAGAGATGGACAGTAAACGAAGGGAGGGAAGACCAACAACTTGTTGGATGGACATGGTCAAGTCAGGCATTGCAACTAAGGGAAGGTCACTAGAGGATGTCATCAAGAACAAGACGTACATGGACAGAGGAGAGTGGAAGAGGCTTGTCAACAAACCTGGGAAACTGGAACTGTAAATGGATGATGACGAAGGCCTAAATTATGTGGAGTGTGTGTCACATGGCCTATGATAGTTCTTCTACAGGATATCTAATAGGCCACCCTATTAACAAAGGTAATATTAGAAACCAGTGGCCTACTACTTTCGAAAACAAAAAGATAACAAAGATAAAATAAGAGCCATTTAATACCGTACCGTATGTATTTGGTACCGGTATAATCGCTGGTGGTATGATGATAGAAGCACCTCTGGCAATGCATTTAAGCTCTAAATGGGGTGCAAAATGAATTGATATACACACATCAAAAAAAGTTTTGCATCACCTCGGTTCCAAGAGTTCCGGAACCTTTAAATACAAAGGGAATAGAGATCAACACAAACAACATTTCAGCTCGTTTTATTGCTCATGAGACCCACACATTGCATGTTGTACCATCATACAGCTAGACTTTCAGCATTTGTGGTCCAGATTGCAGTACACACCACTACCTCTAATACCCAGTAGCACGTCCTCTTGCATTGATGCATGCCTGTATTCCTCGTGGCATACTATCCACAAGTTCATCAAGACACTGTTGGTCCAAATTGTCCCACTCCTCAACGACAATTCGGCGTAAATCTCTCAGAGTGGTTGGTGGGTCAAGACGTCCATAAACAGCCCTTTTCAACATATCCCAGGCATGTTCGATAGGGTTCATGTCTGGCGAACATGCTGGCCACTGTAGTCGAGCGATGTCGTTATCTTGAAGGAACGCATTCACAAGATGTGCACGATGAGGTCGAGAATTGTCGTCCATGAAGACAAATGCCTCTCCAATATTCTGCCGATATGGGTGCACTATGGGTCGGAGGATGTCATTCAGGTATCGTAAAGCCGTTTCGGAGCCTTCCATGACCACCAGTGGCGTACGTCGGCCCCACATAATGCCACCCCAAAACATCAGGGAACCACCACCTTGCTGCACTCGCTGGACAGTGTGTCTAAGACGTTCAGCCTGACCAGGGTGCCTCCAAACACGTCTCCGACGATTGTCTGGTTGAAGGCATATGCGACACTCATCGGTGAAGAGAACGTGATGCCAATTCTGTGGGGTCCATTCAGCATGTTGTTGGGCCCATCTGTACCGCGCTGCATGGTGTCGGGGTTGCAAAGCTGGACCTCGCCATGGACGTCGGGAGTGAAGTTGCGCATCATGCAGCCTATTGCGCACAGTTTGAGTTGAAACACGACGTCCTGTGGCTGAACGAAACGCATTATTCAACATGGTGGCATTGCTGTCAGGGTTCCTCCGAGCGGCAATCCTTAAGTAGCGGTCATCCACTACAGTAGTAGCCCTTGGGCGGCCTGAGCGAGGCCTGTCATCGACAGTTCCTGTATCTCTGTACCTCCTCCATGTCCGAACAACATCGCTTTGGTTCACTCTGAGACGCTTGGAAACTTCCCTTGTTGAGAGCCCTTCTTGACACAAAGTAACAATGCGGACGCGATCGAACTGCGGTATTGACCTTCTAGGCATGGTAGAACTACAGACAACATGAGCAGCGTACCTTCGTCCTGGTGGAATGACTGGAACTGATCGGCTGTCGTACCCCCTCCGTCTAATAGGCCCTGCTCATGCATGGTTGTTTACATCTTTGAGCAGTTTTAGTGACATCTATGAACAGTCAAAGGGACTGTATCTTTGATACAATATACACAGTCAACGTCTATATGCCGGAGATCTGGGAACCGAGGTGATGCAAAACTTTTTTTGATGTGTGTAAAATGTGAACACGCATTATGTCCGTATAGCCTGTAGACCTAACAATACTCGACTTGTACTGGCACAGAACAACAGGGTGTACAGGTGACCTAATTATTATAAATTGTTACAAACTGGTCATGTTCTTCATAATTATCTAAAACGGAACAAAAATATTGTTCACGTGTCTGAATAAGACACAATTTTCTGGACAACGGCATGCACAAGCTTTATATCATATTTCTCTAATAAATTCAGCCTAGAACTGGAAACTATGGGCTAAAATGTTTCACGGACAGCAGCTGTGACATATGATTAAGAGCGCTGAACCGAGGATTGTCACCGGTTTAATATCAGATAGATCAAGACGCGATGATCACAGATTAACGTTTATACAACGGCAATTCTGAAGTCAACACCCGCGAAGATCAACTGAACCCGGTGCAATTAGATCAAATGGCTTAAAGTTTAAACAACCTGCACTTAAACATTATTTTACGATCTTGGAGTTTTGATGTAAAAGGTTATCACTAAAGCAGTGTTTCATCCTCCAACAAATATGGCAGCAGAATGAACCAGCATTACCAATAAATTAGTTACCGGTACTGTTTGCACAGATGTAGACTTCACCTACAATAGGATCCATGGTGCCAATATAGTGAACTGCAATACCAATCATTTAGCTACTGTTAACACTGCGTGTGGAGCAGACTTCACCTACAATAGTGACCAGGGGGCCTTCGGAGTAAACCTGCATTAGCAATAAATTAGCTGCTGTTACCACAGAATGTGATGTAGACTTCACCTACAATCGTGACCAGGGGGCCATCGGAGTGAACCCGCATTACCAATGAATTAGCTACTGTTAGCACAGCAAGTGGTGTACACTTCACCTGAAATAGGGCGCCAGCAGAGTGAAACATCATTACCAATAAATTAGCTACTTTTGAAGGAGCATGCGGAGTAGACTTCAGTTACAATAGAGCCCAGGGTGCCAGCAGAGTAAACCTGCATTACCAATGAAGTAACTACTGTTACAACAGCAAGTGGCGTAGACCTCACCAAAATAGGGCCCAGGATGCCAGCAGAGTAAACCTGCATTACCTATGAAGTCGCTACTGTTAGAACAGCAAGTGGTGTAGACTTCACCGAAATAGGGCCCAGGGTGCCAATAGAGTGAACCTGCATTACCAATGAATTAGCCACTGTTAGCACAGCAAG
This sequence comes from Meconema thalassinum, assembly GCA_946902985.2. Classification (NCBI taxonomy): domain Eukaryota; kingdom Metazoa; phylum Arthropoda; class Insecta; order Orthoptera; family Tettigoniidae; genus Meconema; species Meconema thalassinum. The sequence goes on from OX336388.2 coordinate 170,813,085, forward strand.
TGGTATAGACTTCACCGAAATAGGGCCCAGGATGCCAGCAGAGTGAACCTGCATTACCAATGAATTAGCCACTGTTAGCGCAGCAAGTGGTGTAGACTTCACCAAAATAGGGCACAGGATGCCAGCAAAGTGAACCTGCATTACCAATGAATGAGCCACTGTTAGCACAGCAAGTGGTGTACACTTCACCAAAATAGGGCACAGGATGCCAGCAGAGTGAACCTGCATTGCCAATAAATTAAGCAACTGTTAACACTGAGTTTGGTGTAGTCTTCACCTACAAGAGGGCCCAGGGTGCCAACAGAGTGAACCTGCATTACCAATAAATTAGCCACTGTTAGCACAGCATGTGGTGTAGTCTTCACCTACAAGAGGGCCCAGGGTGCCAACACAGTAAACCTGCATTACCAATAAATTAGCTACTGTTAGCACTGCATTTGGTGTAGTCTTCGCCTACAATAGGGCCCAGGGTGCCAATAGAGTGAACCTGCATTACCAAAATAGGGCACAGGATGCCACATGCCACTGTTAGCACAGCATGTGGTGTAGTTTTCACCTACAATAGGGCCCAGGGTGCCAACACAGCGAACCAGCATTATCAAAAAATTAGGTACCGTTGTTACAGCATGTGGTGTAGACTTCACCTACAATGGGGTCCAGGGTGCCAATAGAGTGAACCTGCAATACTAATAAATTAGCTACCATTAGCAGAGCATGTAGTGTAGACTTCACCTAATATAGGGACCAGAGTGCCAATAGAGTGAACCTGAAATACCAATAAATTAGATACTGTTAGCAAAGCATGTAGTGTTCACCTAAAATAGGGACCAGAGTGCCAGTAGACTCAACCAACATTACTAATAAATTAGCTACTGTTAGCACAGCATGTAGTGTAGACTTCACCTAAAATAGGGACCAGAGAGCCAGTAGACTGAACCAGCATTACCAAAAATTAGCTACAGTTTACACAGAATGTGGTGCAGACTTCACCTACAATAGGGCCGAGGGTGCTAATAGAATGAACCTGCATTACCAATAAATTAGCTACCATTAGCAGAGCATGTGGTGTAGACTTCACCAACAATAGGCCCCAGGGTGTCAGCAGAGTAAACCAGTATTACCAGTAAATTAGCTACTGTTAGTACGGAGAGTAGTGTAGACTTCACCAACAATAGGGCCCCGAGTGCCAGTAGAGGGAACCTGCATTATGAACACACAATACCATCAGCAACTCACTGCTTTAATTAAAGATATTTATATAAGAGAAAATAAGAACCTATGATCACCTGTAATTCAAATTCCGATTTGACTGTCCAGCTTTTATCTTCGTACATATCGCCAGACTCATCCAGCAGATTAGAACTGGGTAACAGGTCAATTGATTCCTAGAAAGTATTATCAAGTATGAGCCAACATAAAATATGCAGACAGAATAATTGTACTATGTTACGTGTAACAATAAAATATTAAACATCCTGGTTACCTACTATTTGGTAGCAAGTATTAAGTCACTAAATCTTGCTTGTCATGAACTTCACTAAGATTGCTATGTTACACGATACCGGTATATATAATAAATACAACTTACAATATTAGGCAATTCATCAGTTTGACACAGCCATTCTGGCTCACACTTAATGATTGGTTGTTGCTCCATAATGTCCAGCAAACTAGAACACACAAAGTGCGCTTAAGTACGCCAAATCATTATCATTATGAAATGAGGCAATTTCATAACTCAGAATTCAAATGAGACTACTGGTAATGAGAATATAGCCCTCCAGGTGCACAGTGAGAGGGACAGGTTATCGCTCGACTTTATATGATATTAACTTAGTTAGGGTATAATATCGAGTAAAATATTAAGATCTATCTTTGCGATAGAATGAGGAATTACTGGTGCCAGCCACTCAAATGAAGCGTCCTATAAATTGGTTTTACACAAATATGAGCACAATATGACGGGGCAGAGAATTACACTACAAACCTAGTAAACTGAAGTCACACCACGTCGAGTACGCCAACTAAGAAATTGGCAGTAACTGGATACAATGAGTTTCAGAAAATGCAAGGCAATGCTTCCTTCGCGTGTTACATGAAGCCCATTTAAACCAAACACATCATATCTCCCTCAGAACCAATATTAAACGGGAGGGACCGTAAGATGTATTTATCCTTACCAACTAATAAATGCTATCACAGGTAACTCGCATAAATGTCTCCATAAAGAAGTTTCTAGTTGCACATTTAAAGATGTGTATCCTCGACAATCAAATATCGTAAATTAATCTACACGAGGATCGAACATGTCCAAGCAGAGCTCAGGTTGAAAGAAACATCTTCATTATGTCTTCACGTCGTCAAATATCCCTACATGGAACTCAAAAATTCTCAGATCTTAATATTTTGCCGCGAAGCACTTGGATGACACAAGTTGACGATATTGCTCGCAACCTCGCCCCGCTGATGATTAATAGCCTGGGCACAGTGTAAGGGGAACTGTAATACCCCATTTAGGCTGTGTTTCTACCTCCCGAAATTTTAATCATGGCACCCCGTCGTGTTCGTTAAGCCGCCATTTTGGTGGCCGGCACGGCCTAGGGTGGGGGCTTAACGAAGACGAGTGAATCAAAGCGTTCTAAAATTTTTCCGAGCATGGTCTCCAATCAAAACGTCCCTGATTGGCTGAGCACTTATTGGGTCCTTCCCGCCACACAGCCGTAATCAATTCCGCCATTAACCTCAATTTAACATAACCTAAGTTACCGTCAACTGGGGTTACTTTGCTCCTTGGTGGTTTACTTTGCTCCATTACGGGAAAAAGTTCCGATGCCCCCTGGTGGAATGGAGTGAATCAGAACATGATAGTTCCGCAATCAATCAATAGAGTACAGTAGTGGCGCTCATGCGACAGTAAATTATCTTCAGATTTTTAGGTTGGCTCTCCTGTCCGTTGGCATTTTGGTGCGATTTCGTTTGTGACCGAAAAATTTGTGACAAAAATCTGTTTACAGGAACATTCGCAATAGGAATAGGCTACTGAGTTTTGTAATGCAGAAACCTTCGCTTATGCCGTAAATACGTTCGGTTTTATAATTACGAACATACTGTCCAACTTAACCCAATTTTTATCGAGACATGTGTATTTTGCCGCCACGAGGAGTTACTTTGCACCACAACAAAAGTGGTGCAAAGTATCCTCATTGGTGCTTCAATGGCATTAGTGAGTGAATAAACAATTTTTCTGTTCTTTTTAAGATGCCTCAAGTTTACCAAAGGAAGTTGGGGGCAAGGAGGTATGCCGACTATTCGGCCGAAACACTCCAAGAATGTCTAACGGCAATAAAAAATGATACCATGTCGCAAAGGAAAGCTTCGTTACATTTCGGTATCCCACGCAGGACTATAATAAATAAACTGAAAAATGTCCACTCACAGTTGCCCGGGCCTCCTCCGATATTTACAAAAGCAGAAGAAGACTCATTTGCAGCCTATGTGGAGAGTATGAGTGATTTCGGATTTCCATTGACTGTTACTGATTTGAGTTGAATTATCCAGACCTACCTTGAGCGTACGGGAAGGAGAGTGAAAAAGTTCAAGGGGAACATGCCTGGGAACGACTGGATTAAAGGGTTTTGAAGCGCAACCCACAGTTAAATCTGAGATTCGCAGCTAATATTAAAAGAAAAAGAGCAGCATTAGATCGTGATACAATTTTTAATTATTTTGAGAACTTGAAATCAGTTGTGGATCAAATTCCATCAGAAAACCTGTGGAATTATGATGAAACGAATTTGACAGATGATCCGGGTAAAAAAAAAGTCCTTGTGCACCGGGAAACAAAATATCCTGAGAATATTTGCAACTCTTCAAAGAGTTCTACTTCTATTATGATGCGCGGTAATGCTGCTGGAGAACTCATTCCGCCATATGTAGTTTATAGGTCTCTACATATGTGGTCAACATGGACAGAGAATGGTCCGAAAGACTGTCGTTATAATCACACCCCTTCAGGGTGGTTTGATTCAGCTACATTTGAGGATTGGTTCTTTTCTTTAGTTCTTCCAAAGCTAAAGAAACAAAGTGGTAAGAAAGTGCTCATAAGAGACAATTTAAACTCTCATATTTCTCTGTCAGTTTTGCAACGATGCCGTGAAGAGAACATTTATTTTGTGTGCCTCCCTCCCAATAGCACGCACATGACACAACCTCTTGATGTGGCCTTCTTCCATCCTCTGAACGGTAGCATGGAGGAGAATATTAACTGATTGGAAAGAAACATCAGAAGGTTTACGACAATCAGTCCTGCCAAAGGATACTTTTCCAAGACTTTTGAAAGAGTTGATGGAAGCCATATCCAGCAAGGCAGCTGAATCATTGAAGTCTGGATTTCGAAAGTGTGGGATATATCCTTGCAATACAACTGAGGTGTTGGATAGAATCCCTTCTCCAGGAAATTTCCGTGAAGCTGTGGATGCATCTTTTCTTGAGCACCTTCAGGTAAATAGGAGAGAGTCCACTGGTGAAACGATTGCCAAGAAGCGCAGGAAACGACTTGATGTTACAGCTGGAAAGAGCATTGCACATGAAGATGTATTTGATAAGTTTCCGTTCATAAATAGCACCCCCCAAGAAAGTGCAACTTCTTCTTCCTCAAGACCACTTTGTAAAAAGAAGACAAGATCAGCCATTGCATGTAGTGACGAAGAGTCAATCGATGAATTGTCACTGCACTCTAGCTCCTCAGACTTGGATATGGGTGCGTTTCAGGTAGAAGTTCTGCGCGACGTTGAGGAGGAGGACGGAATAGAGGAAGCAGACCATCCAAACTTCATGGAAGTTGAAAGAGTTGTTGGTGCCCACGTCGTTTTTTCTTATGAAAATGAATTGTACCCAGGAGTTATTGTTAACTGTGAAGATAGTTGAGCAACAATTAGTGCCATGTCTCGTTCCTGCAAATCATGGAAATGGCCATCCCGAAAAGACGAGATGTTTTATAAATGGGATGATGTTATTGGTGGTATAAACTCGCCTAAAATGGTTTCAAAGAGGGGATTTTTTTCTGTTCCAGAACTTGACTGTCTTTTGTGAACATGAGCTTGTAAAGTGGTAATGAAATATAAGATTTCATTGACACTTTATTTTGATAAATGTAAACTTTTCTATGTGAAAACATTTTGGAGAATCAATCTTATAATATATATTTTAATTTGGAAAGTTGTGTTGTTATGTGTACAATATCTCATTATCCAAACCCTATTTGAAAAGTTTTGGTGCAATGTGATATGCTAAGGTGGGTAACTTGGCACCACTCGCTGAAAGCAATGGTAACAACATTAAATTTTTAAGTGGAGCAAAGTATCCCTTCCCTATGGGATACTTTGCTACAATCTTTTACCCCTCCAAAAAATATTTCTATCCTATGTATGAAGTTTCATCACACACACATTCATCACTGAAGCTTATATTGCCTACCTAAATACCCTGACTTACAGAAAAATCACTGCTTGGCATATTTTGTCAAGAAATGTGGAGATGAAGATAAAAGTGGTGCAAAGTAACCCCAGTTGACGGTACTTAAATTACAAATATTAATGTTGGTGAAGGGTGGGTGACTTGTGGATTAGATAAGCCATTTTTAGTGTTGCTTTCTATAGATTTGTGGGTGGCATTGTGGTTTTTTGGCAATCTCGTTATCTTGTAGACATTAAGATAAATAGTTCTATTTCGGGGGCCTATCACTCAGTAGCTGTTTCACAACAGTAGCCTACTATTACGAATAGCTGTACTTTATGACGATTTTTCTGCACCTTCGCGAAATAGTGGCGGTGGTTCGAGATTATTTTTGACTACCATTATGGGGTTTTAATAGTTTTTCATAGAGCATTTTTGTTGTCTTGTAGGTATGATTGATTTGACATGTTAGGCCTGCATGTACAGGTTTTTTTCTGGTTTGGGGAATAATGCTCATTACTATTCGCGAACTCAAGCGACGGTGCTGCCGCTTAGCTGGAACTAGAGGAATGGTGATAGAAATAATAACAAACAGCTGTTTAACCTACGATTTTTGTTGACGTGTGTGATCTTCTCTCATTTTTTCAGCTTTTGCATCATAACTGAGGCTGAAAAATGAGTAATAGATATTGTTCAGTTCCACAGTGCTCTTCAAAGGCAACAAGAGGCATATCAATGCATTACTTTCCTAAAAAGAAAGGTTTAAAGAAGGAATGGAGTCGAGTACTTCGCATCGCAAAGCCGATTTCTAAATATATGATTGTATGCAGTTTGCATTTCACAAAGGAGGATTATTTTTATCCAGGTTAGTAAACATTCCTTTGTACGTGTACTGTAGATTACCTGTTTATTTCTTTCATACATATTAATTACGTCCCAGTTGTGGAAAGATAACCTTCATACACTGGATTAGGCTACATTATTTATACCTATTCTTCTTAAAGTGGACTACACAAGCTACTTCCAGTGGGGTAGGATTATCAATAAGCATAAGATTGTTATAATATTGCAGTAGAATTATAAATATATTTTACTTTCAGATGTGAGATCATGTAAAAGATACCTGAAGAAGGGCGCCATCCCCTCTCAGAAATTGCCACTGAGATCATTGGATAAGAAGATATCTTCTCCCCTGAAACTACAGGCAGAGGCCAGGGATACACGTGTGCAACATAGACATGAAGCTGTGGCACCACCATCTCCAACTGAAGACAGTGAAGTGGTAACTGAAGACACAGAGACTGTGACAGAGGAGATGTTTGCAGCTCTGTTGGAAGATCCCACTCTAAGGAAATGTGTAGAAGATAAAGGGATACAAGTAACGCCAAGTGTAATTGATGATTGTAGAAAAATAACTTTAGAGGACATGATGAAAACAAATAGAGAAATTAATGCATTTACTGGTATCCCATCAGTTACAGGAAAATTAGAAAGACAGAGTGCCAAACCACTAACCTTGTCATTAAGACAGCGTATCATTTTAGTGTTTGTGAAATTGAAAATTAATCTTTCTTTTAGGTGTTTAGCTGTTCTATTTGGGGCCACAGCTAATACATGTAAGAACTATTTCCATGTAACAGTAGAGTTATTACATGAGGCACTAAAAACAGCTGATCCATGGCTGGAGAAAGATCTGATTAAGAAGAGGATGCCTATATGTTTTCAACATTTTCAGAATACTAGAGTTATTTTGGATTGTACAGAAATTCCCGTGGAGAAAAATAAGTGTTTAAAGTGTCGTGTGATGTCCTACTCTCATTACAAAGGCGATTACACATTGAAAGTACTTGTTGGTGTTGCACCATCAGGTTTAGTAACTTTTGTAAATCAAGTGTATGGTGGAAGGGTTACAGACAAAGAAATATTTTTGCAATCCAATTTATTAGGCATGTTATTACCTTATCAGGATGCTGTAATGGTCGATAAAGTATTTTTGATAGAGTGAGTGCATTGAAAGGAATATACAATTGATCAGGCCACCCTTTCTTGGTAAGAATCAGCAATTGTCAACAGAGGATGCACTCAGAACTGCTGACATAGCTGCAGCTAGAGTACATGTAGAAAGAACAATTCAGAGGATGAAAATATTTAAAGTATTAAAAGGGAGAGTCAATTTATATATGGTTCCATACATGGATTCTGCAATGACTATTATTGCAGGAGTAGTGAACCTCTCAGCTCCTATTCTTAGTGTTGATAAGAATGACTAAGAAGGCTTTTGCTACTGGTACCTAGTACCCAGTTTGTGGGTGAGTTTTTTCTAAAGCAGAATTTGAGCGCTGTATCAGCAGCGAAGTAAAGCGCTACATATAAACTAGCTGTAAATAGAAACAGATAGATGGCACGAAATGACAGTAGTATAAACGTGTTTCGTTCATTATTTCAAAATAAATTTAATACAACTTAATATAACAATGGATCCACTGGGAGACTAAACTGATGATGAATGCATAGTGGTGTCGCTCAATGAACAACTTTGTTAATTTCACGTTGCTTGTAATTTTTAGGTTTTCCGTCCCTTAAAACCTCAATAACTAACTAATTTTTAGGTTAGGCCTAAGCCATTCGAGTTACCTTCTATGAATTAATGCCCCTGCTTTAGCCACTAAAGTTGCATGATCGTTTCATGAATGTAGCAGCATATGGATAAACATTCCTGAACTTAAGGTTACCATATCTATAATATTCACCATAACGTTTATGTGACAGGTTAAATTGGATCTAAAAATAGGATGAACAAGCTCTCGACTTCTTACAAATAATTCTTAATTAACCTACTGATATGCTGCTAGTGGAAATGTAGGCCTATAATCATGTAGTCTCATAGGCTACACCAGTAGCCAGAGCATGTCGCTAATGATATCGGAGTAGACTGTGCATGCACACGTTAACATGAGTTTGCTGGTTTGTGACATTACGTCAACAAATTTAATGTATTTTAACTCTCCTGATTCCATTCTGGCCCCTGTTACTGCCACATGCATGGTTCCAATAGGCTTGATTTCATTTTTAGGATTATTATATTTCACTATAGCTTACCTGCTGCATCACTCAGAAAATTAAGCAAATGCATGTATCCTTGTTGCAGATCAGGTCCATTTACGTCCAAAAATGTTTTATGTGTCTTCGGTGTTTTTCTCCCACTACGCTATTACTGTCCTCCCCATTCACAAAAGACGTTATGAGCACAGCGGACCACATGCATATGACAAAATGTTGGCTGTAGTGCATGGGCAGTACTCGTGCGACTAAACGGTGCACTGCTCAGAAATGGGCAGGGCAGTGCTTCGCCGGCACAAGTGAATTTCTCGCTAGCACTCATCCATTGCACAGCCCTGCCCTCTACCCTAATTTTTTGAGGAGTCTAAACTCTTCCTTCTACAGTATAGCATAACTGTATGTCAACAGATATAGGTGACCTTAATATTACACTCCTTAAAACGTTGGTCCCCTCCACCACCCCCCGTCCTAATGATGTAAAGTGTTATTAGACTGGGGGTGGTGGCGCAGCGGTCATTGTTATTAGATTGATAGTACGAATGCTTGTAGATATCCGTACTGATAGATGAATTAAAAGTTTAATTTAAACTTTTAACATCTTACATAATACAAAAGTAGCTACAATAAACTAAAACTAACGTGCACCACTAATGGGCCCTCATTGCTTACGGACCTCTATGCATTTGGCCCCCTTGTCCCTCCCTGGGCCTAGACTGTGCCAATTGCAGAAATTAGACCAGAAGAACCAAATCACTAGTAAAACAATGTATAGTAAAGGAAGGAAGCTTGTAGTTTTACGTGACCATTAATCTCACAATCATGAGCCACGGGACCTTCTTATTACATTGAATCCGAACCACAGGACACGGCATTGCACTTAAAAATATCTTGCATGCATTGACCAGGAATCGAACCTGGTCCACCTTGGTGAGAGGCCAATAGCTTGATCGCTGCGCCACCACGCCCCCAAGTATACAGTAGATTATAATCAACAAGTTCTCCCTAACATACATTAGCCTACTAGTTCATATACAGTATACAATTTGCGTACCTAGTTAGAATGCACCCGAGTGAAAGAAAATAGGCTGGTACCCGTAGCCTATTATTTTTCATGAGAAACCTAATAGAATTTTCTGTCACTCTGCCAAGTACAGATATGTTACCATGCTGGGGTATGTGCACCAACAAAATTATAGTAATGTTTGTAGACCTAAGAAAAAAATGTGGTATTTCGTTCATAACTACGTACTATATGTAAATTATTTTCACAAATCTGAGTCTTCTTATGGAGAATGGGTTTTCCTCCATAGTCCATAACCAAAGAATTGTAATCATCAATTGAATACTGTACTCGTATGATTATGAACTTCAAAGCAATGCTACGCCTTTCTAGGCTTGATCCTACTTATCTTCCTGGATGGCTCTCGTGTAGCATCCGTTGCCCGTTTCGAAAGTGCGTTATTTTACTTAGTAGCGCTCTGAAAATGGTTTGTAATTACTCTGCCACATTATTAAAGCCATTTGCCATTGACAAACACCGCATAAACACTTCCAAAATAAGGGAATTGTCAACATTAACTTTCAAGTAATAAACTTATCAAAAAGCAAGTCGTCATGTTTGCTGCCAACTTACTGATTGTGCTGCTAGGCAAAACCATTCGCCTGGATAAGGAGTATTGACGCATGACTACCCCCACTGTGCGTAACAAAAACCTGCCTAACGCGCAGGGCCGCGCTACCTAACCTTTATTGGCCTAGACGAAAACCATTGGTCTGGAAACAATGTTGGCACTCTGAAAAATTACAGTCACACTCTATCGATAAAATATTCAACTCCTGTATATTAGTAACATTGGCCATTTCTATAGTAATTTTTTCGGATTTTAATGGCGCCGGGGCAACGTATACTACACGAGTTCCTAATTGATATTCAGTCGTACACAACAACGCCTTCAAGAAAATTGAGATGAAAACAAGAGTTTATCTTGTTATGACTGCAGCCATTTTTCAATGTATCAAACGTGCAGCGAAGTGAAACCACGCTGCATGATGACTCATCTTAAGCTAAAATGTTGGGGGATGGGGATGCTCTGTGGTATGACCTACATGATGATATTATTACATTCACATTGTACTTCTATGATAAATAAAGCATTTGAAAAAATATCACTTTTTTATTATTTTATAAATTAGCCTATTTATGGATGAAATGTAGCAATAATTACTCTAAGTTACTTTTTACATCAACTATCCTATAAGAAAAGCTAGTAAAATGCTATTTACAAGAAACAACATCAATTGTTATTGGCAACTCCAGCTATCTGATTATGCCATCTAGCGGTAATAATGAGAAACTTACCAAGTAGGGTACATTTGTCACGTGGTGACTGTTTGTATTATGGTTCCTTGTATCGTGGTAAATTCTTCGTGTCTTTATACATAAGTAATAAGTTTTACTCGTTGATAGAGTGCAAAATGAGTAAACGCAAAGTATATTGCTCAGTTCACGGCTGTAAGTCGATGTATAAGAGGGCTGCGGATATAAGTTTTCATCACTTTCCAAAAGATGCAAATAGCAATAGCCGAAAGGGGACGATACCAAATAAATACGGTCAACAGGAGCGGGTTGGACCACTCACCACTACACACACTGACGACAGAACGGGTTGTTCACTGTTACGCCGTGCCAAGCCGCACCTAGACAGCCAAGTACAGTCTCGCCGAACCAAGCCGTACCACGACAGCCAAGCTTCATCAGTCAGGTATCCTTCCCCGCTCCCTAGTTCATTTCCCTACCAACCACCATCACCTCGCTCTGCGATATCCGAGCCATTCCACTACGAGTCATATAGGCCTAATTTGACTTCGCAGGGTAAATATTTACTCTGCAAGAACCTGCTACCAGTCCGATATTCAACACCAAACCTACCTGCTAACCATCCAACAAATCAAGCAATTCCTGTCTCCCCAGAGTTTTAATACAAGTTAAACTCATCCCTTCGCCCTACCAAGCACTTATCCAGACCAACCGCAGCGCAGTTGGCCACCACGTGTGTACTTCCACTCTCCCACTCCTTTCCTCATGGTTTTCAAAAATCTTAAACAAAGCAATGCTTAAAACTGTTCGGTGCACTGTAACAAGTAGTACCAGTTAATCTTACTTTTCTTGCATTCTTCCAAATTTCTCCAGATTGGGTACGAGTTGTCAAACATAATTTTACACTGTCTTCATATGTGAGAGCTACCTTCTCATTAAAAAATTGAGCCATGTCACCTTGAAGTTCTGCATCAAAATCAACCATAGCACTAAATTGTGGCAACAAGTTGTTGTTGCCTAAAAGTTTATGACATAGGGATAATTGTAGCAAATCATCACCACTCGAGACTTGAATAGTAGTAGTAGTAGTAGCAGTAGTCTCCCTTAAGCGCAAAGTAAGATCCAGCTCGGATCCCTGTGCCCAAGAAAGTAGAATATCCAGTATATTATTCTCGCCTGCACTGCCGACTAGGTGACTTTGGAGGGTCGATTTGATAGTTGATCTTCCCATGTGGCAAAATTTATTTATAGTAATCGCTTTGTCGTACATGTAGTTGTCTTTCTTTAACTTGCCCCATTGCTGCTTCAAATCTGTGGAGCTCAGGTCTTCCAAGTTTTCAAGTGTGTGCCTATTACGAAAAGAAGAAAAAACAAATACAGTCAACTTGTACACTCTTTGATTTATCGGCTTCAACAGTATTATATCTTCTAAATTTAAATGCATCTACTTACCGAAATATGTAAAGCAATGTACCGACTACATGCTTACACTTTTCTGAACTTCCAGCCTTACAGGTACACGAACAAATTAACTTTTTCTCGGCAACTGGTGATCGAATCTCGATTTTAATCTGGCGAGGAACTCCCTTCAAATTACTGGTTTGTAAGCATAAAGCTTCAAGTCTCACTAAATCTTCTGTTTCGGCTACTCTCCCACACATAATTATGTGTTTGGCATCTAAAATTGCCTGTCCTTCAACGAGAGGCCGCCTAGAATCCCCAACAACATTCAATACATCAATCAAGTCTATCACCATTGCGTCCACCATTTTGTCGCGACCGACCTGCCACCTACATTCGATTGAGTTCGCGAATTAAGTGCAACCGTGTTGACCGACTGGAAGACATTGAATATTTCGTTTACTAAGGCAACACTGAAATATGGGTTCCAACACGATATGGACTTGGAACTTATGTTCGCTTAACAAAATAATGATACATGAACAAGTCATCCTTGTAATCTCTGCAAATAATAAAAATATTTCCCATCCGATATTCATGTTGAACGGTAGAAATTTATCAACCTTTATTAAGGCAACACTGAAAAATATTCATTTTGATCTAGCCTACTTACTCGGAGTCATCAGTAAGTTCAGAGGTTCAGTTTTTTAAATTCTCCCTTTCCTATGGTCAAATAACACATGAATGTTCCCTATTTTTCTTAAGGGGATTCAATGACCTTATGCTGAACTAATTAAGAATAGGGCATGTACCCCAACCCCTTAAAATATGAAGTTGTCAGGATAAAAAACATGTCCATAGCCATCAGAAACTTCAGAACACTGAGATCAGGAGAATGTTGATCAACCATGGATGCTAGACCAGAAAGTCTTAAAGAGGAGTGTTTCATTTAGAGGCTTGGAACATCATGATCAAGACCCCTGTACTTGGGTGTGTGCTCAATCTGTTTGAAAACCCGTTGACAGATCATGAGTTAATCTGTGGCTGGAATCCACTCATTCCTATGCTAAGCTGTGAGTACTGGGCACCATTAGTGTTCTGTATCTACTGTATCAATTTCTGAAAGTTGTGTCACAGGCCTTTGCATAGACAAATCGCTGAGAATGTTCTCTGAATGGTGAATACCAGTAGGCTAGCCTTCTCAGCTGCCTCCTTCACTAGCATTTCCAGGCACCTGGTTAGTTGGTAAAATGAAATAGAAAAATCACTTGAATGGTTCAGGTTGTCCTTTATTGTCCTCGTGGAACAGTGTACATGTTGATGGAAGCAATGTGAGACCAACCACTAGGTAGCTTATGTCCCATTAGTTGGGAGTGTTAGGGAATGGGAGATTGGTTCAACATGTCAGCCTCTGTTGTATATTTCATTAATGTATGGGATCTAAAAGTGTATCATAGGAATATTAAAGCAAGCCATAATATATTACCAGTTGGTCAATTGGATACAACAATTCGATGGAACATTCTGTTAATAATTAGGAAGTGTCGTAGGTAACCAGAGAAGCGACACAAGAAAAAACACCTGAGTCTTCCAGGCAGTTGTCATCAACTGTATTTCACATAGAGAAGAATAACTAAAATAGTTCCTCATGAAAAAAATAGCTGGTCAATGACTTGAAAGACAGTAGTAAGGACTTACATGCTGTCAGTAAAAGTGGAGTTAAGAAAGATGTCTGGAATATTTAAAATCAGTAGTTGATAGCCAGGATTTTTAAAATTAACCTAGGTAATTGCACCATAATATGATTAGTAGCCTATGTGCAAGATTTTAAATGGTAGGTTTTTCTGTGAACCAAAAAACACCTCTTAACATGGATTATGTTCAGGTTAGGCCTACAAGTTATTGGGAGGGTGGTTTATTTTACATACCAATTGCACATAAAATGGTCTTCTGATTAGAGCTCTGTGGGAATGTTTAAACGGATTGATGATACAGGGTTCATCAAGCCACTTTCTATGCATCTTTTAAAAACATTTTAACAATTCATAAGTTACTGTCATCATTGTTAATGCTGTAATCTGTCATGTTTATTTATGCAGCATGAGGAATCAGGAAACATTGGTAGGATTGGTATATTGGTTGGAGATATAGTAGGATAAAATGCAACTGTGTCATGGAAACCTAAGATGTATTTTTATTTCTCAATTTTATTTTCTGTAGACTCCAACACAGCCTACCACCAGGGGAAAAAAACAACTTGTTGGTGATGTTTAATGAGAGCAAATCTTGAAACACTGTGATTTAAGTGGTTGGTATCAAAAGTTGTATCGGAAAAATGAAAATGTGAATTTGCGCCCAAGTTTACGAAGCTGAAAGTATCTTCGATGCAAATCAAGTCTCAATAGTTAAAACTTTAGGACGACCTTTGACATGAGCACTATAATAGGCCTACATTTAGGATCGACATAGCTTGCAGTAGGTTTTATGCTACTGTATGCACCTGGGCATGTTTAAAAAAACTCAGCCTGCAGGTTAATAGGGTAGAATATTACTATAAATCTATCTCAAGCAAATCCAAGTAATTACCATACTGAGAAACTACATATCGATGGCTTAGTATGAAAACCTCGTATTTCCATTTTTATCAAAAATGACATTTTGGTGGTTATAGGTAGAAAACCACGTATATTATATGAAACAGCTGTGGAAAAAAAATCCATCTGCGCAGTGCTGCTCTCTACAGACAAAAATAGGAACCACGTATATCAGCTGCTCCCAAGATTTGGTGAGAAGACCTTGTACATCCAAGGAAGATTGGCTGCATTTTTTAAGTGTTTACAGTGTGTTTTCTCACTTCAAAACATTCCGTGGGTGTTCCACCAAATGCAGTGAGGCAAGTATATGTGTTACCTTAACAATTAAATACCCTGTTTTAATCTGTTATTCCAGTATTGTGAAGTGTAAATTAGGCTATGAAAAGTGAAAACCACGTAAAAATGCACATAACCGTGAAAACCTCGTATGCCAGATACACGCGGTTTTCCAATTTACCTAACAGGTGTAATAGCACTACTAACACTTGATATACGAGTATTTCATGCCACTTACAGTACAATATTAATTCGTATGACATTAAAAATGTTGTTCACTCTCTGAGCAAATACACTAATAGCAGATTAAAATTATTGGTATACCGTAATATAGGTATTATGTTAATAAAATGAAGTGCCTGTAATAGGGTTCTCAACCTATAGTTTTTGTTACAGGAGATAATATGAGATGTCAAGAGGAAACTATATAGTTAACCTTGCCCTTAAAGGGGAAACGGACTACGTTTATTCACGGAATCGGAAAGTTGGTCGTCAAGAATCACAAAATGGCCCTAAACTCATCCCATCTGACACAATTTCAGTAAAAGGTGATAATATTTTACTCATTGTACTAGGCCTGATAAAATTGTGATATTATGAAAGAATTTTTTGTTTTAAGCTTATACTAACCTTAATTGTGGTATAAACTTTCAATAAATATTATGAATCAATATGTAGCACACTGATAATTTTTTTCTATTTTGTAGGAGATGATTTGATAAACCCGCAGGCTACTGAATCGGAATCTACACCTAACCTGACAGCCAGTACTTCAAATGAAGGTAGATTAATTGCTTCTAAAGTCTGATGAAATAGTCAGTTTTTAATATCGACCGAAATTTTCATCATAACATTACTTTTAGCCTACTTAAAATGTTTACTTCTTTGATAGCGCTTGCAAAAAATTCAACATTTTCTTCAAACTTAAGTTTATCGCACATTTGATCCCATACTAACTCACATTTTGACCATAATAAATGTTCACTTTTACTGGCGATCATGGCACATGGCTGCAAATACCAAATCCGCTGGCTACCAAATTGGAGCCCAACCTAAACTTTGCGGGCGATGGTTTATGGGAAGGTAGGTAGGCTCATAATAAATCGTTGTTACTTGGTTACAGATATGATTTAAAATCTAATGGCATGTACACATTGCATTACAATATTTACCTGGCATTACAGAATATTTATTCGTTTATAAAGTAATTGACAACTTGATAACTTAAAGTACAAGTAATTATAGGTCCAATGATTTTGATTTTTTTCAGGCGGAGATAGGTTTCTGAATGAAACAACTGAGACTGGAAACTCAGCACTGGACGACATCCTTATAGAGTTCATCGGATGCGAGGATCAAGATGTGCAGGCTGTTTCTGCAATGGATAGGTGTAACGATTTCTTAAATAGTCACTTAGGCCCTGAAGTAGAAGTTCTATCCTAAAACATTGGGGAAAACGCACAGCACAACAACATTGAAGTTCTTGCTTTGGAATTTCAGGTAGGAAATATTGAAAGGGAAGTTGAAATTGAGAATCACACTGAGACTTTTCCCGTAGATATTAATTTTGAGGATAACCGTAAAGAAAATGAGAATGACATTGACTATGTCCCAGATAATGATGTAGAGGAAAGTAGTTCATCTGACACTGACGGAGAACATGAAGCTCAAACTAGGGCTGATGAAACAATCTTAAATCAAAGTAAATAAATAACACCCAAAAGAAAAAGGAATCGATGAGGAAGGGCAATGATCGATAGTTGGAAACAACGCAGAAACCAAATTAAAAGGTCAAAGGGAGAAGAGTATTTCGGAAGGAGGAAAAATGAAGAAGGTAAAACTGTTTTTGATGTCAAAAAAGGGGAAAAACGAATCAAAGCACGTTGTTTGTGTAAAGACACTCCTAAGACGCAATTTAAGTGCATTACGATTTCAGACGATGACAGAACATACATTTTTGGGAAATTTTGGTCCTTAACCCACGGGGAAGAGAAATTTTTTGTACAAGGTTTAGTTCAAAGAAAATCTGTATTACGAAGAAAAGAAGATAAGGCTACATTTATGAGGAATCAATCTCTGTTTTATTATCTTGATACCAAACATATGAAGGGTAAAGTGAGAGTTTGTAAAAAAATGTTCCTCCAGACTCTAGCTATTGGAGAATGGGCAGTTTCGAACTGGGTAAGAAACAGTAATGAGCAATGTCTAGATGACAATGAAGATGAAGTAATGGATGAAGAGCATGTCCCAATCAACACCAGAAAGAGTGAAACTGATCAAGCTAAAAAGATTTTAGTGAGATCATTTTTTGAATCACTACCCAAACTTGAATCCCACTACTGTCGAAGAGATAGTTCCAAGTTGTACTTGGAGCCAAAATGGCAATCTAAAGCCGAATTGTACCGGTTATATGAAAGTTTTTGCAATTCACACGACAAAGGAAACTTCAAGGCATCAATTTTCTTATTCTATGAAATATTTGAAGAGTGTAATTTGAGCTTGTTTCAACCAAAAAAAGACCAATGCGACATTTGCAGTGCTTATAATGTGGGCAACTTGAGCGAACAAGCATACAAAGCGCACGGTGAACGTAAAAAAACGGCAAGAAATGAAAAAGAGATGGACAAGCCCAGTGCTGACAAACCCGACAGCATGACCGCGGTATTCACAATGGATATGCAAGCCGTTTTACTAAGCCCAGACTTGAAAGCGTCAGCCTTGTACTACCGAACAAAGTTGAAGGTGCACAACTTTACAATATTCAATCTCAATACCTTGGATGGCTACTACTATCTTTGGAATGAGTCAGAAGGTGGTCTGAATGCAGACGAATTCGTGAGCATCCTATACGACTTCATTACAACACAAATTGACAAAAACACTTACAATCATGTCATATTTTACAGTGACGGTTGTACGTATCAAAACCGAAACTGTATAATAGCTAATGCTCTCTTGTTGGCTTCCCAAGAAACGGGAATACAAATTACTCAGAAGTTTCTTGAAAAGGGTCACACTCAAATGGAGTGTGACTCCATGCATGCTACAATAGAGAGAAATTTGAGAAACAGGGAGGTGTACTCTCCTTCTGCCTATGAAGATGCTTGTCGAACAGCAAGACTGAATCCTAAACCTTACAAGGTACAGTACCTATACCATGACTTCTTCAAAAAGTTCAGCACCCTGAACTTTTTCCAATCCATCAGACCCGGAGTAAAGAAAGGAGATCCAGTAGTGACTGATTTAAGATGCATTAACTACAAACATGACTGGTCACTTCAGGTAAAACTGGAAATAGACTCTACAGACTTCATGGAGCTTCCCAGAAGAGTTAAAAGGCCAAACGGAGAAGTTCTGGTTCACCCGCAGCACAGTACTAGGATCCTCATAGAGTCGACCAAATTTAAGCACCTGCAGGAATTGAAGTCGGTGCTACCAAGAGATGTTCATCCCTACTATGACAGGCTTCCACACTTCAAGGCAAAACCTGCGAGTAAATTTTGCAAGCCAAACGAGTGCTCCTGCATCATTAATATAAGGAACTAGAGCATGAGGATAAGAACAGCATCCTTCATTTATTTTATATTTCAATGGAGACTTTTTGGTGTTTATTTTTTGTACTGTAATAGAAAAGTAGTTTAATTTTAATAATTATTTCTTGTAAAGTTTGTGTTCCTTTTTGTATAATAAATCCATATTACTTCACTGAATAATCTTTTATTACACCTACAGTAAAATGAACTATGGGGGTGTCGCAATATCTAATTGTTAACAAAGATTTTTATAAGAGGTCTTGTCAAAGTTACAATACAGAGCAACAGCCAACTTTTGTAAGACCTAAACTAAAAAAAGAAAAAAAAGCGTATACATCAAACTCTAAAATATTAAATTCAAGTTTTTCTAAAATGAAATTATGTAGTATTATGACTAATGCAGCATACGCATCAGCTTGTTATTATACGTGAAAACCACGTACGTTACATAGCCCCATAGTATGAAAAACACGTATAACAATAAACAAATCGTGAAAACCACGTATATCAAGAAAGTTAAGAAGAATAACTTCGTATGTCCCATAAATAAATTACCAACAACAAGGAAGATAAAACTCTGTTCTATAATGATTCTAAATAGTTCAAATCAAAAACATGTAAAAAAATGAAAATAATTCTAGGATAAATAGTGCAGAAAATCAGTTTTTTGTGTCTCCTGTAAAATTTATAAATTGTGCCATACGAGGTTTTCATACTAAGCCATTGATATCCATATTTAAAAAAAAAGGTGGCGGTGCAAACTGCACTTTCAATCCTTGCTTCATTAGTTAAACCATAATATTTGTACATAAATACCGTAAGGACTTCACATTACAAACGGCCACTTAAATTATATGCCTTAGGCATAACCTACAAATTACATGTCATGAAATTGGTAAATATATTCAGACAGCAACATCAATACGCAAAGGTCAATAATGTAGTTTTATAGTGCACAAAAATTTTTGTACTGAATATATTTCGAACTGATGATTAAACTGGTGGAAACGACTGCCAATTGATTTACATCCAACGTAGTAGAAACTTTCAGTTGATCAGCAAGAGTATTGATTTGTACTTTTATTTTCACAAATTTCGATGAACAGTGTCACGCTGCAATTTAAATATAAACGTACATACAATTTCTCATAAATAAATGATTTGCACTTCATACTGTCATGAACTGGAATAGATTTCTAGCAATTTAATTGATGTAGAAATCTATTCCTCTCGCCGCCATGTTGGTGATTTATTTTGTAAACAAACCAGCGGGCAGCCAATGGCTTTTAATAATTGCCAGCCAGTAACAAGCCAGGATGATGCGGATCATAATTCGCGTTTCACTCTCATTTGCGTTTTAACTGGAGGTGAAGAATCAGCTGTTCGTTAAGGCCACGGGGTGCCATTATTAAAATTTTGGGAGATAGAAACACACCCTTGGACGTCTCGGTCGCGATCCCGATTATCTCTGATCTGTTGTTGTCGTTTGGGTAACGTTGCTGGACACAGAAGCCTCTTCGCCCAGTAACATCCGGCTGGGAATAGACTACAGTAGCCATCGCAGTAAAATGCCGCAGGAAATGGGTCCGTATGTTTAAAAACCACTAATCTCTTGGACTTCGTTTGTCACATAGAAACTGATGTCCACATTATCCTCTTCACTATCGGAGCTGATCTTTAGCATTGATGTCGACATTTATATAGTTATAGCACACGCCAAATATGAGGAATAAAGGAAACAAGAGCTATACACATATATATATATATATATATATATATATATATATATATATATTTGGGTGACCAAAAGCCTAAAAAACACACCAAGGAGCACCAGAACAATAACTGGAAGGACCCCTAAGGAGCCCACCTATGATTTTACAATTGAAATGGAAGGTGATCCAAATATGGCATAATGGCATCCACCAATGGAACTGCAGGACTATGTACAAGTGACGCGATATTTAAGGGCAAGGGATAATCAAGTCGCCTCAATTTCTCCAACATAATTTCCCGCTGCGGATTGAAGGTTTCACACTGAAACAATATGTGATGCAATGTACCTCGTGCCCTAACACATACACACCCAGTGCCGGATTAAGACTCACAGTGGCCCTGGGCAATTGTTAATTTGAGGCCCCTTTTTCCCTTTTTATCACCTTCCCCCCCCCCCCCCCTTCATAGAAAGTAAATCATAACTTTGAAAGAGATTTTATTTACAAATTTACAATGAATAATGAATACAATTTAGATCATATGTACATTTTCAGAAAAAAATTTTTCTGCATTTTGTTTGACTTGGAATGTGTCAAACAAGTTATTTATGAATTGGAAGTATAATAATAATAAGGTAAAGTGTATGGAAAAACCCAGGCAGAGAGAATTTACGAACAGCACTTTACGAAGTATAAACCAAGAAATTAAACTGTAAAATTAGAACTGTAAATTT
This sequence comes from Meconema thalassinum, assembly GCA_946902985.2. NCBI lineage: Eukaryota > Metazoa > Arthropoda > Insecta > Orthoptera > Tettigoniidae > Meconema > Meconema thalassinum. The sequence continues at coordinate 170,834,169 of OX336388.2, forward strand.
AAGTTTGACTTTTTTTTGGTACCTAATTTTAAAAAAAATAGCCGGGGGCCCTAGGCAATTGCCTATTGTGCCTTATGGTTAATCTAGCACTGTACACACCTTTCATTGTCCCTGAGATGCATGCGCTCCAAAGCTACTGGTGTAAGAGCATGCTGGAAACGCATTCGATCGATGGTAATAATATGACGCCGCGAATATTTTCCAACCTGGAACCAAGGCCCTGTAGTTACGAATGGTTTTATTAAGAAAAATTGTTTTGCTTTACATTTTGCTATCTCGGTCCATTCATTTTGCCAAGCACTGACGACTTGCTGATTTTTTTTATTATTTTTTTTTTAAATTTATTTTATTTACAGCATGCCCCATTACAATGTAGTAATACTACATGCTTAATTATTACTTATTAATCATTTCAGATTAAAACTATACAATTTATATTATAATTATTTTATATCTATGGCCTGTCAAATGAAATTTGTGTCACTAAAATGATAAACAGTTAAGAAAATATAAATAAAAATTATCTATTTAGTATTTCAAATGAGATCGAGTTTGCAAAAGTAAAGAATTCACTAAGGTAGTTTCTAACAATTTCATCTTTCTTTATAGGCCAGTTGCCTGATCTTAAAACATGTGCTATTAATATATCTCTTTCTTTCCCTAATAACTTACACTCATATAGTAAGTTATCTACAGTCTGGTGACCGATATTGCATATACATGTTGGACCATCTATAATTTTAAAACTGTATAAGTATGATTTAATATTGCCGTGTCCTGTTGTCATAACTGTAAAATTGGGCGTTATGTTCATTTTCAATTTTAGTCTGGCCTGTACACTGGGGGAAAATGATTTTGTAATTTCGCCCTTGGATGGATTGTCCCATTCATTCTGCCACTTTCTCAAACTAAACACACTTAATTCTTTTAGCATATTACTTTTTGGAATTCTATTATTGCACTCACTTAAACCGCTTTGTGCTGCTTCTTTAGCCAGCTGGTCCGTTAATTCATTTCCCTCATTTCCGTTATGCGCCTTAACCCACCTGAAGACAATCACCCAATTCTGTTTCTCCATTTCAATTGCTTTCCTTCTAATTTCCTCTATGAGAAATGTATGGTTTTTGTAGTTTTTAAGTGCATCTATTGTAATTTGGCTGTCTGTGAAAATGAGTGCGGTTCTCTGCTCCTTGTCCATGGATTCTAGATGTTGCAATGCCTTGACGATAGCTAGCTGTTCTGCTTGATTATTAGAACATCGTTTGTCTAGTTTATATTGCAGCTGTTGAATGAACTCGTTTCCATTGTATATGGCAATTCCATATCCTACTCCATCCTCACTTTTACTTCCATCAGTGTAAACACTGAAAGAATGCATCTGTTCATAATTTTCGTCAATAATTTTAACAATGTCAGCAGGGTGAGACCATTGATTTACTTCCATGTCCATGTCAATTGAGCGATCTTCTTTACTATTAACATTAATAAGATCGTAGTATGCTACCGTCTCCTCAATTTGAATATTAATTGGAATTAATCCTGTTATCACACAGAGAGCTTCATTAGATACAGTGCGATAAGCTTTAGCTATTCTGATATTTATCAGCCTTTGGACTCTTATCAATTTTACTCTATAGCAAGTTTTCTCTATAACCTTTCTCCATACCGGTGCTCCATACAAAATGAGGGGTAAGATTCCACCTTTGTATATTACCTTCAGAGCTGTATGCTTTAAACCCCAGTTTAGCTTTGCAAATCTTGAGAGACTAAATATCAGTTTCCTACATTTTTCAGTCATATAGTTAATGTGCTCTCTAAATGTAAGTTTGTGGTCGAAAATAATTCCAAGATATTTAACGGTGTCCACCTGATCTAAGCTTTTGTAATTAAGATACATTTTAATATCTTTTTCTTCTTTTCTTTTTCTTCTCGACAAAACCATAACTTTTGATTTCTGTTCATTAAATCTGATCTTATTGAGTTTAGCCCAAATTGAAATTTTGTCCATTTCTATATTAGTATAATTTTCTGCCTCTTTAATAGATGTTGCTTTAACAAGCAGTAATACGTCATCTGCAAATGCAACTACCTTCGTGCGATTTGTATACTGCAATGTAAGAAGAGAATTATATTGTATATTCCAAAAACCAGGACCACAGCATGAACCTTGCGGACAACCTTTAGTAAGTCTTCTCTCAGTGTTGTTGCTATTAATGGACATGAAAGCTGTTCTTCCTTGGAAATAGTCTTGAGAGAGTTTGTATAGATTTCTGGGGCATTCCATATCTTTTAGTCCTTTTAGAATAGCAGGCCACCAAGCGGCGTCAAAAGCACCTTTAACGTCCAAGCTGGTCATAATTATTACGTTCCCTTTTTCTCATTCCGGTTCTATAAATTGCTTCACTTCCATTGCTGCGTCGGTTGTGCTCTTCTGTGGTGTAAATCCAAATTGATTATTATTCATTAATTTATTTTTGTACATATCATGCATTATTCTACTAATCAATAACTTCTCCAGTACCTTGCCCGCTAGATTCAACAAGCTAATTGGTCTAAATTTCGATGGATCTGTACTCTTTTCTTTTCCTGGTTTAAGTATGAGAATTATTTTTGCTCTCTTCCAAATTTTAGGGAAGCATCCTCTTTTGAGACATTCATTATATATTGACGTTAAAACTTAGGAAAATTATTGAAAGTTCGTAGGAGTATTTCCATAGTTATTCCATCTTCGCCTGGTGCTTTCTTTGGATTGAAGCTAATAATGGTTTGACGAATCTCCTCCTCGGTGAAATATCTATAATCGCAAGTATTAATTAATTCATTAATTAACCTCCTTATGTTTTTATGGTGATCTGTATCTTCTTCTTCTCTATCTTCCGGAATAAGATAATCCATAATATACTCTGTAGTGTCTTCCATATTTAATGTTGTCGTTCCGTCAGGTTTCTGACATGAGAATGTTGTTCCTTATTTTTCCTTAAGCCAGTTTATACACTTCATTCCACGGATTTACAGATGATGTTGTGTTACAGTATTGTTTCCAGGAGTCAAATTTCTCTTTTCTGATAGCTGCTTGGTACTTCCTCTTCTCAACAAAATACGCTTGCTTACGGATCTCTCTGAGTTCGTCATTATTATTGTTTTTTTGGAATCTCCGTCTTAAGGCTGCCGTTCTTTTCCTAAGTATTGTAAGGGCGTCAGTCCACCATGGAACTGATTTCTTCCTTTCTGACATATTTGGTCCCTTAAGTGTTATAAATGTTTGCCTACAAGTTGACTGTAATATCTCAGCAAATTTGTTAACAATAGATTCTAATTCTACTTCTCTTTCCACACTCGGGGACAGAAACTGATCTAATTCCTTCATGTCTCCAATATAATTAGCCTTGTTAAAATTTCTAGAAAGAATTTTGGCGAGGTTATTATCAAATTCTTTATATTTATCGCCTTGCACTTTGAACCTTACACCTTGAAAACTACACTCTTGCTTGTTACGTATCGGTATTTCAGTCCTGATTTCAAATTTTATAATGTTATGATCTGAAGAACTCTCGTCTTCGCTAATATTCCACGCCTGCATTACTGCCAGAAATTGATCATTAACTATAGTAAGATCATTATTGCTAGAATCTCTGGTGCTTTGAAATGTAGTTCTTTCACTATCTTCATTAATTATATGAAGTGATTTACTAGCAATATATTCTTCTAGTATTCTACCTCTTGAATTCGTTAGCACATCGTGCCATGTTGTTGATCTGGCATTACTGTCCATAGCTATAATGACCCCGGCTCCGTTAGTAAATTTTAAAAGCTGATCTATTTTCTTTAATTCTTCTTCTAATGGAAGACTATAATCTAAATATACACTTGCTGTGAAGAACTGAAATTTCCCGTATATTATTTGCATGACAACAATATCTTCATCTGATAACTGTTCAATAAGTAAAGCGTCTATTCCCCTATTTGTAATTACTATGCCAGCTCTACTCTTTTCATTACCAGAAGTAAATGTACGATATCTTTTAGAAATACCTGCAGGTTGGTTGTTGTGCGTATATGGTTCCTGAATAAATATTATGTCCGATGAATTTATCTCAATGATCTTCATTAAGTTGGCTGTTGCAGCCCTTGAATGCTGTAGATTTATCTGAATACAATTTATGCAAGTTCCTCGATTTGATGTCATATATGTTGACATTGTAGAATAAACATTAATAGTCTATATTCATCATGTACCTTGTTAAAACACCACGCAAACTAGGGCAACTTTTGTGTAAAGGAGAATGCTTCACACATATATTTTCTTTCTTATTATACTCATTATAATTGATGCAGTTAATACAACGATGTTCATTTTCAGGTGCTGTACAATCTTTCATTTTATGATTACCTGCACATAAAGGGCAGGTTTCATCGCCATTACATGCTTGATACCGGTGATTGTACCTGCTGCATTTGTAGCATCTATTAGCAACTAGATAATCTTCCACATTACAAATTACCCATCCAACCTTCAATTTCGTACGAAGTAATTGTCTTCGAGTTTGTGGACCTACTTCTATGTTTAAATTACTAATATTTTTTCGTGTCTTGAAACTGAACTTGGAAACAATATCATCTTCTTTTAAATTTAATTCAGGATTTTGTGTTCTGATTGTCTCAGAAGCATTTTCCACCGTAATATTATCCGGTATATCATATACAATCATTCGACGTTTCAGTAATTTATGTACCTGTACATCAACGTGTTGACCGCATTCTGTGTTAATTGCCTCGTTTAAAACATCAATTTCTCGTTTGCTACCAGTTTCCAGTAATACTCTACCATCCCTAAGTGTTTTCATTGCATTAATCCCTACTTTCATTTCAGTTGGGTTTATCTTACTTTTAATGCGAGTTTTAATTTGCTCAGCAGTTTCGGTGGCCTTGGATTTCACGAACAATTTATATTTCTTCTCTGTAACTCCCTTCACTACTTCCGAGTACAAGTTCCGAATGTCGCCACCAGACTGGGAAGTTTGTTGCGCATTCGTTAATAGTAACGACTGCTGTATACCGACAGATAGTGCCACCAGTCCTGTTACTGGAGTGCAACATCTAGCTTGCAAGTCACCTTTGAGTTTTCTAACCTCATCCAAGTGTTTCAATTTATCATCTTTGGTCTGTTCAATAGTATTTTTCATTTCAACAAGTATGTTCCTAATCTTACTTACATAATCTGCAATACATGTCTTCAGATCGTGACGCAGATTTTTACTTTTTCCGTCACACTAATCAATTCATTCAGCACGACTCCAATTTGTTGACTATCCTCGTCAGCCATCTTGTAAATACAATAATACGACTTGCTGATGAATTATCGGTACTATATCCGGATACGGTATCCCGATATTATAAACAATTCCCCGACCGCATGCCGCATTCTTTGTCCAGATATCTACTGTTTCGTTTCCCGCTATATGAGAATGCCCAGGAATCCACATGATGACCACGTCTTGTCCTGTGAGTGTGAATGTATGGAATACTGTTTCGTTTCCCGCTATATGAGAATGCCCAGGAATCCACATGATGACCACGTCTTGTCCTGTGAGTGTGAATGTATGGAATACTGCACTATTTGGTAAAGATACCAATTATTTGAGTGCAGAAAATGAGGTAAGGCATTAATAACACTCAAGGAATCCGTGCATATTAGCACTTGAGGTAAACGATGGACATGAATATAGTGACAAGCTTGGTGTATAGCAAAGCGTTCAGCTGTAAAGATTGTAAGACGAGGGGGGAGGCAATAAGTGCGAATAACCTGTAAGTCAGGATAGTAAAAAGCCGATCCCACGCGATCCGGTCGAACCATCCGTATAAAAAATCGTATAATGGGAATACAAATCCTGAATATTTCGAAATGCACGAGAAATGATATTCGGATGATGCTTGAACATTTGAAATAGCAATGGAAAGGAATTATGCAGAATCTTAGGTTGGGTATGCAAAACCCTGTATGAGATTGTATATGGAAGTGCTAACCGGGTTTGTAACACATCCTTCCTGAATGGTTGTAAAATCTCATAAGCCATGACAAGTGCAGGTTTATGTGAGCGATCTAAACGATTTTGTGCGTAATATTCTGTCAGAAGTTGTAATTTAGAGATAATCGGAGACGCCATTAACGACAATTTGTAGACTAAATATTTGCCCGCTATAAATGTGCGTCGATGTGATAAAGGTAACTCACCGGCTTCCACCAACAATGCACTCGTGGGGGTGGAAGCCAAAGCTCCTAGAATTATGCGGATGGCTTTATATTGCAGTCTATCTAACATTAACAAGCGACTGTTCGCTATTACATCGTAAAAAAGCTGCCGTAATCTAATTGTGAACGAATAATGTTCTTGTACACTGTCAATAATAATGCGGGGTCCGCACCCCAGCGACGCCTTGTCAAAGCACGAAGGACCTGTAACCGTTTTTCGATTTTAACTTCAAGATATTGTACCTGCCGTGTCCACCGGAGTTTATCGTCAATATAAATGCCTAAATATTTGATATTGCGCACAACATCTATGGTACCTTGTCAAAATAAAATAGGGGTCTGATCGTACCGCCGTTGATGCGTGAAAATAATAGCAGAGTTCTTACCCGAAGATGTTTCCAAGCCATGATTACTTAGCCATTCATGGGCTAGAGTTAATGCAAGATATAAATCTGTTCGACATTGATGTAAAGTGTCACGGGAACAATAAATCATAAAATCATCCGCATATTGTATTGTTACGTGCCACCCCCTTAGTGGCACTTTTGTTAACTGGATTACGGTGGGTAGGAAGCACAACACCAATTACTGCTTAAAGAAGTAATTAACTTTATTGCGGCCAGAAAATTACACTAATCAGCAAATACAAGCAATTAGGAACCTTACTCCAGTTTACAAAGTCTCTTGCTTGTGGAGAGCTCTTGCCCCTTTCACTTATCAACAAACCACAGAAGTTAATCCTGCCGCTAATGAGCCTAGTGGCCTTGACAGAACTACATGCAACTTCTTTCTAATGTGCGCCTACTACAGTACTTACGAGCACTTGCTGCGCGCTGTTCACCAGCTGGGAGAAACAATGTCACTGGATTTCGACATCACAATATCTGACACTCAGTGAAAGCACACTTACTCAGAACACGGCAGTCCCCTGTATGTTCCTCACTTCGCCGCTACACTAGGGGTTTCGCAAGTCACCACACTTCTGTCGTTCAGAATAAACGCTCACACTAGCTCGTAAAACACAACAACAACAACTGCTTCACGGGTCACTCTTATATAGCAGGCCGGTGACTCAATAAATGGTTCTAGATCCATCCAGGGTCCACGGCTTCTCGAGGCTTCCATCGCTGGTCCAGTCACGAATCTTCTGGACTATCTCTTTGTCTTAGTAGCCCTGTTGCATAAGGCACACGCAATACAGGAGGCATGCCACAGCCCAGCCCCTGGGGCAGTTGTGACTCAAGCGGCGAGCGATGACACAAACTCACAGCCGTAACACCACCCCCTTCCTAAAAAGGCTGATCGTCCCGATCAATCATTGGTCCGTCTGTGTCCCTCCGTAGGCTGCCAGGCGATCTCGATGCACGATCTTCATCTTCGCCCTCGGGTTCCGCTGGATCCTGTAGACGACATCGTTGATCCGTTTCACGACTCGGTACGGGCCCTCCCAGGACTTCTGAAGTTTGGGTGACAGGCCTTTCTTCCGTAATGGGTTGAAGAGCCAGACCAGGTCGTCCTCGTGGAAACCGCCGGCATCCGTCTGCTGGTCGTATCGGGTCTTCATTCGGTCGGTCTCGATCCGCAGTTTCTTCCTCGCGAACGCGTGCACGTCCTCCAGTTGGTCGACCAGTTCTTGACAATACTGGCTTACCGGGATCGGATCATTCCCAGGTCGGCCGAAGGCAAGATCGACAGGTAGACGGAGCTCCCTCCCAAACATGGCCCGGGCTGGTGTGCACCCGGTGGCTTCATGCACGGCGGCGCGGTAGGCCAGGAGAAATAGTGGAAGATGTTTGTCCCAATCCCTCTGGTGCTCGCTGACGACTATTCGGAGATGGTTCTCGATGGTGCGATTGAATCGCTCTACCATCCCGTCGGACTGAGGGTGTAGCGGCGTCGTCCTTGTCTTCCGGATTCCCAGCAGCTGGCATAGGTTCTGGAACACCTGCGACTCGAAGTTCCTCCCTTGGTCGGAGTGCAGCTCCAGGGGTACTCCGTACCGGCTGACGAATTCTTTCACCAGGGTCTCTGCAATCGTCGCGGCTTCTTGGTTAGGGAGCTCATACGCCTCCGGCCATTTGGTAAAGTAGTCGCTGACGACTAATATGTAGCGGTTCCCTGCCTCGCTTAACGGGAATGGCCCAGCAACATCGATGGCCACTCTCTCCATGGGGCCGCCCACGTTGTAGGTCTTCAGTGGACTCCGTCGTCTTCGTCCTGGGCCCTTGCTGGCTGCGCAATCGTGGCACCTCGCGCAGTGGTTCTCCACGTCTGTTCGGCATCCGATCCAGTAGAACCGCTCTCTCAGCTTCTCCAGGGTCTTCTTTATCCCTAGGTGTCCACCAGATGATCCTCCATGAACTTCCTTCAGGACTTCCTCCGTCATAGCCTTTGGAACGACGACTTGTTCCCGAGATGTCTTCCCGTCGGTGCTCTCCCAGGTACGGCAGATGAGGCCATCCCTTACAATCAGCGAGTCCCACTGTGCCCAGTAGGACTTAAACTTTGGGCTGCAGTCACTCACAATGTTCCACCCGGGTCTGGGGACACAGGCCCTCTTCCATTCGGCTATCAGTCCCAGGTCATCATCCTCTGCTTGTGCCCGCGTGAAAGATTCGCGGCTCCAGTTCCCTTGAAGTTCCACAGTAGTCCGTCGGCACAGTATCCCGGTGTTCTCCTCCCTTCGGGCACAGAAGGTGCAGTCTTCGGGGCACGGTCTTCGTGACAGGGCGTCGGCGTTAGAATGCAGTTGGCCTTTCCTGTGCTGAATCTCAAAGTTGTACTGTTGAAGCCTCTCTAACCACCGCGCGAGTTGACCCTCGGGCTGCTTGAAGTTCAGGAGCCACCGCAGGGATGCATGGTCGGTCCTGATGAGAAATTCTTGCCCGTACAGGTACTTGTGGAAGTGTTCAATGGTCTTCACGATGGCGAGCAGCTCCTTCCTGGTGACGCAGTAGTTCCTTTCTGGCTTTGACAAGGCCTTGCTGAAGTAGGCCACTACTCTCTCCTCGCCGTCCACTACCTGCGACAGGATTCCCCCTATGCCAAAGTCGCTGGCATCGGTATCGACGATGAACCTTGTTCCAGGTCTGGGGTAGGCCAGAATAGGCGCGGTGCACAGAGCCTGCTTGAGTTGTTCGAAGGCACTGTGGCATTCTGCTGTCCACGTGAAGAGTTGGTCCTTCTCAGTCAGTCGATGTAAAGGTTTGGCGATGTCGGCGAATCCTCTCACGAAGCGACGGTAATAAGTGCAGAGTCCCAGGAAGCTTCGTAGTTGGGACTTGTCCTTCGGAACTGGCCACTCCCTCACAGCTGCGGTCTTCTCTGGGTCGGTGCGCACCCCTTCCTCGGAGACGATATGCCCAAGGTACTGGACCCGCTTCTGGAAGAGCTGACACTTCTTGGGGCTCAACTTCAGCTGGGCAGCCCGTAGCTTCAACAAGATCTCCTTCAGATTGCTGTAGTGCTCCTCGAAGCTCCTTCCCAGAACGATGACGTCGTCTAGGTATACCAGGCAGGTCTTCCAGTGTAGTACCCTCAGAATGGACTCCATTAGCCTTTCGAAGGTCGCAGGGGCGTTGCAGAGACCGAATGGCATGACGGTGAACTGCCAGAGCCCGCTGCCCACAGAGAACGCCGTTTTCTCGCGGTCCTTAGGGTGGACCTCCACCTGCCAGTAGCCACTCTTCAAATCCAAGGTGGAGAACCATCTTGACCCTGATATGGTGTCCAGCGTGTCGTCGATCCGGGGTAGAGGGTAGCTGTCCTTCTTCGTGACGTCGTTCACCCGCCTGTAGTCCACGCAGAACCTGGTGGAACCGTCCTTCTTCTTCACAAGCACGACCGGAGAACTCCAAGGACTATGTGATGGCTCGATCACCCCTTGCTCCTTCATCTCTTCTACCATCCGGTCGACTTCGGCTTGCTTGGCGAGCGGGACACGTCGGAATGCGGCCCTAATCGGTGCGCTGTCCCCAACGTCGATTCTGTGCTGGACCAAGCTTGTCCTGCCGAAGTCTTTGCTCCCCACGGAGAAGACATCCTGGAATTCGCGTAGCAGGTCCTGAAGTTGGCGTGATTGCTCTTCGTCTAAATGGTCCTGGGATCCTTGGTACAGCTTCTGTAGTTCTTCTGGCAGGGCGCGTCTTCTTCGGTTGTCCGTCTGCAGGTGTCCATTCGTCGTTTCTGTGATGCGGGCAATCCAGGTAACGGGCTCGCAGACTCCAAGGTTGGTGTCCCGGTGAACCGTAATATCGTAGTCGTTCAGGTTGGACAGGCGGACGTACGGCCGAGGCGTCGTGTTGATGAGGGTCTTGGCAACTAGCAATCCTTTTGTCTGGATGTCCTCATATTTTGGCTCGATGACAGCCGCCACTCCCTCAGCAGTTCCGTCGACAATTACGGCGGCGCTGACCTCCGTCCTGGCAGGAACGATGACGTCCTCTCTCAGCCTTACTCGTCGTGCGGTGACGGCCTCGTGTGCTGGTTGCAAAGCAAGTTCCTCACCTCCGAAGTGCAGAGTGTTGGTACTCAAGTCCAAGATGATGTTGTTCTGGTCCAGGAAGTCCAGTCCGATGATCACTTCGTTTGATACGTCAGCCACAAGCACTGGATGCTTCACCACCCGTCGACCAATGACGAGCTCCAGTGATGCTTCGCCATGTACCGGTGCGGTCTCTCCGGTCGCGGTTATTAGCTGGAGGTTCCTTTGTGTGGGTTGCACTCTCCACTTCGGGATCACGGTGGGATTGACGATGGTCCTCGACGCTCCCGTGTCGATCAGCATGGCCCAGCTCACTCCGTTGACGACTCCGTCGACCATCAGGCTGCTATTGTCCCTCAGTAACTTCGTCACACGCACCTGGACTGCTGGGGCTTGACGACTGTCACAAGCCAACCTTTGCCCCCCAAGGCTGGCTAATACTCGTTTCCCTGGGCCGCGCGGTTTTCAGACGACTGATTTCCCGTCTGATACCCCCGGCGGCGGCGATCACCGCATTCCTTGCTCAGGTGGCCTTTCTTACCGCAGGCCCAGCAGGTCGGTAGTCCTCTTCCGGGTCGCCTCTCCGGTTGTCTTCCGGCTGTGTCGTTGCTGGTGGTACCGCGACTATCGAAGAAACGGCTTAGCGCCTCCATTAATTCGTCGGCCAGGGGCTTGGTCTCGTTGGTTTTTACTGGTTCGTCGACGTCCACTTGACGCACCCGCGCGTGCATTCTGGATGCCTGTTTTGCCGTCTCGAACTCAAGTGCGTGGCTCAGCGCATCTGCCAGGGTCTTATTGCGCGCGAGACGCAGCGCCTGTTGAGTGTCCGAGTCCCGTAGCCCGTCGGTGAAAGTCTGCGTCGCTATCTGCTCCAGAAAGTCGGCCGGCGCTGTTGGGTAGGCGAGCCTTACGAGGCGTGCGATGTCCATCTCGAACTCCTGTAGGGTTTCCGCGTTCTTCTGTATCCGGGTCCGGAGCTGCATCTGATATGCCTGCTGAAGATGCCTATCTCCATATCGGGACTCCATATGGGCGATCAGGGAAGCGTAGTCCTGGGATCCAGTCGGGATGGCCTGAAGGACGTTAAGGGCGTCACCTCTTAGCGCTACAATGAGAGCTGTAGCCTTTTCTGTGTTGTTCCAGTTATTTATGGAACAGGCCGCCTCGAACTGACGTAAGTAGGTGCTCCACGGGACCTTTCCGTCGAAGGTTGGGGGCGTCACTCTGCTATGTCCCGTTCCTGATATTCCCGGTGTAACGGTGGGCGGGCGTTGGCGCAGCTCGGCAACTTCCTCTCGTAGAGCGTTGAATTTCTCTTCCACCCCCATCAGTGGGCGTTGGCGCAGCTCGGCAACTTCCACTTGTAAGGCGTTGAATTTCTCCTCCACCCCCATCAGCGGTCGTTGGCACAGCTCGGCAACTTCCACTTGCAAGGCGTTGAACTTCTCCTCCACCCCCATCAGCGGGCGTTGACGCAGCTCGGCAACTTCCACTTGTAAGGCGTCAAACTTCTTTTCCACTGCTGCAACTTCCTCACGTAGGCCCTGTTCTAATTTCCTTTGGCTCTCCTCTAATTTCGTCAGCAGACACTCTTCCAGATTTTTCTGGCCATCCAGAAATTTGGCGGTTAGGTCGTCTGCTAACTTATTCTGGCCGTCCTTCAGGTCCTCTGCTAAACTTTTCTGGCTGTCTTCCATCTTCTTCTGGCCGTCTTCTAATTTGGCAGTTAGGTCCTTGGTTAAATTCTTCTGGCCGTCTTCTATGCCATTTAACTTTTCTAGCAATGCTGCCAATTGCGCCTCCATTTTAGTTGTTTGCCTTGTAAATGGCATGCACTCACAGGAAAATTAGAGGAAATGACCTGCTCGGGTTTTGAAACCAGGACCGTCAGGTGTTGTGCTTGAGTTCGTAATCCCACTTCTGACACCAGTTGTTACGTGCCACCCCCTTAGTGGCACTTTTGTTAACTGGATTACGGTGGGTAGGAAGCACAACACCAATTACTGCTTAAAGAAGTAATTAACTTTATTGCGGCCAGAAAATTACACTAATCAGCAAATACAAGCAATTAGGAACCTTACTCCAGTTTACAAAGTCTCTTGCTTGTGGAGAGCTCTTGCCCCTTTCACTTGTCAACAAACCACAGAAGTTAATCCTGCCGCTAATGAGCCTAGTGGCCTTGACAGAACTACATGCAACTTCTTTCTAATGTGCGCCTACTACAGTACTTACGAGCACTTGCTGCGCGCTGTTCACCAGCTGGGAGAAACAATGTCACTGGATTTCGACATCACAATATCTGACACTCAGTGAAAGCACACTTACTCAGAACACGGCAGTCCCCTGTATGTTCCTCACTTCGCCGCTACACTAGGGGTTTCGCAAGTCACCACACTTCTGTCGTTCAGAATAAACGCTCACACTAGCTCGTAAAACACAACAACAACAACTGCTTCACGGGTCACTCTTATATAGCAGGCCGGTGACTCAATAAATGGTTCTAGATCCATCCAGGGTCCACGGCTTCTCGAGGCTTCCATCGCTGGTCCAGTCACGAATCTTCTGGACTATCTCTTTGTCTTAGTAGCCCTGTTGCATAAGGCACACGCAATACAGGAGGCATGCCACAGCCCAGCCCCTGGAGCAGTTGTGACTCAAGCGGCGAGCGATGACACAAACTCACAGCCGTAACAGTATGATACGGGCATAAGGCAAAATCACAGCTTCTAATTGTTGAGTATAAATGGAAAACAGAAAACCACTAAGTATGTCCCCTTGCGGCAAGCCCTGAGACGTCTGACGTTGGTCCAGCATCCCCTCGGGGGTACGTAATATGAGATGCCGATGAGTTAAAAAATTGTGAACAATACAAAGAAATGGAGAGGGGAACTGAAGCTCCTGCAGTTTCCGTTGTAAAATCATGGGATCTACGGCATCGTACGCCCCCTTAATATCCAGACAAACAGCAATAGTATGATGTTTGCGTCCTTTAGCTAATAACACATCAGTTAAGAAAATCGAAATAGCATCTACAGTACTGCTACGTTTACGAAATGCGAATTGATACTTAGAGAATAAGTTGTAATATTCCATACACCATTGCAAACGTTGCAATAATACTTTTTGAAATATCTTCCTCACACAGGAGCCTAAATTGATCCCACGATAATTCTGAGGGTCACGTGCGTCCTTCGAGATTTTTAAGATAGGCAGGACCTCAAAGATATTCCATTCAGTGGGAAACGTGCCAAAACGTAATACTTCATTATATACAGAAATAAGCATCTCGAGTGCCTTGTCTGGAAGATAGGCAACCATCTGATATGTTAGGGAATCTACACCAGGACTTGTCGATTTCGTACCTCGCAGGGCAGATTGAATTTCCACGTGCGTTATAGGTTGCAGTAGAACATTGAAATGATCTGAAGCTGCATAAGACGGAAAAGAGCCCTTATTGACAACTGTATCTGGCGTGAGATTTATATAAAATTCTTGAAAACCCTGGCGGCTAAGTCCTGTAGGCGGCCCCATATAACGAGTATTGGACAAACTTTTGATGGTAGACCATAACTTAGTTGAAGAGGTTGTAGCATTTAATGAGCTGATGTGATTCTTCCATGCGTCGCGTCTCTTTTCATTAAATACTCGTTGGATCGTGGCTGTGACGCGCTTATACAAGATATAATTGTCATGTGTACCATGTTTTCGATATTTTCGTAAACACGCCTTCCCTCTTTTTACTAGTAAGGCGCACTCTGCATCCCACCACTGTATAGTCCCAGGACGTTGGAACCTACTATACGGAATTGGACGCTTCGGGTGATAACAATCCAAATATTGCTGAATAAGGTGATACAAAAGAGAGTATTTCTGACGTGGGAGGGGTGGGATGCGGCCCAGATTATCTTGAATAAATGTCTGAAAGAGGTCGAAATCAAAGTATTTTAAGGAACGAGTTATTTTAGTGCCCCGGTGTATCGATGGTGCTACCCCAGTGCGATCATAAAAAATTAAAATAGGGAAGTGATCACTCTGATGCGTGTCCCCGATCGTGCTCCAATCTAATTTATGCGACAAGTCCGGGGTAGTAAGAGTTAAATCTACCACACTTTTTGGACTGCCCGGGGGTGTCAATCGCGTAGGAGAACCGTCGTTTAACACATTTAAGGAAAATGTGGAAATTGCATGAGCAATATGTCTACCTTTAGCATTAATTCGTTCACTGCCCCAGAGTCCATGGTGTGCATTAAAATCTCCTAGAATAACATGCTTAGATCTTTGTGCCACATATTTAAAATACATGTGCCATTGTTGTTGCGTGCCCTGAACACGTGGTGGGCAAATAGATATGACTCACATATATATCCCCTACCCGAAAAAATTGATGATAACAAAAAGGGAGTTGATAAGCCAAAGACAGCGGAGTTATTTGTAAATCCGCTTTACAGAGGGTTATTAAGCCTCCGTATCCCGGACCATCTTCACGAAAGACCGTATAATTGGGAATTTGAAAACGATAATGTGGGTATAGCCACGTTTCTTGGATAAATACGATCTCAGGGTGATATGTCGATATTAAATGAAGCAATTCATGCTTCTTATTTACCACACTCCGACAGTTCCATTGCAGCAGCCACATCCTTCACTTATGAACGACATGAGATGAAGAAAGAGACGAAACGAATACAACCCAAAAAAGAAAATGGAAAAAAAAACTATTGACAAACTGCACCAGTGCACCGTGGTAGTGGTTTTTCGAGGGGTGGAAGTAATGGCAGTATTTTATCTAATAACTTTTTAACACAGTGCGCCCACTGTGCATTGTGGCCTAAAAGATCCATCAGTTCTGTAAATTCGTCTAGGATTTTTTGAGTAGGAGCAGACTTATCGGGCCCCGAATCGGGCTCCAGTCGCCGGACACCGGATGTGCCCGGTTCGCTATGCTTCTCAAGTGGTGATAGCCGTTCCACGGTTGGGGTTTCTATCAGTTGCAGATATGCCGACCTATCATATCCCAATGGTGTAATCAATTTCGGAGCCGGATGTACCAACTCTGTAAATTTACGCTTGCGCGGAGGATCAAATCGTTGCCCACTAGATGAAGCTGCCAAAGGGGGGAATTGTTGGGGGAGTGCTAAAGGGTGAAAAGGGGTACTTGTCTGGCGCTTCACAATTTCATTATAGTATTTTTTTTCAGTACACATCAGCCTCTTAATCTCCATTTGCTGCTGATGCACCTCACAGCGCACCGCCCCTGCCATATGATTGCCTTGACAATTAACGCACTTGAAAATCACTTCTTTGCAGTCACTCGTTAAATGCTCCTGCGCACATTGTCCACATCTAGGGCCCCGAGCCCGACAGTGAAGTTGCACATGCCCGTACCTTTGGCACTTCTGACATCGAAGAGGTGAAAAAATGTACAAACTTACTTCTAAAAGAACATTGAAGATGCTGACATGAGTCGGCAAGTTTTGAGTTTCGAAAAAAAAATTCACGGTGCCCGTTGCTATTTTTTCCGATTTCCCATCTACGGTTTTAGTACGAAAAAAACGTTGTAAGCGAACGATAGGTACGGGAGAGTCAATGAAACGCATTAGTTCCTCCTGCGTAAAAGAGGTATCTACCCCCCAAATGAGTCCCACTCGTTGTATGCTTGACGATGGAATAAAGGCCATTAGATTTCTATCCTTTAACACCGGATGTTCCAAAAATGAATTGGCATCTCGAAGTGTCTTAAATTGAATTTGAACCCGATTGCGCCCTTTTCGTTGGATTTCTTGAATTCCTGGGATTTTACGTTCATAAAACAAACGTCCCAAAGCCATTGGATGCAAATGTCCAATCGCTTGAGGCTCAACGCCTTGCACGAAAACTATATACGGTCCCGTATGATTTGAAAAGTAGCGATATTCACTGGGCGGGGTACGAGGTTGTACAGGGGTTTGGACCACAGGAGTAGCCCGAACTTCCGACATTGTAGTGTTCTCATGTACTTCCACAATATTCATTGCTTCAATGTTGGCGTAACCATCAATAATAACAGCCGATGAATTATCCGGTGGGAGGCCTATTTGACCTCCCCCACTCTTCTCCGACATTGCGGCGAAGAATTTCCGAATGTATAGTACTTACATAAAACGTCACCAAGCACAAGGAAATAAAGATGAAACAACACACTTAAATATGGATAGCAAATCGCACACCACACCGCTCACCGCACACACAAACACCAGACGAAAGCGACGGATATGTTACTGCGTTCACAGCGGACGAGCGACTGTGGCCAATATTGTTTACACCATGCAACACATAAACAGAGCGGCCATGTTGGTCAATGCCGCCAACCCAGTAGAAATATGTTTATTTAATGATAAGTGCCCTAATTATCGTCTGTGAGCAAGATAATTGTAAGGAAATGTAAATTAGGAATTATGTCTATATTTATTGACTAAATATAGGGATATGTTTGCAATTTAATTACAACGTGTATCATGCATATGTTGGCAAGACGATATACAGCGCTCCATATGGCTGGCCGCGCAACTACACCGATGGTGCCAAATAATCCCTGTCTGGTTGACACCCCTTGGTTTCAGCACGTTTAGCCATCTTGTAGTCTAATATACGAGCGCTGATTAATGATGGCGCCAGGTTCAATGAGTTTTCATTGGTCGCAGCTGGCTAAGAGTAGCATGGAAGACACTTCTATTTCCGTTTTCGTACTGAAATCGAAACATAGACGATGTCTAGGTAGACACCGGTTAGACACTGTCTAAGCAACGGAACATCGATCATTACTTAGATGTCGTCTAGGTAAGTCTTAAAACTAGTCATCGTTTCTGCAATCGACCCAGGGTTTAACCCAATTAACGCAGTTCGACCATCCTGGTTGTGAATTACCACGCATCAAAGGAAGGCCTCCTGGAATTGAACAATAAAGAGGGATCTGGACCAAATTAAGAGGAAGGCTTGTATTTTTGCGTGACGTTAATCTCGCGATCATGAGCCACTGGACCTCCTTTTTACGTGGAATCCTAACCACAGCACATGGCATTTCGCTTCGAAAATCTCGCATGTATTGACCGGGAATCGAACCCGGTCTACCTTGGTGAGAGGCAAACAGGTTGACCGCTGCGCCACTACGTCTCCTGGACCAAATTAAATCGGATCCGAACACACCACCTTCCCTACAAGCGCGAGAAATGCCTTCTTGGCGCGATATTAGCGCTGTCACGCAAACAGTGAGGACTATTATTCAGACTACCCTCTGAGATCCTAAAGTGGTGATGTAAGAAATTAGCACCAAGGAGCACAATGGTCAATTGATTACACATGTTTAATGTATACATTCGGTTGTAAATTCTCAATTGTAAATAATATGCCACAAATAAAATAAAAATAATACCCTCCACCCCTTCTCTTAGGTTTCTGGTTATCCAAACCTGGAAAAGCTGGGTCACTTATTATTATTGTTATTTTAGACTATTATTACCACCAACAAACAGCGGTAGCTGCGGCCCAGTTATCTACAGTCTCGGTAAACGTGGGTTCGAACCTCACCGTCGGCCACCCTTGAAATGGTTTTCCGTGGTTTCCCCATTTTCAACTTTGGACAAATGCTGGGACGGCATCTTCGAATAAGCCACGGCCCCTTCTTTCCAATTCCTTGCATAGTTTCATTCATATTAATTCATATCGTATTAACTCCTCTCATGAGGTGGCGACAGGAACGGCATCCTGCCGTATAATCAACCCACCACAAGAGAGGGAAAAGTCATCGATTCTCATCTCCGTTCCAGTTGACACGGGAATAATATACATTATAGTTATCATTTTTATTACCGTATTATTATTTTATCATGATCATTACCGACATCGGTTGCTACGCTCGCTAACGCGCAGAGATAGGTCATGGGGCCAAGCTGTGGAGTACGTATACGCGAGGGTTCGAGCCCCACCGTCGGCCGTCCTTGAAATGGTTTTCCGTGGTTTCCCATTTTCAACTTCAGGCAAATCCTGGGACAGTACCTTCTGACAGGCCACGGCCGCTTCCTTCCACATCCTTGCCCAGTTTCATTCAACTTCATTTCATCTCTCATGAGGTTGGGGTCAGGAAGGGCATCCAGTCGTAAAAACATCCCCACATAGACTTTCATCGTATCTCGTCCCGACCCCGTTAAAACGGGAATAATAAAGGGCGAAATTCATACATTATCGTCATCTATCCTTAACGTATGCAACTATTCAAGACAATTAAAGAGATCGAAGTTTCATTTTCTGGCATTGACAGCGGCCATCCTCGTTGTGAAGTTTGCTCGTATTTTCCCACTATCAATTTAGGCACATGCCGGAATGGCACCATATTCCAAGTCCCAGGGCATTTGATTAATCCTAGACCATAATGAATACATCCACGCATACTAACTACTACAGTACAGACACCTCACAAACACAAGTTATCAGACAAATTTAACACACACCTACTGTCGGCGCAGAAATTATGTGCACCCGAGTTTGGAGATAAATAGCAACACAACCGAAGGGCCTACAGTAAAACGAGTAACATCACCTTTTTCCTTGTTTATTTCTGCGTTGAATGATGATAAAGGAATTTTTAGAAACTTATTTTAATATCCTTTATGGCAAGTATAACGTAAAAAGTACCGTTTTTTTGCGGGGTTCGTGCGAAGTATCTACTTTAGAGATTCACAACTCTTAACTCAGTTGTGCTACAGCACCCAAATTTGGATATGAGTTAGACAGATATGTTTTCTGTCTATATGTTAAGTTTCAAAATTTGATCTCCAACACAAACAACGAAACAATCAATTATGTGAAAGGCTCGTATTTCGAAGTTGATCTCCCACAGAAGTTCGTTCTTGGGTGCGTTGTAATCCTCATATAATAAGCGTTTGCGATATGTAACTATCCGTGATGTAAATAAATGGGGTTAGTTTATATGGATTTATATTTATTAAGATTTTAGTTAGTGTTGTTGGCAAGCGAGGTCCGCTGGAAAGTCGCAGTGGCTAGAAAACCTGCGAAGAGCGAGGTTTCGATTTGTACCTTAGCCATCCTGGAAGTGGTTTACCCTTTTTACTTCAGGCAAATGCCTTGATGGTTCATAACTTAAGGCCACGGCCATGTCCTTCCCAATCCTCACCTAAATTTTTGAAAGGTGGCAAAAATTACGACACCATGTCATACGATGTTGGCATGTCAAAGAACCCTTTTGAAGTCAGTAGGTCGTGTGTTCATAATGGCAAAATTAATCTCGGGAGTCTCCGCCAACACTAAGTTCCTCATTTCTCTAGTAGAAAGTGCTATAGTGTTCAAGGAGCTTAGATATCTAACCTCCTTGACTTCCATAGTGCTTCAAGGAACAACGAAATTCGACAAGCAAGCTACCCTTTGGGTGTCAACTAACAAAGCTTGCATCCGGCATCCGAGGCCATGCGATATTATTACCTAAATTAAAAATAAACACACTACTACTACATTGACCCACAATAATATAACTTATATACAGTAGGCTATATACACACACCCAAGTACACGGGACTAAATGATCACGATGTCAAAGCCCGTCAAATGAAACAACAGCAATTTATTTTTCAATTCAAAGTTGTATACGACTTTTAGGCCTACACTGCTCTCACGGGAGATAATTGCCGCATTTTGTACAGCCCTTGTGTGAACACACTAGTTTACAGGTCCAGACAGCCTCATGCCTTTGGGCTTTTCATACTAGGTAGCTTGAGGGTACTGCTTGAAAAGACTTCCAAGATAACCAAGCTGATAACACAACATCCGAGAGACATTCCTCTGGTGCTGGACACTTTGTTCTAAATGCATCCTAAATAGAATTGCACATGGTTTTACAAGGTTAGTGTATTGCTGGCACAGTTGTGTTTATCTCAAACTTACCTGTGTCATATCTACCAATTTACTTAAGTTAGGAAAAGGGAAGATAATGAAGTATAAAACTGAAAATTGCCTAATGCAATGATTGTATTTTGATTATATTTTGTGTATTTTGAAAATACAAAATACTCATGAAAAGTATTTTCGATACAGATACAAAATACATGGTTCAAAATGTATTTTCGATACAAAAGTATCGAAAATACGTATTTGAAATACATGTATTTTCGATACTGCCCAACTCTGATTGCAGCTGATAACCTCAATGTACTTTACCAACACCATTGCACTTTTACAGAGGCATAATATTTTCATGATGATAACTGTTTTAAGGGGCACTAATTACTCCCCGTGACTGCAATTTATCAGCAGCGCAAGATTTAACTATTTTCGCAATTCTGCACAAAAACACTGGTAGGGGCGACGCGATGCAGCCTGAATTGCCAGTCAACAATAGAATTATTAAAATACTCTTACAGTTACTCTACTACGGACATGAATGGTTCTAGGGCCTTTATACGTGGGTTTCAAGTTCATTTTGTCTGTTATTCTAAATGTAGGGAATGGAGAGCGTTGCCCAAAACATCAAGAAGACAGTGTTACCAGCAGGGTTTCAAAGTGTATGTAAAATTTGGTGCAATTAGGAGGAACGGTGTAGATTTGTGCCAAAGGGCCTAAATGCAAGGAATGAAGTGGTCTGCCTAAAATTTTAAGTGGACAGTATTACTCGCAGGGATGCAAAGGGTAAGTAGTCTATGTAAAATTTGGTTCAGATCGGTAAAACGGTGTAGATTAGTGCCAAAGGGCCTAAATGCAGATAATGGAGTGGTCTGTCCAAAATTTCAAGCAGACAGTGTTACTTTTAGGGTTCCAAAGGGTAAGTATGTAAAATTTGGTTCAGATCGGTGAAACAGTTTAGATTTGTGCCAAAGGGCCTAAATGCAGGGAATGGAGTGGTCTGACCGAAATTTCATGCAGACAGTGTTACTCGCAGGGTTCCAAAGTGCAAGTTTACAAAATGTGGTTCAGATCGGTGAAACGGTGTCAATTTGTGCCAAAGGACCTAAATGCAGGGAATGGAGTGGTCTGTCCGAAAGTAAATGGGCGTGACTGGCGATGTGGTGACTGTGTTGTGCTGACACCTGACGGTGTGGAGCGGCAACTAACAGTTACAAGAGCACTGCCATCTATGCAGGAACTGTATGAACTGATACTGAGCATCAAATCAGACATTGTGGAAATGAAGGTTGATATTGCCAACATAAAGGAAATAAATTTCCAGACCGAAAATGATCTAGCTAAATCTTTAGACCTGGGGGGTAGGCCTCATATTAAGTAGGAAACATGGACAGCGGGTGGAATATTATGAGCAACATAGTGAACGGATTATTGTAGCAAAAGTCAATACAAAACCTACGTGCACCACAGTAGTACAAGTCTATATGCCTACCAGTCAAGCTGATGAAGATGTTGAAAAGGTCTACGAAGAAATAGATGAAATTCTGAGGTATGTCAAGGGTGATGAAAATGTTATAGTAATGGGAGATTTGAATGCTGTGATAGGAAAAGGAGGGGAAGGGATGATAGTAGGAGATTTCGGATTAGGTGAAAGGAATGATCAAGGAAGCAGGCTGACGGGATTCTGGTTCTTTGGTTCCTCAGTTTAGGGGCTGCGATAACGCGGTCATGTAGCCCTGTGTACTTTGGGTGTGTGTTGAATCTGCCTGATAACATGCGTTAATTGTGATGACTGTATTAGTTTGTGTATCTGTTTTAATTTAAGTAAGGACTACAGACATTTAATTTTTCAAGTAGTTCCTAATTTTGCCACCACCGTCAACGACTAACTAGTTCAGAACTTAGTTACCAGATGCCACCGCAGTCGGCTCTTCACGACGAACGTAGGAATCTAAGAACGTTAGTCAAATGTTTAACCTATATATAATTTAGCTTCACACTGGTGTAATTAGTGGAAGGTTCTTTAACATGCCTTAAATCCATGACATGGGACCGCCGGCTTCGATTGAGTTGCTACGCTGCATAGGTGATGATGGTCTGATCAGGTTATTTCACTTGGTGTGTAGGATTTATGAGACAGGAGAGGTACCCTCTGATTTCAAGGAGAATGTTATCATCCCTATACCGAAGAAAGTAGGAGCTGACCGATGTGAAGATTACCGTAAAATCATCTCGATTACTCATGCTTTGAAGATCCTGTCTAGAATAATTTACAAGAGGATGGAAAGCCAGATAGAAACGGAGTTGGGTGAAGACCAGTTTGGATTCAGGAGAAATGTAGGAACAAGGGAAGCTAGTACAGCTTAGGCTGGAAGGTAGAATAAGGAAAGATAAGACAACGTTCATGGCTTTTGTAGACTTAGAAAAAGCTTTTGATAACGTCGATTGGGCAAAATTGTTTGATATTTTGAAAACGATTGGAATAAAGTATAGGGATAGGAGGGTGTTCTACAATCTATACAGAAACCAGACAGCAGTCATTCGAGCTGAAGGAGATGACAGGTAAGTTGGTATTCAGAAAGGTGTAAGGCAAGGCTGCAACTTATCACCCATACTTTTCAATCTTTACATTGATCACGCCATGAAAGAAAGT
Source organism: Meconema thalassinum (assembly GCA_946902985.2). Taxonomy (NCBI): domain Eukaryota; kingdom Metazoa; phylum Arthropoda; class Insecta; order Orthoptera; family Tettigoniidae; genus Meconema; species Meconema thalassinum. Next base: position 170,857,440 of record OX336388.2, read on the forward strand.
GGAGAAAAAAATAAAGTGGGAGTGAAGATTCAAGGAGAAATAATTTCAACTCTGAGATTTGCTGATGACATCGTCATTTTGGCCGACACGACTGAGCATTTGAATGAGTTTTTGAATGGTATGGACTCCGTCTTGAGGGAAGAATTCATGATGAAAATTAATAAATGTAAAACAAAAATATTGGAATGCAGCCGAAATAAATCAGAAACCTCTATGGATATTAAATTGGCAGGTGAAAAGCTATAAAGGAAGTAGGAGACTTCTGTTACTTAGGAAGCAAAATAACCAGTGATGGACGAAGCAAAGAGGATATAAAAAGTAGGTTGGCGCAGGCAAGGAAAGTATTTCTACAGAAAAGGAATGTGTTGCCATCGAATATAGATTTAGGTATTATGAAGTCATTTTTGAAAGCCTTTGTCTGGAGCGTGGCGCTCTGTGGAAGTGAAACTTGGACTGTTGGAGCAGCAGAAAAGTGAAGAATTGAAGCGTTTGAAATGTGGGGTTACCGGAGAATGATGATCAGATGGGTATATAGGGTTACAAACGAAGAGGTGTTAAGAATAGTGGGAGAGGAGAGATGTTTCTGGCGACTGCTAATGAAGAGAAGAGATTTACCGTATTTATTTATTTAATTGTGTCAGAAACATATGTTACAAACGACAAAAGATAACTGAAAAAGGAGAAACAAGACAATTACCAAAAAAAAAGGATAAAATCAAGAACTGGTACTATAAACATTGTCATTTCTGATAAACATTAAGTTGTTCCACAAAAATATGAATTTAATTAAGATTTGGCCTGACCACTATGCGGAAAGTTCACATGCTTCTGTGGTAGCATCAATTGAATTCTGGGGAGAGCATGTAGTTGGACACAACCTTCAGACAAGAAGATGGCTCATTGTCTGTTCTTCACCGCAATTACAGAGTGTGGAGTCACAGGCAAATCCCCACTTTTGCATGTTGCTCTTTGTTCTTCCGACTCCTGAGCGCAACTTGTTCAGTGTCTTCCATGTAGGCCAACTTTCTTGGTGACCTGGAGGGAGGCTCTCAGAGGGTATCATCCATCCTGCGAGGTGCCTGGATCTGGAACGCCATGAGTCCACTCTGAAGTTCATCGGTGATTCACAAAGGCTTTCTGTTGAATGGAGAAAGCTTTTCCTTGACTTGAGCCTTTGTGTTGCTGGTTGATACCCATAAAAAGTATGGGTTGTCGGATTCTGTGCTTTATTTTCTCCAGTCTAGATGCAAACTTACGACGAATATCTGGAGGAGGTATACCGGTACCTGCTAGACAGTAGAGTTTGTCGATTGGTGTAGATCTCAAGCAGCCTGTAATTAGTCTACAGGTCTCATTTAAGACGACATCCACTAGATTAGCATGGCTAGATCGACACCAAAGAGGGCCGGCGTATTCTGCAGCTGAATAACCAAGAGCTATAGCTGAAGTTCTTAAGATATGAGGATGCGTCCCCCAGGCTGTACCTGATAATTTTCGTAGAATGTTATTCCTTGCAGATACCTTCCTTTTGGTATTCAAACATTGTGATCTATAGAAGAGATAGGTTGGTAAGACACATACTAAGACACCCAGGAATAGCAAGCTTAGTTATGGAAGGAAGGGTCGAAGACAAGAACTGTAGGGGTAGACCAAGGTTAGAATATGTTAAACAGATTGTCTCGGGTGTAGGGTGTGGTAGCTATGTAATAATAATAATATAGGGTGCCAGGTGCAAGCTTTGTTAATTGACACCCAATGGGCAGCTTTGTAGGGGAGCAAGGCGGTTTCTGCCCCCACCACCACTACTCCCAATGCGAGCCGATAACTCCCAAACCCGTGGTCGGAGATTCACGAATGAGGTGTCGTTGGACTCGAGCTGACGGGGGCTTTGCTATGAACCACTTGTTATATTTTTGAAAAAAATAAAATGAAAATTTTTGTTTTCGAAAGTAGTTTGAAAACCAAACATGATAGAATGTTGTGCCATAGCTTAAACGAACGGTCTCTATGTCCTTTATTTTTTATAATAAAACGTTTTTGTATTTTGAGATTTTACATTTTTTTGAAAAAAGTTCAATTTTGAAATTTTTATATTTTGGAAACTGAAGAGGTTACAAAAAATTTTGTTTGACATATATGAATGGACCTGACCCCCTTTACCCCCCAAAATGAATTTCAAGTCTCTAGGACTAAAACTATGCAGTAGTGTGAATTGGAGTTCTACTTCCCCCCGCCCTACTTTCATATAAACTTTGGCCGATAACTCCCGAACGCGTGGTCGGATTTTAACGAACGAGGTATTGTTGGCGTTGGGATGACGTTTTCTTGGCAAAGCATGTGTGTTGGTATTTTTGAATTTTTTTGAAAATTGTTGTTTTTTGGATTGGTGCTATTTTGGAAACGGTGAATTTTGGGGAAAAGTTTGTTTGACGTTAATGAAAGGTGGGTATGCCCTCTAAGCGGACAGCAAGTTTCAAGGGTGTAGGAGGAAAAACAAAATGATAGCCTACTTTCTCGCGAACATTGGTGATCATTGGCGAACGGATGATCGGATTTTAACAAATGAGATGTCGTTGGACTCGAGCTGACGTCCTCTTTCCTATAGGCCACTCGGTATATTTTTGAAAAACAAATTGAAAAATTTTGTTTTCGAAAGTAGGCGATAGTTTGAAAACCAAACATGATAGAATGTTGTGCCATAGTTCAAACCAATGGTCTCTATGACCTTTATTTTTTATAATAAAACTTTTTTGTATTTTGAGATTTTTTGAATGCCCTTTAATTTTGAATTTTTACTATTTTGGAAACTAACACGTTGACAAAAAATTTTGTTTGACATAAATGAAAGATCCCAACCCCCTCTATCATGAAAATAAATGTCAAGTCTCTAGGACAAAAACTAGGCATTTTTTTTTTAAAATAAAAGCGTGTTTGTAGACAGAGAGCCGGTAGCGCTTGACACATGTTCCAACGAGGCTATGACTGAGCATGGTGGATACGGGAAATGGCTATTTCGACGGGGCGATGTATGGCAAAACGAGGGGTCGCATTTCGATATTTTTTTTCCTATGACAGATGAATGAAGGCGAATATTTTCGAAAATCCCTCATGACGATCGTTAAAATAGGTTGGTAAACACTGACCAGTAACCAGACAAAATTCATAATGCTATGAGACGAATCAAAATAGTCGACAACAACAGAACTTGTTTTTTCTATGTCTGACTGGCAGCCAGAATGGGAAAACAGAATATCTGCTCGAGAGGCCAGCTTGGAGCCTGGCTAGTTGGCTAAGAGAAAGGAATGTGGGTGTGAGCTGACAACATTGGTGTAAAATGATAACAGGTTGGTACCATGTGGCAACTCTGTAAAAAGGTGATAACGGCTAGCCAGGCGAGCTGAGCAGTAGCAGCAGGCAGGGGCCTCGCAGAGAGGAAAGGGGGAGAGAGAGGGGAAAGGGGGAACACAAAGAGAGAAAACAGGAAATCACGTGACCCCTGCAGAGCCTGCCAAGAGCAGTGAGGGACGAGGCCAGAGGACCACGGGGAGGTGAGGGTTTGGGTAAGTGAGTATTGAGCATGTCACTGCACATTGCGCGTCATTCCTATGGTAAACGTAACTGTGTTAACATAGGCTGTGTCTTATGTGTATAAAATTAATTGCATTCGTGTGCTCAACCCCAGTTGGTTACTATATTGGATACATTATATATTTGAGGTAAGTGTTGGAATAACACTGTTTATTTTATTTTATGCTAATCAATGTTTACCATTTGATTGATGTATTCTTATTTTGTTTTGTTTTAGATAATTGGCATACTTGGTGTTGGGAGAGAGAAACCCCAAACCACTGAAGCCTAGGAGAAGGGAAAAGCAGGCTTTTTACAAAGCAAGGTAAGATTTTTTGAAAATGAAATATATAAAACCTGTTTTTTTATATTTTAATTTATTTATTTTTAGTTTATGAAAGAGGCTATTGCGAATGGATATACTCATGGTGGTTTATTTTATTTATTTTATAGAGTATGAGCCTGACAACTGCTGTTGAGAACGTGTGTGTTTGGGGCCATTGCTGAAAAGTCTACGGCTGAAAACTGTGGTGAGATTGTTTCTTTTATAAAAATCATGTATTTTGCCACTGCTACCGATAGCTTAACTTGGGAACCCCTTGGCTCTTGTTTTAAAAAGCGTGTTTACTCTGGCCGCGTAGTGAATATTAGAGTTTAATCACAAAAGACTTTGTCGAATCATGTTTTGACATTTTTAAAGAACAAATTTGTACAGCGCAAAGATTGCATACGGCTTTAAAGGACAATACACAACTCGTGTGCGATTTCATTTACAAAAACAAGGATGGTGAGCATAAAAAACCATTTTATATTGGCAGTAAAATGCAAGAGCTTTTGATAACCGATAATCTGAACGAGTGGTATCAATCCCATGTGGTCAATGCCTTGCTATCAGAATTTGATAAACTGCAACAAGGACCAAGTGGTTTAGCGTTAGACAAAATCCATTACCTGCAAATCAACATTTGTCATTTCAACCCGTTGAATGCTGGGTCTAGCTATTTTGAAACACTAGCAGCAATAGCTTCGAAAAAGGCTGTGGTGAATATTGAAAATTTTGATGATGAATGTTTTCTGTGGGCTGTGGCTGCGTATTTGCAGCCAGCTCAAGACCGTCATGTTAACAGACCAGCAAAGTACAAGGCCAAGTTTGATGAATTAAAACAAACATTAAATTTAACTCGAGTGTCGTTCCCTATGGACTTAACCGAGATCCATAGGTTTGAACAAGATAACCAGGACTTTTCGTTAATGGTGTATGGCCTTGATGGTGATGAGATTGTGGGTCCTCTTTATGCCACAAAAGAACCGAAACGACACCACATTCATCTTTTAAATTTATCTGAGGGAGAGGTGAATCACTATTGCCTGATTAAAAGCTTAAGTAGATTGCTAAGCAGTCAAATGTCTAAGGACAAGCGTTCAAAACATATTTGTGATCGTTGCTTGCAATATTTTAAAACCTCTACGCTTTTAGAACGTCATAGGTTAGATTGTGTTTCTCAGGAAGCGGTGAGACTGATATTGCCACAAGGGGACAAGGCTGTGTTAAAGTTTAAGGATATTCATAAGCGTGACACCGTTCCCTATGTGGTGTATGCAGATTTCGAAGCTCTCACCACACCCATGGCGGGATGTGAACCAGATCCCACCATGAGCTCAACCACACCCATTCAAAAACATGAACCTTTTGCCATAGGATTTACTGTGGTGTGTGCCTATGACCCCACACAATCCGTTTACAAATACCGTGAGGGGCCAGATTGTGCCAGATGGTTTTTGGATGAACTTGTTAAGTTGGCCGACCATGTACAGGGATTACTGGTCCACCCAGTACCCATGAGCCTAACGCCACAACAGCAGCAGCGGTATGAGCATGCCACGACATGCCATATTTGCGACAAGCCACTGATCAGTGCTGAAGACACCGTTCGTGATCACTCGCACATTACGGGAGAGTTTCGTGGAGCTGCGCATAGTAAATGCAATTTGAACTTTTCTGCTCCTCGTTTCATTAGTGTCTTTTTCCACAATCTGGCAAACTATGACATTCAGTTTTTGATTCGTGAATTGGGTCATGTCAACAAGGGCTCGTTTACCATTATTCCCCGAAACCATGAGCGTTTTACAGCCCTGACATGGCGGTTGAGCAACTTTAGCATTCGATTTTTGGATTCTTGCGAATGGCTTGAAAGAAGAGAAATTAAAAATACCAGAATGCATTTTAATGATCTCAAGCAATTTCAATTGTGCATTCGGAAAGGTATATTCCCGTATGATTTCTGCAACAGCTGGGACATGTTAAAGCAAACAAAACTCCCACCACAAGAGAAATTTTACTCGAAACTAACACGCAGTACCGTTTTCGATGAAGACTATGCACATGCATGTCATGTTTGGCGAGTGTTTGGCATTAAGACGCTAAGTGAATATGCTATGCATTACCTAAAACTGAATGTATTGCTGCTCACTGATGTGTTTGAAAAATTTCGTGAGTTGTGTCAGCACATTTATGGTCTTGACCCGGCTCACTATTATACGAGTCCTGGGCTCTCGTTTGATGCCGCTTTAAAATACACTCAAGTGGAATTGGATTTACCCACTGATGTAGACATGGTTCTATTTTTTTAAAGGGCATTCGCGGTGGCTTTGTGTCGCTTAACCAGTGCCATGCCGAAGCGAACAATGTCTACATGCCTGATTATTCACCAGACAAACCAGAATCGTACTTAATGTACTATTACGTGAATAATTTGTATGGTTACGCCTTGAGTCAGCCTTTGCCCTATGGGAATTTTGCTTGGCTGACAGAGAAACAAGTGTCTGAATTTGATGTAATCATGGCCAGCCAAGAAACAGGCCGTAGATATGTCTTAGAAGTGGATATTGAATATCCCTCATCCTTGTATGATCAACATGCTGATTTCCCATTCTGCCTAGAGCAAATGGTTCCCCCTGACAGTAAAGTGAAAATTGAAAAACTCATGGGCACACTTTACAACAAAAATCGGTATGTGTTACATAATCAAATGTTGGTGCAATGCCTCGCCCAAGGCTTGGTGTTGAAGAAAATTCATAGGGGTATTTCTTTTTCTCAAAAACCATGGCTCAAGCCATACATGCAAGTCAACACAGAGCACCGACAAATGGCAACACAGCAGTTTGAATTTTTTTTTCTTCAAATTAATGAACAACTGCATCTATGGCAAGTCCATGGAGAATGTCCGCAAATACCGTGACATTAAATTGGTGAATGTCAGGGAAGGACGTTACGGTGCCCGGCGGTACATTGCCAAGCCAAATTTTAAATCGATCAACATTATCGATGAGGATTTGGCCACTATTGAATTGAGTAGGACCATTTACTTGGGCCAAGTCATTTTAGACTTTTCTAAATCGGTCATGTATCGATTCCACTATGAGTTTGCCAAACGCCATTTTGAGGACGTCTCTCTTTTGTATATGGATACGGACTCATTCATTTACCACATTCGCCACTGCAACCCCTGTGACGTCATGAGGCAGCATAGTGACTGGTTCGACACCTCTTCGTATAGTGCTGACAACATGTTTCAGCTGCCCATAAAAAACAAGAAGGAAATGGGTGTTTTAAAAGATGAATGCGGTGATTCCATTATGACGGAATTCGTAGGTTTGGCTTCGAAAATGTATGCTTATCGCACACTAGACTGTAAGGAAGCCAAAAGAGGAAAAGGTGTAGGTAGGGCAGTGGTAAAATCGCTACGTGTAGACGATTACTTAGCCGTTTTACGCACTGGCAAAGCTATGTCCCATACACAGTGGAGGATACAATCCAGCAACCATCATTTGTATCTTGTAGAACAGAGAAAACGCACCCTCGCCTCCATGGATAACAAACGTGTGTGGGCTGATGACTTGCTAACCAGCCTGCCCTGGAGTTATGACCGCAAGGAGGAGGAGGAGGTGTGATTTTTCTGTTTGTTTGTTTAGGGACATGGCATTTTGTAACTCGTAGATTTAGTATTTTGTAAATATTGGTTTTTTGTCATTGTAAATAGTATATTTTGTAAATAGTGGCAACCCACTTGGACATTTTGCTCTTTTAAAAGTTCTATGCAACCTTATTTTAATTTTAAATTTAACCGAGTTGGGAATTGGAGAATGGTATATAGTTTGATTCTTTTAAAGCTGTACAAAGTTGTAGTGTTTGTAAATATGAAATGAGTAATAGTATTTTTTAGTAACTTTAATGACTAGTATTTATATATTTTTTGCAATGGTAAAATTTTAACTAAAAAAAGTTATTTTGGGATCAGTGTTCATGTCGAGAATGTGCTTTTGGCAATAAATAAAGTGGTTGTGTTTGTTCCCAAAAAGACAGGTATGGTTGTGTGAGTAGAGAGAAAGCTGGTGTGTATGTATGACCAGAGCAAACACGGTGAGGTAGGGTGGGTGGGGAGGGGGAAATTTTCACTTATATACTCATTTTGTTTTGTCGATAGGTTTTTTTCTTCTTTAAAATGTAGCGGTGAATAGACATTATTTTTGTAAAAACAGTCTTACCTGCAGTAGTCGTAGACCTCGATGTTTCTCAAAACACACATAAACATATTGCAGCATCATCATGGTCAAGCACTCGCATCAACATCATTGACAAATCTCAACTTTCGACATACACCAAATGGAAAAATGTGAAAACAGCAAAATGGAAAATCCATGCTTCGATAACACCAAAATTCAAAAAAAAAAAAGTAAAACAGTCATTTTAAAAACTGGAAATGGCCATGTGTGAAATATAAAAATTCAAAAACATAAAACGGACATTTTTAAAAAGTGACATCAACAAAATAGAGAATCCATATCATCAAAAACGCAAAACTTGAAACAGACATGTTTAAAAACTGTAAATTACAAATTGGCAAATGACAATGTGCGAAAATTTGAAAATGAAAAATCAGCCCATCAACATCATGATTTTTTTTAAATTAAAATGAAACATTGTGTTCTGGTAAACCTTTGTTTTTTATTTCATAACCATAGGGATTGACAAATGAAAATAGAATACAAACACATCTCAATTCCTTAATCCTTAATGTTTGTGTCCATGCATCATCAACTTTCCTTTCATAGCACTCATCACAATCAGGGCTGCCATCCTTTCACCCACTGAGGCATCACAGGATGTGAAACGTTGTTTAGCTTTTTTCAATAAAAATTTATCTGCCACATGTCTTAAACCAGGATGACTATTGCGATAAGATAGGTCATGTTCTTTGCATGCTTGATCCAAAAGATTAATGGGTACATCACCACGCTGCAAACGTTTTTCAAGATGAGTTCCATGGCCACAAAAACGATAACCTGGAAGATGGATTTCGAAAGGTAAGTATTGAATCACTTTGTCAATGACGCCATTGCCAGTACAGGTCTGGCATATCCTTTTCCATCGATGGTGAAAAGGTTTGGTCTTCCTCCTCTTCTGTGGACGATGCTTGTGTTTGTTGTTGTTGTTGCTTTTCTCGCCATGACACCCATGGAATGATTCAACAAAGTCTTTACACGGACTTTTATGACCGTGATACAGTTTCACTAGCTGACAAGTCGCGCACTGACGCATAGAGGGTATTTTTGCCATGGCCACTTGCTTATGGTGATCGTAATCCGTACAGGGTTGCAATTCACTCAACACAGGGTCTTGAGTCCATGATTTTGGTGCATGTTGCCAGATTTCTTTAACCGCGTTGGCGGCCACATAATAAATGAACGACTTGGGCAACGCTAAGAGTCTAGTTTCTTTTTGCACACAAAGAACTTTCCGATGGCTTTGTCTGTAGCATTGCCTTTCTCCATGGTATCACGTGTTGTAGATGTTTACACGTCGCTTGTAGAAATCGCACTGGCGTCATTCAGAGGTAAATCTTGAGTTATAATTTTGTTCAACAACTCCCAGCAGGCATGGGTGGTTAACCAATGAAAGAGATGCCACGCATGCGCTAGGGCTGTATGAGTAATATTGCCACAGGAACAAGTATCCATGAGCGTTTGCTGGGAGGGGCAGCCCAACTCCATGAGGTTGATACATTGACAGTAAGACGCCAAAAATGGTTGCAACCATTCACGTTTTTCATTACCTTTCACAAATACCACATTGGCTGAGGACAAGTGTGCTTTCATGACCACGTCCAAATATTTATAGGAAATGGTTCCTTGATTCCAGTCTAGTTGCTTATGATTTTCAATCAACTGGGTTTGTTTACGGTCTTTTTCACACAACAAATCAAAAGCATGGGGCAGTTTAAATAGCAAATGCGTAGCTTGTGATATCCAAAACGTGGTACAATCGATAATGGCCACCTGTTTAAATATAAATTTGTTGTCACCAATTTTAAACCCTTGGCAATCCACAATGAGTGTGCGCAACATGTTGCCGCTTGCCTGGACCAAGTTCAACTGACAACTGACTGAAAATCAATGACTAAGGTGTGGTCATGACATGGACTTACCTGCCATGCTAGTTTGAAAAAAAATAATTGAGGTTAGGGTAGGACAGGGGGACATGAAAAAAATAAGAATTTAAGAATTACATCATTTTATTATCATAACACGCCGTACAGGCTTTTGTCATTTTGGGATAAGGACGATACCAACTGATACAACAATATAGTCTCTTGTGTTTGTAACGTCCATAACACCGATGATGTCCCAATGTCTCTAAACTAGGCGTTTATGACGGTGAGCTGCACGCCGAAGCACCATGGACACCATACAGTCCACACGTATCGTAACTTGCTTTTTTTCATCACTCAGAGGCACGAGTGAGGGATAGCTTGAATGACAGGGTATATTTCCCACCTTCATGCTGCACAGGTAGGGGCAGGCAGGTGACCAGCGCTGATGTTCCTGCATGGATTCATCGCTCTCTTGCCATTGGCCTATGATGATGGGACAAAAGGCACATTTCACTTCATCTCTTGTTTTTAAATAGTAGAATCCAGCGGCCGCTAAGGCTTGAGGGTTTGTGAAAGGCACTGGCCATGTTGCAAAAGTCTTGAAACATTGTTCCTCAGAGTTTAAATTCATGGATGTGAATTCTCTTGATGCTTTAAAGCAAGACATGACTGAGCGGCTTGACGTGGGTTGACCTGTTATTTATACACTCGTCACTTGGTTGGACAGTGGATAATAGTTGACTTGTTTGTGATGAATAATCAAACAGTAGGCTGTCGTAATGGTTGGTACATTGTCATGCGTTTCAAAATCTAGTCGAATGTCAATATTGGATGGCTTGACAGACTCTTCCAGGTAAGAACAGTCAAAAACAATCAGTGGCGCCCTTGCCTTAAACGCTTGGGGTAGCAGCATGGGGCCGTTCTCTTTTTGATAATACGACCATCGAAATTTAGAAAACAAGTCGTACAGGGGGTCAAACTTATTTTTTGAAAAATCCAAATCCAGTCCTTCATAGGGAAGCACAGCTCCGTTGAGGAAAAGACGTGCATTTCTCAATTGCAGGTGATCAAATTGCGTGGTATCTTTGGTTTGTTGATACTTGCGATTCGTTTGAAAACCCACGATAATGTAGAGAGGTCTCTCTGTATAGCGAGCTGTTTTTACAGTCCAACTGTGTGTTGGTGGTGGGCAATAGCGGGTACTCATGGAGTGCCCAGCTTCTAAATTCGATGGGTAGAGTCATATCTCTCTTTACCACCTTGAGTATGTCCAGTTTTTTGCTATCGCCAAGGGTCACATGGGGCACTTTCCATAGCAAGCGTTGTAGTTGAATTTTTGAATCTATGGGGGCATTGTCAGCTCCCTTGAGTGCATTATTATCACTCCTGTCTCTCACCAGATAAAACACTTGCCTTGCGTTGACCATAATGCGCTGGTGGTCTTCGGCAAAGCCTAAAATCAGTTTAAGAGGTAAATATCCACTAAAGGTCCCATCGGTGTGTACCATCCAGTCATTGGTCGAGTCAGGGCACCAACCTGCCATGCAAAGTGTATTACCTTCTTCCTCAATGTAAGAGGGATATAGTTTCATGACACTGGAAATACCCACATTTCGAGTGCTATCCACCACGATATCATTAATGACATACCGCACCTCAAAAAAGAGAAAGGCCAAATCATGTTTGGCGAACTTGGATGTGGTGGGTGTAGAGCCATCGGCTTTGGTGAGCCGACCTTCGATCTGAATGACACTTTCATGCGGTAGGGTGTAAATATCTTGGTTGTTGATAACAAATTGAATTGCATCATTGTTATTGAGTCCAGGTGTTTGAGCTTGATAGGAATGGAGATCAATTCTTACCACTCCTGATTGCTCCTCGATGTTGTTCGCTACATCTAGGATAGAATTCATCATGGGGGTTGACGTGGTAACCCAAATGCTGTTAAATCTGCTTGTCCTGAGATGTTAACGTGTATTCACGTGGCAAACAACTAACACCATTCCTAGACGGTGTTGTTGCTTTATATACAAACTTCATAGTGGCTTTAGCACCAACTTGTAAGTCACTGGTGTGGTAGAATCTAGATCAATGAGTTGTTGCTCTCTATTGATTAGTCTTAATGTTATATTACTAATAACATCGACAGCCACAGAATGAAAAATCACCACTGGAGGGTTTTCACGAATAATATAGCCATTGGGCGATGTCACTATACAGTAATAAAGCGAATGCGATGGTTCTTGATTGGTGTACACTTGGCTAATAATATTACACGTTACCGGCACATGATGGTCCTCAATGAATTTCACTTCATGCTCCGATTCATGTTTCTTTTTGGGCTCCAACACGCGTGGTTTAAATTCTAGTAATGGACCAATGAAATCGGGACGTGTTTTAAAGTCAATTTTGAATGTGGAGAAAATACTGCAGCGATGAGTGTTGGTATTTCCTACAAGTTCAAACTTGCGCGTTCCATCGAGAAATGACTTTAAACCATATTCATTGATCAACACCACATAAATGTGTTCATAAATGTCATCGATCGTGTATCCACCTGAGTTCAGGGTGAGCACAGAATCATCATAGTAAAAAAACTTGTTGTTCACATTTTCACGTATGTTGTATATTCGATTGTACGTTTCAAGAAAAACAAGTCCCAAACCATAGGGTTTTTCACTCAATTCGTTAGGAGAGTAAAAGTCTAGGCTGACTTCAGGTCCACGTCCATGCAGTGTAAACGTTTTACTTTCTGCCGACATACTGTTGACGTTTTTGCCTATGCTGCGTCTTATATAAAAATATTAAACACAAACGTCCACACTGTTAAACGTTTGCTCACGTTTCACATTATAATATATCTTGATCCTGTTTCCAAAATAGGTCACTAGTTCCATGGGCGGGGGCAAATTCCCAAAACTGTCAAAGTATCATACGGTGGATCCCTCTTTGACATAAGCTACATAATGCGTTCCTGGTACTCGGTGATCATCCAAATTGACAACAGCACATTCCTGTTTCCAGGGTCGTGGGGGTAATTGATTTCGCATAAACACACCTCGAAAATGAGAAAGCTTTAGTTGTTTAGCATAGCTTTCCACTTGTTGATGCGTCAGGGCATGTCTTGCTATGGCTGAGGTTATTTGTTTTATTTTTTATATATTTCGAAACGGTGAAATCCCAAATCCTTGTTGATAAAAGGCTGGCTTTAAATTGGCATTTCTAGCCCGAATAGCAATCGCTTCCATCGTTTCGTTATGTCACTGACTTTCTTTGAGTTGTTGCTTGCCCTGCTGCGCGGCTTTAATGGTTTTCGCCTCTGCACTGGCACCGCCCAAAAGTGAACCCAGAGCAGCCAGACCAGCAAATAAAGTAGGTAAAAATCCAGCTCGTTTGGGGACGGGAATCACTCGCCCTTGGTTTGAAACCTGTCGCTGGCGTTTTGGAATAACACGTCTCTGTGCTGCTCGAAGGGCTTTCCTTATGGTCAACACATTTATTTTATTTTTTTTCTTTCGCAAGGGTTTGTCCATGAATGTCTTAAGCCCCGGCTTTGCCAAAGACAAAGTCCTTTTTTTAGTCTTTCTCACCACATACCTTTGTTTCACCATGATGATAATCACCAACAACCTTTCACAAGAAAGTTTAAATCACAACTAACGTCAGATTGTTATTTCATGGCTGTATATTCCAATTCCACATAAAGTGGGAAATCGTTTATGGTTTTTCCCGCTTGCTTTTCATCCCATGTCAACATGAGATGAAAGGATAATTCGTATCCTGCATTGACCATTTCATGGTTATGGACCAACATCCTATGATCGTTTATCTGTATTTGTAAATGGTTCTCATCAGGTATGGCGTATTTGATGTGAATGGTTCCATCATAGTGTAATCGATAGTGGCTTAAACCCGAAGCAAGCACATAGGTCAAGTGCTGATCATGGACTAGCGGTAAATGGTTTCTGTCATTCACAGGATTTTCATTTGTCAGATACACTAAAAATACAGATGGGACAAATTTGTAAAGCCTTTTCATTTCATAGGTCATGTAACGCTTGGTACAAACATCGTTTTCGTCTTGTGGGTCTTCCACGTGAATAATCCGATGGTGATTAGCGCTATAGCCATTCACCGTAAGCTGAGGCACTTTGTCAAAAACTCATACACTTTGTTATCCACATACGTTTTTGTAGTAACGTCTGTAGACACTTGAGGATGTTTTACATGGGTTAACCACTTTCCCTTAAAGTCATTATCTCCCTGTTTAGTGCGTGGCACTACTGACCTATCCACATGGTGTTTATTAGCAGGATCTGTTTCTAGTTTAGGATCATGTATGGGGACAGACCTAGCTTTGGCCATCAACGCACGTCCAAAGACATCAATCGCCAACCTGTAGCATGAGTCTACTGTTTCTATGACAAGGCTCGGTGTCCTGTATATAGACAGCCTGCTAGCCTGTCTATGCCTTAGTTGATATGAAGATTATTAAGCAGCAAGAGTCATTCCCCGTGGGGGACATGCTTTCTCATCTCTGTCCCACATCACGTGAACAACGCCATGGTTCACTGTTTCCATCTTCCATTCGCTGCATCATTGTGGGACCTTCCGGCTGTGGAAAGACCAATCTTTCGCTAACGCTCATCACAGCGCCCAATGGTCTGCGTTTTCAAAATATTTATATTTTTGCAAAATCTCTCTACCAACCCCTCTACGTGTTTCTGGATCAAGTCATGTCTGGATTACAAAAAGAGAATATGGGTTATTTCACATTTTCCACACAAGAAAATGTTATTTCACCGGATGAGGTAGAGCCTGATTCACTCATGATTTTCGATGATGTATCCACTGAACGTCAAGGCATTATTCAAAGCTATTCCAGCTTGGGTCGACACAAACATATCGATTGCTTTTATCTTGGACAAACGTATTCTAAAATGTCCAAACAGTTGATTCGTGACAATGCCAATGTCATTGTTTTATTTCGCCAGGACGAGAGGAACAGTCGTCACATTTATAATGAACATGTGAATCCGGATATGACCTTTCAAATGTTTACTGAATTGTGTGGCAAGTGCTGGAACACTCAACGTCATGCCTGTTTAGTGATTGACAAACAAAATGAACTCAACCAAGGACGATATCGCTTAGGGTTTGATCATTTTGTTGCTATTTAAGACCCTGTCTCATTCCCTCTCGAGTCATTTGTCAAGACACCATGGCGTTAGAAGAGAGGCAATTGAAAAGCATATTATTAGAGCAAAAAATACTATTCGCCAGAAGTTTCGTCAATAGAAACGATCACGAGCAGATCATGCTTTGTGTATTCAACATAATTTAGCACCTCCGCTAAAAGCCATGTTGAAACTCTCTTTCAGGATATCTGAAACGCTACCCACCGTTTCACAATCCACGCAGACGCTGCACGAGGACCCTGAGGAAGAGGAAGAGGAACATGAACAGGAAGATTTGACTATTGTTAGCGAAGTTGAGGATGACGAGGAACAAGTGTTTACGCCTCAAAAAAAAAAGACCACACCCCTTGCAGAGTTTTTGAGAAAATAAAGTCCTGGGCCATGGTCGAAACAACTTGCCCTTCCAGATCGTCTCCGTTTTCACAAGTCTTGGCCACTCCTCAAAATAAAGCTCAACTGAAAAACATTTTAATAAAATATTATGGATCAACACTAGAACTCTATCTCACTGATCTATTTATTGGAAACACAGATACCACGTATGGTGTTCGCTATGAGGATGATAGTTTTAAAATTGGGGATTCATCCATTAAATTTGCTCTCACTAAAGCTGTCATTAAGAACATCAACTATAAATTGACGCCAGGACTGTTAAAGCTGCTCTTTTATCGAACACCCTCATTCCATGATTATACGTCAGAGGACCCTGGCAAATATAAATCCATTTTATTGGAAACCCATGCCCACAAAAGACAGTATGATCCAGCTCAACAAGTGAATGCCAATATATCTCAAAAATATAAAACCATCATTGCAAAAATGTTTCCCACCAGTCAAAGTACTCGTCGTAAAGTGTCCGCTTCGGGAGTGACATTTAAAACATTAAAACCGCTTGTGGATGTTACCTACTGGCACAATCCCAATAAGCTCGTCCAGCGGCTACAGTTGTTGCATGCTTCACGTCAAGCTGGCCATACCAGTCACGATTGGGAAATTCAAGAAATTGAACAAGAACTTCGAAATGCCAAAATTATTGTTTAAGCCCTCACCCATTAAAATGGGTATTGCTCACGAGTTGCATCGCCCAGCTAGGCGTCACTATCCGCGACTCAAGGTGATTTCACGAGGTGTGGATGAACTTTGGCAGGCTGACTTGGTTGAAATTATGCCCTATGCTGGCGTTAACGACGGTGTACGCTATATGTTGACTGTCATTGATGTCTATTCCAAAATGGCCTTTGTTGAACCTGTGCGTCGCAAGTCTGGTCCACTAGTCACCAAGGCCTTTCAACATATTATACAACACTCCAAACGCCAACCTCAGTTGCTACAAACCGATTAGGGAAAATAATTTTTCAACAAGGTTTTCTCCAGTTTCCTCTAATCTAAGGATATTCACCATTACACCACGTACAGCAATCTCAAAGCCAGGGTGGTCGAGCGCTTTAACCGAACATTGAAAACCCATATGTGGAAAGCGTTTACCGCTCAGGGCACTTATCGCTGGTTGGACATGTTACCTGAGCTAGTGTCACGTTACAATGACACCAAACATAGAACGATTGGGACCAAGCCAAGTCTCGTGACCAAAAATATTCAACGACTGGCTAAACTGTTTAACCCCATAAAAACAGCAGATCCTAAACGTCACCGACTGAAAATTGGGGATTTTGTTCGTGTGAGCAAATTTAAGTCTGCCTTCAATAAGGGCTACACGCCTCAGTGGGGGGCTGAACTATTTCGAAATCGTCAAGTCATCTTGGACAGTCCAGTCACCTATTTACTGCAAGACCTCAACCATCAACGGATAAAAGGTAGATTCTATCTCCAAGAAATTCAAAAAACAGCATTTCCGAAACATTACCTCGTGGAAAAAGTGTTGAAACAAAAAGGAAATAAACTATATGTCAAATGGTTAGGATTTAACTCAACGTTTAATTCTTGGATCAATAAATTACATGTTGTATGAACCTGTGCAATTTTTTTTATTGAATCGTGTTGTAAGAGAGCTCTGTGTACGGCACTCCACGCTTCATGCATGTCCATACATGTTTCTCTTTCTCTCTCTCCACACCCGCGTCTCACTCCTTCACTCCATGAAGACATACAACTCATTCAGCTATTGGCTGTCATGGGTTCTCCCACTCCTCCCCTCACCTCTCCTCTGGCTCTCTGGCCCCGCCCCCTCACCAATCTGCAGTGGTCACGTGATTTCCTGTTCTGCCTTTTTGTTCACCCTTCCCTCTTTCCCCTTTCCTCTCTGCGGGGCCCCTGCCTGCTGCTGCTGCTCGCCTGGCTAGCCGTTATCACCTTTTTACAGAGTTGCCACATGGTACCAACCTGTTATCATTTTACACCAATGTTGTCAGCTCTCCCCCACATTCTCTTAGTCAACTAGCCAGGCTCCAAGCTGGCCTCTCGAGCAGATATTCTTTTTTCCCATTCTGGCTGCCAGTCAGACATAGAAAAAAAACAAGTTCTGTTGTTGTCGACTATTTTTATTCGTCTCATAGCATTATGAATTTTGTCTGGGTACTGGTCAGTGTTTACCAACCTATTTTAACGATCGTCATGAGGGATTTTCGAAAATATTCGCCTTCATTCATCTGTCATAGGAAAACAAAATCGAAAAGCGACCCCTCGTTTTGCCATACATCGCCCCGTCGAAATAGCCATTTCTCGTATCCACCATGCCCAGTCATAGCCTCGTTGAAACATGTGTCAAGCGCTACCGGCTCTCTGTCTACAAACACGCTTTTATTTAAAAAAAAATGCCTAGGTTTTTTGTCCTAGAGACTTGACATTTATTTTCATGGTAGAGGGGTAGGGATCTTTCAATTATGTCAAACAAATTTTTTGTCAACGTGTTAGTTTCCAAAATAGTGAAAATTCAAAATTTAAAGGTTTTCAAAAATCTCAAAATACAAAAAAGTTTTATAATAAAAAAATAAAGGTCATAGAGACCATTGGTTTGAACTATGGCACAACATTCTATCATGTTTGGTTTTCAAACTATCGCCTACTTTCGATAACAAAATTTTTCAATTTTTTTTTCAAAAATATAACGAATGTTCTATAGGAATGAGGACGTCAGCTCGAGTCCAACGACATCTTATTTGTTAAAATCCGACCAACTGTTCGCCAATGATCACCGATGTTCGCGAGAAAGTAGGCTATCATTTTGTTTTTCCTCCTACTCCCTTGAAACTTGCTGTATTCAAACAAACTTTTTCCCAAAATTCACCGTTTCCAAAATAGCACCAATCCAAAAAACAACAATTAAAAAAATACCAACACCATGCTTAGCCAAGAGAACGTCATCCCAACGCCAACAATACCTCGTTCTTTAAAATCCGACCACGCGTTCGGGAGTTATCGGCCAAAGTTTATAAGAAAGTAGGGGGGGGGGGGAGTAGAACTCTCCAATTCACACTACTGCACAGTTTTAGTCCTAGAGACTTGAAATTTATTTTGGGGGTAAAGGGGGCCAGGGCCATTCATTTATGTCAACAAAATTTTCTGTAAACTCTTCAGTTTCCAAAATATAAAAATTTCAAAATTGAACTTTTTCAAAAAATGTAAAAATAAAAACGTTTTATTATAAAAAATAAAGGACATAGAGACCGTTCGTTTAAGCTATGGCACAACATTCTATCATGTTTGGTTTTCAAATTATCACCTACTTTCGAAAACAAAAATTTTCAAAAAAATTTCAAAAATATAACAAGTGGTTCATACCAAAGCCCCCGTCAGCTCAAGTCCAACGACACCTCATCGTGAATCTCCGACCACGGGTTCGAGAGTTATCGGCTCGCATTGGGAGTAGTGGTGGTGGGGGGGGGGGGGGCAGAAACCGCCTTGCTCCCCTACTCAGCTTGCATGTCGAATGTAATGCTCCTCGGAACGCTATGAATGTCAAGGTGGTTAGATATCTAAGCTCCTTGACGCTATACCGCTTTCTAGAGAAGATATGAGGAACTTTGTGCTGGCGGAAAATCCCGAGATTAATTTTGCCATTATGAACACGGCCTACTGAATTCAAATGGGTACTATAACATACCAACAACTTATGACATGAGTATCTTGATTTTTGTCGCCTTTCAAAAATCAGTTACCATGGCCATGAGCGAACCTGCAAGCTTGGGGTTGGTAGTCCGACACTATAACCACACACCCACCGTGGCAAGCGTAGCTATGTAGAGGAGAAACGATTAGCTCAGGATAGGGAGGCATGGAAAGCTGCATCAAACCAGTTAAAAGACCGAAGACTCAAACAACAACATTAAGTGTATAATAAGCCCTTGTCACAACCCAGTGTCTTTGAGAAATAATTTATCAGCCAGCACGCAAATTAAAGAGGTCTTCTTTTTTTAATTTTGGTTTTTGACTTTTAATGTTGAAAACATTTTTACAATGACACTGACTATTTAAGCAAAAATGTCAAGTTAAGCTATTTTAACAATTGGGCCAAACGTTGAAAAGCTCTATCATATTTCAAAATAAAAGTTTGAAAGTTACTTCCGGCTAACATTTTGAAAAACATGCAAAAAACGGTTGTTTTCAAAATGGAACTTGTTCTACAGATTTAAATGAAATTAAAATTTCATTGTCTTAATCTATTCTTTGATCTTATGTTGGCTTTCACGGCCAGTGGATTAAAACTCAGCTCGGTCACAGGTACGGACACATAATGCTCGCAGCTTGGTGTTCCTAGGCGAAACCTCACACAAGACACGGCATAAACCTAGAAAAATGGCTGAGTCTATTCTTTGATGCTTTACCTTCAATTTGTGGGAAGCAGATTTTTGAATTTCTCAAAACGGAAGTATCTATTTCGATTTTGATTTCACCACTAGTGCTCGTAGTGATTGATTTACGCCAGAATGGATGTGTACTATCGGTTTTTTGCACAGTTTACGTGTAAGACCCATATCTTACAATCGACTTGAACGTATTTAAGATGTGAAAGACTTTGAGGGTAAACATTGTGTGTCAATGTTGGTTCAAACCGTCAATTTGTGGTGGGATGAAGAGAGTAAAGAACTGATGACCACGTTCATTAATTCCAAAGTGATCAAAGATCTCTAACGAGGACGTTACTTCACATCAGCGACTCAGTTCAATGGTTGTAGAGATACCAGAGGCTAAATTACTTGATACATTTGATTGAAAGTTTTGTAATTTTTCTAGGAGAAATAAAATTGATGTCAAGTTTATTATTTCTTATCTTTCTGGTTATCCTAAAATCTTAATTCCCAAGTCATGTTTTCAACATTCAGTTCGTAGCCTGAAGGGATGATATTCTTCTTAGTCATGCGGCCAGTTCCAATGTAATGTGTTGTTATGCCGAGGATACACACATGCCACGGGCGCGACCTCAGGTTCAACACCTTTCTCACCTTCACATATCGTGAAGTCAGTTTATCTGTGAGGAACGTAAGTTCAGGGATTGCTGATTGTACAATTATCTTGCTTCCCTGGATAGATTTTCTCTCGGGAAGGATTCAATTTTATCAGAAACATTATTAGCGGGGCATGATCATTATTAAATTCCCAGTAACTATTGTTCTGTACAGTTTGAACGTTAAACCGATGGTGGTGATAGTCGTTTTAAGGGGCCAGAACGGCGAAGTCCTAATTTAACCGACCACTTTGAAGAAGTGCCCCCCTCTCATCGGTTAGAACTATATGAATAATTTCTAGCCTAGTTTTATTTTAGGGATGCTTTTTACTTGAATACGAATTTTCATGCCAATCACTCCAGTAATTTCGACTCCAACCCACAGCAAACGGCATAAATACAAAGTTTTAGCCGAAAACTCAAAATATTCAGACAGGAAGCTTAGTAGCGATACAGGGCAGTTCAGAAAGGAATGGTCCTCGGAATGTTAACAAAACTAATTATTCGATAAAACCAGATTTCAGATCTCGGTCACATTCTGATCATTGTTGACCAGATTATCATTTACGTTTCGAAAGTTGAGCTGTTGATGTCTTCAAAAAATAAATCAGTAGATTTAACTTAAATGTTGTGTGGAAAAGTGGGATGTCACGAGTACCGTATGTGCCAATCTATCGAAGCGATTCGTCGCTTAGTTGCCAGAGACCATCTGTTCAAACGTGGGATATTAACATCTGTGGATCGATGAAGTCTACATGTGACAACTCGGCAGATACGTTACACCCTATGTTACACTGGCTACGCCGCACTCAGTCCTCGTCATCTTTGATTATACCTAATCTCTTTGCCACAGCTTTAACGTTGCCTCTTAGCTTCACTTCGCACTCAGCCTTCGTCATCTTTAACGATACCTAACCTCTTTGTCGCAGCTTTAACATCCGTTAGCTTAATTTGCCATTCAGTTCTCGTCATCTTTGATGATACCTAACCTCTTTGCCACAGCTTTGACGTAGCCTCATAGTTTCACTTCGCACTCAGTCCTCGTCATCTTTAACGATACCTAACCTCTTTGTCGCAGCTTTGACGTCCGTTAGGTTCACTTCGCACGCAGTCCTCGTCATCTTTGATGATACCTAACCTATTTGCCACAGATTTGACGTTGCCTCTTAGCTTCACTTCGCATTCAGTCTTCGCCATCTTTGATGATACCTAACCTCTTTGACGTTGCCTCTTAGCTTCACTTCGCATTCAGTCTTCGCCATCTTTGATGATACCTAACCTCTTTGACGTTGCCTCTTAACTTCGCACTCAGTCCTCGTCATCTTTAACGATACCTAACCTCTTTGTCGCAGCTTTGACGTCCGTTAGCTTCACTTCCCACTCAGTTCTCGTCATCTTTGATGATACCTAACCTCTTTGCCACAGCTTTGACGGTACCTATTAGCTTCACTCCGCACTCAGTCCTCGTCATCTTTGATGATACCTAACCTCTTCGCCACAGCTTTGACGCTGTCTATTAGCTTCACTTCCCACTCAGTCCTCGTCATCTTTGATGATACCTAAGCTCTTTGCCATAGCTTTAACTCTACAGTACCTATTAGCTTCACTTCGCACTCAGTCCTCGTCATCTTTGATGATACCTAAGCTCTTTGTCATAGCTTTAACTCTACAGTACCTATTAGCTTCACTTCGCACTCAGTCCTCGTCATCTTCGTCATCTTTGATGATACCTAATCTCTTCGCCACAGCCTTGACGTTGCCTATGACTTCCTCTTGCACAAGGTTGAAGCTTATGGCAAGCAGCGCGATACCAAACAGCAGATAGAGTGAGCAAAGAGCGATGCTCACTTTGCCGTCGTCGTTCTTGACGTGCTGCGCCGGCACGAAGTCTCCGAAGCCGATGGTGGTCAGCGTGATGAAGCAGAAGTAGGCCGAGTCGAGAAAGTGCCAGCCCTCCCATTGGTGGAAGAGACAGGCGCCACAGAAAATGTAGGTAACGACTAAAAATACGCACAGCCAAATGGGCACTGGTTTAGTCATATTCTGTTGACTACTATATGAATCCTCGTAATCGTAATCCATGAAGTCGTCGTAGTCCGGGTCTTCTCGCAGTTTCTGCAACCTGGAGGAGCGGGACCGAGACTGGGAGTGCTGTCTGCTGATCGCGAAGCCCATGGGGGACATGATGCGGGGGCGACACGGCGACCCTGGTGGCTCGGGGCGGTACCGCGTGGGGATGTATGACGATGATGAAGAGAAGAGTCCTCGCTTGCCGGTTGAACTCTTGAGCGAGTCCCTGTTGATGGACGACGCGAGGGGCGACGGCGGTAACGGTGGAGGTGTTGGCGCATTGCCCACCGCCAAGTGGTGGCGTGGCGGTGTTGTGGTAGCAATGGTCGTCGTCGCCGTCGTCGTTGTAGTTGTCGTTGAGGTGGTGGTGGTGGTGGTGGTATGGTTCTCCTCCTCAGAATGGTTCCTGGCCGACATCCTCTTCTTGTCACGTCTCACCGTCGATTCCTCTCGATCCAAGGCGTACTTGTTGAAGAGTACAGGCACTTTAGCTGCCTGGTCCGCGTCGATTCCTTCATGGAACTCCGTATTCGCTGAAACAGATATCAGATCTCCATCATCAACTCCTCGGGACTGCCACAAGCGGGCAGGTACACAACTGATCCACTGTTTGATTGGCTGAAGGCTGCCGGTGGAATGTAAGAAATATTCCTCGGGTTTTAAGCGCTTTGTCTACATTAAATGCTCCACGTTCGAAATGGAGCAGAAGTGAACAAACTGTTATTTGTATGAAGTTGTAGATTTAAGGCATGTAAAAGAACCTACCACTGCAATTGGTAGTGTGTTTGTAGGTTATTTGGGTTAGAAATGCTCCTTCAAGTTCCAACATTCTCCGCTAGCTGGCAGTGGCAGTGGCATATCTGGTAGCCAAAGTTGGAACTACTTGAAATTGAACATGATGAGGAGCCTACGGGCGTTTAATTAGAATACTCCGCTATGGCAACTGGCTGCAATTCATATGGAAATTATGTTAAAATCTTTCTCTGCGTGGCTAAAATTTAAAAAAAAGTAGGCGTGGGGGACGTAATTTTCCTCTGTATAGTCAAAGGCCCTAAATGCATTTCGGTTTTGTGTGCTTTCTGTGCGGTGTAAATTAGGATTTGTTTTAAGGGAACCGGGTAATACTGAACGATCAAAAGTAGCTATTCTTTCTTACCTTTAAACTCAAGACAGTCTCTCCTCTTTCACAATGACATAGGTAGCATTTTTGAGGTAATTACTCGTATTTTAAGAGGACGGGGGAGGTGTAGAAAAAATCAATTTTATGCCTGTAAAAATAGTTAATACTGTTATTTTACTCCGTACTGTTACTGTAGCCAATAGACTGAGAAAACATCCTTACCAAAGACTGTGAAACATTGTTGTTGTTCTTGTTTTAAGGGGCGAAACAGCCAGGAAGCGTGGAACTTTAACTTCAGTTTTCTCAAAACTTTAGTATTCTATGGTGTGTACCTTTACTCGGGAACCATGAGCCCAATCAAGTTTAAATTGTTCACATTTAAGGGCGTTCACGATCCAAAAGTTGTGAAGCAAAATGAAAGCAATCAAAGTAAAAGTACATAATAATAATAATAATAATGTGATTTGTTTTACGTCCCTTATAACTACTGTGGCTTTAAGAGACGCCGGGGTGTCGGAATTTTGTCCTGAAGGGGATCTTTAACGTGCCCTTAAATCTACTGGCACGGTTCCCTCGCATTTGCGCACCCTCAAATACCAGCTGACTGCGCCAGGATTAGATTCTGCAACCTTGGGCACAGAGTAAAAGAATGCAATAAAAGCAATAAATAATGCCTACATTTGTTTTTACGAAATCAATAATTCATAAAAACTACAAGAAATGCCTATCAACAATAAGTTCGCTTTTCAAGCTTTAACATTAAAGGCGGGTTCACACGGAGTCGTGAAGTGGGCGAGAGCACTACTAGTTTTGAGCATGCGTTACGACTTGCTTATACAAATTAAGAACCCACGACCTTGTTCAGTTCACACGGACGAAGTGTTCTCGCTCGTTGTTCAATCACGGCAGAACGTGAAGCTGCGAAAGAATACGACTGAAGCGGTCGTGCTCATTCCAACCAGTCAGAGATTTCACGCCCCACCTTTTCGAGGGCGAGCACGACCGCCACTCCCACTACCACTGGTTCACACGAGGTCTTCTCCACGACCGGCTGATCGACCAGTAGTGCTCTCGCTCGCTTCACGACTCCGTGTGAACCCGCCTTTACAGTAACTTATGTTTATACATCATAGAGTAGTTTTCAATAAACTATCCACAGTCGTCGTCGCCGTTGGCTGCAGCTCGTTTCCGAGTATACAATTTTCTGACAATACACTTCCAAAATCAGGGCAATTTATGAATGAATTTCTGGTGACTAAACAGGCCGATTCTTGCATGGAACATGCGGCCACATACTAAGCATCTTATAGTTGGAGGAGAGCGTGGACGGGTTTGACGAAGCTTGCGTTGGAGTCGCTTCATTTCTGCCAGTCTGCGGCGTTCCTGTTCAAAATGATTTACCGAAGCAGATATAGTTTGCCTCCAAAGTACACGATCTTCAGCCAGTGCCTCCCAAGTTTGAATGTTAATTTCTGTCAACTTGAAGGTTTATTTCAGCTGGTCTTTGAAGCGCCTTAAAGCTGCACCCTGTGGCCTTTTTACCAGTGCAAAGTTCACCGTAGAGGAATTGGCGTGGCAACCTGGTGTCATTCATGCGGCGGACATGTCCTGCCCATCTTAGTCGATGACTAAAGATGATAGCTTCTACACTATTTGTACATGCTTTCTCAAGGACAGCAAGATTGGATACATAGTCATCCCACTTAATATTCATGATCGAACGGAGCTTTTGCTAGTGAAAACACTCCAGTTTTCTGATGTCGCGAAGATATAATGTCCACGTTTCACATCCGTAAAGTAAAGTTGAGATGACCACTGCCTGATATACCATGAGTTTCGTGCGAATTGTAAGATCTTTGTTTCTAAAGACACGGTGTGATAATCGACCAAATGCCACATGAGCAGCTCGAAGCCTGTTTTCTGTATCTTGTTCAGAAGTACAGTTCTTAGATAAGATGCTCCCTAGATATGTAAAATGGTCTACTTGTTCAAAATTTGAGTTGGCGATGGAGATTTTGAATTTTGCAATGCTAGACCCAGGAGCAGGCTGAGCAAGTTTCTTTGTTTTGCCTGGATTGATGGTGAGGCCAAAACGATCACATGCATTCTTGTAGCTATTAACTGATTGCTGTAAGTCCTCAGGTGTAAGGGCAGGTGATGCAGTGTCATCCGCGTACTGCATTTCAGTTAACTTAGAGACACTTGTAAGACGTGATCGAAGCCTGGCCAATTTGAAGAGGCCTCCATCATAGCGATATCTGATATCTACTCCTGGTTTGCTCGATGTCTCATACAGCATGGCAGCTAAAGTACAAGGCAAAGAGAGTTGGAGCTAGGACACACCCCTGTTTCAAACCATGGGTGATTGGGAACGCTTCAGAGATGTTATTTTGAAGGTGAACCTGACCAGTCATACCATCATGAAGTGCTCGCACCAGTTCCACAAACTGATCGGGACAACCAAAGCGTCTCAGTACCTCCCACATCGCAGGTCTTGGGACGGAATCAAATGCCTTTTCCAGGTCGTAGAACACAAGGAAAAGGTCCTTGTGATATTCTTTACATTTTTCTTGGAGTTGCCGTGCGCAAAATATCATGTCAACAGTGCCTCTGGAGGCGCGGAAAACACACTGAGACTCTGGAAGAGTCCTCTCAGAGATGACTTGAAGGCGGCTCAGTAGTATTCTAGCAAGTATTTTTCCATCTATAGATAGCAAGGAAATGCCCCGGTAGTTGCTACGGGCCCCTTTTTATTATAAAGCGACGATGTTGGCATTTTTAGGTCACTGGGTACTCTATGGGTTTCCCAAATCGACAGTATAAGGGAGGAGAGCCTCGTCTTTAGAGGTAAGCCTCCAGCTTGAATTAGTTCCAGTGGGATGTTGTCTGGTCCAGGAGCTTTTCTCGGTTTCAGCCTATCAAGGGCCTCACTGAATTCTTGATATGCTGGAGGTATCGCCATCCAAGGTTGAGGAGGAAGGTGTGGCACCTCTCGTAGGAAATCTTCTGCAGCAGTGCAGCTTTGGTTTAAGAGAGTAGAGAAATGTTCCTTCCAGTGCTCCAGGATGTATTTGGAGTTAGTACGTGTAGTACATCCATCAGCTGCCTTTTGAGTACCAATAGAGGAACGAATCGGACCATAGATCTCTTTAATCCACTCATAGAAGTTCCGAAGATTTCGGGCATCGGCATAATGTTGGAGCTCCTCAGCTTTCTGTTGCCACCAGTTGTTCTTCATTTACCTGATTCCAGTCTGACACTTCCGTTTCAGATCATTAAACTGAGCTTTCTTGCACAGGACGATGGGTCTTGAAGAAGGGATAGATGCGCTTTCCGCTTAGCACTGATGAGTTCCAGTATTTCTTTGTTGTTCTCCTCAAACCAGTCTTGTCTCTTCCTACCCTCATAGTCATTGGTTTCTTCAGCTGACTCGATGATGATCTTTTTGACTGTTGACCACTCCTGTTCAACATCTTTTGTGCAGACTGGGTTGCTTTTGAAGCGGGTCAAGATTGCATTTTGGAAGTTAGATGCAATGGCTGCATTTGAAAGTTTGGAAGTTGCAAACCTGCGATGGGATATGTTTGAACGTTGAGCGGTAGATTTATGCCTGAAGGAAATTTTGAGTCGACAGGTCAGGAGTTTGTGGTCAGTCCAATAGTCATCCATGTTCCTTGCAGTCTTTGTGACCAGAACATCCTTCTTGTCACACTACCTGGTAATGACATAGTCAAGGATGTGCCAATGTTTAGACCGTGGATGCATCCATGTGGTCTTATAGCGATTGGGTAGGCGAAACTGGGTATTAGTGATGAATAATTCATGTTCAGCACATAACCCAAGTAGCAGCAGTCCATTGGCATTACAGTTGCCCAGCCCTTGTTTGCCTAATACATTCTTCCACAGCTGATAATCCCTGCCCACTCGAGCGTTAAAGTCGCCAAGCAGCAAGAGTCTCTGGGTGCTGTGTTAATGATGATGGAGTTAAGTTGGTGATAGAAATGGTTCTTAGTTTCTTCATCGGCAATTAGAGTGGGAGCATATCCAGATCGCTGATTGCGATGGGATTGAATTGGTGGTCATTTACCAGTTTCGTTTTTACAGCCAGGCCAATACCATGAATGCGGCGCTCTCCATCCTCCCTCCCTTTCAAAATATTGTATAACCTGATCCGGGCTCAACAATTTTCCCTTCACCTGACAGCCTAGTTTCACTCAGAGCAGCAACGTCAATGTTCAGTCTAGCGAGCTCATGGGTGATGAGAGCTGTTCATCTCTTAGGTCTGTCACTGCTATCACAATTAAGTGTTCTTACATTCCATGATCCTATAAGCATTCTTTGTTGATATCCATTATTTTGACCGCAATGGTGGGGTGATCTGCTGAGTGCGGTTGCCCAGCCAGGCGTAAAGATGTGACTGCCGATGTTTAGCCCACATTTTCTAAGACCTTCCCCATTTGGGGTGGGCAGCGGTGATCCTAAATAGGCCTGCCCAGATACAGATGCAGGACCGAATTCCTGAGTAGTCACTGGGTCTCAGAAAAAACGACCATCACACATCCGCCGCCAACGTGCAGGTTCAGACTAAAGGCCCAGTTTCACCCGAAATCTGCCTCCACCGTCTTTATCCCATCGCCGTTGGGCTTGAAGTGGGAAGAGTAGTCAGAAAGTGCCACTGGGGTGGATTTGTTTAAGGTGGATCCCAACTTGCCAGGAAGTGACCCACACACTATGGTCTCGGAGCCAGACCCTGCGGCATATGTGATATGAGACATGCAGGATTGAACACCAAGATTGCAATGAACTGCCACGAACTCAAACTATAACAGAGTGGTGCCTTTTTAGCCAGTTCATCTGGCGTGTCCTCATCCGCCTGTCCAGCCGTTGGGAACCAGAACAGAAGTAGTAGTTCCTCTTCCGCAGTAACACCAGAGGAAAAAGTACATTTTATAGATTCATAGATACTGTACAACTTATCATAGCCATTCGACTGCAATCATCATCTTCCTAGCTTGCCACGGTGGGTGAGTGATTATCGAGTCGGACTACCAACCCCAAGCTTGCAGGTTCGCTCCTGCCCAGGGTAAGTGTTTTTGAAAGGCGACAAAAATCACGACATGCATGTCATACGTTGTTGGCATGTTAAAGAACCCAGCTAAGAAAGAAGATTCAACTCCTTTTTTCTCTTCCTCTGCACCAAACTGAACTATTCTCCCAAAAATTGAATTACCCACATTTCATGGCGATGAAAGTTCATGGGAAATATTTTTTGAATCATTTACTTCATTAATTCATGACAATGAAACCCTTCCGCCCATACAAAAGTTCCATTACTTGCGCTCAGCCGTTCAAGGCCAGCCACTTCAGGCATTAGCCCTGACAACTGACAACTACGAAGTCGCTGTAGAATTACTTAAAGATCGCTATAAAAATTCAAGGCTTAGGATTCAAAGACATATACAGGCTTTGTTCAATCTTCCTAATATTCAATCTGATAACGTTATAACCCTTTGCAACTTAATTGACACAGCAGAGCTTCACATTCGTGCCTTGGCGAATTTAGGTCAGCCTGTGCAATTTTGGGATTTATTCATAATTCATCTTGTGACCAGTAAATTCGATTCTGCTACCCTAAAAGCCTGGGAGATGGAGCTATCTCAGCATTCGCAATGCACTTTCGAGGCCCTTGTTAAGTTTATAAAGGCCAGGTGCCAAGTTTTGTCTGCTATAGCCTGCCAAAAAGTGCTATTGTTTCTGCTAAAATTCATTCAAACCAAAAGGTCATCAGTCATGATCAAAGAGTTTTGAGGCCTCATGCCTTTTCCGCACATAGTCAATCGCCTAGTCAGATGCAAAGTTGTGTTTTATGCCAACAGTCCCACAACTTTTATCAATGTTCCGATTTCAAAGCCTTGTCTGTGGACAAGAGACGCAAATTACTATCTCAACAAAAACATTGTTATAATTGTCTCTCGAGAGCCCATTCTTTGAGTAACTGTCGATCCGAACGCCTGTGCTTTCATTGTAAGCATCATACTTTATTACATAGACATGAGAAACCACGATCATCAGCCCCAAGCTGTTCTCCTCAAAAGCCTAATTCAGAAATTCCTTCTACTAGTGCTTAGTCTTTTACTCAAAGCTCCAGTTCCCTTAGTAAGGTTCAAGTATTGCTATCCACTGTGCAAGTCTTACTGAAGAATGCTCATGGTAAATGGATTACTGCTCGTGGGTTACTAGACAATGCTGCCACTAACAACTTCATGAGTGAGCATTTAATTCATAAATTAGGTCTGCAAAAACATCCTAATTCAATTGAAGTTACTGGAATTAATCGTTCAACGTCCAAATCTTAAAGTTTCGTCAAGGTCGGCTTAAATGAGTCTCATAATTTTGGCACTCGTTTTCAACTAGATTGCCTAGCGGTTGATTCCATAGGCAATGAAATTCCTAGTTCTTTTTTCCCAGTTAATAAATGGCATATTCCGCATTTCATAAAATTTGCCGATCCACGCTTTAACGAAAGGCTGCTCGTTGCCCCTTTTCTCAGTTCTAGCATTTTCTGGCTGTGTTTGCAATCTGAGAAAGTCAAGGTTGCCCCTAGCGTCTTTTTGAAAAACAGGTTTTGGATGGATTGCCACGGGCCAAATACAAAGTCTGTCTCAACCTGGTATCATGTTCATGCCGATTTGGGCCATGACTTGACAAAATTTTGGGATATAGAAAATATCCAAACCGCAACTTCTTCTTCCTCGAATAACTAGATTTTCGAAAAGCTTTTTCGTGAAAGTACTGTTCGTACCCCTCAAGGTAGATTTATTGTAACTCTTCCTAGAATTTGAGATCCCCCTATCATTCTTGATTCTTACCCTAGGGGGCTTAAAGCTTTATTCGCCGTCGAAAATCGCTTCAAGCAAGATAAGGCTATGAAAACTCAGTACACCTCTTTTTTGGAGGAATATGAGTCTGCTAATCATATGGAGGTAATTTCCAAAATTGAAGATGAAAATAATCCTTCAAAAAATATAGTTTACTTAAACCATCACGCTGTCTGGAAAAACCCTTCCACGCGGGAACAGATAAGATTGGTATTTAATGGTTCTTCTCCTGACATCAATGGCATTTCGCTCAATGATACTTTGCATTCAGGACCCGCAAATCAGAATGATCTCACTTCTGTCTTATTGAATTTTCGTCTTCACCCCATTGCAGTCTTAGCTGACATCAAACAGATGTATCGACAAATCTTGGTAAACCCCCAGCAGCAGGATTTGCAAAGGATTTTGTGGCGGGACGAACATCCAAAACCCATAAAAATATTTCGCCTAAGAACAGTAACTTATGGTTTAAACCCCTCTTCTTTCCTCGCAATTCGCTCTCTGCATATGCTGGCTGAACTGGATGGTCATCAGTACCAACCTTTAGCCTGTAAAATGCTTAAAAGTTCATTTTACGTGGATGGTTTCCTCTACTCCTTTTCGAATTTAACTGATGCTTGTATTATTTCTGAAGATCTTAAATCTTTATTGCTTGGAGGTGGTTTTCCGCTCCATAAGTGGAGCTCAAATTCAACTGAGTTTTTGTTAAAGATTTCATCTGACTCGCCCACCACTAAGTTAATTGAGCTGCCTACTGAGGAAGCTACCGTGAAAGCCCTAGGTATTTTCTGGTCCCCTTCTGATAATTTTTCCTATAAGGTTCAGTTGTCAAATGTGAATCCTCAAACTAAAAGGGAAGTCTTATCAGAGATAGCCAAGATCTTTGATCCACATCAGTACCTAGCCCCTGTTGTAATCACTGCAAAAATATTTATGCAACGACTTTGGTTACTGAAATCAGGATGGGATGAATTAGTACCCACTCCCTTTCTGACGGAATGGTTGGAATATCGAAGGAGCTTATCTGATCTTTCTAAAATTTGTATTCCCCGCCTTTTAATCTCAGATCCCATGTGTCAATCCTTTGAATTGCACATTTTTGCGGACAGTTCCTAAAAAGCCTTTGGTTGTTGTGCATATATAGTAGGACGTCCCACTGCCTCTTCTGATGGATTTTCAAATTTGATTTGTGCTAAGTCCAAAGTAGCTCCGCTTAAGTCAATTTCCATTCCCAGACTGGAATTGTGTGCCGCCTTAATGGCCGCCGAATTATCTGTCATACTAAACAAAAATCTGAATGTTCAATTTTCCCGCACATGGTTTTGGTGTGACTCCGCGGTTGTTTTGACTTGGCTCTCGAAACCCTTCTCTCATTGGAATACTTTTGTTTCGAATCGTGTTTCCAAAATTCAGGAAATCTCCCACTCAGAGCAGTGGTGTCATGTCTCTAGTAAAGAAAATCCCGCGGATATTATATCAAGTGGTTGTTCACCTGCAAAATTGGCTTCTTTTGATTTATACTGGCATGGGCCGCCATGGCTTTTGCAAAATTCCGCATTCTGGTCTCGTCTTTCATATAATGTGTTGCCAGAAGTACCAGAAACTCGCATTGTTTTCGCTTCCTCTTATGTTGTTTCAGTTACGATTAGTCTTTTTCAGCGCTATTCCTCATTCTCTTAATTAATTCGAGTGATGGCATACCTCTTTCGATGGAATTATTTTGTAATCAATCAACCTCTCAAACTTCAAGGTTTTCTCACTGCAGTAGAACTGGAATTCGCAACGCGAAGAATTCTACTGTTAACCCAACAAGAAGTGTTTTCTTCCGAAAAGCAAATACTTTCATTTGGTCAGGAATTACCCAAGTCTAGTCGACTTGCAGCCC
Organism: Meconema thalassinum; assembly: GCA_946902985.2. NCBI lineage: Eukaryota > Metazoa > Arthropoda > Insecta > Orthoptera > Tettigoniidae > Meconema > Meconema thalassinum. The sequence continues at coordinate 170,889,990 of OX336388.2, forward strand.
ATACTCCCTTCCATGATAAGGATGGTTTGATAAGAGTAAGAGGTAGATTGCTATTTTCAAACTATTCTGATGAAAAAAGGCATCCTATAATTCTTCCATCAAAACATCATGTGACCGCTCTCGTAATTCGGAAGTTTCCTTACCAGCATTTACATGCAGGAACTCGTGCTTTGTTGTGTTTGATTAGAGAGCACTACTGGCTCATTAATGGAGCTCATGAAGTGTCATCTGTTGTTCGCAAGTGTATACCCTGTTTTAAGGCTAAACCGCGCCCTATCACTCAGATTATGGGTCAGCTTCCTTCCTTTCGATCTGAGCCTAACAAGCCCTTTGCACTTACTGGTGTTGATTATTCTGGTCCTTATACTTATCAAGTGAATTCTCCTACTACTAAGCGCACGTTGTCGGGCAAGCTATATATAGCTTCATTCGTTTGCATGGTTACAGGAGCCATTCATCTTGAGTTGGTAACAAATGCTACCACTTCCTATTTTTTACCCGCCTTCTCTAGGTTCACCGCTAGACGAGGTGTACCTTCTGCAGTATTCTCAGATAATGCGAAAACTTTCATTAGTGCTTCTGATCTCTTAAGAAATGCACTAACCTCTCCTTCCTCTAAGGAACAACTCTCTAATTATTCCTACAATAAGGGTTTCAAGTGGCATTTCACCCCTCCTTATGCCCCTAACCATGGTGGTCGCTGGGAATCGTACGTGAAGCTTACTAAGAGGCAATTACGGAAAACTCTTGGTCCTTCTGTACTTTCCTATGAAGAATTTAATTCCCTTATAATTCAAATTGAAGGAATTGTTAATTCTAGACCACTTACTCCCTTATCCAATGATCCTAATGATCTTATTTCTTTAACGCCCAGTCATTTCTTAATTGGTTGCGCTTTAGCTTCCACTATTCCCTTGTTGATTCGACGCTTTGATATCAATCTGCCTATTTATTGGAGAAAGATAGAATCTTTCCGCAATGCTTTTTGGCGCCGTTGGAAGCTGGATTATCTCAGTTTACTTCAGCGGAGGGAGAGATGGCGCCTCTCTCATCCTAATGTACGTGTGGGTGACATGGTGCTCCTTCGGGACCCCACTCCCCCCCCCCCCCCCCCCTCGTATGGAATCTCGGCAGAGTGACCCATTGCCACTCTGGTCGGGATAATCATGTTCGAGTGGTAGATATTCTTATACCAGGGTCATTATACCAGACCTATTTCTATGATTGCTCCCCTACCACTCGACTCTTAGTGTTTTGCTTCTTTGTTGTTGTTCGCTTCTTGTTTGTTTGTTTGTTTGCTTGTTTGTTTCGGTGATTTTCGGAGCATGATCACTTTGGTGACAGTATAAGTTTGTACATGTTTACTTCTTCGCGACAGCCCTGTTTGACTGTTCGCTTTTTTTCTGTCCCGAAAACTTCCAAACAAGTTAATATGTTGTTGTATTATAATTAATTTATTAATTTATACATATATATGTAAGCTACGGTTTTCTAAAGATCTTACCTCAAGTGTTCCAGCGCTCACACTCAGCCATCCACACCCTCGGTATACAGAGCGTCTACTATTGTGTTTGGGCTTGCCGCATGCCGGTGTTGGAATGACGTCAGATCAACCTTCATTCAGCCAATGGCAAGACTCTGTGGTCAGGTGGGCTACTGGTTCGAGAGTGTTCTATCGCTCCCGTATAAGAGACGCTGCTTGGTGGAGTCCTACATCATTCAGATCCACGCAGCAGTCAGATCATCACTCTCTACACGCTACTGCTTCTCATGGCACTATTGCTGCCACTCCTCTCAGTGCCGCTCGCTAGCCACTACGCTACCGAACAGTTACACCATGAGTTCTTCACTCTGACGCAACGATCCAACTGGTAGGAGTAAATACCAGACTCAGCGAACCACCTCTTAGATGGTGTCTATTTTGATTCATCCTGCAAGGCAACAGCAGTTTTTCCGACTGCTAGCCAACTTCAAATTTCTTATAAATCATCGCCTGGGTACTACAAGAGAGATGGAAGAAGAGTTGGACTTTTCTACTTCTGGCATACATATCATAAGGCCATGAACGCCTCCTTCCAAAGGAACTGTAAAGACATTACAACACTATATTTGGTAACTGGAATTTTTAAGGAGCTGGCTCTGCAAGGATATATCTTCAACTTTATTTTGAGAAAATAAGTTCATTTTATGTAAAATTTTAATTTTACTATTGTCATGCATTTCTTCATTCCGTTTTATTATTACGTGATTCAAGCGCAATATTTCTATGTCAAGCTCAACTTTTCTCTAGTCAGAATCAAGCATTCCATTGGTTTCTCTTAATTAGGGTTTCTGTAATCAAACCCTTACAATTGATATATGTAAAACTATTCATTTCTGCTTTTAGCACTTACGTGTATTTTTTGTTTGCTGTGTTATCATTTTGCACTTTAGCATTAAATATTGTTATCTGACCTTTGATTTTCTGGTGTTGTACCTCGATGCCCTCTACCCCACATCACTTCAGTTTCATAGCTCTTTCACAGTAGTTATTTTGGTCAGGCTTACGCCTGGTTCGCGTTCTCCCTTTATGGGAAAGATTAGGGCAGATCTTCTCCACACGTCGTCGCTCATTTGTTGAATCTCCTCGTTCACCACCTATTCTAAAATGGATTTACTAAGTCCGAGACCTTCCCTGAAGTGTACATAACTTCCCACACAAGTTTCATCGGTATCGGACGAATGGTATATGAACGCATACCGGACTTTGTTGAAACGTTTTACACGTCGTCGCCCATTTGTTGAATCCGCTCGTGCGCTACCTATTGTAAAATGGATTTACTAAGCAAAACATCTTCCCTGGAGTGTACACAACATTTCACCCAAATTTAATCGCAATGGGATGAATGGTATATGAACGCATGGGGTCTTCGTTGAAACGAATCGCACGCCATTTTGTTGAAGCTACTCGCGCGCCATCTATTGTAAATTGGATTTACTATGCCTATAACTTTCCCGGAAGTGTGGACAACAACTCACCAAAATTTGATCTCAACCGGATGAATTGTATATGAATGCATAGCCAACACACATTTGTTTAAACTTCTTGCCCGCTATCTATTGTAAATTGGACTAACTATGCCTATAACCATCTCAGAAGTGCCTTAAACAACCCACCAAAATTTGGTCGCAATCGGATGAATTGTAGGCTATATGAACGCTTCGCTAACACTCATTTGTTTAAACTGCTCGCGCGCTCTCTATTGTAAATTGGATTAACTATGCCTGTAACCATCCCGGAAGTGTTCACAACAACTCACCATTATTTGATTGCAATCGGATGAATGGTTTATGAACGCATAAAAGACGAACAGACGAACATCCTTTTTTTTATCTTATTCTTATATTCTTATATATATTCATATATATACATATATATACTCCTGAAGAAGTTATATGCATATTAAATCGAATTTACAATAGATAGCGCGTGATTAGCTTCAACAAAATGGCGGAAGATTCGTTTCAACCAAGTCCCACATGCATTCATATACCATTCATCCTATTGCGATGAAACTTGGGTAAGATGTTGTGTACACTCCAGGGAAGGTTACTGGCTTGGTAAATCAATTTTACAATGGGTAGCGCAAGAGAAGTTCAACAAATGAGCGACGACGTGCGAAGCGTTTCAAAAAAAGTCCCGTATGCGTTCATATACCATTCGTCCGATACCGTTGAAACTTGAGTGAGATGTTGTGTACACTCCGGGGAAGGTTTCAGACGTAGTAAATGCATTTTACAATAGGTAGTACTCCAGTTATTCTACAAATGAGCGACCACACGTTAACCGTTTCAACAAAGTCCGGTAGGCGTTCATATACATTCGTCCGATAGCGATGAAACTTGGATGAATTCTTTTGTAGACCTTCACTCCAGGGTAGGTTTCTGGCTTAGTATGTGCATTTTACAACATGAAGCGAACGAGTAGATTCACAAATGAGTGACAGCGCACAAGTCGTTTAAACAAAATTCGGTATGCGTTCATATGCCGTTCATTCGATTGCGATGAAACTTTGGTGAGTTGTTGTGCACGCTTCCACGAATGTTTCTAAATTAGTTCATCCATTTTACGATAATGTGGAAGCAGTTAACGGTAATTGAAAAAATAAATATCGTTTATCCAAAAGCACTTGAAGAAACAAAATTACAACGCCAACACTTTCTTTGATTGGCATTGCAACGCATGCCGGGTACAGCTTGTATATATATTAGATAAAATAGGATATAAGATAAGATATCTTTTGTCATATGAAAACACCTTTGTAATTTAAGCATACGCGTTTCTATTGCTGTCTTTTCCTGTGAGTCGTTCATTATCCACTCTCCTAGGTATTTAAAGGAATTTGTTTTACATACTGAACTGTCATGAATTGTGGTACTTTTCGGGGCATCGGTGATGTTTGTCATGAACTTTGTTTTTTCAAATGATATTTGTAGTCCGACTTTGGCTGCCTATTTTTGCAACTCTCTAATTTGTTCTTGGGCAGTATCCAGTGAGTCAGTAAGTAATGCAATGTCATCTGCAAAAGCTAAACAAACTACAGTGATTTTATTTGGATGTCTTCCTAATAGAACGACTTTAGTATTGATGGCTTTCCTCCACTCTCGAATTACCTTTTCCAATGCAGAATTGAAAAGCAGAGGTGACAGACCATCTCCTTGTCTCACACCTGACTTTACTTTGAAAGATTTTGAAAGTTCCCCTCTAAATTGAACTTTGGAAGTTGTGTTCGTTAGTGGTGCTTGAATTATTTCAGTTGCCTTGTTATCAAGTCAAATTCCTTCAGAATACTGAGTGCCTTTCTGTCAATGGAGTCATAGGCTTTTTTAAAATCCACAATAGTAATTATATATTTCAAGTTCCTGATTTTCCTCATGTCTAATATGTTCTTTAAATTTAGTATTTGCTCCATACTGAGACCGTTAGTCGAGTCAACAACCACGATGACTTTCCTAACATCCCATAAGTCGAATAAAATTACCGTGAGGATCAGGTGAACTTCCTAATAGGCTAAGCGGCACGAGACACTGTAGTCCACGGGGATCGTGGTACATGGTGACGATGGTCATAGAAAGGAAAGGTTCACCTTAAAACTAGACTGAGGAATTAAGCATCCAGACTTAAGTAAAACATCGAGAAAATTTATTAAAATTCACAAGCCCCTAGCCTAGTTCGGAGGGTTATGATCGGCTAGTCCGCAAACTAATAAACAAAAGAAAATAATGAGCAGGTCCCTACCTGACAAGTTACTGAAAACCCTCGCGAAAGATCTAACTCACAATAATAAAGCAACAACAGCAACTCTAGGAAAATGGTACGACGCAAGTCCCTAGTTCAAGTTACAAGATTAAGCTAATATCAGAATTTACATTTAACACGGTAGCAAAACAAATCTAAGTTAGTATGATACCATTTCCACATTTACATTTAACGGTAATCACCTAGCTAAGTCCTAACACTTAATAACAAAATTTACGGCGATGACGTCCGTAACAGAAAACACTTACTACAAATCTAAGTGTACAGCCATGAAAAACATTTAATTATTCTTAATAACTACGTGCTATCAGCACACAATAAGGTAACATGTAGGATTTACACACTTGTACATCATAAATAAGTAATGAAATAGACACAAATCTTTATTAAATTCCTGCCTACACCTTGGTTTACTCTTTGTAAGCCATAGTCATCTAATGTGTGTAATTACGGTGACGAATGCGTAGTTGAGACCACGTCTGCCATCGCATGGCCTGAGCTCCACAAGCTACGAACTCTAGGTTCGCGCATGCTTCAGGTCGCTACAAAAGTGTCAACTGTCCTAGTCATTTCCAACAAGGAAATTACCTTCAAATGCACGGCTATGTCAACAGTTCCAAAATGCAACAGAACAAAGTTAGATAGAAAGAATTCATTAGTTAGCTTTTGTTTTACCAAAATTATGCGTTTTATTATTAAGATGTCGGTTTAGGTTTATCGTTGGTTTATGGCGAATAATACTGACAATAGCTCGGGCACGGAGTGTCTACACTGAGATCATTCTCCACCAAAATGCCTCGACTCAACAATCGGAATAAGATCAACGAGCAATAACAACTCGGACACACAATAACACGGGTTGCCAGCGGCGCAAAGCTCGCATTCAATAACTCTGGGATAGGCCTGTCCACAAGAGTTACCTTCCAATAACATCTAGTCAACGGGAACCCTCCCGGACAAGGTAATCACAAGTACCTTCATACAATAAATTCCTGCATTTAACAGGGTCGCCTGCAACTCACTATAGAAAACCTGACCTAATTGTACACGTCAAGACGGTACACGCAAGAAGTGCGCTCAACTAACAAAAAGCAATCTATAAAACATGTGATCTGAGACAGGGTTGAAAACTGGGTTATATAAGCTAAGTTGCAATGAAAGAAAGAGCGAATACAATTGCATTCTGTCTCTTGTCAAAGTAGTCCTGTCTCACAAACAAATGAAGCGTGCTCTCAAGGGCACTGGATTACAAAACCAGTTTATGTCACCAGCAGGCTACCACATTCCTGCGTTCGGTCGACACAAAACACACATTATTCAAGGCCAGCGATTTAATCAAAATAAAACTATACATCTGGCCGGTTCATAAAAAACTTTACCATAGGTTATGAACCTCTAAAGAATCCGTGTATAAAAACACGCAATAAATCTGAATAGAATAATATAATTCCGTCTTTCTACCAAAGACGTCTAAATGATAGTAATCTTACAATTACTGGAGCTCTTTGCTCTCAAAATACAATTCACTAGTTGCTAGTACAACATCAAATAAAAACGTGTCTTACACGACACAAGCAAAATGATAACTGTGGCGCAAATTCCATACAAGGATCTGCTTAATGATACGTTGGGAACTGAACTTGACCAAGAATAGCTTCTGAGCTTATTCAAAATGAAAATATAATGCATTTACAAAACTGGCAATTACAGTCGATTGCCGAACTGATACGACTGTTCTAACGAAAGTCAGGGGCGTATCAAAACTGGCTGCAAAGAATGCAGTTAAAGAAATAACCATGACATCTGATTGTCATAACTAAAGTCAGCAAAGACTTGAAAAATCACCCCAAACAGGGTTGGACAAAATAGCCTCGAATGACTACGGTCACATCTAGCAAAAGGTAGGCTTTGACGTTCTACGACGTTCATCAAGCTGCACCAGGGTTAACCAAAATGTCAGACCCAAGGGTGTCTCACTATACTGAAATAAATGACATTAAATTAAACTAGATACAATCCCTACCTAGAAAAATGGCTGACACAGAGTGCGGTTGATTCACAAACTACATTAAATCTAATATACCACCAGAACTAGAACAAGAGAAGGGATGTCCAAAAACTCACGACATGGAGAAGCTATCACTCAGCCCTCTATTCAATAACCAGGGTTGTACAAATTCCTCTCTGGATCTCTGGAACGGTATTATCCTCATCAGGATTCCCATCTGGACTCCTCCAAAGACCAGGGTTCGATTCGTCCCTGTCGATAACTCCGTGAATATGCTGGATATGCCTGGAAATGGCATCTTGGATTCCTTCCTTCTCGTCCTCGGTTCTGCAAGCCCCGCCATCATGCTAGTTCTCGTAGAAACATCACCCTCATACCAGGATGGTATTAGCCCATGATGACTGATTCAAGCATGGTGTGGAATAGTCTGGTCACGTTGACGGTGAAATAAATTATGAAGTTCATTCTTTCACTTTCCAAAAATATAATGTTCGTCGTAAGTGTTGTAGGCTTTGATAGTAATTGACAACACAGCCTTAATTTCGTGGATGTGAATAGATACGTGAGATAGCACTGCTCTATGATTCTTCACGTGCTAATGACGCTACTTTTCTATCATGCAGCATCGGTAAAATGTACGTCGTTTTGGAAATAAAAACTTCACTCTGGCAATCCAAATATGTTACACTATCATAATCACACTTATTTGAAGTAGTTGCAACACATTTACCTGTATATTTTCCACAAGGCATTTGGCCCTCCACAAATACGTGGGTACTAAAATGTGGTGTTCCGGTAAAAATTATATAATTCACTAATACTTGCCAATAATTATCTTCAATATGTTTCTGTAGCTCACTGTGCATAAATAACAGTATTTTACAATATGCCAGTGCACGATGGCACCTGATAACCAATTCAACGCTAATAAGCATATATTCTTCTATGTCTTACAGGACAAATATAATTACACGCCTATACTGGGCGGATTCTCCAGACGGTGCCAATAACTCACTATAATTCTTACTTATAACTTGTATCGTTGTTTATTCGTGCTCGATGGCAACTAATTGTAATTTCCTCGCTAAACAGCGGATATTTCCTACACGTACAAGACGGATATGATTCCACGCCTACACAGGGCGGATTCGCCAGACGTTTTGCAAGTAACTCACTATAATTCTTACTTATAACTTGTATCGTTGTTTATTCGTGCTCGATGGCAACTAATTGTAATTTCCTCGCTAAACAGCGGATATTTCCTACGTCGTACAAGACGGATATGATTCCACGCCTACACAGGCCGGATTCTCCAGACGTAGTGCAAGTAACTGGGTGTCTCAAGGAAGTAGGTCGTCAAACCGAAGTCGTTGAGCGACTACTTACGTTCCTATTTGCGTATCTGCAAGGGTATTACCTTACCTTAAGCTAAAATAACATTCTCAAAAATGTTTTAATAATGCAGCATGATGAAATGGAATATTCTGAGTCTTGAGAAAGAATAAAATTAATTAATAAGACCTCAGATAAATAATTAGCAGTTTTCACCAAAGTCAAAAGTGCGATCCGACGCTACTTCAAAGAGTATCGCGTGAGCTCTCAGCTCCACGTGGCTTCCTGGGTGTGTTCAAAGGTACAACATCCCATCATAAATGTTCTGTCATAAAAATATCACATGAACCATAGCTCAGCGGGTTCATCTGCCTCTCCGTCGTTTCAAATAAAATGTTGGGACGACATTTTTATTTGACTTGAAATTCATTCAAGAGTGATATTTTTTCAGATTGGCTGCATTAAAGGTTCCAATGCGCTCTCCTGTCCTGATGTCTCCTATTACATAACTTCCATTGTTCAAAGGTTGTCGGATACGACTAGGGCCATAATATAAGGATAGAAATTTCCCATATATGCGGTCTATAGGACTTGAAATTCCGGGTCTCCTTATGAGGATAAGGTCTCCCTCAACTAGTGGTTCTCTAAATCTCTGGCGTCTAGTTCTTCTCAAGCGCTTGGCAGCTTGTCTGTCCAGAGTTTCCCTTGCAGCTAAAAGTCTGCTGGCATGTGATGGTTGTAAACAAGGTGGATTTACAATCACACGGTCCCATATTCTCAGCGGCATCTGGTTCAAATGCAAGACCATAGGTATTTGACCAGTGCTCTCATGGACTGTTGAATTAATACACTTTGCCATAGTGACTAGGACTTCAGTCCATCGCCAGTGTTCTTCTTGACAATATAATCGACAGAATTTTGCGATAATAGACATCACGCATTCTGCTGGGTTGCTCTCTGGATGACGAATAGATGATAAAACATGACCTATTTCAAACTCATTCATAGCATTGGCAAATTCTGCTGAGGTGTACTGTGATCCGTGATCAGTCAACAGGAATTGTGGCTTCCCTGCCTCCGGTATCACTTGACGTCTAATCCTCTGAATAATCTGATGTGCAGTGGCTTTTTGAATCGGATGAAGCATCGTATATTTCGTGAACACATCAATAGGTACAACGATGTATCGATTCCCACGACGAGCCTTAGGTATTGGGCCATACAGGTCCTGTGCGTATAACTCTCTAGGTTGAGTTGGGAGTATTGGTCTAGGTTGATCCTTCAACAAGTGTGACGTGTATTTGTTCCGCTGGCATGCGTCGCAAGCACGTAAACACTGTCTAACGGTGGCTCCTAACCCTTTCCATGTAAAAAAATCCTTGATGGTTGCAATGGTTTTGTCTGTTCCTCCATGACCAATGGATAGATGAACCATAAGAATAACAGATTCTTGGTATCTCCTAGGAATAACTGCACGCAGTTGAGTGTAGTCCTCGTCCACAAACTTGTATAATACACGATGATAAATCAAGTAATTATCTGCAACAGCAGCAATTCTCGCATAATGAGCATCCTGTGGATCCATTCTTCGTTCTAGGAAACGGATAATGTGCCTGAGTTCCTCCTCACGTCGCTGTCCTTCAGGTAGATGACGAAGTCGGCGAAGGTGTTCCTCGCATTCTCCCTCGATGTCTATGGCATTAACAGTAGCTTCAGGATTCCGGCTGAGGATGTCGGCCAACACATTCTCTCTGCCTGGTCGATAAACTATTTCCAAATCGAACTGTTGGAGAAACAGCGTCCAACGTGTGATCCTGTCGCTTGCCAGTCTTGTTCTTAAGATGAAGGTCAGTGCATGGTGATCGGTCCTCACAATAATCCTCTGGCCTAACAGAAGTTTCTGCCAGTATTCAAGTGCGTAAACTATTGCAAGTGCTTCTATCTCGGTCGTGAAGTAGTGAGATTCATGTGCTCTTAAACTTCGGCTTAAGAAAGCGATGTAATGACGTTTCTTCTCATCATCCTCCTGCAGTAAAATGGCTCCTATACCAATGGCAGATGCATCAGTTTCTAGAATCAAGTTCCGGGAATAATCTGGATATTCTAACTGAATTGAGTCCACTAGCATCTGTTTAGCTCTCCTGAAAGCCATCTCGCATTCATCATTCCAGTTCCACCTGCAGTTCTTTTTCAGTAATCCTTGCAGAGGTGCGACATTCTCGGAATACTTCTCACAATGAGCAGCAAAGAATTGGAGAATTCCTAAGAATTGTCTCACGTGTTTCACACGGGTTGGCGTTGGAAATGCAGCAACAGCTCTAATCTTTGCCGGATTTGGTCTGTATCCTTCTCCATTGATTATGGGTCCTACGAATTTCACTTCTTTCTGAAAGAATCGACACTTGTGAAATTTGACCTTAAAATTCGCCTGTCGTAGATTCTCAAAAACAAGGCGCAATGTCTTTAAATGCTCTTCTTCTGTTTCTGAAGCTATGATTATGTCATCCACATAACATATTACTCTCTGCTTCACTTCAGGAGTCAGCTTGGCATCAAGTGCTCTGATTAATGCGGCTCCGGCATTTTTCAATCCAAATGGTAGTTTTCGAAAGACATAAGTAGTCTGATCAAACAGGAATCCAGTATATTTCTGAGTATGCTCAGATAATCTGATATGGTAATAAGACTGAACCAAGCCCAATGATGAAAATATCCTTTTTCCTTTGAACTTCCTGAGAATGTCTCTAATCTTGGGTGGTCTGTCGTGCTCAGGAGCTAGGCGTTCATTCAAGGCTCTGGAATCGAGACAAAGTCTTCAAGCTTCCATCTACCTTAACCACAGGCGTTATGGGATTCCAGAAAGGAGTCGGTGACTTCTTGATTGCGCCTGCTGCTTCCATCTCATGGATCTTCTTCACGATGTTTCTCAGCAATCGGGTAAATTTTCTTCTGGAATGGGGAATCATCCAGTAGCACAAGGTCGTATTCGTAGTCTAATATCTCACCAGGTGTGGTGTCGAATATGTCCCTGTATTCGTTCAATATTATATCCTGATTCTCTCGTGTGGGTGCTGATAATGATTCTGCCTCTTCGTCGGCATCGAGTGTCTCGTCAATTTCCTTGCCACTCATGTTTTCGACTACGTCGACTTCGGATAGGAATTCCGGTTCTTCTTCAACTAGGTTCATCTGAATGGGTTCGTTCGGCTTGAACTCTACCGTGTTACGGCCCATGTCGATGATACCATCATATTTTCTAATGAAGTCTGCGCCTAGTATGGCGTCATGATGCAAGCCCTTCATTACAAGAAATTCATGCAAATACACATGATTTGAAATCTTCAGAGTACAAAGAATCTGGATTTTGCACGTCACAACCCGGTCAGGTATGACACCTCTGACTCTTACAGCTGAAACAGGCAGCTCTGTCACCTCAGAGTTGGCCTTTAATCTGGCATGGCAGTCGGCGGAAATAACACTAATCATTGCCCCAGTATCAATGAGAATGACTACGTTGACTTCGTTCAAAGTGGCTACTATCTTGGGCAGACGGGTCAACTCATAATTGTGGTTCGTCGTTCGTCGTTCGTCCAACAAGTCTTCTTGGATTGGCTCCCAGAGTAATATGGTAGCAGTTACTCGGTGCTCAACCTGACAAGAATCTGTTAATTTTTCGGCGTTTTTTTTTAATTATCCTGGCGAGAAGTACTGGGCTGGTTGTGCTCCGTCTCCTGCGCTGAATTTCTATTTTCCCTCGAAGTTGGGCTCCGTTCTCCCTCTTCTTGGATTTGCAGCTCTCTTAGTTGTTAGAGGTACTCACGGCTCTCCCGTGCTCTTCCTTTCCAATCTCTGGCTGGCTGGTATCTAGGGTCTCGATCTCGGTCATATCCTCTAGCGTATCGAGAGTTTCTTCGGATACTTCCATGCTGTTGGTTTCTTCCAATTTCCCGCGGTGGTAATTTTCGTGACGTTGGTTATCATTCGTACCTCGGTCGAATCTCCGATTCCAATGACTACGACGGTCATCTTGTTGATCTCGAGCATATGGAGCGTTGTTCCATTCCCTCCTACGATAGTTGTAGTTATTATCACGATGCCCAGAACTCTCTTGTGTTTGCGTTTGTTGCGGAGTCTGGCTTACTTTATCGACAGTGGTCAAGTTTATGTGTCTTTCCTCGCGCCTGTCAGCCTTCTGCTGACGGTGTGTCGGGAACTGTTCCGTGTTCGCATCCAAGCGTCGCAGAATCTGGTCACATTGTTGAAACGTGGATGCCCCTGCAGCGATCAACACACGTTGTACGTCCGCAGAGTACTGCCAAACAATGGTGTTAACTAAATCTTGTTCAGACAACGGAGGCTGAAGGCAACGAAGCTTCGCAAGCTGTATAGCGAAATAGTTCGCATAACGAGTAGGCGTATTCGAGCTGTATCTACGAGTATACATTTCAGCTCGGATGCTCTGCTGAATGTCACTCGACCAATACGTCCTTAGTAATGCTTCCTTAAAGTCCTGGTAGCCTGTAAACGAGTATCTAAATGCTCTAAAACAGGTACTGGCTTGCCCCTCAAGCAAACGTTCTATGACTCTGAATTCCCTCTCTGGAGTTACCATCGTATCTCTCAGATAGCTTTCGACATTGGCTAGAAATTCCACTGGAATAACACCACTTCCAGTTCCGGAGAAGCGAGCTGGTTGCTCCTCTCTCGAACGTATTATCGTCACATTTCCCTGCGTATGCGCGGGTTTAAATGTGTTCTGCGTGTAGTCATGCGTAGGTGTATTTATCTCATTATTAGGTTGACTTGGTGCTGGTCGAAAGGGATGGGCGTTAAAGTTCAAAACCTGGCTCGGCGCTGAACCAGTGAATTGTGATGGTTGTGGTTCTGTAGGTGCGCTGGGCTGAAAATGAGTTGGCATCATTCCTTCAGATTGAGAAACGGGTGTTTCCTGAGATTCTCCCATTTGTGAGTGTAAGTGTCTCTCCCTAGGAGTCGTTTCGAGTCTGTCAAGACGTCTTTCTATGCCTTCAAGTCCTTGAATAGTTCTGGCCGCGACTTTGTTGCCTAAGTCATTCAATTGTAATTCGATTCTATCGACCTTTCCCTTGAGGTTCGCGTCTACTTCGCGTATGGCCGTTCTGAGGTTATGGCTAAGGTCTAACCTTTCATTTACTGTGACCTCCTCAAATCGCTTTTGTAAAGAATCGATCTCTCCCTCGACTCTTGACATGTTGTCTTTGACCTCGGCTACCTTGGCCTCTACTATGGTCTTATGTTCGTTGAGGTCCCCTCTTAATAACATGAGGTCAATGTTATGTTCCTCATGATGAACATTCACTGTTTCGCGTAGGCTTGCTACGGTTTCCGTTAGTTCAGAAATGTTTCTCCTATTAACGTTCAGTTCGTCTCTGACCTCTAACATGCCGTCAACGATCGTCCTAACATTGTTGTTCACAGCATTTGCAGCTCCTCTCATGAGAACTAATCCGATATTCATGGTTGTCATGTCCTTTTTTACAGTGTCCATGAATCCTTCGACGTGCGTCAATCGAGTCCCGAATTCTTCCCGAGTGTGTTCCAGGTCAGCTTTCATGTCTATCTGGACTCTATTTATGGTGGTTTGAATTTGAGCCATGTGCTCCTCCAGTCGGTTTTGCACATCCTCCCTAGCTCTATTCATTTGGTCTGTTAGGCAATCTACACGCTGGTTAGCCTCCTGATGGTGTCGTATGACATCAACCCTAACTGCCGCTAAACCTGCGGCGAGATCATTTCTGGCTTCGACCCTAAATGCGTCCATATCAGCCCTGACTTGGGTTAAATCAGTCCTGACATTATTAACAGATTGAGTATTTACCTCTAAATCTAATCTAACATTGTGAACGTCCTGACTTACTTGGTCTACATGACCACTAACATTGTGAACTTCCTGTCTTACTTGGTCTACATGACCACTAACAGTGTTGACAGCTTGAGTGTTCTGACCTAAGTCAGCAGTAATCTGTTGGAGATTAGCATTCACACCTGACATCATCTCTCCAAACACGCGACGAATCGTTTCCTCATCCATTTGACAAGAAATATATATGAGAAAGTGAGGGAACAATCTCTAATAGAACTTACAGCTATGATTAGTTACTTGGTGGTATAAAGCTTGTTTCATTTATATAAATATCACGAGTACAACTGGAGTATGCAAACTAAGTGCTTCTACATTTACAAAGACAACGACGAGCAAAGCAAAGTATTACATTTACTCAGGATGAGGCATCGTCAAAGAAAACCCTATCCATCATTTATCCAACACTAAAGCCTCACCCCATGGACTTCTATCAAACATGAATGCCATGCGGTCAATTGATCTGCAGTACGACTTTCTAAGTTCGTCCCGGTCCTGTCAATTTACCATTAATCAACATTAAGATCCTCCAAAGTAACATGGTACTGACGGTCACCACGTTAACGTCGGCACTTGAGTTGGGCGCCATTTTCTTTATGAGACCGTTAGTCAAGTCAACAACCACGATGACTTTCCTAACATCCCATAAGTCGAATAAAATTACCGTGAGGATCAGGTGAACTTCCTAATAGGCTAAGCGACACGAGACACTGTAGTCCACGGGGATCGTGGTACATGGTGACGATGGTCATAGACTGCCTAAGGAAAGGTTCACCTTAAAACTAGACTGAGAAATTAAACATCCAGACTTAAGTAAAACATCGTGAAAATGTATTAAAATTCACAAGCCCCTAGCCTAGTTCGGAGGGTTATGATCGGCTAGTCCGCAAACTAATAAACAAAAGAAAATAAAGAGCAGGTCCCTACCTGACAAGTTACTGAAAACCCTCGCGAAAGATCTAACTCACAATAATAAAGCAACAACAGCAACTCTAGGAAAATGGTACGACGCAAGTCCCTAGTTCAAGTTACAAGATTAAGCTAATATCAGAATTTACATTTAACAGGGTAGCAAAACAAATCTAAGTTAGGATGATACCTTTTCCACATTTACATTTAACGGTAATCACCTAGCTAAGTCCTAACAGTTAATAACAAAATTTACGGCGATGACGTCCGTAACAGAAAACAATTACCACAAATCTAAGTGTACAGCCATGAAAAACATTAATTATTCTTAATAACTACGTGCTATCAGCACACAATAAGGTAACATGTAGGATTTACACACTTGTACATCATAAATAAGTAACGAAATAGACACAAATCTTTATTAAATTCCTGCCTACACCTTGGTTTACTCTTTGTAAGCCATAGTCATCTAATGTGTGTGATTACGGTGACGAATGCGTAGTTGAGACCACGTCTTACATCGCATGGCCTGAGCTCCACAAGCTACGAACTCTAGGTTCGCGCATGCTTCAGGTCGCTACAAAAGTGTCAACTGTCCTAGTCATTTCCACACAAGGAAATTACCTTCAACTTCACGGCTATGTCAACAGTTCCAAAATGCAACAGAACAAAGTTAGATAGAAAGAATTCATTAGTTAGCTTTTGTTTTACCAAAATTATGCGTTTTTTTTATTAAGATGTCGGTTTAGGTTTATCGTTGGTTTATGGCGAATAATACTGACAATAGCTCGGGCACGGAGTGTCTACACTGAGATCATTCTCCACCAAAAAGCCTCGACTCAACAGTCGGAATAAGATCAACGAGCAATAACAACTCGGACACACAATAACACGGGTTACCAGCGGCGCAAAGCTCGCATTCAATAACTCTGGGATAGGCCTGTCAACAACAGTTACTTTCCAATAACATCTAGTCAACGGGAACCCTCCCGGACAAGGTAATCACAAGTACCTTCATACAATAAATTCCTGCATTTAACAGGGTCGCCTGCAACTCACTATAGAAAACCTGACCTAATTGTACACGTCAAGACGGTACACGCAAGAAGTGCGCTCAACTAACAAAAAGCAATCTATAAAACATGTGATCTGAGACAGGGTTGAAAACTGGGTTACATAAGCTAAGTTGCAATGAAAGAAAGAGCGAATACAATTGCATTCTGTCTCTTGTCAGAGTAGTCCTGTCTCACAAACAAATGAAGCGTGCTCTCAAGGGCACTGGATTACAAAACCAGTTTATGTCACCAGCAGGCTACCACATTCCTGCGTTCGGTCGACACAAAACACACATTATTCAAGGCCGGCGATTTAATCAAAATAAAACTATACATCTGGCCTGTTCATTAAAAACTTTACCATAGGTTATGAACCTCTAAAGAATCCGTTTATAAAAAACACGCAATAAATCTGAATAGAATAATATAATTCCGTCTTTCTACCAAAGACGTCTAAATGATAGTAATCTTACAATTACTGGAGCTCTTTGCTCTCAAAATACAATTCACTAGTTGCTAGTACAACATCAAATAAAAACGTGTCTTACACGACACAAGCAAAATGATAACTGTGGTGCAAATTCCATACAAGGATCTGCTTAATGATACGTTGGGAACTGAACTTGACCAAGAATAGCTTCTGAGCTTATTCAAAATGAAAATATAATGCATTTACAAAACTGGCAATTACAGTCGATTGCCGAACTGATACGACTGTTCTAACGAAAGTCAGGGGTGTATCAAAACTGGCTGCAAAGAATGCAGTTAAAGAAATAACCATGACATCTGATTGTCATAACTAAAGACAGCAAAGACTTGAAAAATCACCCCAAACAGGGTTGGACAAAATAGCCTCGAATGACTACGGTCACATCTAGCAAAAGATAGGCTTTGACGTTCTACGACGTTCATCAAGCTGCACCAGGGTTAACCAAAATGTCAGACCCAAGGGTGTCTCACTACTGAAATAAATGACATTAAATTAAACTAGATACAATCCCTACCTAGAAAAATGGCTGACACAGAGTGCGGTTGATTCACAAACTACATTAAATCTAATATACCACCAGAACTAGAAAAAGAGAAGGGATGCCCAAAAACTCACGACATGGAGAAGCTATCACTCAGCCCTCTATTCAATAACCAGGGTTGTACAAATTCCTCTCTGGATCTCTGGAACGGTATTATCCTCATCAGGATTCCCATCTGGACTCCTCCAAAGACCAGGGTTCGATTCGTCCCTGTCGACAACTCCGTGAGTATGCTATGCCTGGAAATGGCATCTTGGATTCCTTCCTTCTCGTCCTCGGTTCTGCAAGCTCCACCATCATGCTAGTTCTCGTAGAAACATCACCCTCATACCAGGATGGTATTAGCCCATGATGACTGATTCAAGCATGGTGTGGAATAGTCTGGTCACGTTGACGGTGAAATAAATTATGAAGTTCATTCTTTCACTTTCCAAAAATATAATGTTCGTCGTAAGTGTTGTAGGCTTTGATAGTAATTGACAACACAGCCTTAATTTCGTGGAAACGAATAGATACGTGAGATAGCACTGCTGTATGATTCTGCACGTGCTAATGACGCTACTTTTCTATCATGCAGCATCGGTAAAATGTACGTCGTTTTGGAAATAAAAACTTCACTCTGGCAATCCAAATATGTTACACTATCATAATCACACTTATTTGAAGTAGTTGCAACACATTTACTTGTATATTTTCCACAAGGCATTTGGCCCTCCACAAACACGTGGGTACTAAAATGTGGTGTTCCGGTAAAAATTATATAATTCACTAATACTTGCCAATAATTATCTTCAATATGTTTCTGTGGCTCACTGTGCATAAATAACAGTATTTTACAATATGCCAGTGCACGATGGCACCTGATAACTAATTCAACGCTAACAAGCGGATATTCTTCTATGTCTTACAGGACAAATATAATTACACGCCTATACTGGGCGGATTCTCCAGACGTAGTGCCAATAACTCACTATAATTCTTACTTATAACTTGTATCGTTGTTTATTCGTGCTCGGTGGCATCTAATTGTAATTTCCTCGCTAAACAGCGGATATTTCCTACGTCGTACAAGACGGATATGATTCCACGCCTACACAGGCCGGATTCTCCAGACGTAGTGCAAGTAACTGGGTGTCTCAAGGAAGTAGGTCGTCAAACCGAAGTCGTTGAGCGACTACTTACGTTCCTATTTGCGTATCTGCAAGGGTATTACCTTACCTTAAGCTAAAATAACATTCTCAAAAATGTTTTAATAATGCATTATGACGAAATGGAATATTCTGAGTCTTGAGAAAGAATAAAATTAATTAATAAGACCTCAGATAAATAATTAGCAGTTTTCACATAAGTCAAAAGTGCGATCCAACGCTACTTCAAAGAGTATCGCGTGAGCTCTCAGCTCCACGTGGCTTCCTGGGTGTGTTCAAAGGTACAACATCCCATCATAAATGTTCTGTCATAAAAAATGTCACATGAACCATAGCTCAGCGGGTTCAATACACGATCGTCCCTTCCTAAATCCTGCCTGATGCTCTCCCAATTGTGAGTCGATTATTTGTTCTGCTCCTTTTAAAAGTGCTTTGGATAAGATCTTATAGGTCACTAGCAGGTGGGATATTCCCCTGTAATTGTTACGATCTGTTTTCTTCCCTTTCTTATGTAGTGGATATATCAAGGCAGATGTTCATTCTGATGGTAAACTGTGTGTTTTCCATATGTCATTTATGATTTCTGTAAAACATAGGATCATATTGTCACTCGAGTATTTCCATAATTCAGCAACTATATCTTCTCCAGATGCTTTGTTATTTTGAAGTTCGTTTATAATTTCTTTAATTTCATTTGCTGTTGGTGGTTTCGAGTCTGGAGGAATGGGGAGTATATTATCAAAATTAAATGTCTCCTTTGGTGGATCGCATTTGAGGAGTTCTTCAAAATATTCCGCGAGTATTCTGCAATTTTTAGCGTTATTATATTCAGTTTTCTGTGTCTTTGGATCTGTGAAAAGTAAGCTTGGTGGAGTATACTTCCTTAATCTACTTCTGTAAATTTTGTAGAAGTCCTTTGTATTGTGCTGTCTGAAGTCCGATTCTATTAATGTTAAATGGTCTTTCATATGTTGCACTTTTATCCTTTTGAGTCCCTTAGATGTATGTTTTCGGGCTTCTATAAAGCTGTTCCTGGTATTCTCATTTTTATTTGCATTCCAGATGTTCCAAGCTCGTTGTCTTTTAAATATTAGTTCATCACACTCAGCAGTCCACAAGGCATGTTTTCTTTTAAAGAGAATGGTTTCTTCTGCTGTCTGTACTCTTTCAAGTTGTTCCTATGTTTTAGGTGCTCTGCTTTCCAAAAGTGTTTTGAAATTATTTTCTGTAGCTAATTTTTGTGCATCAAACTTTTTGGGTTGATAATGCTTTTTCTTTTTATATATTGATCTAATTTTGAATTTAATGAGAGACAGATAGTGGTCTGAATCTAAACCTGCACTCTTAGCAACTTTCACATTGAGTATCTCCATAGTAGACTGTCTTCTAATAGCAACATGGTCAAATTGTTTCTCACCACAAACTGGATGTGGGGAAACTCAAGTAGTTTATTTCCTAGGAAGTTTTTTGAAGAATGTTGATTTCAGGACTAGGTTATGCTCTCTGCATAAACTAATGAGTCTTTCTCCATTTGTGTTGGTTCTTTCATGTGTGGGGAAATTGCCTACTATGGACCGATGTTGACGTTCTTTGCCAATTTGAGCGTTAAAGTCTCCATGTGGAAGTATTATATTTTTTTATGGAATTTGATCTAGGGTGTTTGATAGGTTTTGCCAAAAATTTTCCGTTTGTTCTTTCTGAGTCCTATTTTTCTCATTAGTTGGTGCATGGGTATTAACAATGGTATAAACTTTGTTTACTGATTTAAAGGATAGCAGGGATAATCTTTCATTAATGGATTTAATGAATTTAATATGTTCGGATTTACAATGAACCCAGTTCCAAATTGAGGTACATTTCTCATAACTCTCTTTCCAGGTTTTCCTTTGAATATTATATAACCTTCTGAATCAAATTGATGTTCATCAGTATGTCTAGTTTCTTGAGCTGTTATCATAATCCTTTTCTCTTTGATGAAATTTATTGGAGTTTTAGGGTTTCCCGTTTTTAAGAGTGAATTGACATTAAAGGTAGCCAAAAAGTTTATGTTCTTGTGTTTAATTTTACCGGCGATTTGCTTAATGCTGTTTTCAAGATGCTCCGACTCATCCTTTTCACCCTTTGCACAATGATGTAGGCCCCCAGAATCCGAGTGCCTACTTTTCATTTCATTGGAAAAATGGAGATTGGGGTAAAATCTCTTACAATTTGCATATCCATTGTTGATTGTTTGCTAGGTTAAGGGAACAAGTCTCCTAAAAATTCTACTCGAGGTTGTTAGCTCCAGGGATGGGTTTTCAGCCACACCTTTCGTGAACAGACGCTGACCATCTACCCTCTTGTTAATGAAATTAGTTTTCTGGGAATATCTCAAAAACGGTTGGTTTTAGGGCCTTAAAATATGGTTTTAGGGGACCCTTTAGGGGCCCCGAGTTTTGTTTCTCACATTGAGGGGCTGAAAATGTGCT
Source organism: Meconema thalassinum (assembly GCA_946902985.2). NCBI lineage: Eukaryota > Metazoa > Arthropoda > Insecta > Orthoptera > Tettigoniidae > Meconema > Meconema thalassinum. The sequence goes on from OX336388.2 coordinate 170,911,142, forward strand.
TTGTCTCGTCCTTCTACGCCTATTTCGCCTTGTATTTTAAGGGGGTATGTGCCCGTTTGGACCGAGATCCAAAGACCACATTTTGTAAAATACCAAAATCAGATTAGTACGAGAAAATGTATCTCAGGGTCTATCTAGGTGAATACTTGGGTCTAATCTGGCATCCCTGACCTCCGTAATTCACAAGTAAGGTAAGGAAAGAAATTATTTTGAAAGTAGCACATTTCTTAAAATCTCAATTTATTTATCGATAAAATATTAATTGACTGGCAAAAACCTCCAACACAAAAAATGGCACATCACACATGAGAAATCAACAGTCCCTAAAATTATATTCTAACGTCGCAGACTTGATAATCAGAAAATTCATTAGTCCATTCTGATATCAAACGAAAATAATTTTCAAATATTTACACTGGGTAATCACTGTTCAATCAAGAGTTCCGAGTGATCCCTTTTATTTACATGTTTGTAGTTCACTTTTCGAAGAATTGCATTTGATTGTTCAAGTATTTCCACAAAAAAATAGTCACTTGATTATTTCGATGTTGTTCCCAAATTTGAATTATTTGGAAAAATTATTGTATCACTGTTTCGTTGTAGCATAATAACAATATCAATATTCGGCTGATATAAAGTCGAATGTTAATATTTGTTTGTAAAGATTTTCATTTCTAAAACAAAAATTGTTTATAAACTTTTCATGATAATTTGAAAAATTAATCTTATTCTTTTCTCACATTCATTTGTTTCAATGTCATCAAAATTTAAATTTTATTCATCTGTCATGATTGTTAGCAAAAATTGATGTTAACAATAAAAATTGTTATTATCAATATAAATTGTTGCTATCTACTATCGGTGGATTAAATCATTATCTCTTTCACCAAAATTTTTCTATCATTTAGAAAATTTACATTTCTCACACAAAAAATTATTAAACATAAAATTTATTATTTTTATTAATTAATTTCAAAATTTCTCATCACTTTATTTATAACAAGTTTTTCACCCTCGCATATTGTGAATATTTAATTTGCTCATTTCCAGTGTTATTATTATCATTATTCCGAGCACAAAATAAAAATTTCACTAATTATTTATTTTATTTTATTGCATTTGCACTTCTCATTTGATTTTTTTCTCTCGGTCAGGTTCATCAAATCTAACCTCATGTTCTTCAATTATTTAGGCATTCTATTCGAACTTCGAGTTGAACCAGAAAAAATATATAAAATATTTGAATTGACAGTAAAATGAAATTTGACAAGAATATGGGGCGGTCACCATTGCCTAACCCTTCTTTAACAATTGAGTCCACATGCTCTTTAATAACACACTCACATCCTTGTGTGCCCACAACTATGGGAACAAATGCCCTTTTGGATGACCCCTAGGTCTCCACAACTTTAAGTGTCGCCAAACGCACACTAAAATCATCACATTATTATTTGACTCCAAATAAACTTCACCATACAACATCATATTATTTTTGTTATCATATATTTTTCCTGTGATATTCTGTCATAATTACTATACTGCATTCTTCAGTTTTATTTTACCAATGAAAAGATGTATTTAAATCTGGTCAATCTTTCCTTGCCTCCCATCTACATAAACTCGCCCTAATTTATACATTTAATACCTGCCGCTTCCTTTCTCTTCATCTGAATATTTTTAAGTGCTTTTGGAAAATATTTCTGAGCTCAAAAACTTACTATTTCACTTTCTTCATCCATAAACTCATTCAAATTTATTTGTAAATCCAAACTTTTACTCCAAAAATAAATAAATAAAGTTATTTTATTTAAATCCTTCCAGTTAATTAAATTCATCCACAAATTATTATTATTTTTCCACAAATTATTTAAATTCTTCCAATAAATTATTATTATTATTACTGAAAAATAATTAGGCATCATCAACGTCAGAATGATTATTATCGCCCTATTTCCTCAATAAATAATATTTAAATCCTATCTGCAAATGATTATTAATAATATCTCACTTTCTGTATTAATGCATTAACTATTTAATCACAATTAACAATTAACAATTTAATTTAATTCCTAATGTTTGGTGCTATCACTCCCTAAATTATTTATAACTTTAAATGGTGTAGTTATATTTATAATATTATTAACTTATTTACTTCATAGTTGTTTATTATTATCATTAAATAAATCAAATTATTTAAATAATCCAAGTTGTAATTACGTCTCCTCTCATAATAACAGTTAAAGAAAAAATAATAATCCAATCCCTTGCAATAACTGAAACATTTCATGTCGGAACACATGAATTAACAGTCTGTCCTGACAAAAATCGAAAATAGAATAATAAATTGTCAGACAGCATGCTCCATTTGTCATCCTGACAAATGCAATAGACGTTCTAGTTACGATGAAAATTGTGTTGATAATTATGTTGATTCCTTATTGTGACTGTGTTAAATATGGAACTCTCTAATACTACAGGTTAGTGGATAAATAAATACTTCATTCTTGATGTGCAGGAAGAGCGTGTCCTTCGGTGTACACTATCCCAATAGTGTCCTTCCATGGCCATCTGCTGTATCCGTATAACTTCATCCATCTCCATGTCCTACTTATCCTTCGAGTAATTTAACGGCGCATGCTGATATTCAAAGTCACTCGTTCGAAACAACTCCCGTTATCATCAGCACAGTATAACATGATGAAATGTTGTGCAGTCATAGACTGGTACAGTACTCTTGTAATATTGAGAATAATTCTCATATTCGAAAATGCGGTTTCGTTTGCACGCTAAGAGAGGAACACCTATTAGCTGCATAGAACGAACTGATGAATAAATTATCCCTGATGATTTACCTCAAAGCTACAGGCCAATTGCACTACTCAGCACAGTGTACAAGCTACTAGAAAGACTTCTTTACAACAGGATAAGCTCTTTAATCCTTGAACAAGTGCCTATGGAACAAGCTGGATTTCGACCAAATCGCAGTTGTGTCGATCAAGTACTATCACTGACCACCCACATAGAAGCCGGATTCCAGAAAGGGCTTAAGACATCAGTTGCATTCATTGATCTGACATCTGCTTATGACACTGTGTGGAGACATGGCATGATCTACAAACTCCTACGCATAATACCTTGCGGAAGAATAGCCAGACTTGTGGATAACATGTTAATGAATCGCAGATTTCAAGTAATTCTGGGAAACACCATCAGTAAGGAGAAGAAACTTGACAATGGATTGCCTCAAGGCTCCGTCTTGGCCCCACTTCTCTTCAGCCTCTACATCTCCGATATGCCTGCAACCAGTTCAAGAAAGTTTGGATACGCCGATGATTGGGCAATTGCTACCCAGGAGAGACAAATCGAAAATACAGAACATACCCTAACTATTGATCTACGCATTCTTGATGAATACTTCCGAAAATGGAGGCTGAAGCCGAACCCAAGCAAAACTACGGTGTCATGTTTCCACTTATGCAATAAGCTAGCTAATCGTGAACTAGAAGTGTACCTAGGTAAAAATCGCTTGATCCACAGCTATGAATCCAATTACCTGGGGGTCATCTTAGACAGAACTCTCTCCTTCAAGAAACACCTGAAGAAAACGGCAGAAAAACTGAAGTCTAGAAACAACATACTTCAAAAACTATGTGGCACTACATGGGGTTCGTCAGCCGACACTTTACGCACCACCGCCCTCAGTCTGGTCTTCTCAACAGCTGAGTATTGTTCTCCAGTGTGGCTAAATAGCAGTTATACCAAACTTGTCGATGCCCAATTGAATCAGGCAATGAGAATGATATCTGGTACAGTAAAATCAACACCAACATTTTGGTTACCAGCACTGAGTCATATTCCACCAGCGGAACTCAGACGCAAACATGCCTTACTCCGGGAGTATAAGAAGATAAATGCCAACGACCTGCTACCAATACACCAGGACATCACTGCTGCTGAAGTGAGACGTCGACGCTCGCGAAACCCCTCCATCCGGACAGCGAGACACCTGGTGAACCAAAACTTCAACCTGCTGCAAAACTGGAAAGAAGAATTGGTGGAAAGCATTCCAAGTCAGCTGCAAGATATCACAAACTCCACAACACCACCAAGTGGCTTCCATCTACCCCGGAAAACATGGTCAACGCTAAACAGGATAAGAACAAACCATGGTAGATGTGCAGTTCTTCTCTACAAATGGGGATATATATCTTCACCAGAATGCAGTTGTGGTGATCCCAGGCAGACCATACGGCATATAGTGAATGACTGCCCGACGCATTCCTACAGTGGCAACTTCAGTGACTTTGTGGAAGCAGGCCCAGCTGTGATAGACTTTATTAACAACTTGAAAGTGAAACTGTAAATAATGTAAATACACATCTATTTTTGACTAATGTTGATATGTACAGCCAAACGCTAAATAAATAAATCCTGATGAAATTCGAAGTGCCGGATGTAATGTCACCACAAGAAATACATCACTCTGTCGGCTAACTTCTGTGAATGGTTTTTCGACACTACCATCACCTGACCGGTTAGAATATTTGACCTGAAAGTCAGTTGATATTCTAAGTCCTTTCGCTGCCACAAGCTATGTTCCTTCACCCGAACAGAAACTAAGTCCTACTGACCACTAGTTCAGCGACTAAGTCCTTCGACGGTCAGAATCTCGGCGTGTATACTCGTACTTTCACGTTGCGTAGCTCCGCACATGAGCAAATACTCCGTTGGAATACAATCTGTCTTGAAATCCTCGCTCCTTATATAGTCGAGCCGTCAAAACTTGCAGAAACTTCCATCTCGTATCTCGGCTTCTACTGGACCGATTTTAATGCTTGATAGCTCAAATTCCTTCTCTTGTAATTGACAGTAAACTGTACTATTTTTCTAGCGTCCATCTCTTCTCCTAAAGGAAATTCCAGAAAAAGATTCTCGTGACGTATGCGGGCTCCACGTCACAAACTCACGTCACTCGCTCCTGCGATGCATGCTTCCCTCAGTACTCTTAGTCTCCTCCGCGCGCTATTCAAATATCAGCCATTCCCTCACACAAATAAATCAACATCTCTTCTTTAAAATAATGATGTCAACAATGTCACGGACGGGTGAACGATCCGTGCTGAAAATGAGCTTTGTCTCGTCCTTCTACGCCTATTTCGCCTTGTATTTTAAGGGGGTAAGCCACCTTTTATGAGAGGTATGGAGAAGAGTTACATCAATGATTAGTGTCGTGCCTCTAATGGATATCTGTACCAAATTTTACGTTGATACACCCAGCTGTTCTCGAGTTATAAGTGAACAAAGTTGTCCACTAACAAATAGACAGACAAAAAAATTATTTTCGTGTGCATCCTTCATAAAACAGTCTGAAACGCGTAAATTACGCAAATTTCCTCAGAAATTCCGAAAAAAAAACAGACAAACTTTCGTTTATAGCCTACTTTCGATTTTTGCAAAAAATGAAAGTAGACTTATGAGATCTACACAGGGTGACAATATGTGTGTCTGTCTGTGTGTGAGTCTGTGTGTGAGTCTGTGTGTGTGTGTGTGTGTGTGAGTGTGTGTACTCGGAATGTATGTCCCCCCTTATCAATTCGAACACGGTGAAACCGAATTGAACGAAGTTTGGTACAGAGGTAGCACTAGCAAAGAGCACCTCAGTGCCATGATTTATATCGCCGCCATCTTGACGGAAATGTAATGGCGGCCACCTAAATGTTAAATGCTTAAATCAAATTACGACCAACCTAATAATCTGATCTCTACCAAATTATGCAACAACATACCTTTCTGTGAGAAGCAAGCGTTCTTTGACCAAGCTACAAGGTCATCAGTCCGATAGTTTGCATATGGCGGCCATGTATGTGTGCAAATCGATTCCCCCCATCTTTTCAAACACGGTAAAACCGAATTGAACGAAATTTGGTACAGAGGTAACACTAGCATAGGGCACCTCAGTGTCTTGTTTTATATCGCCACCATCTTGACGGAAACGTAATGGTGGCCACCCAAATGTAAAAAGCTTAAATCAAATTACGACCAACCTAATCATTTGATCTCTACCAAATTTTGCAACATCACACCTTTTTGTGGGAAGCATTTCTTGACTGAACTATAAAGTCATCTGCCCAATAATTTGCAGGTAGCGGCAAATCGATTCCCCAAATCAATTCAAACACGGTGAAACCGAATTGATTTTTTTTACAGAGGTAGCACTAGCAAAGGGCACCTCATATTCATGTTTAATATCCGTATAGCACGTTGTATTTCACACAAGCTACTACAACCAACATTCAATTATACTTATTGAAAAGGATAAAGAGTTATAACAATACCCATGCAATTAGGAGAAAGTAGGCTATATGTTCTTTACTGAACATCTTGTTATATATAGAGAGATGTCTTCCCATCTTTAGTTGATCTACATTGGTGAAGTAAAGACAGCGATACACATTGAAATTTTGGTATTTCAACTTATACAGTATTTGTGAAATATGTATGCCCACCTTTACTTGACATATACGGTATAGGTGAAGGAAGGAAGATTGTAGTTTTACGTGACCGTGAATCTAGTGATTATGAGCCACGGGACCTCCTTTTTACGTGGAATCCGAACCACAGGACATGGCATTTCACTTCGAAAATCTCACATACATTGATCGGTATAGGTGAACTAAACAAAGTGATATGTAATAAAAATCTTGCCTTTTTAGCTTATATTTATGAAAGATGCATCCTTATCTTTACTTGACTTATATAATGTAGGTAAAGTAAAGATGGGGATACATATGTTAAAAATATAAGCTGAAATGTGAAAATGCCAATGTGTTTCGTGAATTTTAATTAAAGATCGCGATACAAAATTTTATCTGAAATTCGGAAATTTCACGAATGGCACGAATCACCGATGCGATAGCAACTGTGACTCCTGACATGATTCGGCAGACCTGGACGGAGGTGGACTATCGCTTGGATGTGTGTCGTGCCACAGGCGGAGCTCACATCAAAACCTACTAAATAGGTAAACAAAACTTTATGATTTTCGCTATCTTTTGGTGTAACAATAATTAAATTATCTTTATCACAGCCTGAACTATTACAAATCAAAAGTAAGGCCATCTTTTACGATGACCCGGGATTTGAGTCTGATATTTTGTTTCATGTTGCCACACCAAAGCTACTCTTATACACATGCTTTTCAATTAGTCTATCAGCAAAAATCCCTAGGAGCAGAACACGCAGGAAACCGCAAGCACCAAAATGCCTATTCGGGTAAGAAGAGTTCTTCAACATTAAAATAAAATTCTACTTGTAAGTGATGACATTCTATTGGGACAAAATGTTTATTTGGGATTAAACTACAGTAGGCCTGCGACAAATATCTTTAAAATTATATTCATTCACACAATTCAAAAATGCTCATGACTTCTGACCGTTGTGTTTCATGGTGAAGGATAAACCAATGCAAAGGCTATCGAATGAATAAAGCAATATTCAGCGAGGATTGTATTCGCTGTCAACGACTGTTCGGCAAAATACCGATTTTAGCAATTTCATATATATTCGCCGGCCACACACCATCTTATCAGTGAAGACTACTTGTGGCACAAATGTGAAAGGGAAGGTGTGAAATAGAAGTTTATCCATTGAATTATATTACACCCTGGCGTTCCGTAAATTTTACGGAAGAACTGTAGAAGTTGGCAGTTACTGCTGTATATACCCCATCTTGTTTACTTTCTTGCAGTTCCAGAAATTACTAATTACCAGTATTATTACTTTCACAGGCGAACAAGATATTGATGCTCGAACGGTCCTCTCTGGTGTATCCCCTATGAAATAAAACTTCTATGACCAGAAGAGAATTGCAGGTTTTACATTTTTATTCTCATGCCATATTTCTGTATCCTCCTGTAATATGTTTTTTATTAAAATGATTTATAACCTCCTTTTCGTGCCTTTCCTTTCATTAATAGCTTCCATTCGTTGTTGGCTGGCTGCATATTTCTCAGGTAAGGTTCTCGGCATTGTAAGTGATTGTTTATTCATAACTTTTCTTCTTTCTATCAATGGTACTGGCTTGAGCCGTATATGTCCCCCATCCCAGAGTTGATGAAATTGTGATACCACTATTGGAAGTGAGTACAAGGCTTTGGGATCATATTCCCTCACTACCTATACATCTGAACCTCAGTTGTACTCCAAAATGATGCCATTGAAATTTGAGGTTGACAAATCTGGGTTTAGGTGCCGTCAACCAAGCAATCTTTTGAGGAACTTTTACGCATTGTACCGTATCTTTGTACCTGGCTGGGAGCAGCAACTCGTGATTTTCAGCAACGTTGAATATATGGTTATTTCGTACAACCAATGAGTAGAGTATATAATATACCGGGTCCTTATATTTGCTTGGCAAAAACATTCTCGCTCACGCGCTTCGCCAGTGCCGGCTACCGCACGTGCATATGTGCGGCAGAATACGGTGCTTAAAATCAGTACCGTGCTTTTTTTCTCACCATGTTTCAGTAAATGATGAAAATGTTCCCCATCCGCAGCCAGACATAATGCGCATCTCCTTATAAAGTTTTCGGTAACTCCGGTTAATTTAGCTTCAGTAAGGAAATACGATAACGACCTTAACATCTATTTTTATTGTTTACTGAACCTGTACGTTTGAATCTCTTAGTCAGTTGTTTCATTGTCCAATTTATAACATTGGGTTTCTCTGGCAATTTCACTCGAAACTTTTGTCTTGTTCTAGCACAGGACTTCCTGCACTTTATGTATGTATTGTGCAGATATACACGTTCATGTAACGCATCTTTCGCACAAGGCATTACAGCACTATACACAATCACAATAAAGCACTACACAACATGATATACAGTACACAGTAGCTTTATAAAACACCCAATTAGCATGGAGCTCACACGTCTACCGCAGGAAGAACGTGGGAATACGGCCGGAGACTGCGCGTGCCAACCTGTAACAGCCGGGGACCGGCGGCGAAGGTCGAGCGGAATCGCCTTGCCAAACAAAAATAAAGACCCTGTACTTGGATAATTGAGTTATGATACGAAATACATTAACCATTGGGAAATTTAATTTATACAGAGGTAACTACAATTAAGAATCCTTTGGTTTAGTCAAAGTAATTGGTTATATCAAGTATGTGTGTATTAATTCTTCTTTGTGACCTTTCATTTATTTCAATTAATGACTTTATGTAAGGATATTCATTTTCTTTTTGTTACTATAGTTTCTAAGATTTATTCACGCTGAAGAAGTTATCATTGGTAGCCTATAACGAAACATGTACGTGTACCTTCTAGTGTTGGACAAGGCGGCTTTTGTAATTTGAGATTAAAATCAGTCTACACGGATATTTAAAACCATCTCCATAATGGTTAGTATCTACGTATCATATTGCACATTTCAATGAATAATAATTTGTGTGTATTGGGATCAGGCATATGTGGGAATGGGAAGGCAGATTTTTGTCAATGGTAGGGCTGTTGACAATTAACAACACCTCAGCTTGATCTGCTCAAATAAACAGAGTAAATTAAGATGAACACATCAGTGGCTAAATTTTCGTTCCATGATCCTGATCATTTTCAGAAAGAAAAGCCAACTCTGTTGGCACTAGATAGATTGGATATGTCAGCTCCAAACTCAACTGCCTTTGCTCCCAGGAATTACCCTGATACTTTAATCTGTTGTAGACTGACTGAACCACAAGGCCATATGTGTTACTGAAAGTGGTAGTGTTGTTTCTAAAATCCACATTGAACCTGCATACCCAGAAAAGTTGGAAGACTAAGGGGTGGGGGGACTGTGGCAGATCAATGGGAGCTTTATTCTACTTGCCTAGGCTTACATATATACATTTTCCCTTTTCTTTCCTGCCCCAATTTGACCATGCTTAGTAAGTGGTACAACAGCATGCTTGACTGCTGGTTAGTTGACTCTGAAATGCTTGCTACCCTAGCCAAAGTTCACACTACACTTCGTCAGGTGTTAAGACGAACCATATAAAATATGTAGTGAAAAATGCCTTGATCTTTGTGCATTGTCCCTAACATTCAATTATGCTGGAATGAATTAATTTAGAAGGAAAATGTTTTTTAAAAGAATTCCGTCCCTATTAATTTACTGGTACAGGTACTATGCCCAAGCTGCCACCTCCCCCCTTCATATTTCATAGAAGCTTATAAAATTGAGACATAATTCATACTAGTATGAATAATCCGATTGAGCCCCCCTCCTGGCTCTGGTGCATGTTTCACACTTTAATTTTCCCAAACACTGTATGGTGTTATTTCATTTGGCTTTTACAATGGCAGTTGGACAGTGCTTAGGGAGCTATTCCTCCTATTAAAACAGCAATATTGACAAGTGCAGAATTTCAGGTACTGCATTGGATCATGTACTCTACAACAGCCTTTCCCTTGTATCTCTCCCTCCACCTGTGCCATTGGTTGTTCCCTGTCCAATGTAGATTTTCATGACTAACAAGGTTTTTTGAAATGTGATATGGGCCTACAATGTTTTGCAGTCTCTATGACTGTCCTCTAGGGCTGACAAACTTCACACTAGGATTAAAATTCAAGACAGAGCCAGGAACAAAGCCCAGGCCATCTTTATGAAAAGTCATTGCAAATTCATTCCCGTTTTACCATATTACTGGAACCCACTATTCTGTTCAGTTCAAGGAAACTATTTATTCATTTTAGAACCTATAATCTATTGAAATTAACTCATGAGCTATTCTTTTCCTTTGGCAAAAACAATAATTATTGTTGTCAGACTAAAGTAAAATAAGCAAGTGTATTTAAACAGGAAAGTAATGGAAAAGTTACTTCAACAACTGTCACAGTTAACTAGCATTCAATAGTTTTGATGATTTTATAGTACTACTGTTCGGGTCTAAGCTCTATGAACTTACGGCGTGAAGAGCAGAGGCAGGGAAGTAGCAGGTGAAGTTTGTCAACAGCCCGCCGCCTTACCTGGTATTCCCGTCTATTCCAATACTGCTAACATAGGATATTTGCTCAAACCACTGCGGTGTAGCGAACGAGTGAGTGAGTCACCGACCTATGTATTTGGTTCTGTTATTACGCAGGGACCGGACTGGGAAGCCGACTTATCTATCATCATAAACGTCAACGCTCCACATTCCTGTCAGGTCCACGGAGGTTAGAACCGATCAGTAAATTTAATTTTTATGTGAGGGCGTGGTGGCATAGCGGTCTAGCTGCTTGCCTCTCGCCAAGGTAGACTGGGTTCGATTCCCTGTCAAAACATGAGATTTTCAAAGTGAAATGCCATGTCCTGGGGTTCGGATACCATGTAAAAAGGAGGATCTGTCTTCTTCCATAGTCCCGTGGCTCAGTCACGTAAAACTACATGCTGCCTTTTAATTATTTTGACGAAAACAGTTAATGCAACTACACTTCTCTGTCAAACTGCCAGAATACTTCTGAGGAAGAAACCACTAAATTTTTAACACTTCACTCTTAAACTTTGATATTGGGGTAGATAAGCTCACTGTTCCACCCCTTGTCTGAATGTTATGAACCTGTGGAATGCATACCACTGGGGAATAAGAGGATTATTATCCAGGAGTTCACTGAAACCTCGCAGTAGGGCCTCGGAGGAACATATGTATGCTAGGACTACCTCCTGGTGCCCAACGCTCCGGCACCCTCAGTAGCATTACCTTGGTTTGAGGGAACGGTACACTATTTCTCATGATAGTAGGTACTCGGTTTTCTTTGCGAGGCTTAGTATATACCGTTTCAGCCCTAAGATAAAATCAAGCTGAGAATTTAACCCAGGACCTCCCAGGAACAGAGCAAGCATACCCGTAAATCACAGGGCCGATTAAATGACTATTTTATGATGTTGTAGCCCCAATAATAGAAGAGAAACAGAGGTATGAGACCATATGAAAGGTAGGCTTAGCTCCCAAAATATATTTCCCTCCCCACCAAGCACCATAGTATCTACATGCTATTTAACTGCACCAACTAAATTGAAGAGAATGACAAGTGGATAACGACCAAAATATTACTTTTGACGTGATCAAGGAAAACTAATTTCATCACTTAGTACACTTTTTTGTAATAACAGCAGATATCTTTCAACATTGTTTTAATATACATCTGAGAGTTATTATGTAGCTTTGTGGTGAAAATTAATGGCAAACAATTAATGAGATCACATATACATGCTAACCATGTTGCTCATTATCTTCATGATCCACACCTAGTTTTCCAATATGATCATACGACTGATTAAACATGGTAGGAATGAACTTTTCCAGCTTTAAAATAGTATCGAATTTGTTTGGATTTATATGAAAATCTAGGAAGTGATATAGACCCGTCTAGTGGAGTCACTATGAAGTATTTTAATACCATTCACATACCAATAGATGGAGTTGTATTTCATGTTAATAACTCAATTTCATGAAAAGTGGTCTTTTCATCCACTTTTCATTCTCAATACTTCATAATTGGACAATGAGTAAAGGTTATTCTTCGTCTTGTAGCGACTAATTTCAGTGCCTGCCTCAAGTTTATTTGGCATTTTCTCGGATCATGTTGGAGGTTTTTGTAGTGAAAGTCCAACTAGCTGTCTGTGTAATAAATTTCAGTAACTCTTCTTGCTTCAATGTGCTTTTCGTTAAGCTTAAATATTATTATTATATCCCTGCTTTGTGGCCATGTCTTTGGTTCAAGGGATTCCAAGTTACGATTTTCTGGCTGGATTGTGGCATGTTTTAACTCTGTATAGTTAAATACAGCTTATGCCACCTTTTTGGGTCGGTGGCGTTGAGAGCTCGCTCATTGAAAAAAGTTTAGTAATAGCAGCTATTTATTTATTTATTTATTTATTTATCGTATGGCTTTTAGTGCCGGGAGTGCCCGAGGACATGTTCGGCTCACCTGAGTCTGTAGCTGCTTCCAGCGGACACCCTTAGGGTGAGCTACAAACAATAGCAGCTGACAGATGCTTATAGCATGTGCTCCACTGGTAGTCTGAAATCCCGCCATCTGTTTAGAATTTTATCTGCAGTCCATCATTCCAATCAAAACTCAAATTATATAGTCACCATACCCAAGAAACTATGCGAGTGTATGGTAATTAGGTTGACCTGCATAATATAACCCTCAAAGTAAATCACATATTTCACAAGTTGAGTAATCAGCCGCTAAGATAAGTGAACAACTGACACGTCATGCCTCTCGTTTAGATCAATGCATCAGAATGCTTCATCAACGAGTGATGGTATTGCATACAATAAGAGACATATTGTGCATAGCTTCCACACCAAGAGACACCATAGTAGGTTTGAGCACATATTTAATCAGTGGCATTTTACGATTGTTGAAATACGATTAAGTCTCCATTCCTCAGGGTCTGTTGTGCCCGTTAGTTGTTAGAATTGAAGTTAAAGATGACAATCACTTTCTTTAAACTATCTCTAACCAAATATATTTATCAAAATCATCAATATCAGTTGTGTGACTGGGCGTTACCTGGTGTACCATGCAAGGCACCTTGCTCCTCACACTTAAATTTTTAACAAACCTTCTAGCGGTCCTCTATGGCACAATTTTGGGAGCTACCACTCCATCGTGCACTTTATTCTGAGGAATTAAGACATCGCCCAACATTCCTTCACTTTTCATAAACAAATTCACATTATTTATAACCTAACGATCTTCGCCGTTAAGAGTTTTGGCATGAAGTTTTGATGAATAGGTGGTGTTTTGCTCCAATTGCAGGTCACTCATGGCCAGTAATTAAAGGCCTGCATCAGGTCCCTTGAGAACACACACAACAGATACTCAAACCTTACAAAATTATTATTGGTGTTATTAGGAAAATTTACACGATTATTATTATTAATAGACCTGAATGGCACAAGACTATAACAAGCCCTTGAGATAAGTATGTCCACCCCTTATTACTCCCTTCCTTTGAGATGGGGATGAGATTGATTACCCATTTGGTGGATGGATTTTACAGCTGAGGGCCCTTCCTTCTTGAGAGGAAATAATAATAATGGTGTGTGGCCACCGAGGAGACTTGCTACAGGTCCTTCAAGTTGATGCCCTTAGGCAACCTATGCCTCACGATTACATGAATTTAGAATTCACAGAAAGAATCCCGAAATAGGACAGTTAACCTCTGGGGGTTAATATCCCCAAGGCCTGGTCAGGAATTGAACTGGGACTTCAGGCCAAAGCCTAGCTTGCCAAGGACGGAGTCGAACGGAATTAATATAAGATGACTGGAACAAGTCAAGTAGTTGGAATTAAGAGGAAGTGGACTTGAAGGTGGTGCCACGTTACCTGGAGTTGAAAATGGTATTTAGATTACCATTTGAAGGACGGCGATCAGTAGGTTTCGAACCAGTTCAATTCAAGTGCAAAGGCAACTTTTTTTTTTAAGTTGGGGCCTTAGAAATGGCAATTATACTCAAGTTGTGAGGCCCCGAGGATTAATAATCCTTGTTCTCTGTGACGGTCCGGGCTTCAGCATCATACAGGAGGATACAAATAATGTTAGCACTGCAGTAACCAGCGACGAAGAGCTACATTTAACTCTCTGTTCCACAGTAGATTATACATTAGCTTTTGCCTATTCAATGCAGGTTCTAATTTCGTTAGCAAAGTTCCAATTATGATCAAGTATGGATCCAAGATATTTCCCATGTTGAACTTTTATTTCTTTGACAGATATCAGAATTTGTTCGTATTGAATTGCTAATTGTATGGAAGGATTTTACATTAGTTTAGATTTTACACATGTTTTGGTCTCAAGACCTTCCTAAGCTATGCTGTAGTAATCTCTTGCACATGAAACTATATCCCCATGGCAAAAAGTTGAAAAACACACTAAAATTCTCTGCTGGATTTCATCCCATTTCTTAAAAATAACAAGAACCATTAATTTGTTCCAATTACATTCCACATGTTTGACCAGGGTTCCCAGCCAGAAATTCAAACTCATTTCCCTGACCAAAATATGGCATTTGCACAATTTTTAACAGCCTCCACCACACCCATTAGCTGTCCAACACTCACCTGTACATGAAATGTATTACTCAAATAGGAAATACAACATTTTTAACAGTAAAGAATAATGATCTGCCAGATAACTTTTCCTCGCTTCCAAGGATTCACCGGTTGCAGTTTGTCATCAGTATGCATTACCCGGCAACAAATTTGTGCTAACTTCCCTGATATGCCAGTTTTTAAAAGGGTTCCCTGACTTTCCAGGTCGCTGGGAACCCTGTTACAATAAAATTGTGGAAAAGACCTCAAATTGAGGTCTGGTGAAAATAATAACAAGAAGTTCCGTGACGAACTAAAGAGCCTACTTTTCTTAAAATTTAAAAGTCATGCAAATGATTAATCTATATGGACCTAGGCTATCTAGAATAATGACGAAATAAAATGGGTAAGATAGAAATTTCTAATTAGTTCGAAATATACCTGTCATTATGTAGCCTTATGGAGCACTACAGTTGGCAGCCCTGGTGGCTGAATATATTCTTAGTTCCATCTCTTAAGGTACAGAATAGAAAATTTGGTTGACGTCCAATGGATAGCATGGTCTTTACATGCAGATAAACATTGGACTTAATACATCGTGCGTAAAATGATGATGGCAACAATGTCATGCATGTGTTGGTCAGAAATAATTTGAAATATTATCATATATTGTTGTGCCAATTTTGGATGAAATCCATTTGTTAGTATAGTAGTTACTGGTATTTTAAAATTTAACTTATCAACAGGCTTAGAATGATGTTGGTAGCTCTGACGTACATTAGTTGATCCAAATTAATCTAGACGTGCACAAAGTTTAGAGCTGTTGGCTTGCATTCTTTCTGATAGCCTATATTGATATTAGGGTAAAAATATAAACAGCATTTATTAACAGTTGGCAGCCCTGATTGTTCTTAACAATACGCATAGTCATATTTGTTATGGAGCACATACGAAATTTGGTTGAAATCCGATTGACAGTATAGAAGTTACATGCATTTAAAAATTGGTCCTATCAGCAGGCTTAGAATCATGTTGGTAGCACTGACATACATTAGTTGCTCCAAATTAATCTAGAATGTCAGGCACTCTACGTGTGCGAAGGTTAAGGCTGTTGGCTCGCATACTTTCTGATATATTGGTATTTGGATAAAAAAAATAAAGAGAGCATTTATTGACAGTTGGCAGCCCTCGTGGCTCTTAAGATTACGCTCAGTCATATCAGTTTATGTACACATAGTACATACGAAATTTGGTTGAAATCCAATTGATAGTGTAGGATTTATATGCATTTAAACATTGGACCTATGAGTAGGCTTAGAATCATTTTGGCAACACTGTCTTGTATAGCCTCCTGAATATTAAACTGAAGTATTACTATCTATATATGTGCCAATTTTGGAATAGTTTCCATGTATATATTCCAAGATATCGAACATGGAGCTGAAATTTCAATCATGATTTTTCAGCAGTTGGTAGCACTGACATCATTTTCAAGTATGACGTTGAAATGTCCTGGTATGGATCTTTACTCACACCAAATTTGGTTTCGATTGCTGCAGCCGTTTAGGAGTTGATAGGGGGGGGGCAGACAGACAGAAGGACAGACAGACAGACATTTTCCCGGATCGATCTCATAAGACTACTTTTTCCTCATTTTTGCAAAATGTGAAAAGTAGGCTAAAAATGTTGCTTTTAAGATAGCAAAGGCCCAATTTCAATTGATTTGTGAATGTCCTTTAGTTGATCATATTGATTGATTTCATGAATGGAACCTAATCCTGTTTTGTGATGGTTGACATTTGTTGTAATTGTGGTGTCTTGTAATCAAAAGGAGGAATCGGCCTATTGTTTGATAGTATTATTTAAAATTGAAACTGCCCAGTAAGAGTATACATTTCGTAAGAAAATTATCAAATTTGTACTAAACTTACTCCTAGAATTAAAATTCTGTTTTCCCCACAGCTCATATTTAATTTCTTAACAATTACCGTATGTTATGTAAATATTTAGCCCTGCTTTAGAGCCAAAATTTGCTCCTAAATTATACTACGTATAGGTCTACACACATTTACTACACCTATTATGAAGCAAATAAAGGCAGAATATATATTTTTATATAAATTACTAGCTGTACCCGGCTTGCGTTGCAATGTCAATCAAACCAAGTGTTGGCGTTGTAACTCTGTTTGTTGAAGTGCTTTTGGATTCCCACAATTTATTTATTTTCCGTTAACCACCTCTAAACTATTGTAAAATTGATTTACTATCTCAAAAAAATCATGGGAGCGTGCTCAACAACTCACCAAAGTTTCATCGCAATGAAATGAATGGTATATGAACGCATACGGGACTTTGTTGAAACGATTCGAGCGCCGTCACCCATTTGTCGAATATACTCGTATGCTACCTATTGTAAAATGGATTTACTAAGTCGAAAACCTTCCCTGGCGTGTACACAACAACTCATGAACGTTTCATCGCAATCGGATGAATGGCATATGAACGCATACAAGATTTTGTTTAAACAATACACGCGCCTTCACTCATTTGTTGAATCTACTTGTGCGCCACCCACTGAAAAATGGTTTTACTAATTCATACACTTTCGCAGGACTGTACTTAACTCACCAACGTTTTATCACAATCGGATGAATGGTATATGAACGCATACGGGACTTGGTTGAAACGATTCACGCGCTGTCGCTCATTAGTTGGATCAACTCGTGCGCTACCCATTGTAAAATGGATTTACTAAATCAGAAATATTTGCGGGAGTGGAAACAACATTTCTCTAAATTTCATTGCAATCGCATGAATGGTATATGAACGCATACTATTTCTTTTTAAACGAAACGCGTGCCGTTACTCATTTGTTGAATCAACTCGTGCGCTACCTATTGTAAAAAGGATTTACTAAGTCAGAAACCTTTCCTGGAGTGTGCACAACAATTCAACCAAAGATTCATAGCAATCGGATGAATGGTATTTGAATGCTACGGGACTTTGTTTATGCGATTCGCGTGCCGTCGATCATTTGTTGAATCTACGTGTGCGATACCTATTGTAAACTGGATGTACTAAGCCAGAAACCTTCCCTGGAGTGTACACAACATCTCACCCATGTTTCATCGCTATCGGACGAATGGTATATGAACGCATACGGGACTTTGATGAAACGCTTCGCGCGTCTTCGCTCATTTGTTGAATCTACTTGTGCGCTACCTATTGTGAAATGGACTTACTAAGCCTGAAACTTTAACTGGAGTGTACACAACTCACCCAAGTTTAGTCGCTATCGGACGAATGGTATATGAACGCATACGGGACTATGTTGAAACACTTCGTGCATCGTCGCTCATTTGTTTAATCTACTTATGCGATACCTATTGTAAAGTGGATTTACTAACCCAGAAACCTTCCCTGAAGTGTTCACAACATCTCACCCAAGTTTCATCGCTATGAGACGAATAGTATATGAATGCATACGGGACATTGTTGTTACGTTTCGCGCGTCGTCGCTCATTTGTTGAATCTACTCGTGCCCTACCTATCGTAAAGTGGATTTGCTAAGCCAGAAACCTTGCCTGAAGTGTACACAACCCCTCACCCAAGTTTCATCGCTATTGGACGAATGGAATGTGAACGCATACAGGACTTTGTTGAAACGCTTCGCCCGTCGTCGCTCATTTGTTGAATCTACTCGTGCGGTACCTATTGTTAAGTGGATTTACTAAGCCAGAAACCTTCCCTGATGTGTACACAACAACTTACCTAAGTTTAGTCGCTATCGGACGAATGGTATATGAAGGCATACGGGACTATGTTGAAGCACTTCGCGCGTCGTCGCTCATTTGTTTAATCTACTTGTGCGATACCTATTGTTAAGTGGATTTACTAACCCAGAAAGCTTCCCTAAAGTGTACACAACATGTCACCCAAGTTTCATCGCTATCAGACGAATAGTATATGAACGCATACGGGGCTTTGTTGAAACGCTTCGCGCGTCGTCGCACGTTTGTTGAATCTACTCGTGCGCTACCTACTGTTAAGTGGGTTTGCTAGGCCAGAAATCTTCCCTGAAGTGTACACAACATCTCACCCAAGTTTCATCGATATCAGACGAATAGTATATGGACGCATACGGGACTTTGTTGAAACTCTTGGCGAGTCGTCGCTCATTTGTTGAATCTACTCGTGCGCTGCCTATTATAACATGGATTTACTAAGCCTGAAACCTTGCCTGTAGTGTACACAACCTCTCTCCCAAGTTGCATCGATATCGGACGAATGGTATGTGAACGAATACAGGACTTTATTGAAACGCTTCGCCCGTCGTCGCTCATTTGTTGAATCGACTCGTGCGCTACCTATTTATTAAGCCAGAAACCTTAACTGAAGTGTACAGAACATCTCACACAAGTTTGATCGCAATCGGATGAATGGTTTATGAACGCATAAAAGACGAACACACAGACATTCCTTTTTATGTATTTATATATATAAGAAAAAGAATAAGATATAAGATAAGATAACTATCAATTATTTCACCTATGAAATTCAGTCAATCTACATTAACATAGGAACACTGTCATTCAACATCCATGTTATGATTTAAATCACTCATAATGGATCCGTATTGTTGTTCTTATACAGTTTTAAGAAAAGTTTATATTTCCGCCTGAATCAATACTTTAATGATCAGGAACAACTTTTTTAATAAAAGTATTGATTCAGGCGGAAATATAAACTTTTTTAAAAAGTGTATTGAAAATCTACACACATTCTTCAAGTTGATTTGCCATAAACATGTCGGTCAATATATTGTATTCACCAATAACACACACTGCAACTTAGTACAGTGAAACCTGCATAGGCCAGACCCTTTATATAACGGAAACCTGGACAAATGGAAAACAAAATTCGGAACCGAGGTATTTCCTATGTAAAATGACACTGTAAACCGGGAAACTGACTAACGAAAAAAAAACTCCGGAACTGTAGGCATAAATAACCTAACACGGAATATCTTATCCATATCCATAATACAAAGCTATGTAATAAATTTTGAGCGCGACTGTACTTGCACCAAAGTCCTAGGAAACTAATTTATCCTTAAGGATGCAGCAGGTATGCTACATTTTACATCTTTAACGTTACTTCCTCCAACCCTCTTGTAATACACAGTGTTTCCTTCTGACAAGGGAGAGTAGAAGAAAACAGTGAACTTGAGTAATCTTTAAAGGTGTTCTTTTTACTGTGTACTGCCCCCGTAAATTGAATTATATTGAGACCACGGTGGCTGTATTGGCATATATGAATGAAGTTATGGTCGTCATAGTTGTGACGTGTATATTCATGACGTAGGCACGGATGACGCAGACTTCATGCAAGTAGGCTGGATGAGCTGAGATTCTTGGTGACGTCATGAGTTTGTTCGAGAAGGATCTGAGATTTACGACGCAGTCGCAGGGAAACAAGGAATTGTGGTAAGGAAGAAGTTACGCTATTGGAGGAGAGGCTCGAACCAATGAATGATAGTTTGGAGGGAGACGGAGATTACTGAAACTACCATATTTAATTACTTTTGGCATGCAGAATTGTGGAAAACTATTTTCAGTTATGGCATTGATTTGGAATTTTGAAGAAATTAATTATGAGTTTTTGAAATTTGAAAATCCGTCAAGTATAGCCAAAGTTAGAACTTCTAGCAATGACGGAGGAACAAGCTATGGTAGGGATGGATACGCCCCTTAAGAAGTTGATAAAAGGCCTTGCACAGCAGAGAGGAAGTTCTCATGTCTCATGTCTCATTTTTCTGATTCTCATATTGTCAGACTTCGAGTTATTCAGTGAAGCAAGTCGTCATTAGCACGTGTGGTAGAGCCCACAGCATCGAACAAGCACTGAGCGTGCAGCAGTACAATTTTACGGTTACTGAAACTAGGCGAAGTTGGAGCGCACACATAAACGAGTTTACAAGATTATCTATCAAGAGGTAGCTACTGCATTTATGCTAATTTAATTGTGCATTACAATATTGAGGCGTGTATGAAAGTTGAACATTTTCACTATTATACTTTGGAAGATATTCGCATTTTAAGACTGCAGACAAAAGTGATTTTCTCGACACCTGAGAAGCACTTTTATAATACCGCATTCTACGCTACGGCTGACACATGTATTGCAACCGTGATACTCAAGATTACATTTGGTGATACAACGCTACATTCTACAATGGAACAATATAATCTGGCAGTACTTTCGACTATTATTATAACGGAAGTGGAGATGGAAGACTAAAACTTTAATGCAATTGGGACATATATCAATGGAGTGAAATAGCAGCATGGAACTTCGTTAATCGTCATTCTACAAAAGCGAGCATGTAGTGAACATCCAACTACACTCATGCATCGTAATCCATCGCTGAATTACATCAAATGGCAGTGGAAATATCTTCATACTCCACAATTATGAACATTTCTGCGGAAATAATTGCAATAAACTTCATGGCGAATTTCTACCAGAACTTCAGAGAACTTTCAAAAGAGGCCAGGGTGGACCCGGCTCACAAAGAAGAGTTTTGCCAGAAGGATGTCTATCGTCTACACGGAGCAGTGCAATTTCCGGAGGAGGAAACTGTTCTATTCTCCGAGGGCGCAGGTTCCAGGTTCGAGGTCGGAGCACATCTTTACGGTGGTGAAAAAGAACCAACAGCAGTCTTCTTTGGAAATTTTCCTCTAGAACTTCAATCAACAGGTAAGGTAGTCGTGAACGTTTCTTGATTTATTTGAGCCATTTAGCGATATCTGAGCAACCATTTTTCCCATATTTTCTGTCCCATATATTTTGCCCCATATTCTTGCTTGATATCTCTGTTCACTTTGCTGATTTATGTCTTTTTCTACGATTTATTGAGACATTAGTATGTCATTGGCATATTTATATAATTTTGGATCAGTTGAGACTGATATTATTTATATTCTTCCAGTAATTTGCATATTTTTGTAGTCACGATTTGACTGTAAAGTTAACGATTTTCTATGGCAAATTTGAATTCAGACAGCGTGTCACTTTATTAAAGTAATTCGATTCAGTAAATTACTTTGACCAATTTTCTGTCATCCTCAAGAAAGAAGAATGATTAAAAGATTTTAGAGCGTTAAAATCTTCTACTTTATCGACGATCTTGGAAATACTAGTCGTTTTATGAACATGATTGCAACATAGACATTTATCGTCAATCCTGAAATACCATTGCATTATAGACAATTTTATGAAATATGAACTTTGAGTACGATTTATTGAGTACACTATAGTAATGAACATTTGATAGGAGTTTTTCTCAATTCTAGATTGGAACAATAATGTTTGCATTCCACAGTCTAATTGTATTCTATTCGATTATTTATGCAGTTTAGATGAACTTTGATTGAAGATAGTATTTTTATACTGCGATACTTTGATGATATTAATCTCAATTTTGATAGACCAGGGAGGCGTGTCTAATCGTATTTGCTATTAAATTTATTTGTGATTGGCAAATTTTTACTTCATATCGATTCATGAATGAAACCCACGAAGGTTAAATATAATAACAGTTTTTGATACAATTGATGAATATAAGAATTTTTAAAGAGGAACTATGGATGTATAATCGTTAGTTCAGTGGACGTGTAAAAGTCGCTGATGAATAATGCCCTGTAATAAGTGAAGGAGGTTCCCACAGTAATATTGATGATGTTGATGAATTTGTAAGTGGAGGTTTTTTGTATGTATTGTGGAAGATTTTGATGCCATATATAATGAGATAATATGATGAATTATGGGCCAATTTTGGTGCAATTTTGTGCGTTTTGAGCGAGGTATTTTTCCGCTGAGTGTATTGTTCAGGTCCATTGAATATTATTCATGTGAAGTTACTGTTAAAATTAACAAGAGTGTTTAAATAATTTGAGATAACGATTTTGAATGGAGGTTACCGTCACAAATAATAATAATTATTAAATCTTATTAAACCTGAATCTAAAATTTAAATATAACTAACCTTCATTGGTCGATTATATCACCACGATTTAAGTAATTATCAACCGGATAAACGTGTGGTTTAATGTATTTCTAATATAAATAATATAAATAATGTAAATAACTATATAAATATCTTTAATAATAATTTAAAACGAACGGGATTAATAGAGGCGTGTATAATTTTTTTTCAATTGTCGTTTGACAATTTTATAAACAATTTAAAATGTTATAAATAATTAATGAACATTTTGTTATAAACATTAAGCGTTTTTGTTATTATACTCTAAACAACGCTAGTTCAACAATTGGAATATACAATTAAACAAGATTTGGGATTATTAGAGTAATCCATTGATATTTGAACGGAGAATTTAAAAGATTTGCGTGATAATATTTGAGTTGAGATGTGAACATTTAATGTGTTTTGAAAAGGAGCTAGGCTCTGAGGTAACTAGCATATGCTAACATTGGATGGACAGGTGCGTCCATTTGACGAAGCAAGCAGGCGACACGGTGCAGGGTGTATCGCAGGTGGCCAGATAACTGTATGATAGAGGCCAAGGTCATCTACATAGCAGCCTTGCGGTTATAAATAAAATGTGAAGTCCATAAACAAGGAAACAATTGCTATATGTCTCGTCCCAACTCCCGTATCCATTCCAAAGTGCATTATTATTATTACGTTCTTTTGAGCTAGAGAAAGCTGAAATTTTGTATGTGATGTCTACAAGTCCTACAGGAGGACATGGTTACATGGACTATGGCTTCTGATTGCCACGTATATTTTGTTGTTAAATTTTGTTAAATTATTTTCTTTAAGTGAAAAAAATTATTGTGCTGGTTGAATTTTCTTGTTTCCGTTTTGGTTCATTTTAAATATCGTGGTGGAGGTTATTGTGAGGGCATACTATTAAGTGATCCAGTTGAAAACCCAGACCCGAGATTAAATTGAAAAGGTAAGTAAAAGGTAAGTATGAACCCCCGTATATTTTGGTGTGTTCCACAATAATTTCTTGTTAACTACTGTGCTCTAATCTCGGTAGTATCTGTCAGTGTCATTTTCATTGATGTGGCTGTGCCGGTGCGATTGATTATTGGCAATCCGATTGAGGGGGCGGATTTCTGACAGCCTACTATCCGGATTATCGGGGACAGTAGGATTGGCGCCCAACGTGGGGATCGACATAACTGGATTACCAGGTTGAACGCCAGTAGGATTGGCACCGCAAGTTCGTGGAGTGCTCGAATAACATTGGATTACCAAGTTATCGATGTCAATGGGATTGTGAAGACTCAAATAAAGAGGTTGATTCTTTGTTAGATGTCTTGGCCAATTATAGAATTTGAGAGTGTGATTATATAGGGATTAAATGTTGTGTTGTATTAGGAAAATTACACTCAGAAAAGATCAGATCTTATACAACCTGAGAGAGGTTAAATAGGCTGGAAACTTAGAAAAATCGCCTATGATCTGGAGTCTTATTTTATTTGACCGGCTTATGACATGTTTAGTCATATTAAAGATAAAATTAAACTATTTGGATTGTAAATGTAAATTATTTGTGTTAGGATATTTTAAAATGAACCAAAGAAATTTGAACATGTGCTTGAGTTTATTTCAACATGGGGTGTCTACGAAGGTTAATTATAAGGTAATTATAAGTTAGATTTAAGACAGAAAATTGCTCAAACTTATATATGGTGAAAGATGTTGCTCAGATGTTGTTATCTTGCTCTATTTGATGTATGTCCCTAACGCAGTCTATTATTGAAATATTATTGAGATGGCAGATGAGAGTATTAGAAAGATGTTGGAGGAGATGTCCAACAGTTTGTCTGCTAACTTGAAAGCTAGCATGAATGAAAGCATGAGGGAGATGGAAGCTAGGAATACTAGTCGAATGGAGGAGAATGCTAGTAATTTGTCTATTAGAATGGAGGAGAATATGAAAGTTCTTCAGACCAGTTCTGCAAACTTGGAAAATAATGTGTCGCGTTTACAGACCAGTACCCAGGGAATCCAGAATGCCGTGAGTGACATTCACAAGGATGTCTCAGATGTTAAAGTAGATTTATCCAATGTCCATAAGGATGTCTCAGATGTTAAAGTAGATTTATCCAATGTCCATAAAGATGTCTCAGATGTTAAGATTGATGTTTCCAATGTACAGGGAAAGGTTGATTCAGTCCAGAAAGACCTTACTATGTTGAATCTTGATGTTGCTAATGTCCGGGGTGATATTTCATGTGCTAGAGCAGAAGTAATCGTTGTTAGGAATGATGTTGCTACTGTACAAGACAAGGTAGAAGAAGTTCAAAGAGAGACTAGAAATGTTCGAACCGATGTGTCAAACGTTCAAGTAGACATAAATAATATTCATTCTGATGTAAATGAGATGCAAAGCGATATCAATAAGATACAAATAGAAGTTAATACAGTTTTTGTAGACATTGCCAAAGTTCAAACTGATGTTAATAAGGTTAGAGAAGAAATTGAAACTTCAAAAACGCTTTATACTCGTAACATTAGTGCTTTAACAACTAGGTTGGTTGACGAGTCTGTTAGGACAACAGCTTCTCTAGCTGGATTAAAATATGATGTAGAGGTCATGAGGACCCAAGTCTTAGATCATAATCGTTTACTTAAGGAAGACATTGAAGTAGATATTGCTGAAATGTTAACTGCAAATGTAACGGTTTGGAAAGATGAATGGAACAGGTCAAGTGGGGAACATGTCAATCAGATTCAGGAGCGAATTGAACGAAAACTTGCCAGTACACAGGTAGATATAAATAATGAGGTAGTTCAAATTAGAAAGGATTTGAGTATAAGGATGGATTCGCTATCCGAAAAGCAGGTAGAGGATAGAACTCAAATGGGTCAGGACGTGCAAGCATTAAAAACCGCGTTAGAGGAACAAATTCATAAGGTTGTCTCTGATGTCAATGAAACTACGAGCAAACTTCAGAATTTGAAACTAGGAGAAGCTAGCATGATGGAAACGTATAAAGAAGAGTTGATTAGGAAAGTCATCACGGAAATCACGGATAAGGATCCAGAAGGATTGACTTGTGAAGATAATAGAAATTACGTGAGAAGATGTAACCTCGCTACTGAAGAGAGAGATATTAGTCCTGAGGAACGTATATTCAGATTCCGGGAAGAAGAAGAGGATAAGAATATTGAACCTGAATGGAAATATCGTGATAGTGGGAAGAATTACATGGATTCATATCCAAGAAATGTGACAGTCATCCGAAACTTTGAGGACAAGCCTCAGAAATGTAGTAATACAGATAGTCTAACACCGATAGAGTATATCAGAAACCTGAAAGACTATTTTATTGAAGCCCATATTCCTAGAGAAAGAGAGATGAGAATCGTAGAAAGATTTCTAGCTGGAGGACCCCTTGAGTGGTTCAGAGCATTTCGGTACACTTTTAGTAATTTCGATGAATTTGCAGAGGCACTGATAAAACGATTCTGGTCAATAGAAGCACAAAATTCATTAAGAGCTGAGGTATACTCGAGGAAGTATTCGGGTACTCTTCCAACACGGTACGCTGATTTCTTCACGAGCCAGTTATCGCGCTTGAGATTCTTACAACCCCCATTGTCGACAGAGCAGTTGATAGATGCTATTTCACGTATGTTACCTGTGGAGGTAAGGAGACTTATCATATCGTCAAATATCAGGGATTTGACCAGTATGGATGAACTATTGAGAAGGCTTGACTACACGAGTCCGATGCCAAATTTGGTTCAAAAAGGTCAGAGGCATGAATTCAAAGACATCAATACTGTCTACATGGATCAAGTTCAGCAAACTGATAAGCCTGCTGAAGAGAAAACTGAAAATGTAGGTCCTCACAGGAACAATTATTTTCGCAACAACAGATCACAAGGTTACCGTCCATATCAGCAAAGACGAGGCTGGAATAACAATAGAGGGAACTATAATAAAGAAAGAGGTAGATACTATAATAACAATGGGTACAATAGGAACTACAACAGAAATAACCAGTACCAGAATCGGAATCAGAATTCTCAAGGTCAGATTATGACACCGGACAAGTATCAAGAGAGAGAGAAAGAAAGTCAGCAGTATTTGAAGGAATTACGAGAGAAGGAAGCTGAAAACCAGAAGAAAAGACAGGATGTAGTGATCGATCCTGGTCCTTCTACAAGCCAGCAGAATTTGGAAAACAGGAATACAGGACAGAAGAGAAAGTAGAGAGGAGAGAATGCATTAGCCACACACAACCCAGAGAAGAAGAGACTTATGATTAAGGAACATAGAGGAAATATCATACAAGAGTAGAATTATAATTCAATTTCGTGTTCAAGTGAATTCAGATATTTATAACAGAGTTTAAAAACAATTTGCAACTGTTTTTAAAACGTGGTGAAGGGAGAATGCCCCCGTAAATTGAATTATATTGAGACCACGGTGGCTGTATTGGCATATATGAATGAAGTTATGGCCGTCATAGTTGTGACGTGTATATTCATGACGTAGGCACGGATGACGCAGACTTCATGCAAGTAGGCTGGATGAGCTGAGATTCTTGGTGACGTCATGAGTTTGTTCGAGAAGGATCTGAGATTTACGACGCAGTCGCAGGGAAACAAGGAATTGTGGTAAGGAAGAAGTTACGCTATTGGAGGAGAGGCTCGAACCAATGAATGATAGTTTGGAGGGAGACGGAGATTACTGAAACTACCATATTTAATTACTTTTGGCATGCAGAATTGTGGAAAACTATTTTCAGTTATGGCATTGATTTGGAATTTTGAAGAAATTAATTATGAGTTTTTGAAATTTGAAAATCCGTCAAGTATAGCCAAAGTTAGAACTTCTAGCAATGACGGAGGAACAAGCTATGGTAGGGATGGATACGCCCCTTAAGAAGTTGATAAAAGGCCTTGCACAGCAGAGAGGAAGTTCTCATGTCTCATGTCTCATTTTTCTGATTCTCATATTGTCAGACTTCGAGTTATTCAGTGAAGCAAGTCGTCATTAGCACGTGTGGTAGAGCCCACAGCATCGAACAAGCACTGAGCGTGCAGCAGTACAATTTTACGGTTACTGAAACTAGGCGAAGTTGGAGCGCACACATAAACGAGTTTACAAGATTATCTATCAAGAGGTAGCTACTGCATTTATGCTAATTAAATTGTGCATTACAATATTGAGGCGTGTACGAAAGTTGAACATTTTCACTATTATACTTTGGAAGATATTCGCATTTTAAGACTGCAGACAAAAGTGATTTTCTCGACACCTGAGAAGCACTTTTATAATACCACATTCTACGCTACGGCTGACACATGTATTGCAACCGTGATACTGAAGATTACATTTGGTGATACAACGCTACATTCTACAATGGAACAATATAATCTGGCAGTACTTTCGACTATTATTATAACGGAAGTGGAGATGGAAGACTAAAACTTTAATGCAATTGGGACATATATCAATGGAGTGAAATAGCAGCATGGAACTTCGTTAATCGTCATTCTACAAAAGCGAGCATGTAGTGAACATCCAACTACACTCATGCATCGTAATCCATCGCTGAATTACATCAAATGGCAGTGGAAATATCTTCATACTCCACAATTATGAACATTTCTGCGGAACTAATTGCAATAAACTTCATGGCGAATTTCTACCAGAACTTCAGAGAACTTTCAAGAGAGGCCAGGGTGGACCCGGCTCACAAAGAAGAGTTTTGCCAGAAGGATGTCTATCGTCTACACGGAGCAGTGCAATTTCCGGAGGAGGAAACTGTTCTATTCTCCGAGGGCGCAGGTTCCAGGTTCGAGGTCGGAGCACATCTTTACGGTGGTGAAATGGAACCAACAGCAGTCTTCTTTGGAAATTTTCCTCTAGAACTTCAATCAACAGATAAGGTAGTCGTGAACGTTTCTTGATTTATTTGAGCCATTTAGCGATATCTGAGCAACCATTTTTTCCATATTTTCTGTTCCATATATTTTACCCCATATTCTTGCTTGATATCTCTGTTCACTTTGCTGATTTATGTCTTTTTCTACGATTTATTGAGACATTAGTATGTCATTGGCATATTTATATAATTTTGGATCAGTTGAGACTGATATTATTTATATTCTTCCAGTAATTTGCATATTTTTGTAGTCACGATTTGACTGTAAAGTTAACGATTTTCTATGGCAAATTTGAATTCAGACAGCGTGTCACTTTATTAAAGTAATTCGATTCAGTAAATTACTTTGACCAATTTTCTGTCATCCTCAAGAAAGAAGAATGATTAAAAGATTTTAGAGCGTTAAAATCTTCTACTTTATCGACGATCTTGGAAATACTAGTCGTTTTATGAACATGATTGCAACATAGACATTTATCGTCAATCCTGAAATACCATTGCATTATAGACAATTTTATGAAATATGAACTTTGAGTACGATTTATTGAGTACACTATAGTAATGAACATTTGATAGGAGTTTTTCTCAATTCTAGATTGGAACAATAATGTTTGCATTCCACAGTCTAATTGTATTCTATTCGATTATTTATGCAGTTTAGATGAACTTTGATTGAAGATAGTATTTTTATACTGCGATACTTTGATGATATTAATCTCAATTTTGATAGACCAGGGAGGCGTGTCTAATCGTATTTGCTATTAAATTTATTTGTGATTGGCAAATTTTTACTTCATATCGATTCATGAATGAAACCCACGAAGGTTAAATATAATAACAGTTTTTGATACAATTGATGAATATAAGAATTTTTAAAGAGGAACTATGGATGTATAATCGTTAGTTCAGTGGACGTGTAAAAGTCGCTGATGAATAATGCCCTGTAATAAGTGAAGGAGGTTCCCACAGTAATATTGATGATGTTGATGAATTTGTAAGTGGAGGTTTTTTGTATGTATTGTGGAAGATTTTGATGCCATATATAATGAGATAATATGATGAATTATGGGCCAATTTTGGTGCAATTTTGTGCGTTTTGAGCGAGGTATTTTTCCGCTGAGTGTATTGTTCAGGTCCATTGAATATTATTCATGTGAAGTTACTGTTAAAATTAACAAGAGTGTTTAAATAATTTGAGATAACGATTTTGAATGGAGGTTACCGTCACAAATAATAATAATTATTAAATCTTATTAAACCTGAATCTAAAATTTAAATATAACTAACCTTCATTGGTCGATTATATCACCACGATTTAAGTAATTATCAACCGGATAAACGTGTGGTTTAATGTATTTCTAATATAAATAATATAAATAATGTAAATAACTATATAAATATCTTTAATAATAATTTAAAACGAACGGGATTAATAGAGGCGTGTATAAATTTTTTTCAATTGTCGTTTGACAATTTTATAAACAATTTAAAATGTTATAAATAATTAATGAACATTTTGTTATAAACATTAAGCGTTTTTGTTATTATACTCTAAACAACGCTAGTTCAACAATTGGAATATACAATTAAACAAGATTTGGGATTATTAGAGTAATCATTGATATTTTAACGCAGCATTTAAAAGATTTGCGTGATAATATTTGAGTTGAGATGTGAACATTTAATGTGTTTTGAAAAGGAGCTAGGCTCTGAGGTAACTAGCATATGCTAACATTGGATGGACAGGTGCGTCCATTTGACGAAGCAAGCAGGCGACACGGTGCAGGGTGTATCGCAGGTGGCCAGATAACTGTATGATAGAGGCCAAGGTCATCTACATAGCAGCCTTGCGGTTATAAATAAAATGTGAAGTCCATAAACAATGAAACAATTGCTATATGTCTCGTCCCAACTCCCGTATCCATTCCAAAGTGCATTATTATTATTACGTTCTTTTGAGCTAGAGAAAGCTGAAATTTTGTATGTGATGTCTACAAGTCCTACAGGAGGACATGGTTACATGGACTATGGCTTCTGATTGCCACGTATATTTTGTTGTTAAATTTTGTTAAATTATTTTCTTTATGTGAAATAAATTATTGTGCAGGTTGAATTTTCTTGTTTCCGTTTTGGTTCATTTTAAATATCGTGGTGGAGGTTATTGTGAGGGCATACTATTAAGTGATCCAGTTGAAAACCCAGACCCGAGATTAAATTGAAAAGGTAAGTAAAAGGTAAGTATGAACCCCCGTATATTTTGGTGTGTTCCACAATAATTTCTTGTTAAATACTGTGCTCTAATCTCGGTAGTATCTGTCAGTGTCATTTTCATTGATGTAGCTGTGCCGGTGCGATTGATTATTGGCAATCCGATTGAGGGGGCGGATTTCTGACAGCCTACTATCCGGATTATCGGGGACAGTACGTAGTGTAAATCAGTGACAATGACTTAACATAAGACACTTACACTGAAGGAGAAAATTAAAGTTATTGAAGAACACGAGAAAAACAAACGTAATTGTGCTGTTTAAAGTGGGAAAAAACTCAACTTATTTCATAGTAATACTATGCCATAATACAGTATTTCTTTGTTGCATATTTTTCATATTAAAAGAGAAACCTGCGCAAACGGAAAAATAAATCCGGAACGATCGCATTCCGCTTTAGGCAGGTTTTAATGTGTATCTCGAAGCATTCAGCATCAACTTGATGGTTTGTTCCATTTCTTTCCTCAATAAGTTATTTCCTATTTTGTTCACTATCGCTGTGTGTTCACGGCTTACTATGTCATTCACTGATTTCCGATTCAGATGTATCATCACTATCATCAAAAACTTGCAAATCCTTTGTCATTATCCAATCCACCGTATTAGTTTCTGGTGGTTGCCAGGGAACAGCTGGCAGGATGCTCGGCCTTCTAAATAATGGTTTAACTGTTCCTTGCCTCGCAATATCAAAATTCTATGACGTTCGTCACACAACCAGCAGATAGCAGCACCAAATGGAAATGGATAATTTGCCAGGGCAGAGACGGCAGACTAGCACTAGAAGATACAATATGACGGTGGGGCTCCCACCAACTGACGAGGGGTAGAGATCAACTGTGTATTTTGTTGATTTGAATCTGTGACTCAAGTTTGTCTGCTTCACGTCCTTTCTGTTATTATGAATCCTCTGCCAGTTAGGGGGAGAGAGGTGTACGATTTGTATGGGAGGAGCTGTTTGGCTGACTTTATGAGAATTGTTATTACTTTGCGGTGCGTGTTAAGAACTTAGTTATATTTTGCCCTAAATTTATGTGGCCTACTATGTTAAACTATAATGTGATCAGCGAATGATATATCAGTTATATTCTTCATCGGATCCAATTTTTTTCACTTCAAGGATTTCAATGTTTTCAAAAATGTTCAATATGCAACAATTTTTTATATGGACAAGACCTTCATTGGTGACATTTTTTCGGTTATAATCAGTAAATGTGGTCTCTAAAGTAATGACAGTGTTATCTTTAATTGTATATATGTATAACTGTGCGATACACGTGACCTAATTTGTGTGTTCCACTGGATTTTTTGGTGTCATTTGCATATTATCAAGCATCAGTTTTTATGGTTGATGTAGATCAGCTGATTCAAATTTACACAGGGCTACTCTTCGGACATTATTTCGGTACTATTATGCGCAATATAATGTAAATGTAGATCCTGAGTCAATGCCGAGGACATTCAAATAGAGAAATACGGTACATAAACAAATAAATAACACACCGGATCTGTGCTACTTTTATCATTCCGAGACTAGCATCCACGCAAACCAGACGCCACTGTTCCAAGCACCGACTTATATCGTGAATTGATGTCAAACTGATGATCCGCCTGCCTTTCCGCCAAGCCTACACCTCGCAATCGCCAAGTTCTTCGATATTCGAGCTATTCCACTACGAGTCATATAGGCCTAATTTGCCTCCCCGGGGGCACTGTAGAATGAGTGATTCCGCTACCATTCAAATATTCAACACCAAACCCACCTTTTAACCATCCAAATCAAGCAATTCCTGTCGCCCCACGAGTTTTAATACGAGTTAAACTCATCCCTTCTCCCTACCAAGCAGCCAATAATTAATTATTTAATTAATTATTCAAGTAACTTCAATCTTACCAGCGCGCCCATCGTCACAGCTGTTTTTAAACTGAATAACCTTCGCTGGCTTTACGTCGCAGGTCTTCTGTCTGTCTACCTCGACAAGTGTTAGATCCTTCCCGGGGTGGAAAGGTATTATTATTAGGTATTAGGTAGGCTATTATTAGGTATCATCACATTTCGGCTATAGCTATTTGCATCTTTTGGAAAGTGATGAAAACGTATATCCGCAGCCCTCTTATACATCGACTTACAGCCGTAAACTAAGCAATACACTTTGCTTTTACTCTTTTTTCACTCTATCAACGAGTAGAACTTATTACTTATGTATAAAGACACGAACAATTTACCACGATCTGTTTACCAATACAAGAAACCATATACAAACAGTCACCACGTGACAAATGTACCCTACTTGGTAAGTTTCTCATTTTTACCGCTAGATGTCATATCAGATAGCTGGAGTTGCCAATAGATTGTGGAATGAAATACGAATTTAATAGTTGGTTTTGCTTAAAATGGGATAAGATTCCAGCAAAGACAATTTTAAGTGCTTTTTTCAACTTATTGGAAAGAAAAAGTGTAAATCAGGGATTCTTAATGTAACTTGTTATGTTGTAATATACTGTAGTTTTGTGTGTGAAATAGTACATTATGCAACGAGCCTATAATGGCAATAATTAAGACACGAGTATGTTTATAAAACGCGAGTTGCATACGATTGTTTATGTTCGACGATAATTATAACTATATTATATATTTGAACAGAAATATTCATAAATATATGTCGAGATTCCGTTGAGTTGAGTTTAGTGTACTCTGTTGGAGAATTGCTGGACCAAGTAGCGTTTCATCATTCCATACGCTATGGTATCATGCGCAGTTTGAAAGGTTGTGTCTTTACGCAGCGCGTTTCATCATTCCATACGCAGTTTGAAAGGTTGTGTCTTTACGCAGTGCATGAGTTGGGTGGATCAAAGACCACAGGCAATATCATATGTTTTCAAAGCTTGGAAACATGCTTATCATACAAGGAACTTAGAATATACATAACCTAGCTTTATTCCATATACACATTGTTTATTGTACAATTGGTGAAGTGAATTTGCGGGAATGTGCCATGTGGTTGTGGAATATTGGAATTACAAGGTAGCGCGGAAATTTCCGGAGGTGTAAGTTCAATGTCTTCACCTGTTTCCGACATCTTTGATTTTGCAAACATTGCGTTGTGCGCAGGTGCAATAATCTGTTTCATAATGAAATTATGAATAATGAAACTTTCTTTGCCCACTGCAATGTCATTGTTCAAAACAGTAATAACTCCAATTGCCTCATATGGAATAGAATTAATATGGGATAAGCTTTCGAGTAGCGATTTCAAACGATCAGGAAGTTTTAAAGCACGATATCTGAAGAGTGCTTCGGGAGTTGGGATTTATGCACCCTCAAAGATTGTTTACGAAGTAGCAAGGGAAAGCTTCTTCTTGGAAGACCTGAAACTGCAATTCACGCTGCCATCTACCGGCCCTTACCAAGCGCATCTCGAACTGCGGTGGAGGAAGAGAAATGACATTGACCCTGATTTTTATAGCACTAGCGCAATGATGGATCGACAATGGACGGAGGCAGGACAGGATCTAAGACATGTGGTAACGAGACTTTCAACTCATGGTTTTCACCATAAGATTTGCTTAACTCAAGGTTTTCACCAGCCAGGTGATGATTGTTTATGTTCGTTGTGTAACAAGAGGTGTGACCGTTATCACTTAACTAAGTGTGCAAAAAGAACTAAATCCACCAGAGACTACAGTGAAAACTAAATAGCATTGTAAGATCAAATTGTATTTAGAATGATATTTTCGTGTATTATGTAGGTTAAGTAATGCTCTTTCGAGCGCATCTTATTAAATTATAATTATATAATGAAATTGAGCTCTGATTGGTGGTGGAGAAACTGTATCATAATGGAAAGTAGTACTTTAATGGCTATCATTATAGTACAGTTTTCTGATTTATAATAATTACATTTCGACATCGTCGAACATAAACTTGTATACCGGTATAATGTTGAACTTGTCCCTGTCTTCATGTCAGCTTAGGTTAACAGGCGGAATTGCAAGTTTGCTCTCAACCATTACTTTAGTCGTTTTTGTATTTGAATACATACCTGCTCTTGCACTGTGTTGTCCTGCAGAGTTTAGTAATGTTGGTAGATCTTCAGCACTTGTTGCAAGCAGAACCATTTCGTCTGAATATCTCAGATTATTTATGGTGTTTCTACAGCGAGGGCTCTCAAACTAGTCTGGCGCTACGCTGCTTCTAGTGCCTTGCCTGACACGCGGCCACCACTAGTCTCCGTTCTATTGGAAGGGCCCTCGATGTACACAAAATACCTCTCTGGTACCAAATTCATTATACGAATCCAAACTGGGTATTTCCTATTTATGCTTCACATTTTCTGTTACTTTCTTTGGAATGGATGAAGGTTAAAGGGATATTTCATCCAGTATACACTTGCTTGAATACTTTCAGTACGACATCCTGTGACTGGTCTACTTGAAGCATTTCTAATAAAAATAGAAAAACTGAAACGTAGGTCTGTAGACCTGTTACTAAATATATAATAACCTATGAAAAGTATATTAATAAAATGTCCTAACCTATTAAACACCTATAGGATAAATGCCTGAAAAAGAAAGGATCTTAAAACAAGAACAGTCATGGTGGGACACCATAACCCGCACACTTATGTCCCCACCATTGTTGAGATGGCTCACTCCCCATGCCTTTCTAAGTTTCGCTCTATCCTCTACTCAACACACTTATCAACTAATAGGTTCCAGTTTCTGAGTTGAGCAGAAATGTTGTGTGCAGGTCGCCAAGACCCGGTGCCACAGTTTCCGTTAACATAAATTTTCTGTTAATTTTAATATTTTGTGCAGTGGATCAAAAAGGTTGCAGACTGCATTCTTGCTATGTTGAATGAATCGTTGGCAGAGACAGGCAGTAAACTGGGAGGTGATGAAAGCGATATTGATCCGCAGAACGAGGGAAACGATAAAGACCGAAACATTGATAAGGAGCAAATTGAAGATAGTGAGGGGTCTGAAGACAATTCTCCTTCAGATGATGACATACCACTTCTTTACAGAGGTGACTATACTAATAAAGGCTGCAATGGTAATTTGAGCCTTGACAACCGGCCTACACAAGATAGAGTATTGTGATCCAGCTACCTGGCTGCAAAGGAGCAGGATGCATACACACCATCAAAGGCTTGGCAGTGTTTTCTCATGGAAGATATTTTAATGAAGATTGTTGATTACACAAACATATACATCGATGTTGACACAGCCCAAACCTACCCCCAACCACTGCTGCCAATCCAGCGGCCCAAAGAGCCGACAATGTTACCAACGGAAGCGAACGGTTGGTCGAGTTGTAAGGCACAATTACCTAACCGCAACTAAACACTGAACTGCTGGTATTATTCCAGTGATGGTTCCCACCATTTACTCCAAACACCTTCAAATGTCTCAACCGAAACACACTAGAATGTTGGATGGTGGGGATAACACTATTCCAAAGGGAGGAAAAGACGATCAAATTAGGGAGTGAAAAGTAATGTGTCTAAACAATGAAAATCCCTATAGTTACGAATGCCTATGACTGAAAGTCAAATGAATTAAGACATCAAAATTTAAAATTTAAATAAATTATTCAAATAAAGTTAATACCATTAATAAAAATCCAATGAGATGCATGGAAAATAAGATGAAATGTTTTAAATTAATAAACTGAAATTATAACATCCACTTATTAATTCATAAGATTTAACGGAATTATTGAAATATTTACTTATTAACCTCCCCTGTATTTGTTTAAACAATTATATAGGGTAGATCCAAATAACATGAAGAAATAATCATGCCAATTGAAGTCCAAATGCCAATTGGAACAATTCCCAAATCGATAAAGGCCGAACAAAGGAAGAACAAGAATTACGTTGTTATAGTTCATCTACTGTAAAACTCAGCAATGTTTCTAGGTTTGTGCCGTGTCTTGTGTGGGGTTTCGCCTAGGACACCAAGCTCACTCATCAGCTGGCTCTTGGTGTCCCTGCCCGGACCCCCAAAGGAGTAGCGAACTGCGCGCTACCTTCCCTTATATGGGGTGCCAACTGCACCACTCTACTGTGAGATCCAAATGCTCAGGCAGCCTTAACCTCCCTATGATGGCTTACAAAATGATAAAGGGAGGTAGCGCGCAGTTTGCTACTCCTGTGGGGGTCCGGGCGGGGACACCAAGAGCCCGCCGATGAGCCAGCTTGGTGTCCTAGGCGAAACCCAACACAAGACACGGCTCAAACCTAGAAACATTGCTGAGTTTTAATTCACTGGCCGTGAAAGCCAATATACCATCTACTGTAAGTTTGCACTTTTGATGTGTAACATCTTTCCACTCGGTTGCTGGATATTTTATGTTGGAGTCCAGCTGTGAAAACAAGGAACACACCCGACCCTCTCAGAGGGAGTGGTTGGAAGATGGGAGCGTCTGGAATACTACCTGCGGTTGGTGGCACCTTGACAATCCTGTCTAACTGGCACAATACAGTGGCTCCTTCTTGACAACTCGAACCGTGCCATCTGGCGGTGAAAATAAGGACCACATCCGATCCTCTCAGAGGGTGTGGTTGGGAGATGGGAGCGTCTGGAATATCACCTGCGGTTGGTGGCACCTTGGCAATCCCGTCAGACGGGCTAGATACAGTGGCTCCTTTTTGACAACTCCAGCTGTGCCATCTAGCGGTGAAAATAAGGAGAACACCCGATCCTCTCAGAGGGTGTGGTTGGAAGATGGGAGCGTCTAGAATTTCACCTGCCGTTGGTGACACCCTGACAATCCCGTCTGACGGGCACAATACAGTGGCTCCTTTTTGACAACTCCAGCTGTGACATATAGCGGTGAAAATACGGAACACACCCGATCCTCTCAGAGGGTGTGTTTGGAAGATGGGAGCGTCTAGAAAATCACCTGCGGTTGGTGACACCCTGACAATCCCGTCTGACGGGCTCGATACAGTGGCTCCTTCTTGATAACTGCCATCTAGCGGTGAAAATAAGAACCTTTTTACCACGTGGGGGCAGTTTCTTGTCTTGGTGAACAGAGCGTGTTAGAATACAAAATGAGTAAAGGCAGCAAGCCGATGTATAAGAAGGCTAAGGATATAGGGTTTCATTATATTCCATAAGATGCAATTAGCAATGGCCGAAAGGTGGCGATAACGAATAAATACAGGGATCAGGAACGAGTTGAAATACAGTTGGTGTGAACGTTGGGGGACAGTCTAGACACTTGCGGTAATAATAATAATACAGTTGGTGTGAACGTTGGGGGACAGTCTAGACACTTGCAGTAATAATAATAATACAGTTGGTGTGAACGTTGGGAGACATTCTAGACACTTGAGGTAATAATAATAATACAGTTGGTGTGAACGTTGGGGGACAGTCTAGACACTTGAGGTAATAATAATAGTAATGGACTAATAGGCCCTAATTACCTGTGACAGAAAAGAAGCACTGCTGAAACATGTTTGCAACATTCTGACGCACCTGCCTTGATACATGAATATTGAAACTGCGTCCTCCTTTCAATTTCTCCTGTAACCATGTGTGGCGGAGCAGCGTCGTCTGGAGAGTAAATTGACATAACATTTTCATCATGCTGTACCCTTCCACATATGTTTGACAAACAAATAACACTTCTACCACTTCTGTAAAATTTCTGGAGTCTATGGTACAGTTAGCAAAATCATATATAGTTTTCAAACGTAACAGCGTCATGATTCGAAATGCACAAACAAATCTGAACAGACAAGCGATGCTTG
Organism: Meconema thalassinum; assembly: GCA_946902985.2. Taxonomy (NCBI): domain Eukaryota; kingdom Metazoa; phylum Arthropoda; class Insecta; order Orthoptera; family Tettigoniidae; genus Meconema; species Meconema thalassinum. The sequence continues at coordinate 170,950,187 of OX336388.2, forward strand.
ATAATACGTACGGTAATTCACACAAAAACCAGTGTGACACACAAATTTAGATCACGTGTATCGCACAGTATTTCAGGGATCCCATTTACTGATTATAACAGGATAACAAAAGTGTTCCATAGCGAGTCTTACCCGGCCATGTTGGACCGACTGCTGCGCCCCAAGTGATAGTAGAATTGCCAATAGCCTGCCATATTTACGAATAACTTAAAATAACTCACATGTATGGATCAAGGATTTATGGGACTGTACAGATCTTTCATATTTATTATCCTTACATGTCATAGGTGTCAGCCAGATATGAGTCCAGAATTGTGGCAATCTGCTGTTACCTATAATAATATATTTCAACCCTAAGGCCATAAAATTCCAGACATAAGTGCTGAAGTAACTCAGAATGCTGTAAGCTCTACTGTAGTCTTACGTCTATTCTGGCATTTCACAAAGTGGTACCATTCACAGAAGGTACACACACACTGGGCATCTGGGTAAAGGAATTTTGTCCTTTCGCACGTCTTATGATGGAAGCATTGCGCTCCTCATCCGACAGTTTGGTCCCATCCAATTTCTATCGCACATTGCATCTGCGCCGTAGAAATCCCTTTTTATGTGCTCTGACTTCTCTTTCTATATATTGAGGAGTTCTTGTTCTGATTTTGTGGCTGGCAGTGGCAGCAAATGTTGCATTCTCAGTTCTTCTATGAGGAATGGTTCTCGTGCTAGTTCATAAGTCAATCTAGAGTATGATGTTTTGCTATACCTAGAATCTTTTCCAGGCATCTGGCTTTGACCTCTTCTATTGCTTGCATGTCCGTTATTCAAGCCTATGCCATGTCCTTTTTGAGCCACAGCATTTCTGGGACAAATGTCTAAAAATAATTATATTTAGTGGGAATTCTCTCACCAAAGAGGAAATGGCAAGGTTTGTTTACACAATCATAGCAGATCAGCTTAGGTGAGTGTTATCTTCTATTAGTTTACTTTGCAATGATGAAAGCATTGCTCAGTAGCGCATAGTAATGGGAATAGCAACTACATATGACATCATCACCTTTTGATAATGATGATTATTGTTTTAAGCAAAGTTATCTGCTTCTAAACCGTTTGACTAAAAATAATGGAAAACATTTCTCAGCAGAGACGGAAGGATACAGACCAAGTCCGTAGCTTCTCGTACGCTGGGAAGTTACACTCTCTAGCAGATGGGATGAGAAGATACCAACACAAAACCATTGTGGAGAGCAGAGATATTTGTTTCGAGAGTGGAATATACGAGAGGGAATACGGTGTTGGCAGCCATCAAAATTCGGAAAATAATCTATAGTACTGTAATAGGTAAATGTGACTAAGATACAGGAATTGAACATTTTAGCATTATTCTTTGGCGCTGGGTTTTACCCATAGTTCGAAAGTGGTGAACCCGGAATAAGGCTTCACATACAAACACAAACCTAACGCGGGGGCTACGTCCCAGACCCCCTCGCTTGTAGTGCAGGCAGTAACAGTCTTCTAACCGAGTAGCGACCAATGGCTTTGTCTCACCCAACTTTAGTTCATCAGTACCGTAATTTTCGTCCAGACAGTCAGTCGTGCATTGTGTCGAGAGCTATGAGGTATTGTTGGTATTCACTGCAATTTTGCAAGTGTGACGCATGTTCAGTTTTTTATCGGACTTGGTCGTGCCTCTCTTCTTGGAAACAACACCCAAAATAATATAGCTGTAACTTTCCTCTAACAATTATTTTCAGCTGTGGATCAAGTTTATTAGTGGAAATTATTAGCTCCAACTTCTCTTCAGTTAATTTAGATCAGTAAATATTTTTGAATACTGTATATAATTTTGGAGAATAAAGCCTGGAGCACATGCAACTGATCAAACTGTGAGTGGAAGAACTTTGTAAAATCCCGGTAATTCCAACAACTTTAAATATTTCTCTTAAAAAAATGGCTTCACTGAAAATCACCCCCGCGCACTGCGCCGTGGGTATCTCGCTTAATCCCGAAACGAAACTTTGCGCGTAATTTGAATCTACAGCATGTTGGTATGGCCCTTGGAACATAGTCAGTGTGGCCCTTAGGCTCAAATGAATGGAGACCCCTGAATTATACCTACATTATATTTTACCACGCTCCCATTACTATCGATACCAGACGTTCATTTGTTTGTATCGGCTGCACAATCAAGAGTAAGTAACATGCGACTCAGAATAAACAAGTGAGAAACAACTTAATGAAAATATCGGGTAGAATGGAAAGAACTGAGCACAAGAAGTTGCGAGTGCTGAAATAAATGACCATTGGCTACATTAATTAAATTATTATTCATGTTTCTTTTATTAATAATGCACATTTTATACAGAAAGCGTATTATTGTCTTAACCATCTCAAAACACAATAATCTCGTGGATCTTTAAAACAAGAAAACAATCTGTAATTAGCAGAAGGAACAAGAGTTTAGACAATGACATGAGTGTACAGAACACATATTGTGTGTTTGCGATACGAGTGCAGACAACCTTGGCTGCGCAAATTTGTTGACCATAGCTGCTGGAGTAAAGAGCCCATGTAAATGCAGCACTGCTGAGTGTAACAAGTGAGAATAGAACAATGACTGAGGGTAGTGTACATATCATGTCGGCACCTCAGAGCACTGATACTGCCTAAGTGCACAGTGGACTATAAGATGATACGGATTCTCAGTTCGAACTGTCCGAATATCAAGCAACTGTAGATACGAATTTGTCCCGACAGTGGTAACTTGTGTCTGCAGGAAATTGCCAGGTTGGCAAACCTGAAGACGCTGGTACTAACGTCTGATGAAAACCCCGACAGATATTCCATCCTCGTGGCACCTCTCGCAGATGGTTGTCCATACTTGGAAGGGCTCAGCTTGGGGAACTTAATGTTAATTAAAGATTTTCTAGAGAAGAAAGGATGTACCTTGCGACAACTGCAAGTCGATTGTGAATTGGTAGGAAAATGTGTTCTGCCCTTGTTGTCTGTGTGTAAAAAGCTCGATTGGTTGCACATCTTATGCACATGTGCGGTCATGGAGAAGCACTTGAAGAAGTGTGTTAGCAAGGCCAATTTGGAAGATGATAGCTTGGAGATGGACGTAAATATACAAACAGTCAAATCCCAAACTTTTTGCGTTTTCTCGGGGATACCTTACTACGTAAGGGGAGAGGAGAGATGCCACAAGATGGGAATGAAACTCTTCCGCAGCCATTGTTTGAGTCAGCTGGTTTATCTGAAACTTCACCTTGACTGCGACGACAAACAGTTCATCGATGCTATCGCAGACAACTGTCCACTTCTCAGACGGTTGCACATGGATACTTGTAATCTGAAGGACAATGCTCTGATGAATCTACCCTCTCTCCGGTTGCTGGAAGACGTCTTGTTGGATTACTGCAGCATATCCAAGGACTCGATTGAGTACCTCAGTTGTTGTCACAGCCTGCAGTACCTCAACCTATCGCGCTGTGAAATAACTGGAGTTGAAGCCATGAAAAAGATGGCAACCCTGAGTAAAGTCAAACGACTCATCCTAGACTGGTGCGATGTTCGTGAATTCCCCTTCCATTTGGTCTCGCATCATATGAAGAATCTCACCTACATCAGTTTGTACAATTCCAGGAATGTCGAATGGAAACGTGTCAAGAAACTCCTAGCAGGGAGTGGAATTGTGATCAACAGCCACGTCATCCCTACTCGATTGTATTGCCGTGAAGAAGTCTTTCCCAAAATATTTATTTAGGAGCAGTCCTTGGAGTTTAGGCATTCTCTGCACTTCCTCTAAGATCGCCTTCTCCCGCTTATTGCCAGGTTGGTACAACAGATGTTTCCAAGTGCCAATGTTGTGGCAAGCCTCCTTCCACCGTCTGCTGACGTGTTCGGCAGATGACAAGATAAATTCCATCGAGAGATAGGAGAATATCTCGACTAGCATTTCAAAAGGCAGGTCTTCAATCGAGCACATTCTTCAATCTGAAATGAAATAAAGCCATCAATAAGGTGTAATATCCAGCTGACAGGATCTGCATTATAAACTAACCCCGTGGCTGCCATCCAGCACATAGCCAGTGCATTATAGGGGGATTTCCAGCTGTATTATCTGGATTTAACGCCATTGGGCTGAGTGCGCCCCGTTCCATCTCTTGTGGAGCCGGGAATCGATCTCAGAGCCTCCCGGGGCAAAAGCGCTGCTAAAGAAAGGGAGCTTTTAGTTTTACATGACCACATCAACTATATTTGAAAATGGAGAATTCTATTAAGAAAAGCATTTGATCCAGATAGTTGTTCGTCAAACACACTCCAGGGATGCCAATCTGTCCCTCAGCTGATAGCTCTAACAGTCTCTAATCCTCAGTTAGTAACACAGGGGTCCGTTGATTTTAAGATCTTGTTATTGACCACGACATCTTGCACTATGCCTTAGTAGTTATCTGAAGTGTACTGCATGTGCATTCCCAGCAGTTTCAGCTTGATTGGGCTAAACTGACTCAATAATTGTATAGAAGTATAACTCACAATACTTTGTGCGTCAAAAGTAGGCACGTTTTGGTCGGATAACAGTCCTACACTTGCAAGCAATGTTTTGAACATCTCAGTGGGCGCTGGCGCTCTCTGGCCGTTAGGGCGTCTCCCAAAGAATATGGCGTTCCCTTATCACTCCTTGGGTTCGAAAGCGGTACAAAGAATGTCTGATTCGTCATACACGTAAAGAAAATAGGGTAAATACCAGGTGAGTCAGTTGTCTATAATAATAGTATTTTATCTAGCCCAACTAACATGTCTCTGCTTGCATCCCCTATGGTACTAGTGCAATGCAAGCATTTGTGATATGTGACAAGTAAGGGGCGGATTTTTATGTAATTACGTTTTCTTTGAGTTCGTTTTAGCACAATTTTCGAAACGTGTTATTCCTAGTGTGCCTACCCAAGCGTAAAATCGTATTTTTATTTCACATAAAAACACATTTATGATTGTTTAATGTAAATACATATTTTTAGAAAATGCATAATAAGCACATGAACCGGCAATATTTGTTACTGAATACATTTTAAAATGTTTTTGTATTATGAAATGATGCAAACATCATGTTATCGAATGTGTAGAGGCTATTTATAGACTTCCCTCTGGAAGTTCAAACACTTCCAGGTCAGCGATACGCAATCGCGGAGAGATAAGCCGTCGGGGAATACCCTCCATGCCTAAAAACACAAAAATGTCTTTTTTTGGTTGGTCTTCGGAAGAGGTGACCTTCAATCCACGTGCTAGCTTGAAGGGGATTCCCTTATTTCTGTGAATGGCTGACGTAATACACTGGACTTGCATATGCTTGTCAGTGTGTCGTGTGATGTGAGTCAGTCAGTTCGTATTGATTAAATCAGACCATTTCTCAGTACCGCTATTTAAGTGAAGTGAATTAGTGATTGATTATTTTTATTTATTTATCGTATGGCTTTTAGTGCCGGGAGTGTCCGAGGACATGTTCGGCTCGCCTGAGTCTGTAGCTGCTTCCAGCGGACACCCTAAAGGGCGAGCCACAAGTTCCGTTCAATTTCAAGTAGTTCCAACTTTCGCCACCAGATATCAATGATACCTAGTGGTGAACGTTGGAACTTTGATAGAGCGTTCTGACGAAATCTAACCTAACAAATTTTGCTTTACACAAGTTTAGTCTGTGAAAGTATCTTTAACATGCCATAAATCTATGACATGGGACCGCCGGTTTTACTTCCCCTCCGAAGGAAGGCATACTGAAGGATTTTTAACGCTCTTAAAAAATCCGACGACTTCGGCCGGGTTTGAACCCGCTATCTTGGGAATAGCAGTTCAGCATGCTACCGACTACGTCACCGAAGCGTAAAACTTATGACGAAAATAAAGCTTAGTATTCATTCTCGTTTGCAGCAATTTGTTGCTGAATTTAGTGGAATTTTTACAAGTAATGGAAAGACTCTGTCAAAAATGTGGAAAATCTGTAAATGCGGATCAGCGATCTCAAGTCTTACAGCATTTAGCAGGTAGTAATCATAATATTGCAGCTTCGCGTGCAACTTCTACTAGACAAGTGCTTTCAGGCGAAACAGCTTCTTCTTCTCATACCCCAGTTTCACAAAGTTCCGAATATTATGCAGATTTGTGCAAAGCTTTTCTTTCATCAGACATTCCTTTATATAAATTGAAAAGTCCACAGTTAAGAACATTTCCTAAAGTACACTAATTTCGCAACACCAGCAGAATCAACTTTAAGAAAATAGTATGTCCCTGCGTGTTACGAACAAATGCTAGGAAAAATCACAGCAGAATGTGAAAATAAAAAAAAATATGGGTAAGCGTGGACGAATCACCCGACTCTATACCAGACCCAAAACAACTGTGAACATGAGAGAGGAGCCAAATTACTTCGCTTACTCGCGCAAGCCAATAGCATAGCGCGGCGTTGCCTCGATAACTCAGCCTGCAGGGATCGCTGCGCCGTACGAAACCGTTATTTCTCTCCGCGCACGAATATAATTAATTCTTCAATTATCTTAATGACCCTATGTTATAGAGCTAAAAATTTTGAAGCCGACTGTCCAAACCAGTTACGCTACGACCAGCCATTCGGGAGATAACATCTGCCCTTGAACTGAAGGGATAATTAGAGAGAGAATGATTTAGTTGTTGAAATATTTAGGTTCGCCAGGGAAGATAACGAAGAGTGAAGGCATTGCTGTATCAATTCAGTAGTGGAGCTTTAACAGGTGCTGTGAGCTGAAGTTTTGAACTCATAACAATGTCACTTAGCAAGCCGAATGGCAGCCGAACAGTTTTACACAGCCAGGCAAGAAATATAATTTTCAGGGTATATGGCCTTTAAAAAAAGTTTTCGAATACAGAAGTACGTGAAAACACAAAATCTGATAACCTATATTATTGTGGTGTCAGCAATTATGTTTTTGTTGTTGTAATTGAGTCAAATAAAACTCACCTCTTCACAGTTTTACCTCACGAGGCATAGCGTACCCAGTTCTAACCCTGAGACCAGAACTAAATGTCTTGATTGAGCCGTGAATCTAATCCGGATCTCACGGGTTGTTGTTGTTGTTGATGATGATGATGACATCATGGTCATGTGGGTGTGTGTGGAATTTGTCTGATAACCTGAGTCACTTTGTTGTCTGTACAACTGTGTGTATTTGTAATTGAGGTAGGATTTGCGTATGAAGCGGCCGTGGCACGTTAGGTACCATCCCGGCATTTGCCTGGAGTAGAGATGCGAATCCACAGAAAAACCACTTGCAGGATGGCTTAGGTAGGAATCCAGCTCACATCTTCCCAGTTTTGCATCACGAGGCTGAGTGTACCCTGTTCCAGCCCTCAGACCAGAATTCCATTTCTTGGGAATCGAACCCGAGCTTCCGCGGTGACAGCCAAGAATGGACAGCAAGTGTGCTAGCCAGTACACCACAAGTTGGTCTCCAATATACAAAAACTGATCCCAATAAATTGTTTTCTGTATTTCTATTACCTTATAAGGAGCCCACAAGCAAAGTTAATCAGAATGACTTGGGGTGTAGATTACGTCATGTGAAATAATAACGTTGTTGTTGTTGTTTCATTTGAGAGGCTAGGACTTCTTCGTACTTTAGCCCCGTGTACTTGTCTGAAAATCTGGGTTATTGTGGTGTCTGTATTAGAGTGTGTGTTTTTGTATGCTTGTGAGGATTGGGAAGGAGGTGACCGTGGCTTTATGTTAGGAACCATCCCGGTATTTGCCTGGAGTATAAATGAGAAACCACTTCCATGATGGCTGAGGTAGGAATCCAACCTACATCTTCCCAGTTTTGCCTCACGAGGCTGAGTGAACCCCGTTCTAGCCCTCAGACTAGAATTACAGTAAATTGCTTGACAGAGCCGGGAATTGAATCCGGACCTCCTGGGCCACAGCCAAGAATGCTTGTCGCCACACCAGGAGTGCACGAATAACGTTTGTGTGATATCTTATATCTGCCTCATATCACAATTATAAAAATGTGCGCACTCCGTTGTGAGCATAGATATTCGTAGCATTAGGCCCCCCGGCTCGTACATGTTCTTACATTCGGAGCGCCTTGTGTTCACGGAGAAGGTCGTGCGTATACTGCGAGTGGAGAGCTGTGTCATATCCACCAGTCTCACTGTGGCAACAGCGCTCAGCTGGACTCACGCTACTGGGCGAACCCATGTTCACAGTTGTTTTGAGTCTGGTATAGTGGCAGGAAAGTGGGAAATTTTGTGCTAGGTGTGCTAGAAAATGATGAAATTGTTTCCAAGCGGTGCTTCCTCTTAGCATGTAGAGAAATATCAGCATCAAATCATGTTACGATGGCTCGCTTATTCAATGAATCTCTGCCGAATGGGGTGACATTTGATAATGATTTACTCTTACTTACGGATGCTGCTCCATATATGAACACAGCAGAAGGTCTGTCTGTAAGTTTCCCAAACATGATATAGGCCTATGTAACTTGTATAGTATATGGTTTACACAGAGTATGTGAACAGGTATGTGCATAGTGGCCTATTCTGAAGTGGACCAATTAATTTCAAACGGAAAAAAAGTGTTTGTAAAAGCTCCAAAAAGAATAGATTTATTCAATGCTAAAAATCCAGATCTTGCACTTCCGCCTAGACCAATAATTACTTATTGGAGGACATGGTTACAAGCAGTGGTGTATTACGCGGACAATCGTGAAAATATTAAATCAGTGATAGATGAACTAAATAAGGATGACGCTGCGTCAATTGAAATTCTTCAGAACTTACGCAAGGACAGTACATTACAAAATAAATTATCTTACCTACATATCTGCAAATTTGAGTTTTTCGTGTCACTCTATAAAAAATATTAGAAACATCAACCAAATTGTTGACTGAGACAATTAATGACGTGCATGACATTGAGAAAAAAATTAATGCGCTCAAAGGTCCCAAAGTAGAAGCTATTAAAAAAAACAGAAATTTAAAAGTGTGTTCGCAAAAAATTATGGATTTCATACTATGTGTAAAATTGCTCAAATTTTGCAAGGGCAAATAGACATTGGTGAAATTAAAAATTTGCATGTCAGTGACATTCCTTTGATGAAATATGCAAGACTATCTTCCTGTGATGTTGAACGGACCTTCTCCCGGTATCGTGCATTGTTCCGAGACAACCGGCATTGGTTCGTGATGGAAAACATGGAGAAAGTTTTCATTGTTCACTGCAGCAGCGAGTTTTTTCAACCCTCCAGTGTCTCAACAAGATGGTGAGTGACTTTTTACAATAAATATTTAATTTTCTTAAATATTGAAACAAAATATGTTTTTATTAAATATGTTTTTGCTAACTTACTTAAAAAATAAAATATTTTCTAGATTAGCACATAAAAATCCGTTCCCTAGTGAAGAGCGACCTGAAGGGCAAATCTGTATTTAGGAAATTATATCTAAATAGGCTATATTTCTTTCTTTTTTTCTTTCTTTCTTTCGTAAAAGAGGGCGAGGTCAAGAATACATAATATACTAATGTGCGTTGGTTCAGTGCTAATTTCAAGGAGGTTAGCCGCATTGAGAAGAAAAGGGGAGCGAGCTACCTTGAAATTTGTACCATGTCCTCCTAAATATCTGTTTATTTCAGTCAGTTGGTTTAACTTGCGTAATGCTATTCAGGGACACTTGTTGGCAAGTTCAGGGCGTACTGAACCAGTCAAACGGTCCTCTTTGTTTTGAGCTCACTCAACTCAATTGAGTGTTTCTTCTTCTGGTTCATAGAATATTAGATAACTTAGCAAGAAAGGGAAGGGGGGAACACCTACTATCATGAGTACAGGAGGCACCATGTGATGTTAAACTGGCAGTGAAATAGGGTACAGTAGTGTAGATTATAGTGTCACTGAATTGGAGAATGGATCTCAGGGGAACTTGTGCTCGTAGCACCAAATTACATTAAAGAGCACCAGATTGAGAACGACTGGCCTGGTCAAATGTGATAACACACTCCAGATGTGCAAATAACCCTTGTTTGAAGGGCCGGAACAGCAAGGTCATCTGCCCCTCAGCCAATACCCCTACTCTCTGTTATTGCATATAGATTTCTTCAGTTTAAATATCTTGTGAACACATGTTATTGAACACGACATCTTGCATTCCTAATTATCTGATCTATCCAATATCTTAAGCATGGCAGAAGTCAGCAGATGTCACTACTAATTCTGGAGGAGACCAAATCCTGGCTTTTACACTTCTACTTGGATAACTATTGATAATACCTTTCTGGGATTCATTACCACTTGAGATTACTGTCAATTATCACTACTGCACAGGAAATATGTGCTAAATTACGTAAATATGTGTTTTAGTTAGTTTTTGAGGATGTAATGAGCGGAACTACGAGGTCATCTGCCCCTGTAAGTGTTTTATTTATTGCCCATTCATCCATGTTCAACAGCGCATGAGGTCCCTTCATCTGTTAACAAGGCGCACACATTGACGTCACTCCTGTTGCCAACATGTAGGATACAAAATACACGGCGCAGGTCTGATCTGAATAAAGATTAATGATGCGCGAGTACCCCACTATGCGTGACAAAAACCAGGGGAGTATATATGGCTCCTAGCTAATAATTATTTTCGAGGCAAAAGCCATTGGTCTGGATTTAACAAATTATTTTGCAGTACCGAAAGCACGGGGCTGGCAATGATTTATTTGACGATAATTCATGCGCATAATGGCGAAAACAGCTGGAGTGATCTAAAAGGCGGACGGTGCGCGGGTTATGGACAGTGGAGGAGTTTAACATCTATTACGTCAAATGGGGTAACTTGGGACATTTTTACACATTTTTCATTACAATATTAAAACTGATCACTCCACAGGGATGAAAATTGCTGCATTACCTTCATCATGATTGTAACTTCCAGCTAATGTTGTGATGTTCAAGAAATGATGATGATAATTGTTGTTTTAAGGGGCCTAACATCTAGGTTTTTGGCCTAAATCTTCAAGAAATTAGTGCACTGAAATTAGGAATATATTTTTTATTAGTGTCCAATGTCCCTGACAGGGGGTAACATTGGACATTGGTATAAAACACATGCTAGCTGTCTGTATACACTCTCTGGGATAACTTTGGACATGCTAGTATATAGAGATAGGTTAGGAAAGTTAACTACAAACAAAAAAGTTGAAATGAAAATACAAAAAAGATATGCTTCATAATTATAATCGTATAAAGCAGACACAATAAATCCAGGTAAATTTTACATATCTTAATATTGAATGTAAAGCATTTCACCATGCCAGAAAAATTGGTTCATCTTTTCTCAAGGAAATAGTCTCGATTTCACAAAATAATCATTAAAAATAGCAAAATTACAACTGAAAAACAAACAAGAAGTTCCGTGACGAACTAAAGAGCCTACTTTTCTTAAAATTTAAGATTCATGCCAATGATTAATCTATATGGATCTATCTAAAATAATGACGAAATTAAGTTGGTAATATCGAAATTTCTAATTAGTTTGAAATACTGTCTACCTGGCATAATGTAGCAAATTAGAGCTTTACAGTTGGCAGCCCTGGTGAAAGAACATATTCCTAGTTCCATCTCTTAGGGTACAGAATACAAAATTAGGTTGAAGTCCAATGGATAGCATGGACGTTACATGCAGTTAAACATTGGATTTAACAGCGCACGTAAAATCATGTTGGCAACAATGTTATGCATGTATAGGTCAGAAATAATCTGAAATAATATGACCTATTGTTGTGCCAATTTTGAATGAAATCCATTAGTTAGTATAGAAGATACATTCATTTTAAAATTGGACCTCTCCGCAGGCTTAGAATCATGTTGGCAACACTGACGTATATTAGTTACTCCAAATTAATCTAGAATGTCAGGTACTATATGTGTGCAAAGTTTAGAGCTATTGGCTTGCATACTTACTGATATATTGATATTAGGGTAACAATAATAGAGACAGCATTTATTAACAGTTGGCAGCCCTGGATGCTCTTAAGAATACGCATAGTCATATCTGTTAAGGTACACATAGCACATACGAAATGTGGTAGAAATCCAAATTATAGTATAGAAGTTACATGTATTTAAATTTGGACCTCTCAGCAGGCTTAGAATCATGTTGGTAGCACTGATGTATATAAGTTACTCCAAATTAATATAGAATGTCAGGTACTATATGTGTGTATAGTTTAAAGCTGTCAGCTTGCATACTTTCTGATATATTGGTATTTGAATAAAAGAAATTGAGACCATTTATTAACAGTTGGCAACCCTGGTGGCTCTTAAGAATATGCTCAGTTATATCTGTTTATGTACACATAGCACATGCAAAATTTGGTTGAATTCCAATTGATAGTGTAGAAGTTATATGCATTTAAACATAGGACTTATCAGCAGACTTAGAATCATTTTGACAACACTGCCATGTATGGCCTCCTGGAAATTAAATTGAAATATTATTAACTATAAGTGTGCCAATTTTGAAATAGCTGCCATTCATACCTTCCATATCTAACATGGAGCTCAAATTTCAATTGCGATTTTTCAGCAGTTGGTAGCACTGACATCATTTTCAAATATGGCATTGAGAAATTCAGGTATAGATCTTTACTCTTACCAAATTTTGTTTCGATAGCTGCAGCCGTTTAGGAGTTGATAGGGGACACACTATTCCATTGAATTCCAATTGATAGTGTAGAAGTTATATGCATTTAAACATAGGACTTATCAGCAGACTTAGAATCATTTTGACAACACTGCCATGTATGGCCTCCTGGAAATTAAATTGAAATATTATTAACTATAAGTGTGCCAATTTTGAAATAGCTGCCATTCATACCTTCCATATCTAACATGGAGCTCAAATTTCAATTGCGATTTTTCAGCAGTTGGTAGCACTGACATCATTTTCAAATATGGCATTGAGAAATTCAGGTATAGATCTTTACTCTTACCAAATTTTGTTTCGATAGCTGCAGCCGTTTAGGAGTTGATAGGGGACACACACACACAGCTAGACAGACACACACACATTTGCCCGGATCGATCTCATAAGTCTACTTTTTCCTCATATTTCAAAATGTGAAAAGTAGGCTCAAAATGAGGAAAAAGTAGACTTATGAGATTGATCCAGGAAAATGTGTGTCTTTCTGTCTGTCCTGTCTGTCTAGCTGTGTGTGTGTGTCCCACCCCCTATCAACTCCTAAACAGCTGCAGCAATCAAAACCAAATTTAGTATGAGTAAAGATGTATACCGGAATATCTCAAGCCCATATTTGAAAATGATGTCAGTGCTACCAACTGCTGAAAAAACACACTAGAAATTTGAGCTCCATGTTGGATATCATGGAAGGTATGGATGGAAGCTATTCCAAAATTGGCACACATGTAGATAATACTATTTCAGTTTAATTTCCAGGAGGCCATACATGACAGTGTTGCCAAAATAATTTTAAGCCTTCTGATAGGTCCAATTTTTAATGCATATAACTTCTACACTATTAATTGGATTTCAACCAAATTTTGTATGTAATATGTGTACATAAACAGATATGACTGAGTGTATTCCTAAGAGCCACCAGGACTGCCAACTGTTTATAATTGCTCTCACTATTTTCTTCAACCGAATACCAATATATCAGAAAGTATGCAAGCCGACAGCTTTAAACTATGCACAGGTATAGTACCTGTCATTTTAAATTAATTTGGAGTAACTTATATACTTCAGTTCTACCAATATGATTCTAAGCCTGCTGATAGGACCAATTTTTAAATACATGTAACTTCTATACTATCAGTTGGATTTCAACCAAATTTCGTATGTGCTATGCGTAACAAAACAGATATGACTAAAAGTATTCTTAAGAGCACTCAGGGCTGCCAACTGTTAATAAATGTTGTCTATATTATTTTACCCTAATATCAATATATCAGAAAGTATGCAAGCCAACAGCTCTATACTTTGCACACATATAGCACCTGACACTCTAGATTAATTTGGAGTAATTACTATAAGTCAGTGCTGCCAACATGATTATATGCTTGCTGATATGTCCAATTTTAAAATGCATGAAACTTCTATACTAACAAATGGATTTCATCCAAAATTGGCACAACAAGATATCATAATATTTCCGATTATTTCTAACCACTACACGCATGACATTGTTGCCAACATGTTTTTACGCGTGCTGGTAGATCCAATGTCTAACTGCATGTAACGTCCATTGGACTTCAACCAAATTTTGTATTCTGTACCTTAAGAGATGGAACTAAGAATATATTCAGTCACCAGGGCAACCAACTGTAGTTCTCTATTAGGCTACATTATACCAGGAATATTTCGAACTAATTAGACATTTCGATATTACCAACTTAATTTCGTCATTATTCTAGATAGGTTCATATATTGTAGAATAATCATTGGCATGAAAAGTAGGCTCTTTAGTTTGTCACGGAACTTCTTGTTGTAAAATGTGAAAAGTAGGCTAAAAGTGACAAAATGATATTTCTATGTTAATACATTTTCAGCCCATTCATCCTTTCTGTAGAGAATATAATACATATTACTCTGTCATTCTTCATATGAATGGAAGGTTCAGTTAGTTTGCAGTAAACAGAGTCTATGTTCACTGTGTCCACATCCTCAGGATCTGCCCATCGAAATCTGTTTTCCGCTATGTGTCGGAGAAACGTGATCTTATATGCGTGATCCACAATTTTAGCCTACATTTCACATTTTGCAAAAATGAGGAAAAAGTAGACTTATGAGATCGATCAGGGAAAATGTGTGTCTGTCTGTCGCCCCCCCCCCCCCCCCTATCAACTCCTAAACGGCTGCAGAAATCGAAACCAAATTTACTATGAGTAAAGATGTTTACCGTAATATCTCACGTCCATATTTGAAAATGATGTCAGTGCTACCAACTGCTGAAAAAATGCACTAGAAATTTGAGCTCCATGTTGGATATCTTAGAAGGTATGCATGGGAGCTATTCCAAAATTGGCACTCATGTAGATAACACTATTTCAGTTTAATTTCCAGGAGGCCACACATGACAGTGTTGCCAAAATAATTTTAAGCCTTCTGATAGGTCCAATTTTTAATGCCTATAACTTCTACACTATCAATTGGATTTCAACCAAATTTTGTTTGTAATATGTGTACATAAACAGATATGACTGAGCGTCTTCTTAAGAGCCACCAGGGCTGCCAACTGTTAATAATTGCTCTCTCTATTCTTTTATCCAAATACCAATATATCAGAAAGTATGCAAGCCGTCAGCTTTAAACTATGCACACATATAGTACCTGACATTTTAGATTAATTTTGGAGTAACTTATATACTTCAGTTCTACCAACAAGATTCTAAGCCTGCTGATAGGGCCAATTTTCAAATACATGTAACTTCTATACTATCAGTTGGATTTCAACCAAATTTCGTATGTGCTATGTGAAACATAACAGATATGACTATACATATTCTTAAGAGCAATCAGGGCTGCCAATTTTTAAAAATGCTGTCAATATTTTTTTAGCCTAATATCATTATATATTATCAGGAAGTATGCAAGCCAACAGCCCTATACTTTGGACACGTATAGCACCTGACATTCTAGATTAATTTGGAATAATTAATATGTCAGTGCTGCCAACATGATTCTATGCCTGCGGATAGGTCCAATTTTTAAATACATGTAACTTCTATACTAACAAATGGATTTCATCCAAAATTGGCACAACAAGATATCATAATATTTCCGATTATTTCTAACCACTACAAGCATGACATTGTTGCCAACATGTTTTTACGCATGCTGATAGATCCAATGTCTAACTGCATGTAACGTCCATTGGACTTCAACCAATTTTTTTATTGTGTACGGTACCTTAAGAGATGGAACTAAATATATTCAGTCACCAGGGCTGCCAACTGTAATGCTATATTAGGCTACATTATACCAGTATATTTTGAACTAATTAGATATTTCTATATTACCAAATTAATTTCGTCATTATTCTAGATAGGTTCATATACTGTAGATTAATCATTGGCATGACACTTAATTTTAAGAAAAGTAGGCTCTTTAGTTCGTCACGGAACTTCTTGTTTGTGATGATCTGGCCAGCATAACTTCTTGTTTCCTTATGAGTGCTATACTGCACAATCACCCAGTCACCTGCTTCATATGCTTGGTTACTGGAGGATGTTTTCGGGATGGATGTATGAATGTATTTTGGCCGAGCATCTTTGCTAGCAGCACTTGGTGGAGGTATCAATCTTCTTCTCTTGGCAGGCTCACTGGTGGAAGCAATCACAGGTTCTGGCGATGTTATATCCTCACTGGTAATACTCTTTCCAGGCTGGAGATTAATTTTCTTTCTGCCATTTTTCCTTGTTGGTGTCTCACAACGTAACTTTTCAAAAATGTCTACCACAGCCGAGGTAACAGAATTTTGAAGCTCTGTGGTAGCATTACTGGTCCTCTCTTCTGGCATCTTCTTGAGGACACGCTCTTCATCAAGAGGATGTATTCCACAAGCCCTGAAACCGGATTTTAAATTTTCAGAACCATCCAAAGTTACCCAAAAAAATATTAAGCTCCATTATTAGGAAAACCAATGTTTACATAAATTTCATTGCTGTTGCAAATGCATCTCAACCATATTAACAATGTATCTGTAGGATAAAACAAATCATTCTAAGCTAAATTGGTGATATAGTATAGAAAGTTTGACATACCTTTCAATATCAGCAGAAACAGTGCTGGATTCTTCTTTCCCTCCAAAACATTAACAACAACTGTACACAACAGGAAGTGATGTAAACTCATTAGTCATGTTCTTAGCAACATGACAAAACAAAAAGTACCTATAACCATGAAGAATCAGAGACCAGAGGAACAAAACAAGAAAAATCTGCATTGTGTCCCAAGTTACCCCAAATGTTGAAAGTTACCCCCATTTGATGGTACATCATTTCCTGGCATATTTTTCATAAATAGGAAAGGTATTTTGGCTAATTTCAGTACTTTAGACAATTTAATCCTACGATGATGTCTCATTCAGTGTTACAAGTGTCGTCCACTACCGCCAGTGAAGCTTCTTTACCGTTTTCTTTTATATTTTACATGTGATCACGTGCTTAACTTGGTAAATGCCATACCCTCTACTCTCAGCGAGGCTCCTCCTCCAGCGTTGGAGCTAGCAATGGATCAGTTTGGTTTTGAAGTGTGCGACTGGTGACTTCCTTCACGTCGTTTTGGGCTGGTTTAAATATGTATATCTATGTCACTGTTTCACCGTTTCATTAAAGATAATTCGGTACCGGTACATGAGGAGTTTCTGTAATTTATTCCCCAATGATGCACATAAAGCCATCAACATAGACAGATTGAGAGTCAATAGTAAGGTAATGCCAGTAAGAACATGGATACGGTAGCATAATAATATTCTTCTCTCAAATAATATCAATATTATAAGCAGTCACGTATGGACATGTTGCTACAACTGCATCATTTCAGTTTTAATATTTAGTTACTGTTTTCCATATTTCTGAATTTAGAAATATTGTAGTCAATAATTTAAAACAAGTTGCCAGAAAACTAGATACAAAAAGCTGCATGCCTATTGGCTACAGGGTAAAGTTGCTCTGTGAAAAAAAAAACAACCTTGCCAAGATTATACGACATGCATAAAGCGAAGTACAATCATCCAATTCAAGGTAACTACAATACTATCAGGTAGGCCGAAATCACAGTTCCCGCTTCAGTCGCCAGGTGGCTTCCTTTTCGCTGACGTCACTTCGCGGACAAGCCATTGTAACCTGAAGTAAAAAACGTGCTTTGTAATGTAGTTGAAAGATCTATTTCGATGTGAAATAATGCTCTTTTAAAAATGGGTAGCCACAGCAACTGTGCCGTTTCTGAGTGCAAAAACAATGGCCGTAGAAATTCAGAAGTGATTTACCACTCTTTTCCTAATGATAAGGAAGTTCAAAGGCAGTGGATTTTAAGATGCAGACGAAAGGCTAGCGTCAATGTTAGTACTGCCCGAGTTTGTACTGCACATTTTTTGCCAGAGAACTATGAACGGGACCTCAAAAATTAATTATTGGGTTTGCCTCTGAAGAAGAAAATACGCGTTGGTGCAGTTCCTTTGCAGAATCCTACCTAACTGGCATGGAGACAATTGTGCTACAGAGCAACAGGTAAGTTAAAAAGACTGCTGTTTTTGATATTGATATTGAGAAATATATCTGTCACGAGTAGGGAGAAGAACATTTTAAAGAAATCTTATGTACTTGCACTTTGATTGTTGAAGCTTGAGTAAGCCATGACGTGAAGAGGCTGATGTAAATAGGCTATGTGTATTTCAAGACATATCACAGATTAATACTTAGCTCACAAAGAGACGCCACTCACTGTACATCTTCGTGATAAGACGGAGATGCAGCATGCTTATAATGCAAGTAAACGGTTGACACATATGGTTTAAGGTGCCGTTGGCACTCGTGTTGACGTACTGAAGCAGCAGGGAGACGATTGCACAATCTATATTCTTCCCTTGACAGGGCTAGACTAGGTTTACATAAGAGGGTTTGATGTCTTACTTGCTAATCTGACCTCCTCACGGACCAACTGGCTTCGACTCTAGCCTTCATCACTAAGTAGTCTTCCTTTCAGTAGTTTACCTAAATCTAAGCAGAACATTGTACTGTGTGTGTAAAAATTGCGAAATTAAACGTCTGTTGGCCGAACAAGGTCCAATAGTCTAAGTTAATGCTAGTCATCTAGGTAAGATAATCATGTCACCAGTGGTAGGTTTTTGCTGAGGATTAACACTACCTAAGGGAAGATGATGAGAGAAAATATGAGGTGGTTTTTGGAGTAGAGAGAAGAATTGGCAGATAGTATGAGAATCCAACACTAAGTTTCAAGTGGATGTTTATATACAAAAAGGAATTTCGCTGTGCAAGACTTATGGGATGCTTAACTTTAGAGGGAACCTGTACAAAGCAAGCGGAGAGCGCAGCATGAATTGAGGTTGCCTGCAAGCGCTCGGTGAGTGCTCTTTCCCTCCCGAGCCGGTATTCCAGTACTATGGGGATGGGTGGTAGTCTGGCAAGTCAAAGTAAGTCAAAAAGGAAGGATTTAATAACTTTCCCTTCAGAAAGGTTGGATTTTATTTCGCATTCGAGAACGCTAGAAAGATTTGAATTTGCAATAATATTTTTATTTTCGAGCACTGTTGAATCTCCGATGGAGCGGCCGAATGTCCCCATAGCGGGAAGGACTGAAGAAACTCTAGTGCTTATAGAAATGGTTTTGCTGTTTTTTGTGAAAATCCTACAAGAAGGCCAATTGTTGCACTGAAGGTAGCCTAAGCTTTTACCCAGCAGAATGCCGACTAAAAGTTTAGAACAGAGAAAGATCTCAGATCTAGTTTAAACAAAATTAAGATTTTGTAAGCAAAACATAAGCCACAGAGGAAATCTCTACAAGTAGGAAGCTTGCGGAGCTAGCTATACTTGACTTAATGGTTTGCTAGGATTAGCTGTAACCGCTAAGAGAAACTTTGAAAACATTGTTATTTGAAATTTTGTTTCCAATGCAACAAGTGGTAAAGATTTTACTGATACGAAAACTATTATTTTCTCATAAATAGAGCTTAAGATTACGGGAAGAATTAGG
Source organism: Meconema thalassinum (assembly GCA_946902985.2). Taxonomy (NCBI): domain Eukaryota; kingdom Metazoa; phylum Arthropoda; class Insecta; order Orthoptera; family Tettigoniidae; genus Meconema; species Meconema thalassinum. The sequence goes on from OX336388.2 coordinate 170,969,921, forward strand.
GAAGAGAAGTTCCTGCCTAATCGTGATTCTAGCGAGAGAGATAAACCAAACAATAATAAATAGTTTATATAACAAATTATAAACTTTAAACTAATTAACAATACTTAGGTTTCGATTTAAATTCGGGTTAAGAAGAACAATTTATTAGGTCATAAAATGCCAAGGTCTTAGACCCAATAATAAGAGGTTTACAATTTACAAACAATATTAAATAGTGGACAAGTTTCGAACCTGTTACAGCACTAAAATCTTCCAAAGATTTAAAAAAGTGTGCTTACGATTAAGAAATTTAAAGTTTATAACGACAATTGTAAAGCAATTATAACTTTGATAGTTTGATTAAGTATGATACAAGCACTTTTAGAATGCCTTTATGGCAATCGAAAAGGCTATAAACAAATATTGGATTCCTGATTGTAACAGGAAAATGAAAGAGAAGAAAAAATTACAAGCGGAAATTACCGCTATCTTAAGCAGAAGTTAACAATGTGATATGTGAAAAATGCACAGGTTGCCTTAACGAAGCCTCAAGAAAAAAAAACAATCAAGTACAAAATTTTTAGGATTAGAAAATTGACGATTCCTGAATGAGCAGGAAGAGAAAAGAAGATTAATAAGTAATTTCTAGAACAATGGGTATTTATACAGAATTTAAGAGATTTTAAACTCTAATGGGCAGATCACCTTTTGTGAAGCCTGGATTATGCAATTAGACAACTCTTTCATTATTAGAAAAAGTACAGTTCCCTAATTTTAGAAGGGAAGAATAATTAAAATGTGGACTAGCCACAAGTTTATACAGAGTTACTATATGAGAAGTGGAACAAATTTGGGAGGGCACATGATTACAAGCGAGGCCTCTTTGAATTTTAGCAAAATGAAGATTTCTAAACTAAATTTTGTTAGTAAATGGTATTTGGGAAGTGGGGCTAGGAACTTTAGGATAATGTCCTGGCCAGAATTGATTGCTCTCAATCGATCGCGGAGCGGTAGATAGTAAGCACACGCAAATTCGAAGCACTGATGGTTGGTTGATAGGTTGAAAAATTTCACTATTGTAGTGTATGTAAGTTCGAAAAACAAGAGAAAGTTATTGCAGTTATGGAGAACACTTAGTTTAATTTGAGTTTGAATTAGTTTATTGCGTTAGAAAGTTAATGGCTTGCAGTTGAACGATGCGGCAAAGTTCCCACGGTGGAACACAAATTAAGTTTTGAAGAGCAGTTAATGTAACATGAATTCCTCGGTGTGGAAAAGTATTCCCTTATTTGGAGTGGAAAATACTAGATTGCTTGACTGGTAGAAAGATTGGTTCATGTGGATAGTACTAGAGCTATGATGACAGTTAAATAGGGCAAGAGAGTTCCCACGGTGGAAAAAGCCAAGTTTATAGACAGCGGTTAATTTTAATTAAATCCCTCGTAGTGGGAAGGTAGTCCCATTTGTTTAGTACAAGAAGTACTGGAATCCATGTTATAGAGCCGGCTTAGATAGCTAAAGCTTGACAAAGAAAATCCCGCGAAGACGGTCATTGCACAATAGTGAGCAATTCCACACACTGTCTATAAAATTATATTATAAGCATTTAGATTTTTAAAACCATTAAAATGAGGCTAAAAGCATTGAATATTTGTACTTAGCTTTTTCTTGCTGATCAGGCGAAGGTTCCTTGTGACCGTTAGCTTTAAAAGATAGACATGGCGTCTATTTTAAAAGTGTCTCATAAAGGCAGGAGACTGGCCCTGAGAAGGCTCTGCACTGTACACTCGACGGCCGAACTAGGAGTGAGAGCTGCAGTACAACTCGCAAAGGGACCGGGAAGAACGAGGGAGAGGGGTAAAAGACAAGAGAACATATGCCTGAAGGGTCAACATAACGACAAGTAAAAGCCCTTTACAGCAGTGATCATCAACCGGCGGCCCGCCGAGTTTATTTCAGCGGCCCGCAAAACGATTTAGTTTCAATAATTCATATTTGATGGTATTTCGATAGCCACAACAGTTTTAAGTTCATGTACCGATGATAAGAAGAACAAAGAGTTCAGGAGATTGCATCATTTTGTTGATTTTTAAATGTTATCATACTTCGTAGGCCATAGTAGGGAATTTTGTAACTGGCGAAGCAAGTGTGGCAACCCTGTGACAAACGGAAAATTGCTATTTTGTACTCCATTTGGTGAGAATGTGGGAGACTATCCCGGAAACATGCAAATGGAAGTTATTGAGTTTCAGTGTAATAGCGATTTACAGGAGTAACTTTCAAATTTTGGAGTTTTACTCACGGTATGTTGAAAAAGATCAATTTCCAGCAATCAGATCTCATGCTCTGTCGACAGCTTCCTTTTTAGGCAGCACATACATCTGTGAGCAGCTATTTTCCAAAATGGAGAATGTGAAGTCAAAATTGAGAAATCGTGTTTATGACACTCATTTAGAGAACACTCTTCGAATGGCTTCATCCAACATAAATGCCAATGTGACCGATTAGTGAAAGAGAAACAGTGTCAGAATTCTCATTGAACTAAAAAAATTACCATTTTGAAATTTTTGATTTAGTTTTGTATTTTGTAACATATTTTAATATTGATTTCACTGTAATTTTAAAACAAAATAAAAACTTATTTTAAAAAATGATGTTTTTTCTTCCACGTTGATATATATATATATATATATATAATAAGATTAATGCGGCCCTCGAGGCCTTTCGTAACAAAAATTTGGCCCTTCATTAAAATAAGGTTGAAGACCACTGATTTACAGAATGAATCTTCTTTTTGGAGCAGTGTCTTCAAGGAGATGTTAGCTGGCGACAAGGACGACGCCTGGTGGATTGGTGGAAAAGTCCTCTTGAGTTCAGAGAAATTGAAGAACTTCGGCAGTTAGCTGCTAGATGCCGCTAGGTTATCCATGGAAGATACATATCTAGAACAGACTCAAAGACAAAATAAATCTCTGCACAAGGAGAAAATGATAAAGATCACTGTTGGTGTTTGCGAAGAAAGAAATTAAATAAACTAAACTAAACAAAACAAAGAGCAGCAAGAGCTAACTCTGACTGAACATGTATTCCCAGGAATGCACCATACTGGGGAGGGGGGCAGAGACCAGCAGGGAGCAAAAATACGATGTTAAAGATTGAGAGGAAGTGGTGCTAGCATAGAAATGGGTCTTACTTATGACATGTAGTGGTCAAGATCTTCACAACCCTGACCCTTCCATCCCTTCCCAGGAAACACTCCACCACTCGGCCAGAGATCCACACTAGGGAGGGGGGAGGGGTAGCAACCCTAACAAGAACCAGGTCCCCCACTTTGATGTCAGGATTAGAAAGAAGCCACTTCTGTCTCGGTTGCAAAGAAGTTAAGTATTCCAATTTCGAACTTTTCCAGAAAGAATTACGAAGAGCTTCAAGTTAACGCCAAACAATAGGCAAGTTAGAATCTCTATAAGAGTTAGGAAAGGGGGGGGGAGAAAGAGAAGTGCCAACAAGGAAATGATCAGGTGTTAATGGAAGCAAATGATCAGGGTTATTAGAAAGCGGGGTCAAGAGGCGAAAATTAACAACACCTTCAATTAGAATAGCCAGTGAGTTAAATTCTTCATAAGTTAAAATACGACCACCTAAAACCTCTATGAGCTGACGTTTGGCAAGCTTGACACAAGACTCCTACCTACCACCGTGATGAGTGGCGTAAGGAGGTATAAACCGCCATTTGAAATCTTTAGAATAAGATAAGTTAGAAATTTGTTCCATGGCAGCAGAAGATGTAAGAGCTTTCTTCTACAATGAAGCTGCGCCTTGAAAGGTGGAGGCATTACCAGAGAACATTTCAGAGGGAACGCCACGCCTGGCAGTGAAACGAAAACAGCTGACAGAAAATAAGAAGTAGTGGCATTTGTTACTAGTTCCAGATGGATCGCACCAGTAACCATGCAAACGAAAAGAGAAACATAGAGTTTTCCAAACAATTTGCGTTTAGCTTCAGGGGAATTGCGTTGATACTGAAATGGACCCATATAATCTACACCAGTTAGAGCAAAGGGGCGAACAGGGGAAGAGCGGAAAGACGGTAGATCGCCCATCATTTGAGTGCTAACCTTAGGTTTCACCTTAAAGCAAGGGATGCATTTGTGAATTACAGAAGAAACTTATGAACTCCATTTATTATCCAGTACTTTTCCCTTAAAAAACAAAGTAGTGTGCGACTACCAACATGCAAATTACGCTAATGAAAGTCACGTATGATTAAAGAAGTTACGTGATGTTTGGAAGGCAAAATAACAGTATGTTTTTTGTCTTCAGAAAGGGAAGAGTGTGAAAGCCTACCACCTACTCTGAGTAACCCATTGTTATCAAGGAAAGGGGCTAAGGCGCGAAGATGACTAGATTTTGGAAGATCTTTCTTAACAAATTCACAAAGAAATTTGATGCAATGGTCCGGTTAGCTCAAAACAATTGCCAGCGTTTCGCCCCAGTGTACCAATGGGCTCTTCAGTTGGTTATGGTACACCTCACCAAGACGCGTGGCTAGTACATACTGTGAAGGCCGCTGCAAGGCACAAATGTTGCCACGAGCAGCGCCAATGTACTATGGAAGTCAATACTTCCTTTCAAAAATAATGTTAGCTTACCTAGCTAATCCATATTGGAAATATCTGTTCCCGTAGGAAACAGGATGTAAAATTGTCCGATTGAGCTATGTACATTAACAAATTCACAAAGAAATTTGATGCAATGGTCCGGTTAGCTCAAAACAATTGCCAGCGTTTCGCCCCAGTGTACCAATGGGCTCTTCAGTTGGTTATGGTACACCTCACCAAGACGCGTGGCTAGTACATACTGTGAAGGCCGCTGCAAGGCACAAATGTTGCCACGAGCAGCGCCAATGTACTATGGAAGTCAATACTTCCTTTCAAAAATAATGTTAGCTTACCTAGCTAATCCATATTGGAAATATCTGTTCCCGTAGGAAACAGGATGTAAAATTGTCCGATTGAGCTATGTACATTAACAAATTCACAAAGAAATTTGATGCAATGGTCCGGTTAGCTCAAAACATTTGCCAGCGTTTCGCCCCAGTGTACCAATGGGCTCTTCAGTTGGTTATGGTACACCTCACCAAGACGCGTGGCTAGTACATACTGTGAAGGCCGCTGCAAGGCACAAATGTTGCCACGAGCAGCGCCAATGTACTATGGAAGTCAATACTTCCTTTCAAAAATAATGTTAGCTTACCTAGCTAATCCATATTGGAAATATCTGTTCCCGTAGGAAACAGGATGTAAAATTGTCCGATTGAGCTCATTGGTACACTGGGGCGAAACGCTGGCAATTGTTATGAGCTAACCGGACCATTGCATCAAATTTCTTTGTGAATTTGTTAATGTACATAGCTCAATCGGACAATTTTACATCCTGTTTCCTACGGGAACAGATATTTCCAATATGGATTAGCTAGGTAAGCTAACATTATTTTTGAAAGGAAGTATTGACTTCCATAGTACATTGGCGCTGCTCGTGGCAACATTTGTGCCTTGCAGCGGCCTTCACAGTATGTACTAGCCACGCGTCTTGGTGAGGTGTACCATAAGAAGAGCCCATTGGTACACTGGGGCGAAATGCTGGCAATTGTTTTGAGCTAACCGGACCATTGCATCAAATTTCTTTGTGAATTTGTTAATGTACATAGCTCAATCGGACAATTTTACATCCTGTTTCCTACGGGAACAGATATTTCCAATATGGATTAGCTAGGTAAGCTAACATTATTTTTGAAAGGAAGTATTGACTTCCATAGTACATTGGCGCTGCTCGTGGCAACATTTGTGCCTTGCAGCGGCCTTCACAGTATGTACTAGCCACGCGTCTTGGTGAGGTGTACCATAACCAACTGAAGAGCCCATTGGTACACTGGGGCGAAACGCTGGCAATTGTTTTGAGCTAACCGGACCATTGCATCAAATTTCTTTGTGAATTTGTTAATGTACATAGCTCAATCGGACAATTTTACATCCTGTTTCCCACGGGAACAGATATTTCCAATATGGATTAGCTAGGTAAGCTAACATTATTTTTGAAAGGAAGTATTGACTTCCATAGTACATTGGCGCTGCTCGTGGCAACATTTGTGCCTTGCAGCGGCCTTCACAGTATGTACTAGCCACGCGTCTTGGTGAGGTGTACCATAACCAACTGAAGAGCCCATTGGTACACTGGGGCGAAACGCTGGCAATTGTTTTGAGCTAACCGGACCATTGCATCAAATTTCTTTGTGAATTTGTTAATGTACATAGCTCAATCGGACAATTTTACATCCTGTTTCCTACGGGAACAGATATTTCCAATATAGATCTTTCTTAGCTGAAAGCAAAGACAATTCAATAGGAAAAGCTTCTTGCTGTGTTAGCTGCAAAACTTTAATGGTAGCAAGATTTAATTCATGATTAGTTAGATGCGGTTGAGGGAGGACAGGTTGGTCAACAACAAGGTATTTCCATCTGAGAAGATAGGCAAAAATTCAAATCAATTTATGAAAAGAAGAGTAGCTAGACAACAAGGGAAATGAAACGCTGGAAATAAGACACGAAGCGGTAGATTTAGATACTTTAGCGTCAGGCAAGTTGGAGTTTGAAACTGGAGGTTTGGTAGGCCAGCAAAAGGAGTCTTCGATTAACCACGAGGGCCCATACCAGTACAACTGAGATGCTGACAATTGAGAAGGTGAGCAACCACGGGAGATGATATCAGCGGGGTTATCAGCGCTAGGCACTTGTCTCCATTGACATCCCGAAGAAAGGGTTTGAATTTTAGAAACTCAATTTGCAACGAAGGTTTGCCAGTGGGTGGGGGTTTTGGCGATCCAAGAAAGAGTAATCATGGAGTCGCTCCATAGTTAGAATTGCGAAAATTCAATTTTTAAGACTTTCTGCAGTTTTTTAGCAAGTTCTGCGGCCATGAGTGCAGCTCATAATTCGAGCCTAGGTAAAGTGATAGTTTTAAGAGGGGCAACTTTGGATTTAGCACAAATAAGATTTGAACGTGAAGATTCGTCAAGAGAATTGTGATAAACCAGGTATGCACAGCAACCGTAAGCATTTTTGGAGCTGTCGGCAAAAACATGAAGGAAGAAAGATGTGTTAAGAGGAGCGTTAATTAAATTTCTAGGAATTTCAATAAGTGAAAGGTCAAGTAAACTACATCGAAAAGAGAGCCATCTATTGAGGAAAAAAGAGGGAACGGCTTCGTCCCATTCACATTTAAGAGACCATAGCCCTTGCATAAAAAGCTTGGCGATAATAATCGGAGGAAGAAATTGAAGAGGATCGAATATTTTTGCAATTTCAGATAAAATTTGCCTTTTTGTGTTAGGGAGCTCTTCGGAAAGCGAGACTTTGCAGATGAGAGTATCAGTGCGAATGCACCAGTGTACTCCTAGCGTTTTTCTAGTTTCGGAATCTCCTCCAATTTCGACAGAAGAGGGGTCTACATCTCCGATGGGAAACTGAGCAAGGAACTCAGAGGAATTGGAATTCCACTTATGAAGTGGGAATCCTCCATTCTTTAACAATGCTTTCAGTTCCAGCGATATGAGAGAAGCTTCTTTAAGAGTTGGAAAGGATTGGAGGTAATCGTCGACCTAAAAGGATGTAGTTAGTGCTTCTGAAGCTTTAGAGTTAAATAAATGACCATCTTGCGAGGCTAACATGTGTAGGGATCGGACGGCTAGGAAAGCGGAAGGTTTAAGGTCATACGTAACTGTTTTTAAGCGAAATATTTTAAAGGGTTTACTAGTTTCATCACGCCATAAGATTCTTTGAAGATCTTGTTGTTCGGATTGAATTAACACTTGACGGTACATTTGTTTGATATCCGCAACAACTGCTTTGGGGAACAGGCGAAAATTTAAGAGTATAGTAGACAAATCGGACTGAATAGCGGGTTCGGAGTTAAGCGTATCGTTGAGACTGTTGCCATTAGTGTCAGGTGATGACCCATTAAACACGACTTGGATTTTATCTTAAACAAGAGTGTTTTTCCACACAGGATGATGATTTAAGAATACAGTTTCTTTTGGGGGGTGTAATTCGTCCTCAGCTATGCTGACAACTTCCATATGATCCAGACTGTCATATTCGTCCATGAACTCTGTATATTGCTGTTTAACGAGGGGTTCCTTCTTGAATTTGCTCTCGATAGCAAAGAGGGCTTTTCGAACTTTAGGTTGAGAATTGGTAAGTTTTGGAGGATTGAGTAGTCTTAGCATTTGAACTATAAATCGGCCTTCTGGAGTGCGTATGGTGGTAGAAATGAAAAGCTGCTCACAGAATTCGTTGTCTGAGGAAGTTAAGCTAGTAGAATCAATATTTTCCAATTTCTAGAACTGGTCCAAATCGTTGCTTACAAAATGACATTGGGATACAGGTTGAGGAGAATAACGGGGAAGTTGGCCGGTAACAATCCATCAAAAATTAGTGTCTCTGGCAAACACGTTTGAAGATAGTTGACGAATCTGTTTGCGAAGGCAATGCCAGAAAACATTGGCACTGAAAAGTATGTCAATGGGACCTTGTATATTAAAAAGAGGATCTGCTAGCCTTAAATGAGAAGGAATATTTAAACATGAAGTATCAACAGAATGACTAGGAGTATCTTCACCAATACTATTAAGAATAAGGCAATTCAGTTTGAGAAAATTACTTCTATGACAAGTATCCTTTATGGTTAGTTTTGAGAATTGCAAAGCTTGTGATTTTAAGCTGTTAATACCTGATACATAGATAGAAGTGGGAGTTACTGGAAGACCCAGTTTTTTGATTAAACAGTTGGAAACAAAATCATGGGTTGCCGCTGAATCGAGGAGACCTCGTGCACGGACCCAGTTGCCAGATTTATCTTGAACTTCAATTTGAACAGTGGAAAATAATACTTGAGCACTACGCAAGGACTTGGTGTTTTGAATAAAAGATGAAGCATTGGGATTGCTAGTATTATCACTTTTTTGAGAAGTGGATGCTGCTGATGACCTCAATTGATCATGACGATGCAATAAAGTGTGATGCATTTTTTTTTCACAATAGAAGCAGAGTCTGGTGGACTTGCAATTAGAAGCAGAATGCTTAGGTGAAAGCAGTTAAAACAATATTTATTTTGAGAAACTAATTTCCTTCTGTCATCAATTGGCAGTTCTTTAAAGGATTTACTTAAGTATAAAGTGTGAGAATCTTTGCAAAGTATGCACTTTAATTGTTCATTAAGACTTTTACGGGGTTCATTTTGAGTATTTAAAGCAAGAGAACTTGCAATACAGCGTTCACTAGACCTAGTTTGGTAACAAGTGGCGTATGACTTGGATTTAGAAGAGCTAGACCCAGGTTTTTGAGTACTAGACGCTGCATATTCGCATTTAGATTTAAGAGACATGGATTCATGTTTAGAATTAGAAGAAGCGGGTTTACTTTGGTTAGCTAAAGCAGTTAAAAGTTGGCGTCTAGCATTTATGAAGGTGACTAAATGCTCGTAAGAATAATCATCGTTATTAGAAAGTGCAATTTCCCAAGCTTTGAGAGTAGCAGTATCAATTTTAGAAACCACTAAATGTATTGAGAAAGTATCCCAATGGTCAGTGGGCTGATCTAATTGGGATAATGCTCTTACATGAAGTAGTGTCGTATCGATGAGGATACGCAGACTGGTGACGTCATTATGCTGTGAAGAAGGCAAATTAAATAGAGCTTTCATATGGCGTTGAATACGTAATCGTAAATTACCGTATCTTTCCTTCAATAAGTTAAAGGCAATGGGGTACCTTTCGGCACTTAATGGGAGTGCTTCAACTAACTGCAGTGTTTGATCACGGGGAATTGATCTCAAATAATGAAATTTGTGGATGACTTGCAAGTCTTAATCGTCATGGACAAGGGAACAAAAAAGTTCGGAAAAGGAATCCCAAGTAGATTCGTCTCCTGAGAAGTGAGGCAAATTTATTTTGGGAAGTAGTGGTTCAGGTTAGTGAGTGCCCTCACGAGACGAGGTTTGTTGTTCGTGGAGGGAGCTAGGAACGGAAACGTCCTTTTTCTGTTCTTCTTCAATTTGGCGAATTATTAGAAGGGCCGAGCCTAAGCCTTCATAGTATTGATTTTCTACCTCTACTCGATCGTCTGTTTGATTTAGCATGCAACTTTCAATTTCGGTTTGGATAGTGCAATAATTCTCAAAAGAACGTTCATAGTCTTTCACACAATGTTTCAATAAATCTAATTGAGCTTCTGAAGGATCAAGCTCTTTGATGTATTTTTTAAATCGGGTAATTTTCCCTTTATAAGACGCTCGTTTGGCGGTAAGCCTGACATCCCTACCTTCTTTATCCTTGTCCTTATCAGAAGACATAGTGAGATGGAGAAATTAAAGTATGACTTACAAAACTGTGGAATATTGGAAATGCTGTCAGGCTGGCAGCAGCGAACAAGTTGAAAGAGAGAGACACCGAAGGAGACAGGAGCAACTTCTTTCCCCTTCACCAGCTTTGAACAGTAAAGTTATAGCTGAAAAATTCAAAATAGATATTAGTAATTTGCAAAAACCGTGCAACCACCAGAGGGTGAGATCGTGTGTAATGATGCTGCGGCTTATATCCACCTATACTGAAGACCTACGTTTCTTTTGTGGCTTCCAGTGAATATTTGTGGCTTTGTTTTGGGTGCTGAGTTTGTGGTAGAGTTGTCCAGAGAATCTACTCTCTTTTGATAGTGTTTTAGGATCATATTTATTATTAATTTTATGCAGTAAGTGTCAGCCATCTTGTTAACTGCTACAATAAGTTCCATAGAAAACACCATCTAGAGAGTCACTCGTTATCTGTGGCTAAAATCTTTGCCCTCACTTTCACCCATTTTGTTTCTTTTGCCATCACTACCATAGAAACTATGAGCAAGATATGCACTCTACTTAATATTCATGGCGTTGCCTAGGTCACACAGCCGGCCTATTTTGTCAGCCATCTTTAAGACCGACAATGTGAGGCTTCTGTACTGGACAGCATATGGCACTATTACCCGGTCAGCTTGCGTGGGGGTTTAGCTCTGAATTGAGTAAGGGCTAAACACAACCCTGCGCGAGACACTGGGGTAGGGGGCCTCAACCCCGACACGGCGCGTCCCAATGGCTGATAGGGGACGTCCTGTAGATATGCAGGACAGGTGCGAATAAGGCATGGCCAAATAAGCATCCGCGGATCAACTGAGGCAAAAAAAAGTAAATGGTCAACGGTCTCCAAGGCGGAAGAGGAAGACTCCCAACGGTTTGGAGGGCGGAAGAACCAACACCAAAACTCTGGGGCTTACAACCTCAGTTTTAATTCTGGAGGAACAGGCAACGCCTGCCCTCCCAACTAACTTCAACATAGGGCATGATGGAAATACCTTCAGGAAAGACTACTCCAGGGGGCAGCCGGCCACGGAAATCCCCCACCGCCAAAAGCGGTGCAACCAGGCCTTTGGATTCTGGAGAGCCTGGAACGTCATGCAGGGAAAAGTCGGAGCTTCCCAGAACCTCATCACAGAAGATACGAACCAAGCAAAAACATCTGCTGGGAACGCTGAACATCAACACGCTCCTGAAAGTTGGCAAACTAAAACAACTGATCAACGTTTTGAAGGAAAAAGACATCTGCATACTGGCACTACAAGAGACAAGATACCTAGACGAAAATCCCATGGAATCTGAGGGTTACAGAATCTACAAGGGAAAACCTGCGATAAAAAACAAATCAAATGTAACGATCTTAGGTACGGCCTTCATACTTAACAGGAACATCACTGAGTCCATCATGAACTTCACCTCACCATCCGAGAGAATTTCTCTTCTCTCCTTTAGATCTGGAAATAAAGCATATACAATTATCAACGCACACGCCCCTATTAATGAAGATAACAAGAAAAATCCTGAGAAGGTGGATAACTTTTGGCAAACTCTCGAAGACACAACCTCCAAAATTCCACAACATCACGTAAAAGTTTTGGTTGGCGATTTCAATGCCCAGATAGGCAAAGAGATAAGATATAGAAAAATTGTGGGGGACTATCCAGCACATAAAAGAACGAACAGAAATGGAGAAAGACTAATCGGGTTTTGCAGACATTTCAACCTGAAACTCATGTCCACATACTTCAAGGCACTCCCGAGCAAGAAGAAAACCTGGGTATCTCCTAACACGATGCTGGGAGAGTTCCAGATCGACCATGTCGCAATAACGACCAAAAACCGAAAGGAAATCCTGAATGTTAAAGTAAGGAAAAGCCTAAACATCGACTCGGATCACTACCTCTCGGAGATTAAAATAAAATTCCAGCCAAACAAGCCCAAACCGAGAACCAACAGGAAGCCCAGAATTAATACAGAGACTCTGAAACAGAACAAGGAAAAATACTGCGAAAACCTATCAAAGCTGAACATGAACAGCTGGGAAGAGATCAGAGAAGCAATGACCAAAGCAGCTGAAGGTTTGGGAAATCCAGCGAGGAAACGAAAACATAGATGGTGGAATGAAAAGTGTGACGAAGCTCTTGACAAAAGGCTACAAGCCTGGAAGAGATGGCACTCCAACAAGACCGAGGAGAGGTGGGAAGATTTCAGGGAAGTAAGGAAGAGAACTGCTAAGATCATAAGATCAGAGAAGAGGAACTACGACAGAAGTAGGGTGGAAAAGATAGAAGAAGATTTTCGAAAAAACAACACGCGAGAGTTTTACAGAACCTTCAAAGAGGAACTACAGGGATATCAGTCACAAAGTGAAACGGTTTGCTAGCCCACACGTTGAGCGACAAATGAAACGTTATTTAGCCCACACGTTGGTAGCGACAAATGTAGCTGTTTTGCTACCCCTAACTGTTGGGTGATAAATGTAACTGTTTACCTTTGCCTAAGCTATGTTGTTTTAATGGGCGCCAAGACCTCAATGCAATGCTGAAATCTAAATTTGTATTTAACAACGTCTAGCTCTGGTAGAACACCTTCAAGAATCTATTCACTCAGATCGTGGTATGATTTGATCATTAACCCAACAAACAATTGTATCAGGAGAAGGAATTGGTCTATATCTAATGCTACCTACTGAAAGCAAAGATTGCATTGTAAAAGAAATGAATTTATTATATAAAACAAGTATAGCAAAATTAATAATAATAATAAGTTTAAAATTTAAATTGGAGCGTTGCGATTTTAATATTACCGATAGAAAATTACGTGAAAACGGAGTCTGATAAATTGATTTTACTCTTATTTCCAAGCTATGAAGTTTCTGAAATATGAAATGTAAAACAAAGAGAAATGAGAGATTGCGTATTTCTGCGTCATTTGCGCTTACCACTGGAAATTGCCAAAGCATTTCCCTCGTACTGGATGATGCTGTGAGCTTCCCACAGTCTCCTGGACGTCATCATCTCGGTCGGTATTTGATGATATTCTGGTAGATTAGATAATTCTATGGTCCGTACATCGGACCCAAACACTCGTACAATCACACTGGTTAAGTTTTAGAAAAGTTAGTCCTCCACTCCACGGAACATCGGAGCGACTCCCGCATCCAACCGTACTGCTTTTGTCTTACACAGATTGTCTCCGTTCCACGCCGCGCCGAACGATATATCCACACGTTGGCTCCCCCACTCCAGTCCCAACTTCCAGCTTACGTGGTCTCCACTGATTGGCTGAGCACGCCGCTACTTCCCCTCCTCTGGTTCATTACACACGGCGCGCGAATGAAGAAGTCGATTTCCGTTCCATATATTCGCCTTTTCTTGATGATGCGACCCAGCCTTGCGTAATACTTCCTGACAAGATTAAGCTTGTATTTGAATTCCCCGTGACTCATCTCTCTCAAATACCCTAACTGACAAAACTCCGTAAAATTCCGTAATCAGATAATTTTCTATGATATCGTCGTTCGTAATAATTTGCTTGATAGTGTTTTCTAAGACATAGAAAACCTATCTGTATGCTTATAATTTTTATAAAATGCTCCGTAATATCTTAATAATACTTATAATAAATTAATAATAATAATAAATTAACATGAAAAATTCTCTTGGCTGAACAATTTGCCGCGTAAATAAATATAGAATGGCTTCCTACTGACTTATGCCAGTGGCATAAAAACCCCACGAAAAACACGTTACATATTCGCCTCGGATCATCGGATGATTTACCGTGACGACGGTCCATTATCCCAGACACGTTAATAAACCCCATCCAAAATACATATTACAATCACCCTAAATTACAGATATATACACTCATAATTATTCTTCACGCACTTTGCGTCAAAGTTTGTTGTCACTATGGATTGCACTTTGCAATCAGTCCAATGTTTTACATATAGAATAGTGTTCCACGGATATTTCCGCCTCTCAAATTTCTCTATGTTGGAAAAATAGACATAATTAATGTGTGAGCACTATGTATTTATGATGTCATATCACACGCATTGAAGGTGTTCTGATATATTTATATCACCATAGATCTTCCTAATTTCACTGGAGGTTCCTTCCTTATTGTGAAATTAATTCCACTTATCACTGTGCACACGATCACACTATTGTGGCAGTGCCTCGTGACCATAATACTTGATCTCTCTTTATAAAAGATGAAATTAATATTGACTTCTGAAAAAAAAAACAGTAAATGCGCATTACATATAACACCAAATATTTCTGTGCCGTAATCGCCCTGTCTTGTTAAGTTCCCGTAGACCATATTCTACTTAATACTAGTTCTCAACACAGATTGTTCTTCTCACACAAATAATACCTTTGTACAAATTATCTTAAATTACACACTTACAAATCTTACATGGCGAGACCGTAAACAGAAATCACGTGTGCTGATATGTATGAGTTTCATGAAGGACTGTCTCGCCTTCTGATGGCCCATCTTTTGCCTCGTGGACGCCTTAAGCAAAAATACCCTGTTCAAGCGCTCACCCATCTCTAGGAGGCAAATGGGAATTCACCAGCGCTACCAAATTCTGGCCTTGGTGTATCGAGACATTTTAGTGCTCAAGAGCATCCGACAATCCCGTCATATTTCCCTGTACCTTAAAAACTCTCATTTACTTACATACTACCCCCCTGTGTGACTTCTGATACGCCTGCCTGGAAGACCAACTCCTCCCACGCACCAAATACCACACTTACTCATTTGATAGGCTGGCTCGCCAGCTAAACACACTCACTTTATGACACATATTTTCGTAGACTATGTATATTATACGTCCCGTATAATCTGTTTCCCTCACTATTCTCCAGCACATATGCTGTTTTCCCAATACGTTTGGAAACTATAAATGGGCCCTCGTAGAGATAAAAGAACTTGGACATGACTTTCTCTAGCTTATTTGACTGTTTCGGCACTCTAAGTAAGACTCTGTCTCCCGGTTCGAATAGGTCAAATTTAGTTTCTTTTTGTTGGCGAATTCTCTTTTGTGCTGACTTAGATAAATTCTGTTTCGCCAACTGGACAATGTAATCCATCCCCGGTTGCTTACCCTCATTTAATCCCAACACCCTCGCTAGTTCATTTTGTGGTCTTTTTCCGAAGTGAACTTCGTATGGCGTCAATTTCGTGCTCTCATGCTGGACAGAATTCAGCCAAGTCTCGACCTTGGGAAGATGTCCAACCCAGGCCGCATGCTTGTCATGCACTAGAGTCCGAAAAAGACGAGCCACTTCCCTTAATGGACGCTCTGCAGAATTACCCTGAGGGTACCTTACAGAGGAATGAACGTGTGTTATACCAGCTTCTTGCATACTGGTTCTCCATTTCTTTGCAGTAAACTGTGGTCCACTGTCAGATAGTATCCTGAGAGGAAGGCCAAACTCAGGTACATACTTATTAATGATCAGACGGCTACACGCTAGTCCCGTGGCTTTCCTTAGCGGATATAGCTTGACATACTTACTAAAAGCGTCAATAACTATAAAAATGTACTCGTAGCCGTACTGTCCTTTAACGATCGGGCCAAATAAATCCACACACAGTAGTTCGCCGGGACTACTGATGAGAACTGCCGATCTCTCCCCCACTAAATATTTAACTGGATATTTACTCCTTGGACAGGTGTCACACTTAGCTAAAATCCTCCTAACATCCCTTCCCATTTTACTCCAAACGAAGTCACGACCAATTTCATAGAAGACCTTGGCAGCACCAAAGTGTCCTAATTCCCTATGAATGAACCAAATTAGCTCCTCCCGCAAAGTGGCAGGAACACATATTGCCCACCGATTATTCCTACATTTCCTTGCAAGAAGCCCATCCTGCATCTTGTACGTGAACCGTCCTACTTTCACATACTCTTCTTCACCTATTTCCAACCTAGCCAGTGGCTCCTTTAACTTAACGTCATCACGTTGCTCCACTAGCATATTTCTCAGTGTCTGTAACGATGCCCTGTTGCTACTGTCCACACATGCACATATTAAAATACCATCCTCTCCTTTAACCACAGGATAATCCCTACATAAATTAGTGTCCCTCGATAGCATGTCTGCAAGAATGTTATCTTTACCTTTAATATATTTTACTGTGAATTCGTATTCCTGCAGAGCAAGAATCCACCTACTAACTCTGTTAGAACTGAGTTTACAAGTTCTCATATACAGTAATGCATGGGGATCTGTGTGGATCTCAAATTTCCCCCCTACTAAATACATTCTAAATTTCCCTAAACTGAAAACAATACCTAAAAGCTCTAACTCAGTAATCGTGTATCTTTTCTCTGCTGCTGTCAGTCCTCGCGAGGCTAAAGATACAATGCACAGATTACCCTCATCATCTTTCTGACATAATACTCCAGCAATGCCTATATGTGAAGCATCTGTCATAACCACATATTCCTTATCTTTTAACGGATATTTCAGCACTACAGCTTTCTCAAAACCTTCCTTCAGCGCTCTAAAAGCCTGATCATGCTTGGACTCCCATCTCCATCGAGTCCCACTTTTAAGCAATTCCCTGAATGGTTCTACCAACCCTGAGTATTTAAGAACGAACCTCCTGAAAAAGTTGCAAATTCCCAGGTAAGTTTTTAACTGTTTAACATTCTGTGGCACCTCTGCGTTAAGTATCTTATTAACCCTACTTTCTTCTGGTGTTACACCTCTACTCGACACTCTATGACCTAAAAATGTCACTTCTGACTGACAGAATGACGACTTAGACAGCTTCAAAGTGAACCCTGCCTGATCTAACTTCTGAAAAACTATATCTAAATGACGTAGATGCTCCTCAAAACTGCGTTAACTAATTACCATATCATCTATGTAAATGGTTACAAACTCTCCTGTGTCATCCCCTAATGCGATGTTTAAAGCCCTAATTAAAGCTGCTGAACTACTCTTTAACCCATAAGGTGTTCTACAAAATTGATAAAGGTTATATTTATGACTAAAAGCTGTAAATGGTCTATCTTCGTACATAAGTGGCACTTGCCAAAAACTGGAACTCAAATCTACACAAGTGAAACACTTCTTCCCCTCAAATGTTTGCATTAATTCCTCTATTGACATAGATTTCAGCTGATCTGAACTAATTCTACTGTTAACCAAACGAGCGTCTAAACAAATACGAACTGTGCCGTCGGTTTTGGGTACCGTGATCAAAGAATTAACATATGGACTGTTAGAGTGCTCAATAATCCCATCTTCAAGCATCTGGTTAATTTGTGCCTCAACTGCACTCTGATAAGCGAAAGGTACAGGATATCTATGTCCTGTGAATACTGACCTATCAATAACGTTCAATGAATGTGTATAGCAATTGGCCATACCAATGCGATCCTCAAAAACTCTCCTATTACACCATAACACATCATAGAGCCGAACACACTGATCATCCTCTATATTTCCCTGAAATGCAGCATCACATAACGAGTCCTTTAGACTACCGTTCGTAATCACACTGCCCACAAAACATGGAGAACCCCGCTCTACGGCTGGCGATATCTCATTTAAAGTACAAATCACACCTACAATACTACTCCTCTGAATATGGTCATTGAACGCTACTTCTACTTCAGAATCTCCCCATTTAAATTTCAAACTCCCTACATCATAACATAAGTTACCAGACACTCTACTTAGCCACTCTGAACCCAAGATAACACTGAATACTAAATTTGGAATTACAAGACAAATCTGCTTCTCTACATGATTATTAATTTTAATGTCTACTAAAACTTGCTTAGAAATTACTTTAGACCTCTTCCCAACAGCTGTGATAACAAAAGTGCTTTTAATTGGCATCTCCTCAAAATTTACTCCAGTTCCTTTCATTTTATCATAAAATGCACTACTTATGCAACTCTTCATACAACCACTATCAATTAAAACATCTGAGTACGCCTCGGACACGTTAAATTTAACTATGGGGCTCTTACTAACCACTTCCTGAATAATACCTTCATCATTTAGTTCATGTAATAATTCATTTCTTACATTTAGGTCATAGGGTTCCTGTATAATTGTATGGACAGGGCATGCTACAGACTGAGATTCTGACCTTACTTCGCAGCCTGGTTCGCGTTTAAAGAACCGCTACAGCTGGCCGTAGTACTACTAACTACTGAACTGGTCTGGTTGTTCTGGGCTGTGTTGTCATTGTTTGGCTGTATATTACTACCACTAGGCTGTCCTCTTCCTTGACCCCTATTCTGGTTGTAATTATTGTCATT
Organism: Meconema thalassinum; assembly: GCA_946902985.2. Lineage (NCBI taxonomy): Eukaryota > Metazoa > Arthropoda > Insecta > Orthoptera > Tettigoniidae > Meconema > Meconema thalassinum. Next base: position 170,988,645 of record OX336388.2, read on the forward strand.
ATAATTTCTCCCTTGATTTCCCCTGAAATCATTGTTTCTCCCTTGATTTCCCCTGTAATCATTGTTCCTCCCTTGATTTCCCCTGAAATCATTGTTCCTCCCTTGATACTGATTACCATAGCCATTTCCTCTGTTCTGATTTAGCTGATTATTATTATTTCTATTTTGAGCGTTGGCTCCTTCGCCACCGTTCCCTTGAACTTCCTGATGCCTGGCTTCATTAGGTCTATTATTATTTTTTTTACATTCGAATTGAGCCACTATGGACTACGGAGTAACAATCAAAATCAATGTTTCGTTCTAGATCGTCTGCCAGCTTTGATGTCCTGCCAGTATCTCTTGAGCCCATCACTCAGCGCCTTCTTCCGATCTTCTGAAAGAGGTCCCCTCCGTCTTTTGGGTTCTGCCCCTACCTTAAATCCCTGGTAATTTTTGATTAGGTGTCTGAATTCACACCTGTTCATAATTTTGCAGTCCGGAATACCAATTTCTAGAAGGTCTTTGTTACATTCTTCAATCCATGCCAATTTTTTCTTCTTTGGTTTCACGAAATTCCAAATTTTCTTTGTTAGACGATCGTTGGACATTCTGAAAATGTGTCCATAGAACAACAACCTTTTCCTTTTTATTGTTGACGTGACTGGTTCTATCTCTTTATATAACTCTTCGTTCGACTTCAAACGTATGTGCCTGTCAACCCATCTGTTGCCTAAAATTTTTCTCAATACCCTGCGTTCTCTTTTGACCAACTGGTCGACTAGTCCCCGCCTGTTCATAGTCAAAGTCTCCGAAGCATATAATGCTTCAGGTTTGACAACCGTGCTGTAGTGTCTTAATTTGGCTCCAATGCTCAGCGACTTCTTATTATAGAGATTTTTCGTCAGGTGATAGGCTCGGTCTAATTTCCAGATTCTAAGATTAATTGCTTCCTGTTCTAGGCCATTTTGCTGGATTACCTCACCCAGGTATTTAAATTTCTTTACACGTTTAATCTTTCCTTGGTTTGTTTCCATCCATTCTGGTCCATTCTATTATTATTATTATTATTACCCTGGTTCCGATTGAAATTGTCCTCATAACCCCCTCTCCCTAGTGCATCAAATGTGCTTAACAAATTTTCTACTTGTGATATAGTCTTTACATTCTGGATACAAGCAGCCTCCTTGATCCTATAGGGAAAGTGCCTAAGTAGCAACCTTACCACATCACTTTCCTCCTTCAAGCCATCCAGATATTTACACACTAACACCTGCCCTAAAAAGTATTCGGTCATGGTGGAGCTTCCTTTAGGGTTATATTTACCACACACTACTCCCTCACGATGCTGCGACTGAATAACCTCATTCCTGAACTTTTCACAGAATTTCATTTTAAAATCATTGATATCAGTAAACTTGTCTCTGTAGACAGCAAACCAATTCCTCGTTTCCCCCACAAACACTTGTTCTAAGATTTCAACTACCTGGCACCACTCAATACTACCATTTTCCAACCTCTCCCCGAATTTATTTTCTATAGTGTTCATGAACTCCATTGGGCACCCCTGTCGATTGCTGAACTTACCCAGTTCTACCTCCCTGTGTGTGCTATTCACAAAAACTGGCCTATTCTGACTATTTTATTGCCTGATCCTAGCTTTTAATTTTAACTCTAATTCTGCGATTTTCTCCTCAGCCTTCCTCTCAATACTGTTTACTGTTAATTTAATGTTTCCTTCTGATTCTTCTACTTTATCATATAGCTTTGCTTGTTTCTCCTCAATCTTGCTAATGCTCTCTCTATTACTCTCTCTTAAATCATTTACTTCTGCAACTATTTGTGAGTGGACTTTCTCAATTCTACCCCCAGCTGTTCCTTAACCTCTTTAGTAGCTACCTGAATTTTGTCAATTTCTCCCCCCAATTGCTTTTTGACCTGCTGTGTTTCCAGTTGCACTAGTTCTTTTAAATTTTCAGCCTGTGTACTGATTCTAATTTCCAACTCCTCCTGTACTTTTCCTAATTTTCTGTCTACATCTGCAATAATCTCTTTAGCCTTTTCTTCCATCACCCCCCTGATCTCACCTCTAATCAGTTCGAATTTGTCACTCATTTCCCTACTGTTTTGTTCTAATTTAGCATTTAAAGTTTCAGTACTCTCTCTATTTTCCTTACTGTTTTGTTCTAATCTGGCGTTTAAAGTTTCATTACTCTCTCTATTTTCCCTACTGTTTTGTTCTAATTTAGCGTTGTTTTGTTCCAGTTTAGCATTTAAAGCGTCTGTACTTTCTTTATTTTCCCTACTGTTTTGTTCTAATCTTGCATTATTCTGTTCTAACTTTGCATTTAAGGCATCACTACTAACTTTGTTCTGATACATAAACTCGAGAAGTAAAGTTTTTAATTCTGGTTGGCCGCCTACACTCCCTGTTTCAGTATCGGGATTTACCTCCGCTACCCCGGTACTACCATCACTCGACATACTGCTCGTATCATCACTCTCCCGTTGATGACCACTACGTAACCTCATCTGTCTTTCTTTCTAATCCCCCATAATGATATACACTGATACAGACAAATAACCCCCAAAATACAGGCACAGAAATATATACCCTTCTCCTTCCACAAATGTTATTAGGTTTTCAGCCCCAAGTTGTCGGCGACAAATGAAACGGTTTGCTAGCCCACACGTTGAGCGACAAATGAAACGTTATTTAGCCCACACGTTGGTAGCGACAAATGTAGCTGTTTTGCTACCCCTAACTGTTGGGTGATAAATGTAACTGTTTACCTTTGCCTAAGCTATGTTGTTTTAATGGGTGCCAAGACCTCAATGCAATGCTGAAATCTAAATTTGTATTTTACAACGTCTAGCTCTGGTAGAACACCTTCAAGAATCTATTCACTCAGATCGTGGTATGATTTGATCATTAACCCAACAAACAATTGTATCAGGAGAAGGAATTGGTCTATATCTAATGCTACCTACTGAAAGCAAAGATTGCATTGTAAAAGAAATGAATTTATTATATAAAACAAGTATAGCAAAATTAATAATAATAATAAGTTTAAAATTTAAATTGGAGCGTTGCGATTTTAATATTACCGATAGAAAATTACGTGAAAACGGAGTCTGATAAATTGATTTTACTCTTATTTCCAAGCTATGAAGTTACTGAAATATGAAATGTAAAACAAAGAGAAATGAGAGATTGCGTATTTCTGCGTCATTTGCGCTTACCACTGGAAATTGCCAAAGCATTTCCCTCGTACTGGATGATGCTGTGAGCTTCCCACAGTCTCCTGGACGTCGTCATCTCGGTCGGTATTTGATGATATTCTGGTAGATTATATAATTCTATGGTCCGTACATCGGACCCAAACACTCGTACAACCACACTGGTTAAGTTTTACAAAAGTTAGTCCTCCACTCCACGGAACATCGGAGCGACTCCCGCATCCAACCGTACTGCTTTTGTCTTACACAGATTGTCCTCGTTCCACGCCGCGCCGAACGATATATCCACACGTTGGCTCCCCCACTCCAGTCCCAACTTCCAGCTTACATGGTCTCCACTGATTGGCTGAGCACGCCGCTACTTCCCCTCCTCTGGTTCATTACACACGGCGCGCGAATGAAGAAGTCGATTTCCGTTCCATATATTCGTCTTTTCTTGACGATGCGACCCAGCCTTGCGTAATACTTCCTGACAAGATTAAGCTTGTATTTGAATTCCCCGTGACTCATCTCTCTCAAATACCCTAACTGACAAAACTCCGTAAAATTCCGTAATCAGATAATTTTCTATGATATCGTCGTTCGTAATAATTTGCTTGATAGTGTTTTCTAAGACATAGAAAACCTATCTGTATGCTTATAATTTTTATAAAATGCTCCGAAATATCTTAATAATAATTATAATAAATTAATATTAATAATAAATTAACATGAAAAATTCTCTTGGCTGAACAATTTGCCGCGTAAATAAATATAGAATGGCTTCCTACTGACTTATGCCAGTGGCATAAAAACCCCACGAAAAACACGTTACAAAAGTTTGTGCTTCAAACGGTAAGATGGTAGTATAGCTACGAACGACAAGGAAAACTGTCAACTTTTGGCCGACTATTTCAAAGTGCTGCTGAACTGTGAAGAACCTGTGGAAAGATTGAATACTCAGAATCCATCCTATGGGAACCCGGATTCCAACCCACCAAGTTTAGATGAGGTAAAGCGCATAATAAACGAGCTTAAAAACAACAAAGCACCAGGCGAAGATGGCATCGCTGCAGAAATGTGGAAGTTCGGAGGAGAAATGGCTGCAGAAAAAATACACGGCATCATAGAAGAAATCTGGAAAACTGAAATGATCCCGAAAGACTGGAAATGTGCCCTTATACACCCACTCCACAAGAAAGGTCATCGGGCGAACATCGACAACTACAGAGGAATCTCTCTACTTCCAGTCGCATACAAGATACTCTCCAAAGTACTGCTGAACAGAGTTGAAAAACAAGCAGACCACCTCATAGGTGAATATCAAGCTGGCTTTAGAAAGGGGAGATCGTGCGCAGAACAAATATTCAACCTCAAGAGCATCCTCAGATCAAGAGCTTTGAGAAGCCAGCACACTGTAGTAATATTCGTTGACTTCAAGAAGGCGTACGACTCAATTGACAGGCAGACTTTATTTAACACCCTAGAGGAGTTCGGAATTGACAGGAAGACGAGAGAAATAATCAAACAAACTCTAATGGATACCATGTCAAAAGTGAAGTTCTTCAGAGAAATCTCTGATCCTTTTGAAATAAAAACAGGGGTCAGACAAGGAGATGGCTTATCACCTATCCTCTTCAACATTGTTCTGGAGAAAATCATGAGAACCTGGGAGGAAGCTTTGGACATGAAAGGAGTAAGGGGGATACATCTGGGAAGGAAAGGACAGAACCTGGAAATTAAATGTTTGGCTTTTGCTGATGATCTTGCCCTCTTAGCCCAAAGCCGAGATGATGCCCAAAAAATGCTGGATACTCTGCACGAAATCGCTGAGAAAACGGGTCTTAAAGTCTCCTATGAAAAGACAGAATACATGGAATACAGACACCTTGGAGAGAGACACATAAAAGTGAAACATGGGACTGTCAAAAGAACTGAGAAGTTTAAATATCTAGGTGAATGGATAGAACCCAATAGGCTGGATAAAGAAGCAAATAGGGCAAGAGCTAGAAAATTGGATTTGGCTTATAGGTTAACCCAGAACAGATACAACAAACGAGCAATATCCTACAAGGCAAAACTCAGACACTATAGCACAGTAGTAAAGCCAGAGGGTCTGTACGCCTCGGAGTGCTTGACACTGAATAAAAAAGGGGATCTTCAGGAACTGGAAAAAAAGGAGAGGAAAATTTTGCGGAAAATTTTAGGATCACAGAAAACTGCTGACGGGACATGGAAGAACAGAAGGAATGATGGATGACCTCTATAAACATACTGAAAAAATTACTGTCACAATGCGGAAGCGAAGGTTGAAATTCTACGGACATTTGGTGAGAATGGACGAGAACCGACTGACTAAGAGGATATTCAAGTATATTACAGAGCTGAAGGCTACAACCAAGTGGGTAGAGAGACGCCAAGGAAAGTGGACTCACAGTGGATGTGATCCACAACAGAAAAGAGTTCAGAAACCGAATTGACAACATCAAGATGTTCGAGGAGAAAACACCTAAAATTAGAGCCATACTGGTAATATCCGAGGTGGAGCGAAAGATCAGAAGTGAACGAATGAAGAGGTTTTGGGAAGAGAAGAGGAGATTAACCAGAAAGCCTTAGGTTCCATGCGGTCCACAGGCGGCCAAATTCGGAAGAAAGAAGAATTTGCAAAAAATTGACTAATTGGACTCGTGGGTTTCGGCACCAAATTGTGGTAAGTTTTTGCTGAGGATTAACACTACCTAAGGGAAGATGATGAGAGAAAATAGGAGGTGGGTTTGGGAGTAGAGACAACAATTGGCAGATAGGATGAGAATCGAACACTAAGTTTCAAGTGAATGTTTATATAAAAAAGGAATTTCGCTGTGCAAGACTTATGGGATGCCTAACTTTAGAGGGAACCTGTACAAGGCAAGCGGAGAGCACAGAATGAATTGAGGTTGCCTGCAAGCGCTCGGTGAGTGCTCTTTCCCTCCCGAGCCGGTATTCCAGTACTATGGGGATTGGTGGTAGTCTGGCAAGTCAAAGTAAGTCAAAAAGGAAGGATTTACTAACTTATCCTTCAGAAAGGTTGGATTTTATTTCGCATTCAAGAATGCGAGAAAGATTTGAATTTGCAATAATATTTTTATTTTCGAGCACTGTTGAATCTCCGACGGAGCGGCAGAATGTCCCCAAAGCGGGAAGGACTGGAGAAACTCTAGCGCTTTTAGAAATGGTTTTGCTGTTATTTTTGTGAAAATCCTACAAGAAGGCCAATTGTTGCACTGAAGGTAGGCTAAGTTTTTACCCAGCAGAATGCCGACTAAATGTTTAGAACAGAGAAAGATCTCATACCTAATTTAAACAAAATTTAGATTTTGTTAGCAAAACATAAGCCACAGAGAAAATCTCTACAAGTAGGAAGCTTGAGGAGCTAGCTATACTTGACTTAATGGTTTGCTAGGATTAGCTGTAACCGCTAAGAGAAACTTTGAAAACGTTGTTATTTGAAATTTTGTTTCCAATGCAACAAGTAGTAAAAATTTTACTGATACGAAAATTATTATTTTCTCATAAATAGAGCTTAAGATTACGGGAAGAATCAGGGAAGAGGAGGTACTGCCTAATCGTGATTCTAGCGAGAGAGATAAACCAAACAATAATAAATAGTTTATTTAACAAATTATAAAATTTAAACTAATTAACAATACTTAAGTTTTGATTTTAATTCGGGTTAAGAATAACAATTTAGTTGGTCATAAAATGCCAAGGTCTTAGACCCAATAATAAGAGGTTTACAATTTACAAACAATATTAAATAGTGTACAAGTTTCGAACCTGTTACAGCACTAAAATCTTCCAAAGATTTTAAAAAGTGTGCTTACGATTAAGAAATTTAAAGTTTATAACGACAATTGTAAAGCAATTATAACTTTGATAGTTTGATTAAGTATGATACAAGCACTTTTAGAATGCCTTTATGGCAATCGAAAAGGCTATAAACAAATATTGGATTCCTGATTGTAACAGGAAAATGAAAGAGAAGAAAAAATTACAAGCGGAAGTTACCGCTATTTTAAGCAGAAGTTAACAATGTGATGTGTGAAAAATGTACAGGTCGCCTTAACGAAGCCCCAAGAAAAAAAAACAATCAAGTACAAAATGTTTAGTATTAGAAAATTGACGATTCCTGAACGAGCAGGAAGAGAAAAGAAGATTAATAAGTAGTGTCTAGAACAATGGGTATTTATACAGAATTTAAGAGATTTTAAACTCTAATGGGGCAGGTCACCCTTTGTGAAGCCTGGATTACGCAATTAGACAACTCTTTCATTATTAGAAAAAGTACAGTTCCCTAATTTTAGAAGGGAAGAACAATTAAAATGTGGACTAGCCACAAGTTTATACAGAGATATGAGAAGTGGAACAAATTTGGGAGGGCGTTTGATTACAAGCGAGGCCTCTTTGAATTTTAGCTAAATGAAGATTTTTAAACTAAATTATGTTAGTAAAAGGTATTTGGGAAGTGGGGTTAGGAACTTTAGGATAAAGTCCTGGCCAGAATTTATTGCTCTCAATCGATCGCGGCGCGGTAGATAGTTAGCACACGCAAATTCGAAGCGCTAATGGTTGGTTGATAAGTTGAAAAACATCACTATTGTAGTGTAAGTAAGTTCGAAGAACAAGAGAAAGTTATTGCAGTTATGGTTTAATTTGCGTTTGAATTAGTTTATCGTGTTAGAATGTTTATGGGTTGTAGTTGAATGATGCGGTAAGGTTCCCACTGTGGAAAACAAATTAAGTTTTGAACAGCAGTTAATGTAACATGAATTCCTCGGTGAGGAAAAGTATTCCCTTATTAGGAGTGGAAAATACTAGATTGCTTGACTGGAAGAAAGATTGGTTCATGTGTAAAGTTCTAGAGCTATGATGACAGTTAAATAGGGCAAGAGAGTTTCCACGGTGGAAAAAGCTAAGTTTGTAGACAGCGGTTAATTTTAATTAAATCCCTCATAGTGGGAAGGTATTCCCATTTATTTAGTACAAGAAGTACTGGAATCCATGTTATAGAGCCGGCTTAGATAGCTAAAGCTTGACAAAGAAAATCCCGCGAAGACGGTCATTGCACAATAGTGAGCAATTCCACACACAGTCTATAAAATTATATTATAAGCATTTAGATTTTTAAAACCATTAAAATGAGGCTAAAAGCATTGAATATTTGTACTTAGCTTTTTCTTGTTGATCAGGCGAAGGTTCCTTGTGACCGTTAGCTTTAAAAGATAGACATGGCGTCTATTTTAAAAGTGTCTCATAAAGGCAGGAGACTGGCCCTGAGAGGGCTCTGCACTGTACACTCGACGGCCGAACTAGGAGTGAGAGCTGCAGAACGGCGCGCAAAGGGACCAGGAAGAATGAGGGAGAGGGGGTAGAAGACCAGAGAGCATATGCCAGAAGGGTAAATGTAACGAGAAGAAAAAGCCCTTTACAGAATGAATCTTCTTTTTGGAGCAGTGTCATCAAGGAGATGTTAGCTGATGGATTGGTGAGAAAGTCCTCTTGAGATCAAAGAAATTGAAGAACTTTGGCAGTTAGCTGCTAGATGCCGTTAGGTTATGTATGGAATATACATAGCTAGAACAGACTCAAAGGCAAAAATAAATCTCTGCACAAGGAGAAAATGAGAAAGAGCACTGTTGGTGTCTGCGAAGAAAGAAATTAAATAAACTAAACTAAACAAAGAACAGCAAGAGCTAACTCTGACTGAACGTGTATTCCAAGGAATACACCAACCAGTCTCCTGGAGGCAATTTTTTGTTACCCTTACAACGCAACTCCGACCACGACGGATAAAAAAAAGTTAGTGATCAAATAACATAACAAAATACCTACTTTTAAACCTGCCTTGTTGCGCTCAACCTCGTGAGGCATAACTGAAAAGAGGCGGGTTCGATTCCCACCTCAGCCATCCTGGAAGTGGTTATCCGTGGTTTCCCATTTTTACTTCAGGCGAATATCAGGATGGCTCCTAAATTAAGGCCACGGCCACGTCCTTCCTAATCCTAATCTCAATTACAAATGCACACACTAATACGACCATCAAAAGAACACAGGCTATCAAACAAATTCCACACACACCCAAGTATACGGGGCTATACCACCACAATGTTGCAAAGACCCTAAACGAATCAACAACAACATACAGCCTAAAGTGAGTACCGGTACGTTAGTGCAGCACTTCTACAAGACCATATTAATAGCTAAAGAAAAGCAGAATCTAAAAAACTTGGGGATTATTGCCGGCCTATTTCTCAAACCATTTTAAAACATTACAATTGTACGGTCATCTGAATACAGCGACACTATACAGCAGGGGTAGGAGTGGGTGAGCGGTAGCTCACCATTAAAAATGAAATTATCTGAAAATTAAAAACCTAGGATTATTGTCTTGTTGCGCCCACCCTAAAGTCTTTACATAGGGCTGATGCCCATGACGTTCCTCTCTCATATGTGTATTGCAATATAATAAAATGGAATACTTCCTTTCGATCGACAGAAATTTGCCTCCCAAGTTCTCAAGTCTGCATCCGCTCTTTCCATACAGTGTCTGCTGTCTCCTTGTCAGCGTCTAAACTCTGATTATTATCGCAAAGAAGTGAATATGTATTCCACTGTTTGTCGGACTTGAAGTGGTTTTCCATTTCAACTCTAGGTAAATGCCACGGATGGTACCTACATCACAGATCATGACCGCACTCTTCTGAATTCCTAGTACAACCCATTATTTGGAACCGTAGGCCATAACATTATATGTCCTAACACATAGTCAAGTCAACCCCTGGCACTATACAGCCCATGACGGGCAAGGTCTTGAGCAATGTGTTTCAAGTGGGAAAGAATATTGTTCTACATGTTTGTACTAAGAAACAGGACGCACACAAAGAGAAGAAAGGTGCCAAGAACTGTACCTGACCAAGGTGCCAACAACTAAATTTAGGTGCGAAGTACTGTCTGTTCGCTCACTTAATATTTCATAACTGATTTATAATATGTTTCTTAATATTTATAATCTGGTGTATTTACTCGAGTTAACATGAACATTCTAGAAAGTGTTCAAGTTAGTCCACCTTGTGTATCGTTGTGTATCAACTAGTGTATAATAAACCGTTGTTTTATATTAACAAGTGTATGTTACTTATCTTGTATCTCCCACGATATAACAGTGGTGTCAGAAGTGAGATAAGATAAGTAACGTTGTGAAACCGAGTGACTTTCTAACCTCAACGCAAGTGTTTGCACCGAACTAATTTTATCGCAAGTGCGTGTTAGAAATACTGTTCTCCACTCATCTTCACCCTGCCGGACCTAACCTCTGAGCAACTCCAACTATTCTCGGCAATGATCGCCGACGCTATCCAACAGACAATACGGTCAACAACGTCATCAGAGCCTCGACCGCCAAAGTTCACAATGCAACCGTATCGTGCTACCGACGGGACGACTGTAGCCGATTATTTCACCCGCTTTACCTGGGCGCTCAACCTCAGCAAGGTACCTGCGGATCAACACGCACATTTTGCATGTGTTTACATGGGATCTGAACTCAATGATGCCCTGAAGATCCTGGTGAGTCCTGATGATCCAGAAGCTCTGTCATACAGTGAGATTCAATCTAAGCTGAAAGGCCACTTCGACGCCACACGCAACAAGTTTGCCGAGAGCATCAAATTTCGGAGTGTAATGCAGAAGCAAGGAGAAACCATCGCTAGCTTCACCTTAAGACTGCGGCAGGCTGCAACGTTTCGTGAGTATGGCACCTTCCTTGATCGCATGTTAATTGAACAAATGCTCGCAGGTTTGGAATCACGAGAAATGTGCGACTAGATTATTGCAAAACAACCAGAGAACTTCACCGCGGCATATGAAATTCCGCACGCACTTGAAGCTACTCGCATTACCACCAACGAGGTAAAAACAGCTGCCGCTAAGTCTGAATCAACCAATCGGATTGGATACGAGAAGCCTCTGTCCAGGAAGAACAGCAACCAGCGGCCGCCACGCAGCAAATCAGCTCATCGAAGTCAAGGGTCTTACAACCTAACCAGACAGCACCAATGGCCACACCAGGCAAACCAGAGTGCATCCCAGGACAACCAATCAACATGTGCAGGGTGCGGTGAACCTCACCCTTGTAGTCAGTGTAGGTTCCTGAACGCAGAGTGCCTGAAGTGTGGCAAGAAGGGTCACATCAGAAAAGTTTGCCGATCGAAATCTAGGAAACATTGAACAACAAACCATGTGACCGAAGAAGAGCTTCCAGCAGAGAACCTCGATGTTGTGGACTACCTCAGTAAAATCGAGGTCATCGGATCGGTCAACGCAGCATCTAAGTCACTGGTTGATGTCAACATAGAGGGAACCACCGTCAAAAAGGAACTTGACACCAGCGCCCCCTGCTCACCTTGAGCAAATCAAAGCTAAGTAGGATCAAACCAGGTTTTGTGTTGCAGAAAAATGATCGTAACTTCGTCAGTTACACCGGTCATCCGATCAAATGCATTGGGAAAAGGTCAGTGTGCACAACCATCGGAACTTGAATCTCTACGTGGTTGACGATGAAGTCGAATCACCCTTTGGCCGAGAGTGGATTTCGGAGTTTGTACGGGAGATCGACTTTGGTCACCTCTCCAGAAAACCCGACCCAATCCACAAGCTCTCAGACAAGCAGGCTCTGACCTTGGAACAACAGAAGCAGCTCGACAACATTCTATCTCGCTACCAGGATGTGTTCAGCGACACCCCCGGGAAGGTCTCAGGTCCCCCAGCGAAGATGCACCTGAAGGCTGGAGCCACACCTGTTTTCGCCCGAGGTCGAGACGTACCAGTTGCCCTCCGCGATGTCTACGCCAAGGAAATCGACAAGAAAATTGCATCTGGCTTCTACAAAAGAGTGGACTACTCTGAGTGGACATCGACAACGCATGTCGACGCCAAGAAGAAAGACAAACTGAGGATCACAGGCAACTACAAGCCTACTCTCAACCTGCGGATCATCATCGATGAACATCCGATTCCCAAGGTGGAACATCTGTTCAACCGAATGCGTGGCGCCACTCTCTTCTGCCACCTGGATATCACCGATGCGTACACTCACCTCGAGGACGATGATGAGTTCAGCCATGCTCTCACGCTTAAAGCGCCAACTCACAGTCTGATCTGCCCAACGCGAGCAGTATATGGAGAAGCTAACATCCCCGCTATCTGGCAGCGGTGAATGGACACAGTCCTGCTTGGTCTCCCAAACATAGTAAGTTTTTACGATGACAGTATAGTTTTTGCTGATAGCTTTGAAAATCTGATGCAGGCCCTCAGCACCACTCTGGAACGGTTTTGGCAACACAACCTCAAGCTCAACCGAGTCAAAGGTGTTTTCGCTCAAACATCCCTGGAAGCCCTTGGCCATAAAATCGATGCGTCAGGCATCCACAAGTCTGATGCACACATCCGAGCTGTACGTGATGCACCGAAGCCGACTACACCAGAAGAACTCCAACGGTTCCTCGGTAAAGCAACCTATTACAGTTCTTTCATCTCCGATTTTTCCTCCAGAGACAGACCACTCAGAGACATGATGCTCAAGGACCAGATGGCGACAGGGCATACAGTCATCAAGAACGCCCTAACCTCGCCACAGGTACTCATGCAGTATGACGCAGCGTTACCACTCCTGTTGGCCACGGACACCAGCAAGACCAGCCTGGGTGCAGTACTGTCACACCGCCTCAGCAACGGGCAAGAACGTCCAATCGCTTACGCCAGTCGAACGATGACAGCAACGGAGCAAAGGTACCCTCATCTCCACACAAGACTCAACTTGACCAGGCCATGTCGAGGTCACCGCACAACCGACCAGGTCACCGCGCAACCGACCTAGTCACCGTGCAACCGACCAAGCCACCACGCAACCAACCAGGTCACCGTGCAACCTACGAGGTCACCGCAACCAACCAAGTCATCGTACAACCGAGCAAGCGACCGCGCAACCGACAAGGTCACCGTGCAACCGACCAAGTCACCGTGCAACCGACCAAGACACCGTGCAACCAACCAAGCCACTGCGCAACCGACAAGGTCACAGCACAACCGACGAAGTCACCGCACAACCGACGAAGCCACCGCACAACCGACCAAGCCACCGAGACACCAGCAACAGTCCGAACACCACCAGCAACACCAGCTACACCTGTTAACAGGGTACCACCTGTTTCCCAGACCACTTTTATTCCATGCAGGAGTACTCACCGGTGAAGACCACCATTAAGAATCTCTCCTGATTAAGTTTCCTAAATTATCCGTTTAAAAGAGGGAGGAAATGTGTATTTACTCGAGTTAACATGAACATTCTAGAAAGTGTTGTGTATTCACTTGAGATAACATGAACATTCGAATCTGGAACCTTCCATATACTATGAATATATGCACCCACAGACTGTAGACGTCAGTCCCGCGCATATTCTTTAGTCCCGCGCATATTCTTGAGTTCCGCGTTAGTTCCGCTCAAGTTAGTCCACCTTGTGTATCGTTGTGTATCAACTAGTGATTAATATATATATATATATATTTTGTACGACATACAGAGGATACAGTAATACTAGAGTATATACAATATATACAAGTGATAAATATCTAGTAACATCCACAAACGAAACTAGAAGTCACAGTTGGATGTCCAGAGCAGTAATCCACTCCACTGCATCATCATTTGCGTTCTGCATGTCGTTATATCCTCCCTTGAAGGACCGCGAAGGGCATTCCGACACAATATGATGGATTGTCTGCACTGAATCGCCACAATCGCACTGAGGACTAGAAATTTTCCCCCATTTGTGGAACCAAAAGTTACATCCTCCATGACCGGTCCGCACTCTGTTCAGTGACGTCCATATCCTTCTTGGAAGATGGAAACCAGGAGGTTTCCTGCAGGGGTCGGTGATCAATCCTAGCTCATCAGGGTTTGATGTAGTTCATTCTTCTCGCCAAGTTTCGTCCATATTGAACTTAGATTCAACAAGCATCTTGCCTAGTTGCCATGACGGATGTCGAGATTTTAATCTCCCTTGCTTCTGTGGATTACAGACCTGATATATGGGTAAGAGATCATTTGCAGCACATTTTGACCATTCCCTTTTCAGAGCTGTTAGCCTTTGCAGGGAGGAGGGTGAATGTTGGATAATACTGGTAGCCACTTGAGTGGTGTGGATTTGAGAGTGCCCGATATTGTTCTCATTGTATCATTTAACTGGACATCAACTTTTTCTACATGTGCACTATTGATCCATATGGGGCTACAATATTCAGCAACCGAGTATACTAAGGCGAGAGCTGTTGTGCGAAGAACAGTCGCATTTGCTCCCCAACTTGTACCACAGAGTTTGTGAAGGATGTTGTTACGTGTTCTGATTTTATCTGCTGTTCTGCAGAGATGTTCTTTGTATGTCAAAGAGCGATCCAGCACAACACCCAAATATCTTGGTTGGGTGCAATATTTTAGCTGTTGACCTCTAAATTGTACACGGGGAATGTAATGGACCCTCCTATTATCCAGATGAAAGGCACTGACCTCTGTTTAGCTGATGTTGGGCTTCAGTCGCCAAGTGTCAAAGTAGCTGTCCAATTTTTGGAGATATTGTGTGAGAATTGTTTCAGCAGTCTCAAAATCTGTGGACTGGGCTGTCAGGGCAATATCATCAGCATATATGAACTTTCTGCAAATAGCAGGTGGAAGATCTGCAGTGTAAAGATTGAAGAGAAGTGGAGCAAAGACTGAGCCCTGTGGTAATCCATAATTTAATCTATAGGGCCTGCTTATATTTCCATTTATGTGTACTTCAATTAGTCGGTTGCTGAGCATGTTGTTGAGCAGTGAAGCTAATGTCTTGCAAGGAATGATTTTCAGGAACTTCAGGATTATTCCTTTTCGCCATACTGTATCGTACGCTGATGATAGGTCCACAAACACTGCAATGGTTTTATTTTTTTCTTCAAAGCCTTGTTCAATATGACTGGCTAGGGCTAAAACCTGATCACATCGGTTTCTTTCGGGTCTAAAACCAGCCTGATCGACCGGGATGTACTGTAGTACAGTAGCTGAGATTCTGTTATAAACCAGTCTCTCTAGCAGTTTATAACAGATACTCAGTAGAGCAATAGGTCAGTAATCTTCCGTTGTTTTGTATTAACAAGTGTATGTTACTTATCTTGTATCTCCCATGATATAACATAATTAATTATCATAATGTACAGAACATGAAACAAAAGAAATGAGACAAACAACAGCAGATTTTCTGTTCAAAATGATTCATTTAATTGCTTAGTGTCCTTAATGTACCAATAACTGTACAGTTTACCCTATTTAATTACAGGTCAATAATGAATGGGAGATGCGCCAGCAGAAGAGAATAGTGCTTACGAGAGCAATGTCAACAATGAAAGCCTTGTCACCCAAGAAAAAACCAAAGCTGGATGAAAAATATCTCCAATGAGTGGACCTCTGAGGAAGCAGTACCTCCAAACTATGAAAATGGAAAATGAAGCCATTTTAGCAGCTTTGAAGAGGAGGAATGCCGCTTTACTTAAAAGCAACATCGTCTTGAAAAAGAGCAACTGGGCTCTTAAGAATACCAGAAGTCCAAAATATGTTGTGCCCTTGAAAAAAGCTCCTACAAGGACAAAAGTGACAAAAAGGGGAACCAACTTCGAAGTCAGGAAGATTTTATCGCCTTGTTTTACCTCAGGGCAGATCCGAACTTTGCTTAATAAGTCTAAACGCCCAAGATGGAATTTCCTTTGCCCTGTCATTCGACACTACAGAAATGGACAAAAAGTTTTAAGTGTAGACCTGGCATATTAGAGGAAGTAATTTCCCCTTTTAAAGGCAAAGGCGGTGAGCTTCAATCCACTAGAAAAAGTTGCTGTTTTAATGTTTGTTGAAATGAATATTGATGGCCGTATTTGCTATGATTGTACTGATGATGTGATTCTTGGAACCCATAGCAATGTACAGATGGTCATGATCCGTGGCTTATTTTCAAATTGGAAACAACCCATTTTATCGATTATGACGTCACAATGACCAGTGAGCTGCTTACCACAATTGTGAACAAGATCGAAAAAATTGGGATCAAGATCATGGCAGCCACTTGTGATATGGCAAGTAGGAATGCCAAGGTATGGAAGGAGTTCAACGTGAGCACATCGAAGTCTTACTTCACAAACCCGTCTGATCGTAGCAGGAAGATTTGGGTAATTTACGATGTACCTCACCTGCTGAAGCTGCTAAGGAACCATTTTACAGATGAGGGAGTGACATTGCCCGATGGGACTGTGTTCGGAAAAGAGACAATTTCAGAGTTTATGGAACAACAGAAAGAAGAGCTGTCCATTACCCAACCACCTCACAGAAGCCCATCTAAACGTGATTGGACAAGCTCGGCAAAATATTCGATTAGCAGCTCAACTTTTCTCTCGGCGCACTGCAAAGGCATTGAAATATATGTCGAACAAGGACAAGAAAGTATTTTTATTGAACTTGTTAATGATGAATTTGATAATCTCAATTCGCGTTTTCCTAAAGACAACAAGACACCCATGCAGAGCGGATATGGACTACTACTTTGCAGTCAGGAAAGCACCTTAAAGAGATTTTTAGAAGTGTGTTCAGCTATGCGATTCGGAAATAGAAAAAACCTTCTCCCCTTTCAGAAAGTCTCCCCTGGGACTTTATGAAGATATGAAAGCCTGTGGTGTAACATACATCCTTACTTCGAGACTGAATCAAGATGGTTTGGAGAATTTGTTTTCTAGAATCCGTGGATTTGGATTATTTTATAACAATCCTACCCCATTCGAAGTACGAAACAGAATGAGGTTGTTGATTCTTACTGGGAATGCAAGCGAAGTTCCTCTGTCCGCCAACACCTCAGTCATTCAAGATCATGACCAACCTTCGACATCACTGGAAGAGGCAACTGATGAGGATTTTACGAAGTTTGTTACAACTGAATTGTATGTTACTGATGATGCCTCACTGCAAAACAATCCTGCACCATGTGATGAAGGTCATGAAATCCTTCTACTGATTGAGGACGATCAGGTCTCGCATCAGGGAATATCAAATCAAGACATGGTGGAAGATGCCATGAAATATGTCGCCGGGTATTTAGCAACCAAGTGCCGGTCAGTTGATAAAACATTAGGTTCTTCAGAGCAAGTCAGTGTTCCGCAAGAAGCACAGGACTGGATATCCATAATTTCCAAAGGAGGACTCATTTCACCAACACAAGAGTGGGTAGACAAATTCAAACAGTTCGAAGTATTTTTTTAAAGTTTTCATGGATTAATGAAAATAGCAAAATGCAAAGGTGTAATTACTACAATGGCTTCTCTGATTTCTTCTAAATTTCCAGAAATGCTTGAAAAAGTAGTCCACCTAAATGCACGAACTAGAACTTTTATTCGCATTAGATTTTTAAATCAAAAGCGTAAAATAAGAGTCAATGAAAATTTATGCTGCTAAGAAAGGACGACTAAGGGCTGCATCATCGTCATCGTCAGCTAAAGCTAGTACCGTACGGCATAAAGCTCTCTAATGGCACATATGGAACACCTACACAAAGACTACCACAAGTCAAAAGAATGATTTTTGAGCTATACCATGGACTAAATACTGCACTGCACACTCTACGTGCTGGTAAATTGCCATTACTCTAACTTCTTATTTACTTCTTTACGTGGCAGTAGCCGAAAATGTAATTTTAAAGCTTCAACTTAACAGTGGTAGTTCATAGTATGATAGCTATCTGAGCTGATAATCTAGATGTTGGGCTCTCTTAAAACAACCACAGTATCATAGCTATCATTGTTTCATTTGACTGTGACAATCATCATCATCATCATTTGACTGTGATGCATCTCGTAAATATTCAATTATGTCATGTGTTAGAATTATGTCTTATTTTAAGTGTGGCTACCTCGTGGTGTAGTGGCTAGTATTCTTGACAGTGATCGTGGAGGTCCGGGTTCGAATCCCACCTAAATTAAGACCACGGCCTCCCCCTACCCAAATCCTAACCCCAAATACAAATTAACACGTTAGTGCAGCCATCATAATGACACAGGTTATCAGACAGATTTAACGCATACAACCAAGTACTTGACCATGATGTTTGAAATTTTGTTTGTTGTTAATTCATTTATGGACTATGCTAACCCACCATTGGATTAACTATTGACATTTCCAATATCCTTTCAGAAATATTTTTGATGCACCATAATTGCACGGATATCAAAAATTTGAATTCTGTAACCGTGTATGGTTTCCCGAGAGTTCTCCACACAACCTCCAGGAAAATGTCGAGATGGTGCATAGTTCAAGTCTTGAGGCACCTACCTCAATCCTAAATGCTGAAGATTACAATTACACATACTATTACAAAAACACAGGTTATCAGGCAAATTCAACACATACAAGTACATTAGACTGATGACCAAGATGTCCCAATCCCAAAAATGAATAGTTAAGAACAGAAATGATTGGATTCTAGGATGTGTAAAATTTCATAGCCGTTAATTAACTCATATTACTTACGTGTTAAGTCACCATCGAAATTCCTAACATCATTCATAAGTATTCTAACATTAGTAGATCAAAGGGTTTGTGCAATTACGTAGCTATTAACTCGTATATATTAAGAAAACTGGCCTCAAGAAAAATACTGTACGGTATATGCCAGTGTTACAGTGCTGTGGGACTAGCCTGTGTCCGCGAGGTGACGTCACAGACTGCTAGACCAATGGCTACCATTACTCTCGCAAAGCTCGTTATGGTAATCCCTGCAACCCCTCTCTTCGCCACGATCTTAAAAACTTTCAAACATAATTTGTTGTAAATAGACAAGAAAATGTGCAACATTTAGAGAGTACGAGTGTTGTATCCGGCACAACGTTAGCTGACATTTTGCATCATTAAGGGGCGGTTTTACAATGTCCAGATATCTCTCAGTTTCAGGTAAATCACGCTATCAGTCACTAAGTGCTTTATAATATATCCAGATATGTTACTGATATGGTTATCCTAGAGATACATCGTAGAATAAACTCCATGAGAGGCTGAGAAGTCTGTATCAGGTAAATTAAAATGGCGAATCATACAACGATGAAAACACCAATGTCGGTAAATGCGCTGATTCACATTTTGGAAACTAATTTCGTGCCGTTTCAACACAGGACTTCAGTTTTATGTTATTTGTGCTAATCTGAAAGTGCCATTTTGTGCTTGGAAAGATTATTTCTATTGCTACTGACATTACCACTGCATATAAACAACGAGAACGAAGTAAAGCCTACAGTATTTTTGATATCTTAGATCAATGCCTAATTTACTTTAAGAATTACTCTGTTGTTGAGAACAATCATCACCACCAGGTGACAAGTTACTGAAGAGTGGATGACTCTGTTGTTGAGAACAATCACCACCACCAGATGGCAAGATAATTAATACATTTCATCAAATTGAGTATAAGGCTACTCTTGCCCTCAGTCCATTATATAAATAACCATGCTATTAAATTTTCTGGTCAGTTACAGTAAACAATCATATGAACTGACAAGCTCCAGAGCACTAAAATAAGTACTGGTAGGCTACTATATGGAACCATCATCTATCAAGTCTAACAGAATTCCTTGAGCCTCTTTAACGGTCTATAAGCCTAGCAGTAGCTTAAACCTCTTTCAAGTCATCCACACATGACCACAAACTCTGTAATTATTATTCTGTAGCATCGTTTCATCTATCTCACTTTTCTTGCTGGTACTTTCCTGGTACGGTACTTTATTTACTGGTATCTCATCTTTTACTGTAGTTTCCTGTATCAGGATTTGGAGCTTTCTTAGGATTTATTCATTAACCTAGCTGTGCTATACAGGTTTAGTTAATACAATTTTCTTTAGAGGAGGGGCTGATGACCTCAAGGTTCAACCCTTTTAAACTATCACCAGAACCTAGAAAAAATATTTCTGGAACCCTCATCTAAAGTGAAGGAAATCCTGATATGAGATTGCATTATCCTTGTTGCACCTCGCTTGTTTATCCCTCTCAATATAAGTACGGTGCCTAAAGACAAGGGACAACATAAACTGTTGATGAACTAATTGATTTTCTTTACTTGGCAGTTCATTGCCTTCATCTTACCCAGAGGCATATCCCTTATACTGCTCATCTAACCAAGCTGAGGAATGTAAGGCCACAGGTTTTTGTGTGAAAATAGTTGTCTGAAAATTGGTCCAGTTTCACAGGAAGAATTAAGGAGAATGGAATTTTTTTAAATCATTACTGAACAAGTCTAAACAGTGCAGGAAGAGGCATAACTTTGTGGACATAAATCTTTCATTTCTCAACATATACCTGGTTGATTGATGGTTGGTGTATGAATTGCCAAATCAAATGTTAAGAGATGTTATATCTGCCATGTAGATCAGTTTCCAGGCTGAAGACAAATGAAATTAAAATAGAGCAGGCCTAATTGCAACAGGTTTAGTTTTATATACTGTATTTTGAACAAAAATGGTGTGCAAAAATATCAGGTCTTGTGTGGTCAGCAGCAAATACTACTGTACATGTGATAAAATGTACAGATTTTAAAGTAAAGTAGGCCTATGCTATAAGTACATCACTGAACTGTAGTGAAGTGTTAAAAGTCAGTCTTGAGATAAGGGAAGGAAATAATGTGCAAACTGGGTAAGTGCTGTGTTAAACAGTGCAGTCTCTGGTGGTGCAAGAAGAGAAATATGTGTGTCTTCAATATCCAGTACATAATGATTATAAACAATACCAGCTGCTTGATGCACTGGAGGTAGCATTCATGACTCACTACAGGTATTACCTTAAAGTTATCGATGCTTACTAACAAAGCCCTTTATAGGCTACTAAGCTTGTAGGTAGCATTCATGACTCACTACAGGTAAAGTTATCGATGTTACGAAGCTTGTGGGGTTGTAAAGCTGGGATGGTTCCTATCTTAATGACTCCTTCCCAATCCCAGCCTATCCTACTGCAGTAAAGCTTGGTTAGTGGGCTCGTCCATTACATAACGTAGGTAGCATTCATGATGGAGAGTCAAGACAAGGCTTAACCACTGTTAGAGGGCAGATTACATGAGAAAAGGGAACAGGCTTAGGAATGGAAGCAAGATTAGGCAACAAAGGAACAAATCCAATAAAAATTTAAATGCTCATGTGGGAAATGATAGGACAGGATATGAGACAAGTGATGGGTCCCCATGGATATGGAAATCAAAACCAAGTGGGTGAATGCCTTGACTTCTGCTTAAGAAATAATCTGGTTATTAAGAACACCTGGTTTCCAAAACAGCTGAGCCATAAGATCACAAGGTACAGCTGGAATGGAGAACAGAAATCTGTTATTGACTATATTATTGCAGATAAAGAAGCTGGAGCATTTATTTCAGATGAGAAAATACTGCCAGGAGAAAGTTTGGATGGTGACCACAGGTTACTAGTAGCCATCCTAGGAATCATCCTGATAAGAAAGGTGAATACCAAACGTAAACCCAGGATAAAAGTTTGGGATTTTGATAAACCAGATAAGAGGTCTGAATACCAAATGAAGATTATAGACCAACTGCCTAAATATGAGACTGGATCAGCTGAAGAAGAATGGCTTGGATTTAGGAAAATCCTGGTAGATACTGGAGTAAATATTGTTGGCAAAACAAACTGCAGAGTAGGAGAGAGAGAAACCCCATGGTGGAATGAAACTGTCCGAACAGCAATAAAAGATAGAAATAAAGTGAGGAAACTAAGGGACAGAGAAAGTCAGAAAGAAGAGAAATTTCAAGAACTCAGTCAGCTGTACAGGGACCTGAAACTTAAGGTGAAAAGAATCATTTCTGCAGAAAAAGAGAAATACTGGACAGAATTCACACATAAACTAGAAGAAGACTGCAGGAGCAACAGAAAGCTATTATACCTAGTGGTGACGAGTAAGAAAAACAGCTATGAACCAATAAAGGCTGTGGAGAAGGAAGATGGAAACATCGCATGGAATGAGAAGGAGATTCGAGATGAGATGGAACAGTATTTCGAAAAATTATATAATGATCAAAATTCAAATACCAAACAAGAGGAGACTAAAAAGGAAGAAAATATCCCAGATATGGAGTACCCTCTAACATGGGTGGAAGTGGAAAATTCCCTAAAGAACAAGAAAAAAGCTAGGGCAACAGGCATTGATGATGTAAGCACTGACATAATCAAGGCAGCTGGAGTACAAGGATTGCAGTGGTTGTTTAGAGTCTTAAACACTGTTTGGAAAGAAGAAAAAATACCAACAGACTGGAATAAAGGTGTTATCGTCCCTCTATTTAAGAAAGGAGACAGACGGAAACCTAGCAACTACAGGGGAATTACTCGTCCATCTCATGACCTGAAGATAATGGAATGAATCCTAGAACACAGATTAAGAATTATCATTGAACCACAGCTTGAAGAAGAGCTGTACGGTTTCAGATGCAACAGGGCAATATTTTCTGTCAGGATATTTATAGAGAAGCACTGGGAAAAAGGAAAAGACATAATCTTCATTTTTCTAGATATTGAGAACACTCTACAAGAGCTTCTTTGTACCTGTTACTACAGTGTACGGAGAAATACAATCTGGGAATGCCTTCAAAAAAGTTCGATACCATGCGCTTTAATAAATAAAGTCAAGATGCTCTGTGAACACTGCCAGAGTTGTGTCCAAATAGGTGATGGCTATTCAGAGTGGTTCGAGACTAAGCAGGGTGTACAGCAAGGCAGCACTCTATAACCACTTTTATTCATTACTGTAATGGATGAAATAATGAAGAGAGTTAAGAGACTCAATAAGGCCTCTGAGTTTAAAGCTTTAGCGTTTGTAATATGGGGTGAAAATGAGGCTGAACTACAACAGAAGCTGAATGATTGGAATGCTATATTGAAGCAATTTTGTCTGAATATAAGCCAGACCTGATAGTCATGGGAGACCTAAATGCCCATGTCGGAACTGATAGAAGAGGTTTTGAGGAAGTGATTGGTGCTGAAGGATGGGGAAACAGGAATAAGGAAGGAGAGAGATTGTTGGAACTGTGCAAGATAAATGGGCTAATGGTTGGAAACACATGGTACAAGAAGAGAGAGAGCCATAAAATTACTTGGTACAGCAGGGATTTGACTAGGAAATCAGTGGTGGACTATATTCTATGCGGGAAGGAGACAAAGAAGAGTATCACGGATATAAGGGTAATACCTTCAGAAGCCCTGGACAGTGACCACCGTCTGCTGGTCGCCAAGGTGAGAGGACTGAAGGAAAAGAGGAGAACTGAGAACCAAGAAAGAAGAATAAGGACATGGAAGCTGAAGGAGGATGGAAATAAGGAGAAGTTCCAGATATTAGTGAGGAACAAATTACCGAAGGATGATCCGAAAACAGGTGAAGAAGAATGGAATAGGTTCAAGGACGCGTTGGTAGAAGCAGCGGAAGTCGTGTGTGGCAGAACTAGTGGAAAGAAAAGGTGGAAGGAAACACCATGGTGGAACCCCAGAACTAAGGAAGCAGTGAAAAAGAAAAATGAAGCATTCAGGAAATGGTTCCAACAGAGGACAGGCAGAACAAGAGCGGAAGAAAGAAGCAGGAGTAGTGAAGGAAGAGAAAAAGAAATGGCTGGAGAAATGGACAGAAATGATGGAGGAGGACTGTGATGGCAGTAAGAAAGTGTTGTATGGAATGATAAAGGCAAAGAGAAGAGATACAGGGGAAAATGTCAGAATGGTGGACAGGAATGGAAAGGAGGTCGAAAATATGGAAGAAGTAAAGGTTATCTGGAGAGAATACTTCAAGGAACTCCTAAATCCAACTAAAACCAGCGTAGTGGACATTGTGGAGGAAGAAACAGACAGTGACCAAGACATTTCAGAGAAGAAATTGACATGGAAAGAAGTGGAGGAAGCATTAAAGAAGATGAAAGGGGGAAAGGCACCGGGAATAGACGAAGTGAGTGTGGAGATGGTGAGAGCAGCAGGGGTGATAGGAACACAGTGGCTCTTTCGAGTAATGAAAGTGATATGGAGGGAGAAGAAAATACCAGAGGACTGGAAATGAGGGATAATAATACCCATATTTAAAAAGGGAAGTAGGAAGGAATGCAAGAACTACAGGGGAATTACACTCATGTGCCACTGCGCCAAAATATTTGAGAAGGTACTGGAGAGAAGAATTCGGACAGAAGTTGAAGATGGGCTGAGGGAAGAACAGTATGGATTCAGGCCAGGAAGGTCAACAGTTGACCTCATCTTTGCAGTAAGACAGCTACAAGAACACCATTATGAATATGGGAAAGATCTGGTGATGACCTTCTTGGATATTGAGAAAGCATATGATAGTATTAATAGAAACAAGGTATGGGAAGCAATGAGAGCAAAAGCAGTGAACAAGGAGACAGTGGCAAGAGTGAAAGCAATGTACGAGGGAAGCAAAAGCTGTGTAAAGGTGGGAAGAGAGCAAGGGCGGCTGGTGATATTGTTGCAGCGTTGCACAACTCCCAATAATTTTACAACTAATTCGTCGTTTTTTTTCCTTAAATGTTTTAGTTTTATAGATCTAATGCACTCAAAAATGTGTTTAAATCATCGATATTTTGTTATTATTTATCGTAATGCTTCACACTGTACCTATAAAAGCTGCCGCCTTCAAATCAAACCCCAGGGGGTTGGCTCTCTTGTGGCAACTCCCAAGTAGGCAGCGCGGCCGGCAGGGACGAGGCCAAGCTTGTACATACTGTAGCTTGCTGGCCAGCATGGGTAGTAGGGAGTTGCAGACGAGCTGCCAGCCCCCTGGCAACACTCAGTTCCAAATGGCACCGTTAGACTACACCACTCTTTGGAAATGACAACACCCTCGATTTCTCTTACCCCGCGAAGGGCAGTTTAGTTAGTTAGTTAGTTACTGTTGTTTTAAGGGGCGGAACTACGAGGTCATCCGCCCCTGAAGGGTAGTTTCTTTCCCACACCACTAGGGAATGCTACACCACCCGCAACAGTACAAATATCGGAATTTCATAGGGAGACATTGGTTCACACCCAATTATTTTTAGATGTTTTCTCATCATAACTTCATTTAATATTTTTGTCAATTGTTCTGTGAAGCGAGCCTAAGAACGCCACTATGCTATAAGTACGGTAGATAAGTGACTGAACTATTTTGCGACGTATTGTTGGTGTACTGTAGCGGTTTATGTTTGCTTTTACCACTCTTGTTCTTGCGGGATTTGGGTTGCGATTAGTTCTGTATTTAGTTGATTGAGTATTTTGGTTCCAGGCAGATACATGACCGTGCATTATTATTATTATTATTGTTTGGTTGATTCACTATTATGCATTCACTACGAAATTTCAGACTAGCAAAATTCAGTGTTTTGTTAGTTTGCCTTTCGCGCCACTTTCCGATATGGCACCCAGATGTATCATATGTGCATCTTGTAAGTTAGTATTTTATTTAAACGGAATGTTTAGTTTGAAACATTAATTGTATTGTGGAGTGTAAGTGAAAATTAATAGAGCAAGTAATTTACTAGTTAGACAGCTTTCCCAGCTCCCTGATGACGATAAACTCACAGTAAAAAAACTCGGTTGACCATTACCAGATAAGTATTGTCCAAAATATAAGTATAGGCTACGAGGGCGTTTAAAGGATATTTAAGGCAATAATAATTGGTTATGTGAATGCGACATTAAAAACGCTTTATACTGTTTTCCATGTTTGTTGGTGGAGAATCCGCGTGGACCAAAATAGGAGTTACGGAAATTAATCCCTAAAATAAAGAAAAAAAGGAATATTGTAGTTTTACGTGACCGTGAATCTTGTGATTATGAGCCACGGGACCTCCTTTTTACGTGGAATCCGAACCACAGGACATGGCATTTCACTTCGAAAATCTCACATGCATTGACCGGGAATCGAACCTGGACCGCCTTGGTGAGAGGCTTACAGCTAGACCGCTGAGCCACCACGCCCCTAGAATCACGCAAGACCAGTTCGAAAGAGCCACAGAAACGAATAAAGAAACATGAATCTTCAGTTGAGTGGCTTTGGTGCCGTAGTTGGTAGCATGCTGAGCCTCTATGTCCAAGATCGCGGGTTCAAACCCGGCCGAAGTCGTCGGATTTTTAAGAGCGTTAAAAATCCCTCAGTATGCATTCCTTCGGAGGGGAAGTAAAGCCGGCGGTCCCATGTCATAGATTTATGGCATGTTAAAGAATCTTCCACTAATTACACCTGTGTGAAGCTAAATTATAGGTTAAAAATTTGAACAACGCTCTTAGGTTCCAACGTTCGTCGCCAGGAGCCGACTGCGGTGGCGTGTAGTAACCAAGTTCTGAACTAGTAGTCGTTTACGGTGGCCTTTGGCGCCAAAAGTAGAAACTGCTTGAAATTCAATGTCTGCAGTCCTCACTTGAATTAAAAACAGATGACACTCAGTAATACAGCCATCACAATTAACACCGGTTATCAGACAGATTCTCCACACATCCAAAGTACAGGATATGACCGCGTTGTCGCAGCTCCTACACTGAGGAACCAACCAATCTTCAGCTGTTTGAAATTGACACTTTTTGGAACTGTTAACGAAGCTGCACAATTGGACAGTGTCTATAGAAGGTAAATTGCGGTATATAACGAAGAAGTTAGGCACAATAGGTATGTGTTAAATATTGTAATAAACTGTATTCGATTCTGTGGCTCTTTCGAACTGGTCTTGCGTGATCATGATGAAAGTGTAACATCAACAAATCCAGGTGTTTTGAGAGAACTAATTAAATTTAGCGTTGAGTTGGATGCTGTGTTAAAGGTCATTTTAGTAAGGGCAACTGTTTTCAAAGGAACGTCCAAAACAATTCAAAATTAAATTTTACAGATTATGTTGGTGGTTTGCCAAGAAGAAGTATCAAAGCAAATAAAGGAATCGGAAATTTTAGCCATTATAGCAGATGAAACTAGTGATAATTCAAACATATTTCAGATGGCTGTTGTGTACCGATAAGTTACGTAGTAAGAGGCAAACAAAACATGATGCACACACATTAGCAGCGTGTTTACTGGATTAATTAAAGAAGCAGAAATTGAATGAAACTCCGCAAAAATGAATTGCGCAGACGTATGACAGAGCGCACTTCATGGCTGGTTCCTCTGATGGGGTTCAAGCCATAGTAAAAAAAAATCTATCCTTATGCAGAATATGTGCCCGTCTTTGTTAGTAATATCATTTTTCGTAACGTACAAACTTTTCGGTTGCCATGTTTTTATGTTGAGAATGTTTATTATCCTGGAGATAGAGACCCAACCTTAGACAACCTGCTGTGTTTTAAATTCTTCTCATTAACTCAGGCATAGGGCGTAAATACATACATATGATTTTTTATGAATTTTTATAGGAAGAAGCCCAAAAGAGCCATTAAAATTTGTCTATTTGTCGAACGTACAGTTAGTTTGGAAAACCCATGTATTTCAGTTTTTATAGAAATGTAGTTCATCTAACGTTAATTGATTTTTGTTACATGTGTAAACCTCCCATATAAAATTGCGACATCAGAAATGTTGGTGCAACACCCAGCTTTACATACCACCGGCCGCCACTGGAAGAGAGAGAACGGAATGGTTTCAACTGGAGAGTGGTCTGAAACAGGGAAGTGCCCTCTCACCCCTGTTATTTATAGTGGTGATGGATGAAATCATACGAAAAGTGGTAAATAGCATTGGGGAAAGGAAAATGAAGGCAATGTTGTTTGCTGATGACCTTCTGGTATGGGGAGAGGATGAGGAAGAAGTACAAGAGCAATTAGATGAGTGGGAGAAGGTAGTGTTATCATATGGGATGAAGTTCTCAGCACAAAAGAGTGAAGTGGTCATCACAACGAGGAAGAAGAACAGACTGGATATGGGCATAACACTTGGAGGACAGCAGTTGCAGAAAGTAGAATGCTTCAAGTACTTGGGAAGCATAATTGAAGAAAAGGGAGGCAATAGGATGGAAATAAATGAGAGGGGAAGGTGCGCAGATGGATTTTTCAAGAGTGTTAGGGGGATGATAAGGAATAAAGATGTACCACAAAAATGTAAAGGAATCGTCTACAAGACCTACTTTGTGCCAATTTTGACATATGGTTCAGAAACATGGGTGATGAAGGAAAGGGACAAGAATAAAATACGAGCAGTGGAGATGAAGTTCCAGAGGAGTAGGGTAGGAGTGACAAGAATGGACAGAGTAAGGAATGAGAGAGTCAGGGAGATGGTAAGAGAGGAACCATTGCAAAATAGAATAGAGCGATCTAGGCTACAATGGTATGGACATGTGAGGAGGATGCAAGAGGAGAGGATACCGAAGAAGATGTTTGGAATGGAAATGACGGGAAGGAGGCCAAGGGGAAGACCAAGGGACAGATGGACAAAAGGAGTTAAGAAGAGTGTGGAGGAAAGAGGAGTGTGCTGGGACACAGTAAATGACGAGAGATGGTGGATGGACAGGAAACGATGGAGAGGCTTATGTTCCAAGCAGACCCGACCAGCGGTTGGAAACTGCTCAAGATGATGATGATGATAAGCCAGTCCAAACCGGTAGTGATGCCCGTCAGTCGACAAAACATCTGTACTAACATCACTCTGAATGGTACAAAGTTAGAACAAGTACATCAGTTCTGTTATCTTGGCAGTGTAGTGTCCACAGATAACCAACCATCTGCAGAAATCACTAGTCGAGTTCAACATAAAGCGCAATTTTATCATCTCGTGAGATGGCTCCTTTGGGATAAGCAAGTTCCTTTAAGATCAAAACTAATACTCTACAAGAGCTTCTTTGTACCTGTTACTACATTTAGCTTAGAAACCTGTACCCAATCCAAGAGAAATACCAGCAAACTACAGGCGGTGGAGATGAAGTTTTTAAGAACTATGATTCAGAAGACAAGGAGGGACAAAATAAAAAATGATGAGATACACCACCTTGTTCAAGTAGAACAATTTAATGAGATCTGTGTTGAAGCCAGGCTGAAATGGTTCAGTCATCTCAAAAGAATGGACACACAAAAAACAGCTAGAGTGTGGTTTGAAAGGCAAGAGACCAAGAGGTCGACCGAGGAAGAGATGGATCCACCAGGTTAGAAATGATCTTGCAGGGAGAGGTCTGGATTCGCAGCAGGTCGTGGATGGGGAGACATTCTTGGAGAGAACTAAATGGAGAGAGCTCATTCACTGCACCCGGGAAACTGGAGCCGGTTCATGATGATGATAAACTAACAATTTTGACTTTTTAATAACACTGTTTATGACAGGGCAAGGAAGAAGAATATTCAAGGCTAAGAACTCCCAGGTGGAAAGAAAAAACTAGCTTGTATAAGAAAGGAATTTAAACTTTAATTTATAAATAGGATTTGTTGTGTTAAAAATAGGTTTTAACTCTAGAAAACTAACAAGAGGATCACAGTCTTGCTTGCGCAAAAGGCAACAAAGAGTGTGTATAACCAAGTTGCAAATAACTATAACGTTATGCAATAATGCGAAGAAAAATTCTTGATTAATGAACCAGCAAGCAGAGTACCAAGTGCATTATCCCTTCCAGACATGAAATAGGGTATTGTATAGAGCAACTTAGGTCACTGGCTAAAGTTCAAACAAGTGGCTTTGATTTAAAGGCACAACAAAAATTACTGGGCAATATTAAAAAAAGCATTCTAAGATGCTGCAAAGAATGAAACAAGTAAAGAATAGCTTTACTACCCACCGAGGATGGGCCCCGAAGCAAGAGATAGATTGAACATGAAATAGAAAGACGCAGGAGGCTCCCGTGGTGAACCAATGAAGTGAAGGGAACATTGACTGGGTAGCAGCAGGTTATATTCAAGATGGAAACTGTACGAGATACAATATCGTGGTGGACAAATGAAGTGAAGGGAACATTGACCAAGTAGCAGCAGGTTATATTTAAGATGGAAACTGTACGGGATACAATATCGTGGTGGACCAATCAAGTGAAGGGAACATTGACCAAGTAGCAGCAGGTTATATTCAAGATGGAAACTGTACGAGATACATTATTGTTGATGTTTACTGTTATCCAATAACTTTCTTCTTATGTAACATTTTATGTTACAATGTTGGTGTTCTGTGTTCACTCGTGTGCCTTTGGTGTACAGCAGTTCAAAATAGAGTCCGTTAGTAATGGCTACCAAATCTAGGCTATAATGTAGTTTGTTCATAAAGAACTTATACAATACAGATTTTTTCTAAGTGTTATCTGGTTTCTAAGCAAAGACTTCAATAGGTTATGGGCCCAGATGCGTGTTGAGAAATTAAGTGTGTGTTAAAACATGTCGGCGTTGTATATTTCTATTCGAAATCTCGACGAAGCTGACTTTGAGGTTACCCGAACGTGTTGATATAGTTGCAGTGCAAAATGGATTCAACAAGTTTTATCAACATCGGACTTCTGGAAGGGAAATCACACTGGAGCAGTTGGAAATACAAAATAAGTATTTGTTTGCAAGGAATTGCTGGAGCACTTGATGCTATCGAAGGCAGTTTAGTCAAACCAAATGTACTTCCCGCGAGTGCGACTGCTGATGAAAGGGCGGCATATAAAAGTGCATTAGAAGCATTTAATAAAGCGGACAGTAATGCTTTAATTATTTTAACGACAAACATGACTGAAGAAACAATGCAGAAAGTGATGCGTCTTAATACGTCTCGGGAAGTATGGTCGGAACTACACAAATTGTTTGATGGAGTTTCTGAAGACAAGGTTTATAACCTCCGCTTCCAGTTCTTTAGTTTTAAAAAACATCCTGAAGATGATATCGTGACACATATTTCAAAATTGAAAAATTTGTGGAGTGAATTAAAGCAGGAAATGTCTTAAGATGTTAAAGGTAATCCAGAACTGCCTGATTTATTTGTGATATGTAAAATCTTAGGTACATTGCCTGAAGATTATTTTTCATTTAAATCTAGCTGGATGCTGATGTCTAAAAGTGACAGGACAATTGATAACCTGACCATTCAATTGTGTGCATATGAAAAGGCTTTGAGGACCAAGGAGGATGAATTTATTGCACAGGAAACCCTATTCATGGACTCGTCAAATCAGCTATCCCAGCCAATATGTTCAACCAAGCCGAAGATGAAAAAGAAGATAATATGCTACTACTGCAAGAAACCCAATCATAGTCAAAATGTGTAGAAAATGGGCAGCCGATGGAAAACCTCCGAAACCAAGTTGCGCAGATACTAAGGATACGAACATGACACTGGTTGCTGTTACCTCGGCAGTAATGAATGCTGAATGTAGGCCTAGTTATAATGACTGGTACGTAGATAATGGTGCGACAAGTCACATTACGAAGAACAGAAATTCATTAAAAAACTTTCAGCCATATTCAACAAAACATTCAGTGACTACAGCTAATGGTGACAAGATCGAAGCGATCGGAAAAGGTTCAGTCGACACTGAAGCAGCAGTTGGAGGAAAGTGGCATGCGATTACTCTGGCAGATGTTTGGTATGTACCAAAGATTCAGAAGAATCTATTCTCTGTTCTAGCAGCACAAGATATGCATCCAAAAAGTGAATTCATATCAACTGCAGAAATTAGTAACTTCAAAGTTAACCAAGATGTCAAACTGGTTGGCATACGTGATCGTTTGGGAGGACTTTTTAAATTAGCAGTGAGAAATATAAGACCCATTTCACACAATGAAGTTAATGTCACGTGCCAAGATAACCTGCTACAGCTATATCAAGAAAGATATGGACATCAAAACAAGCGCCATGTGAAGTCGATTCTCAGCAAGGACCTAAACATCAAAGTGGAAATGGACAGTGAACTGTGTGAAGGCTGTATTTTTGGCAATGCTCATCGTCTACCGTTTGGCACTGGAAAGAAGACAACGGAACCAGGAGAGCTTATCCACACAGATGTGTGCGGACCATTCCAGAAATCAGGGTCGGGATATCGATATTTTGTTCTTTTCAAAGATGACTACACAAAATTTAGGACATTCTACTTCATCAAAGAAAAAAGTGAGGTTGTGAAAAAGTTGAGTCAGTTTATAGCTGAAGCAAAGACAGCTGGACATGTTATTAAAGAACTTCTGAGTGACAATGGAAGAGAGTTTGACAATGAAGAAGTCAAGAAAATTCTTCAAAAGGAAGGAATCACACAGCGTCTGACAATGCTGTACACTCCTGAGCAGAATGGATGTAGTGAGAGAGAAAATCGAACAGCCGTGGAAACAGCAAGAGCCATTTGCTCATGGAAATATTCCACAAAGACTTTGGGCTGAAATGATAAATTCAGCTTCATACATCCTGAATCGGGCAGGACCTTCCAATGTTTCTGGGGTATCTCCATATGAGGTGTGGTATGGCAAGAAACCTGGAACGAAGCATTTGCGAATAATAGGATCCACTTGCTATGTTCATGTTCCAAAACAATGACGAAAGAAAATGGATTGTAAAGCTGTGAAAGGGATTTTGTTTGGCTATGATCACGATGAAGGGTATCGAATATGGTGCAAAGAAGAAAACAGGCTAATCAGATCACATGATGCAATTTTTGAGGAGAAGACTTCAATCAAGAGGAAAAGAATGTATATCCCAATAAATGTCGAGCTGCCTAACCAAGTATTTCTAGAATCAGGTACTCAGACAGAAGACTAGCCTGATGTTAAACCTCAGAGTGATGAAGAAGAGAATTTCTGGGGTTTCCAAGACCTTTTTCCAGATGAAGATGATCTCCAAAACAATGAGATGACTGGACGACAGCTGCGATATCGGTCTACACTTAAACGTCCGAAAATTCTTCAAGACTATGTAGCATCTGTTTCATCAACTTTTAAAGAACCAAATGGCTATGCTGAAACTTTGAAATCGGATGAACGGGATGACTGGAAAGAAGCCATGGATCGAGAAATGAGAGCACATCAAGAAAATGCGACTTGGGTCATGGAGAATTGACCACCTCAGATGGCTCAGTGGATAAATTTAAAGCCAGGTTGGTGATAAAAGTTTTTCATAGCAGAAAGGTGTCAATTATGACCAGACGTTCAGTCCTGTGGCAAGAACATCTACTATTCGAACACTACTCGCTGTTGCTGCCTATGATAACATGATGCTAACTCAAGTAGATGTGTCAACAGCATTTCTGTATGGTAATTTAGGGGAGACCATATTCATGAAGCAGCCTGAAGGGTACAATGATGGTTCCAGTAGAGTATGTCGTCTGAAGAAGAGCTTGTATGGGCTGAACCAAGCCCCTCGCTATTGGAATAAAACGTTCAGTGACTACATAATCAAATTAAGATTTCGAAGAAGTGAGGCTGATCCATGTATCTTCGTTAGGCAGAGAGGTTGCAGCAAAAATTTATTCGTCCTCTGTGTAGATGATGGCTTGATAGCAGCTGACAATGAGCATGAACTTCAGCAGTTTATCGACAATCTCAAGAAGGAGTTCAAAATGACTACAAAACCATTGTTTGCAACTCGACTCCACCAATTGTATGACAGCATGGGGGTCTGCAAGTTATTGAATAAGGGAGAGTGTTGATGTTTACTGTTATCCAATAACTTTCTCCTTTTGTAACATTTCATGTTACAATGTTGGTGTTCTGTGTTCACTCATGTGCCTTTGGTGTACAGCAGTTCAAAATAGTGTCCGTTAGTAATGGCTACCAAATCTAGGCTATAATGTATAGTTTGTTCAAAAAGAACTTATACAATACAGAGTATTCCCAAAGAACTTATACAATACAGAGTATTCCTAAGTGTTATCTGGTTTTTAAGCAAAGACTTCAATAATTATCGTGGTGGATAATTGAAGTGAAGGGAACATTGACCAAGTAGCAGCAGGTTATATTTAAGACGGAAACTGTATGGGATACAATATCGCTGTGGACCCCTTGGTAGAATCTTTCATTCCAGAACATAGTTTGAGGGTTTTGGCAAATACCGGTATAGTGACAAGCTGAGTCTATTGTTATCTTTCCTCAGATCTGAAGTAGATGGGAAAGAAAGAATAACTATGGCAAAGGCAGGATTCCAAGTTTCGACAGGGACACTGAAGCTAAGATGCTTAAATAATTACGAAAATGAGAAGGGGTACTTACTGCTCAAAATCTTCCAACAGAGGCCAATCTACCAGTAATAAAGATAAGATATGAAGGACCTGGCGTAGCAGATGACACAAGCATTGTTGGCGCCTTACAGTGGGTATCAAATGAGATTTTACTTCAGACTCTGCTACTGGGTTAGATCACTGTCTGAGAAAAACCGTGGATCACTACCGGGTTAGATCACTGTCTGAGCAAAGCCGTGGATCACTACTGGATTAGATATCTGTCTGGACGAAACATAGGCTACTGATTCCACTGTAAGCAGGGGAGTTCTGGAGGATCCGAGGCATAAGCCAAAGCACGGCTGCTGATAAAAGGTTCTCAGGCGGACCTCTCTTGAAAGTTTCTATAAACTAATCTCCGTAATAAAGGTATTTATAATTTAAATTAATTAGAAGCATTTGTAAATTTCACTCATTCTATTCAGCTACAGCAGTCAATATATTTGGAACTATCATTAAAAATATGTGTTTCAGCTCTGTTAGGGGCAGCCTTACATTTCTCATTACTTCCTATGTAACAGGGCTTCGAGGCATGGCTTAGGAAACTCCATTCATATCCATTGTAACCGTGAAGGCAAGAATGGGCCACACTACAGAAGGTTATCACACAGTCAGCTGAGGAAACCATTGGTTTCTATAGTGCGGAAAAGACAAGACTGGTTTGACGACAACAATGAGGAAATTCTGTCTCTCATCAATGCCAAAAGGAATGCCTATCTTGCCCATCTTCAAGACCCAACTTCCAACACAAAGAGAGATAAACTACTGGAACTCAAGGGTACATGCCAGACGCAGATAAGGCAGGTTAAAAATACTTGGTGGCAACAAAAGGCTCAGGAACTGCAGAGACTATCGGATGCTCGAGACTTGAGGAGCTTCTATGCAGTACTCAAGGAAATATATGGACCATCTCGCTCATCATCAGGTACACTGAAAAGCGCTGATAATTCTACTACCTTTACTGATAGTCAAGAAATCTTGGAACGCTGGAAGGAGCACTTCTCCAATCTCCTAAATCGTCCATCAGCAGCTGCTGAAGACTTCCTTTGTGATGTGCCGCAACAACCTGAACAACTGTGGTTGGCAGTACCTCCTACTTATCATGATTTCAGTGCAGCTCTCACCCAATTGAAACCTAGAAAAGCACCTGGCCCAGATAACATCCCTCTGGAACTAATTCAAGCCAGAGGTCGTTCCCTCAAAACAAGGGTTTTCACCCTTATCCTCAGAGTATGGGAATCAAGAAAGGCACCTGGAGACCTAAAGAATGCCACTATCGTCACTATCTTTAAAAAGGGTGATCGCAGTGTTTGTGGCAACTACCGTAGTATATCACTGCTAGCAACTGTGGGGAAGAATCTTGCAAGAATTCTACTGAACCGCCTCAAGGTTATCTCTGAGAAGATCCTCCCAGAGTCACAATGTGGATTTAGAGCTTCCAGAAGCACAATTGACTTGATTTTCTGTGTGAGACAGCTACAAGAAAAATGTAGAGAACAACAGAACAACCTTGATGTTAACATGTCTGATAAGATGTTAATAGTGTAAAGTATGGTGGAGGTGCTGGACCGGGCAAGTCCTATCCCAACAGTTAACTAGGCTGGTCGTTGCCAGGCCCGAGCACCGATCAGATCTCAATAGCGGGAAGTATGGCGGAGGTGCTGGACCAGGCAAGTCCTATCCCAACAGTTAACTCGGCTGGTCGTTGCCAGCCCCGAGCACCGACCAGACCTCAATAGTGTGAAGTATAGCGGAGGTGCTAGACCAGGTAAGTCCTATCCCAACAGTTAACTCGGCTGGCCGTTGCTCACTGACTGCAACAAGGAAGAGAGGGGTGGACAAAGACATCCGAGATTAGCTGTCTACTGCCAATACCATGCGACACTTGCCGTTCTCTCTCGCATTCGTGTAGCTTATAGCTTATGCGGTTTCTTAAATAATCAATTTAATCTTGAGGTGAATGTGATGTTCTCAGGACTGCAACGTCTGTAACGAATAAGCTACATCAGTTTTACTGAGTACATGTACAGGCACCTTGCGCGGCACTCTAGCGGAGCACAGCGGTTCTAAACTTGTCAGACAAGGCGACATTACGGCATACAGCAAAGCAAAAACGCAGGTGAAATATTGTAAAATAGAGAAAGAGAACAGAAACTACTAACTGTTGTGTTGTTGGTTGTTCTAATACGCACGCAAATACCACATCCGATGCAACATTTTACAAATTTCCAGTGCGCAAACATGAAGAGGAACAAAGTAATCTGTGGATACGAGCGGTCCACCGCTGTGAGGCTTCTAGTTTCCGCAATGTCAAATTTCGTGTTCTGGCCCAGTAGGGAAAGTATAGATGGAACTATGCCTGCGGTGTTCAAGAATAAATACCCGAAATGCAGGGTAATTCTAGATTGTACGGAAATTAAAGTTCAATAACCACCTACGGTAGATCGCAGAGTATTTCTCTATTCCCATTACAAGGGAACGTACACTGTGGAATTTCTAGTCGGCATCATACCCAGTAGCATGATTCGTTTTACGTCAAAATGCTAGGGTGCGAGATCGAGTGACATGTTGATCACCAACAGGAGTGGGTTGCTGATATTATTAGAACCAGGTGATGAAATCATTGCTGACAAAGGATTTCCTGGAATAGCAACAAGCCTTTCCAACAGAATAGTGATTGTTGTCACCCCTCCTTTTCTTCATGATGGGAAGACGACAGCTGACGAGGTCAGGAAGACACCCAGTGTTGCAAGTGTTCGCATTCATGTTGAATTAAAATATACAATATTTTACAGAAGATTTAGCCTCATATTGATGACAATGTTCATATGTGTTGCGTTCTGACAAATGTGCAGTTCCCTGTTATCCAAGAAGATAATCAAAACTGTCGTGCAATAGAATACCTTGGCTATAACTAAATAGTTTGACAATACGACAAACATTTAATGTTAACAAATATTGTAATAAACCGTTATAACCAAAATACTGAATGCACATTCTTAACTTGCATTCTATCATTTTAACATTTTTAACGTAGAAAAGTACAAAATACAAATGCACAAAGATACAGTGAATGTTTGTCAGATAAGCAGGGGCCCTAATTTTAAATCAATAATCATAAGCTAGCCTGTAACAAGTTTACGTAGATAATACATGAAATAAAATTGTTCAATTTTAAGAATACAGTCACGAATATATCTTGAGTCCTTCTCTACTGTTACACACAGTTGGTGCTTCTTACTGTATATAAACTGAGTCCTGTTGTTGTTGATTCATTTAAGGGCTTTGCAAAATTGTCGTTATATAGCCCCGTGTACTTGGGTGTGTGTAATTTGTCTGATAATCTGTGTTTATTGTGGTGGCTGCATTAGTGTATTTGTAATTCAAATGAGGATTGGGAAGGAGGCGGCCGTGGCCTTAACTTAGTATCAATCCCCGCATTCGCCTGGAGTAAAGTGGGAAACAACAGAAAACCACTTTCAGGATGGCTGAGGTGGGAAATGAACGACGGGCCACCGCGGTGACAGCCAAGAGTGCTGGTCACTATGCAACGAGGTGGACGCAAGAGTATCTGGCACTGAGTAAAATACACCTGAGTTCTTTTTAATCTAACATTATTCGTTGCGTCTAAGTATAAGTACTTAACATTTAGTTCTCCTGTGTCTTCCATTATTCCCGTATCCTTGCAAGATATCGGACATTTCATTCCCAGCTGTCTCTGTATCCTACTGTCATTCATAACGATTCCATCTGAGAATGAAAAACAAGCATGCGTTGCAATGCCAATTAAAGACAGTTTTGGCGTTATAATTTTGTTTCTTAAAGTGCCTTTGGATAGACAATATTTTTTTCAATTTCCGTTATCTGCCTGCGAACTATCGTAAAATGGATTTACTAATTTAGAAACATTCGTGTGATCATGCACAACAACTCACAAAAGTTTCATCGCAATCGGATGGATGGTATATGAACGCATACGGGATTTTGTTGAAACGCTTCGCACTTCGTCACTTATTTGTTGCATCTACTAGTGCGCTTCCTAT
Organism: Meconema thalassinum; assembly: GCA_946902985.2. NCBI lineage: Eukaryota > Metazoa > Arthropoda > Insecta > Orthoptera > Tettigoniidae > Meconema > Meconema thalassinum. The sequence goes on from OX336388.2 coordinate 171,027,115, forward strand.
TGTGATATGGATTAACTAAGTCGAAAACCTTCCCTGGCATGTACACAATAACTCATCAAAATTTCATCGCAATCGGATGAATGGCATATGAACGCATACAAGATTTTGTTTAAACAATTCGTGTGCTGTCAATCATTTGTTGAATCGACTCATGCGCTACCTACTGTGAAATGGATTTACTAAGTGTACACAACAACTGATCAAAGTTTTATCGCATTCGATGAATGCCATACAAACGCAAACGGGATTTTGTGTGAATGATTCGCGCGCCATCACTCATTTGTTGATTCTACTCATCCGCTACCTATTGTAAACTGGATTTACTAAGCCAGAAGCCTTCCCTGGAGTGTACTCAGCGATTCACCAAAGTTTCATCGCAATCGGATGAATGGTATATGAATGCATACGGGACATTGTTAAAACAATTCGCATATCACCGCTCATTTGTTAAATCTACTTATGTGCTACCTATTGTAAAATGGATTTACTAAGCCAGACACCTTTCCTGGAGTGTACACAATATCTCTCCCTTCATCGCAATCGGACTAATGGTATATGAACGCATACGGAACTATTTTAAAATGCTTCGCGCATCATCGCTCATTTGTTGAATCTACTCGTGTGCTGCATATTGTAAAATTAATTAACTAAACCAGAAACCTTCCCCGGAATGTACACAACATCTCACCCAAGTTTCATTGCTATCGGACTAATGGTATATGAACGCATACGGGACTTTGTTGAAGCGATTTGCGCATCGTAGCTCATTTCTTGAATCTTTTGGTGCGCTACCTATTGTAAAATTGATTTACTAAGCCAGAAAACTTCCCTGGAGTGTACTCAACATCTCACCAAAGTTTCATCGCAATCGGATGAATGGTATATGAACACATAACGGACTTCGTTGGAACGCTTCAACGTCGCCACTCATTTGTTGAATCTACTCGTGTGCTACCTATTGAAAAATGGATTTAATAAGCCAGAAACCTTCCTTGGAGTGTACTCAACATCTCTCCCAAGTTTCATCGCAATCGGATGAGTGGTATATGAACGCGTAGGAGACATACACACCCACAAACTATCAAGTAACATAGGTTCTTAAATACAGAGTGGTCCACCAGCCCCTTATTTTTTTGGAGGAAGGCAACCCAACTAATGCGTATATCACAGTCATCCTAAAAACATTAGTACCTGCTCCTTTACGAACTTAGTACTTCTTTACTGTTAAATACATGCTCGCCAATATAGTAGAAATCGAGAGTGGCAGTGTTAATTCAATGACCTCAAATACAATGCACGATTGAAGCGATCACAGCTCCGAATAACACCTTCTTACGTTTGGACAGGAAGTGTCTATGAATAGATTCAATACATGCCAGCAATACACCAAGGTACTCGGTAGCTGTGGTCGCTAAATCATGAATTGCTAGAGTAGCGTCAACGAAGTCACATTGTAGAACGTTCGAACCTCGAACTAGTACATTTCTTTCTGGCTTAATGTCGTTTGTTGTGGATATATTATGGATGCATATCTATCTGTTCCAACGAGTGATTTTTTATTTGGTACTGATAAGGACCGTACTTATCCGATGGTACGTAGCCAGATTGGACGACGACATCATGATCTGTAGAAAGAATGCAAGGTATCCTGGTACGTTAAAGATGCCCTTCGGAGCAAAATTCTGGCACCCAGGCGTCTCTAAAAGCCAGAGTAGTTAAAAGGGACGTAAAACCAATAACATTATAATTATCTGTATCTACTGTATGTTTGGGGCCGATGACCTCGTAGTTCTCCCCTTAAAACCTCACTAACTAACTAACTATTACTGTATGTGTATAGGAAGCGCTTTTTGCACAGACGACAGGCTCATGAATAAATACATCAGACCGAAACTATAATTTCCTTCAACAGCGTCTGTGCGAAAAGCACAGTAAATCCACTTACACGGCTCCCTCGCATTTGTGCACCCTCAAATGCCAGCTGACTGTGCCAGGATACGAACCTGCGACCCTGGGCACAGCAAGCGAGAACGTTGTCGCTGAGCCACGCTTCAAGGCAGTAAATACAGAACGTGTCATATTATTATTATTATTCGGGGATAAATATTGAACTATTAAAATTCTAATAATCACGAATAGTATCCATCCATTGTTTTGAACAGTATTTAGGGAAAAATAAGTCGCCTCCGTAGCGCAGCGGTCAGCGTTGTTAGCTGCCGCCCCGGAGGTCCTGGGTTCGATTCCCCGCTCTGCCACGTAATTTGAAAAGTGGTATGAGGACTGCAACAGGGTCTACTCAGCCTCGGGTGGTCCAAATGAGTAGAGGGGGTTCGATTCCCACCTCAGCCATCCTCGAAGTGGTTTTCCGTGGTTTCCCACATCGTCTTCGGGCAAATGGCGGGATGATATCTACTGTAAGGCCACGGCCACCTTCTTCACTCTTCCTTGCGTATCCAATCCTTTCCCTCATGAGGCCCCTGTTCGCCTTGCACGGCAGGTCGCCAGGGCGAGGTGCTGATCACACCTCACCAGTAATATCCACACCGACCAGATGTTCCCAGCTCAAGGACACTGCCTGAAAAGGTGGTAGGGGTGAGTTCCCTCGCTGAGTCCGTGGGAGCCAACATCCTGGAGGGTAAACTTGATTTTTTTAAAGAAATTAGGGAATTTAAATGAGAGAAGAAAACAACATTCCCTATCGTCCTCGCAGATCATGTGAACGAAATTAAGTTGAGATCTTCCTGTACGATGTAGGGAGGGTAAAATAAAATAGTTTATAAGAATTTAAAATTTCCGCCGTTGTATAGTCTTGAACCCGGGATCTTCAAAACGGCGAGCGGGCACGATACCATTCGCACACTCTTCCAGCACATTCCGTAGCTCTTTGTTGCGCTTCTTATTAACGTGTATGGTAAAATGTTCAATTATTATAGTTAGATCTTAAATATTGATTCGAATGTATTCATTCAGTACCTGGCATGTTTTCAAATGTATTTACGGCAAGTTTTGCGACCGCTTTGCGTTAATAAGGCGAATGAACTGAAAATAATACCCTCCAAGGACAACCCTTCGCCATGTATTATTTCATACAACTTGGCACATTAAATGCTAGCGTGTTATACAATTCGGTCATAAAAGCAGGTGTACTGACGAGGATGATGAGAATCATACAGGATTTTGTACCAGCGATCACAACAGCTTCCTTGCCAGCAAGTGTCGTGTGATACGGGCCTAAAGATATGCTAAGACTTTTTGTTAACATTTAATAACAAAATAATACCACGGGAAATTCTAAGGAATACGTATACTTCGATGCGAGCACCGGCGATCAGAATCTCCTTCGATATGTTGTTGTACATTTGAGGGGCTAGAATATCGCGGTCAATTAACCCCGTGTTTTTGGTTGTGTGTGTAGAATTTGTCTGATAACCTGAGTTATTGCGGGTTTGTAATGATGTGGTATTTGCAATTAAGGATTGTGAAGGAGGTGACCGTGGCCTTAAGACAGAAATCGTCCCGGAATTTGGCCGGAGTAGAACTGGGAAACCACGGAAAACCACTTCCAGGGTGGCTGAGGTGGGAATCGAACCCACCTCTTCTCATATTTGCTTCACGAGGCTAAGTGTACCCAATTTCAGCCCTTAGACAAGTATTCAATTTGTTAGCAGAGCTGGGAACCAAACCCGGACCTCCATAGCGACACTTCGATATGTTATTATATTATAGGTTTTATTTGCTGAATCGTCCATAACTCCTTTCCTCATATAATTATAAATAAAAGTCCCAAAAGGAATTGAGAAGTATTACACAGAAGTAGGTAATAGTTAAAGTGCAAATATTCTATGTTCATTTTGTAGTTGTTGTAGAGTTTGCTGAGAACAAACAATTATGATACATATGTGTTGGGTTACACAGTCAACACGCTAGACTGGACAGATAAGCAATGGGATTATTTTTATACCAGAAATTGTCATAAAACTGTTTCCTCAGAATGATGGGTAATGTGAAAAAACAGAGTTCACATAGGAAGCTTGTATTTTTATCAAACAGAAACTCATTTTAAACAATGTGTCATTGTTACATAAACCTAATAATCCCAAAGCTACATTATTATTATTATTATTATTATTATTTATTAAATCGTTACAAATACACACATTTTACAAAATTCATAATACCTGTACACATTTTATGAAATTCCTTACACTTCCTACTCATTGTTTAACCTGTAAATTTAAAATTATTAAATTATATTGTTACAATATGATAAAGACAGGCCGAAATAGGATATCAAATTCATACAGAGCAGGAAGAGATATCACATATGCCACTAAAAGGTGCAACCTTGTGTGTGGCATGCCTTGATTACTATTTCTAAAAATTGTATAATGGCTTAGCCAAATAACACGTTCTATGTAAATGATGTATACACAAAAAAATAATGAATAAGAAGGAAAATTGAATTTGTGTTTTATAAACTTGTAGGCTCAACTAATTATATTTTCAATTTTAATTTTGTTTTCTCTGAGAAAATGTTTTATATGCATCTTCAGGTTTGCATGATTTCCTTTAAATTCTTTTAATTTAATTGGGAGAATTTTATATAATTTTGGTGAGAAATACAGAAAGTTACGTTTGGCTATACCTAACCTAGGTTGATATAAAATAGAGTGATTCTCTGTAATACTTATGGTTTCATACCCGTGGCTAACAACTTGAATTCTATTTCAATCTTTAAAAATGTATTTATATATTTCAAAAGCATACAATTGTTTAATGTTGAAGACCCTTGTCTCAGCATACAGTCTCATAATCGGATATAATCTATCTTTCTTCAACATTATTCGTAGTATGAGATTCTGCACTATCTGAACACTTTTTAGTACATTTTCATAGGCGCCTCCCCAGGCAAGAATACCATATGTAAGAACTGACTGGACTAGAGCATGGTAGATGTCTCTTATTAATTTGTAATTGACAATATGTTTTAAATTGTGAAATATATAGATTGTTCTTCTTATTTTACTTGTAAGGTGTTTGCATTGGCTTTTCCATTTCATGTCACTATCTATAAATAATCCCAGATATTTAACTGTATCCACTTTAGCTATTTTAGGACAGTCACAGTTCTGATTACAGTTCAAAGTGTGTATTTTTAGTTCATTAAAATCATCTTCAACTGCTTTTAAACTGAATCTTACGAACTTTGATTTAATTATATTTAAAAATACAGTGGAATTTGGATAATTCAAACCTTAAGGGACCAGTAAAAAAATTCGAATTATCCAAACATTCGAATTAAGGAAGTTCTTTGACAAAAGTACAGAAAATATTCAAATTTTAAGTTTTCAGCCAATAATCTTTATTAAACATAATAGTACCTCAAAAGTTTCAAATGATACTGCACAATAAAAGCAAAATGTACTACAGTATTCACCTATTTAATGACAGTAGTAATCCAGCAATCTCAAGTCTTAGAGAAAACTACTGTTTTTCAAAAAAGTTTGAGATCTTTACTTGTTTCCTAGAATTAAGTCTCTCGGCCACCACAAAAGAACCTAACAAATTTAACGAATGGAAAACAGAATCACTTACGTCATTTCTACTTTCAAAAAAACGCCTAAGTTCTGTGATGTGGTTTGTTGCTTGGGCTGCACTCGGAATAGTTTTTACGGGAACTTCCTCCACGAGTTCATCGTCAGATCCGTCGTCACCATCTTCGGAGTTCAGTACATCGGCGATGATTTCTGCGTCGGTCAGCTCACCACAAACTGCGACATTTTCGTCCACGTTGACGAAGTCCTCGAACGAGATGGCAGGATCGGCGATTAGGTCATCCCAGCCGTCAACTGGAGGCACAGTTTCCACTGCAGTTTCGATGGAGCTTTCTTCATAGATTTCCTTTATTTCGAACCCTGCTTTTCGAAAACAGTTCTTTATTGTTTTCGAAGTCACTTGGTCCCAAGCCTGTTTACACATTCGGGAAGCCTGAAGAATGTCGAGCTTGATTTTGAAAGCGTCGTAATCCCCAGTAAGGATATTCTCAACCAACAAACGCCTATAAAAGTGTTTTAGATTTTTTATTATTCCCTGGTCCATAGGCTGAATAACGGAGGTCATGTTGGCAGGGAAAAAAATCACTTTCACATTTTCCATCATTGGTATGGTGTTGTGAGCAGTACAGTTGTCAATGAAAAGGATGACTTTTCGTTTTTCTTTTATGAACTTTTTGTCCAATTTCAACAGCCAGTTCTGAAAAAGACTTCCAGTCATCCACGCTTTTGGCCTGTTAACATAGTCCACTGGTTTAGATTTAACGTTTTTGAAGCATCGTGGATTTGCCGACTTGCCGATCATCAGCAGAGGGAGCTTTTCCGTTCCGTCCATGTTTGCACCAACTAGCAGCATTATTCTTTCTTTGCTCAGCTTTCCTCCGTGACATGTATCGTCTTTAAATGCGAGCGTTCTATTTGGTGTAGATTTAAAAAAAAGACCCGTCTCGTCAACATTGAATATGTCCTTTGGGTTTCTGTCCTGGATCATTTCGTCTAAATCCTTTTTCCATTGATTGGCTTCTTGCTGGTTAACAGCCCCGCTTTCACCACAAACGTATTTAAACGAAATTTGAGTTCGTTCCTTGAAGCCATCTAGCCACCCAGTGCTAGCTTTAAAATTTGATTTGCCTAATTCTGTAGCAAACAGTTCAGCTTTGTCTCTTAAAAGTGGACCACTAAGAGGAATCTTCTTATCCCTCGTTTGTTTGAACCATTTTAAAACGCACTGATCCACATCTGGATTTTCCGGTTCCCTCAACCTTTTCGGCCTTTGCCACTCTCACTTTCACAACCGAGAATTTTGTCTTTATTTTTTAAGTATGTTGACAACGTGTTTGGAGGAATCCTGAAAGCCTTTGCAATTTCAGATTTTTTCTTCATTCCCTATTCCACTTCTTTAATCACCGCTATTTTCTCCGCCAAAGTCAAAGTTTCGTATGGAACCCGAGGTTTGGATGACGACATCTTAGCTCTGCACACACACTTTAAAACCCAGACAAAACCAAACTTCTAAACAACCACAAGTCTTATGAAACCACTCAGAATATTGCAGTACACAGCACGCACTACCAGACTGGTGAAAAGGATGATCACACTGTTATGACTTATGAGATATGGAGCGTTGCAAAACAATGGGTGGGGGGATGGGCATTGACCTCGGAAGGAGCGTCACATGCGTGTTGTTAGTCACGTAGGCCAATCAATCGAGTAGGGGTCGCATGCCGATGATGCAACGTCATTTTCCGGGAATTCATGACCCAACTGTTTGACTTCCGATCGGCTCTTTACTCGTAAAAACTTCGAATTATCCAAAATATAATTCGAATTAACCACGATTTTTAGCATTGATTGTATACAAAATGCTAGGGACCAAGAGAAAAGTTCGAATTAAAGAAGATTTCGAATTATAGAAGTTCGAATTATCCAAGTTCCACTGTAGTTCGTTACCATCTAACCATACCTTTAACATTTTCAATGCAGCAGTTGCAATTTGTTTTACATTTCCCCATGTTCTACCTTCAACACAAACTACCGTATCATCTGCGTATGATATGACATTAACATTTTCAATTCCATGTATAGATGATTCAATATCGTTGATAAAAATAAAAAATAATAATGGACCCAGCACTGTGCCTTGTGGTATTCCTCTTTTCACTCTTAAAAGTAGACTTGTAGTTCCATTAATTCTAACGTATTGAATCCTTTCAGTCAAATAGCTTTCTATCAATTTCAATGCTATGCCTCTGATGCCATATCTTTCCATCTTCTGGAGGAGAATATGGTGAGGTATGGTGTCAAAAGCCTTCTCTAAGTCGAGAAATATGCCCAAGGTCGGTTTCATACTGTTCATATTTTCATAAATTCGCCTAGTTAATTCCCCAATAACATCAGTGGTGCTGACATTTTTTATAAAGCCAAATTGTCTAGTTGATAGTAGATTGTGTTTCTTCAAAAACTGATAAATATGATTTTTTATACATTTTTCAAATAATTTTGATATGATTGTCATTAACGATATCGGTCGATAGTTCTTTAGTTCTGAAGGATTGCCTGCTTTATATAGCGGTTTTACAATTGTAATTTTTAATTGCTTTGGGAAGTATCCAACTGAAAGTGACTCGTTTATTATTGTTAGTAAAGGACTCTTTAAAGAATTAAAATTCTGCTTAATAATTTGAGCTGAGATGCTATCTATTCCCATTGCTTTAGTGCCGCTTATTTCGTGTAGGTACTTATGTAAACCCGCTTCGGTAATCGGAATAAAAAACAGGAATATGTGTTTCTGTTGATTTTCAAGGAAAAATCTGGATTGTTCTTAATATTTTTAGACATGTCAGTAGTTTTGTTAATAAAATAATCATTGAATGTATTAGCTATAGTGAAATCATCGTCGTAAATATGATTTTGAGATCTTATTTTTGTTATTTTTTCTTTATGACTTATTCTTTGTGTTATTTCATTGACAATGCCCCATACTTTTCTTGGATTATTAGAATTGGAATTTATTAATTGTTTATAGTGGTCAGTTTTAGCTTTATTAAGCAATTCGTTTAATTTATTTCTATACCGTTTATATTTCTCCTTCATGGCATTGTTCTCTTTATTTGCTATATATTCCTGATACAACCTATCTCTGGTGTGAATGGACTTAATTAGCGCGTGCGTGATCCACTCCTTTCTCTTTCGTTGCTTTGAATTTAATTTTATTGAAGAATTTTTTATGCAATTTTGGATAGTTTGTATAAATTTATCTACTTTAGAATCCAAGTGGTTGTTCCCTAATACTGTGTCCCAATTAATATTGCTCAATTTATTTTTAAGCATCTCACTATCTAAATTAAATCTATGTTCACGTTTGTTACTCTGGTTGGTTGGTTCTTAAGTTTAGGGGCTGCGACAACGCGGTTATGTAGCCCCGTGTACTTTGGGTGTGTGTAGAATCTGTCTGATAACCGGTGTTAATTGTGATGACTGTATTAGTGTGTGTTATCTGTTTGTTAATTTAAGTACTGCAACTAAGAATTTTTCAGATAGTTCCTACTTTTGCCGCCAAGCGCCACCGTCAACGACTACTAGGCCAAGTTCAGAACTGAGCTACTAGACGCCGCCGCAGTCGGCTCTTGGCAACGAACATAGAAACCTAAGAGCGTTGTTTACATTCTTAACCTATCCAATTTAGCTTCACACAGGTGCAATTAGTGGAAGGATCTTTAACATGCCATAAATCTATGACATGGGACCGCCGGCTTTACTTCCCCTCCGAAGGAAGGCATACTGAACATGTTACTCTGAGCTGCTTGTAAGTCACGGCCATTTTCAAGATTTATACTAACTAATATAGGATAGTGATCTGTAATTCTGCTCTGTGATATAATGGGTAAGATGTTTTCATTGTTATGTTAATATCCATGCCAGTTTTTTAATTTTCTGCCATTTCAGGTCACGTGGCATACAGTGGCGAATTCTCCCATACACCGCATATACCGGCGGTATACCACCCGAGATTTAAAAAATGTAAAAGTATTTTCTTGTCACTTTTTAGACATGTTCCAGTCATGAAAATTGTTATTGTCATATATTTTCTGCAGATTGTTGTCACGAAAGTCGGTGGTCATAGCAACGTACCATACTTATTTTTATTGGTGGTGTACAGTTTTAGTTATGAGTGACTGTACTGAGTTACCGCAAGGGTCTCCCGGTGGCGCTCGCTGGCTCGTCAGAGGGACGAGGGGAAGGAGAGGGGTAGCTTAAGCCCAGCAAATTTCAGCCCGAGGTATCGCGCAAGGACCTTGCGGTTCAACTATGCCTAATGCTGATTGGCTGTTTCAAGGGGAATTTGTTGACCAGCAGAGGCTTGCCAGCGCTCAGCCGTTTCAGTTATTTGTTCTGTGTGCGAGACAGTGTCATTGTACGTTTGTTTTAAGTCAGTCTTGAAGTGATTTAGTCAACAGTGAATTAATATAGAAATGTGTAGTGTGAGTGAAGCACCGGAAGTGGATTGTGGGTGCGTCATTGAGGACGTGCTAACAAAGGGATTTAATTTAATTGGATTCCCTCAGAAAGTGGAAATTAAGGAGAAAGGAAGGCCAACTCCTGAACTTCCAAATTTAGTTTCAACTTGTATAGACCGTAAGCGAGAGTATACTAGACATTTTTGTTCCTCAAACTATTCACGCCATCAGTGGTTAACTGGATGCAAAAAACTTGACAAACTATTCTGCTGGCCTTGTCTCCTTTTCAGTCGTGAAGGAACGGCGTGGTCAAAAGATGGATTTGACAACATTGCTGGTCTTACTAGTAGCTTAAAGAAACATGAAAAAGCAAGGAGTCATATCGCGTGTGCTTTTGCATTGTGTAAATTCGGTACCTCGCGAATAGATGTTCAGTTGAATGCTCAGAAAGCAATGGAGGTCTCAAAGCACAATGAAATGGTAAAAAAGAATAGGCAGGTTTTATCTAGGCTAATAGATGTCGTTTGTCATTTAGGCAAGCAAGAACAGGCACTACGAGGACATGACGAGTCAGACCAGTCACTGAACAGAGGTAACTACATAGAAACCTTAGATTTGCTGAGCACGTATGACCTTTTGCTACATGACCATTTACTTAATTCTACTATATTTCGAGGTACGTCATCTACCATTCAGAACGATTTAATAGAAGCCATTAGAGCTGTAATGGTAGATGCTATTGCGAAGGAACTTGACAGAACAAAATTTGTAGCAATTCTTGTCGATGAATGTTCTGATGTGATTAATAAATCACAGCTATCCACAATTTTGCGCTATGTTGATAGTGCTGGAGAAGTTCAAGAACGATTCATTGGCTTCACGGATGTTAGTGCTAACAGGTCGGCTGAGGCTCTGTACGCCCACGTTTCGTCAGTATTAGAAGAGTTCGGATTAGGTAACAAGCTTATAGCACAGACGTACGATGGCGCGAGTGTCATGGCTGGTCATTTAGGAGGACTACAGGCTAGAGTAAAACAAACATTTCCACGAGCACTGTTCGTTCATTGCTACTGTCATGTGTTGAACTTAGTATTGCAACAGGCAGCTATGGGAATAACAAAATGTCGAGTATTTTTCTTATCTCTTTCCGGAATGTCTAATTTCTTTTCCCATTCTTCCAAGAGAACTGAATACCTCCGAAACTTTGTAGAAAATAAATTACCGAGAACTGCACCAACACGCTGGAACTTTAACTCGAGACTTGTTAACACAGTTCAAGAGCAGAAAGACAACCTACTCATGTTTTTCGAAAGCTTAACGGACGATGAAAATAGTGGAAATTGGGAAAACGATGCTATAGTACAGGCTCAAGGATTTTTGTATTTTTTGAAAAAAATTGATACAGTTTTTCTTCTGAATGTATACTCATTCATTTTCTGCCACACCGATGTTCTTTTTAACATTCTGCAAAACAAGGCTATGGATATTGCTTTCTGCCACTCAAAGATAATAGAGACCAGAGACAGATTAAACAATTTCAGGAGCGAAGGCTTCCAAAATGTCTGGGAAATGACATGTTCTAGCGCAGCCGATGAACCAGCACAGAAGAGAATTAAAGACAATGGATCACCAGAAGAGGGTTTTAGGAGACTATTCTGTGAAATTCTGGATAATGTCATTTGCCAGATAAATGACAGATTTTGTGATATGGAGCGTTTTAACTTCTTTTCCCTCCTGGATACAGGAAAATTTAGAGAATTTGGCATTTCGTTCCCAAACAAATTGTTTTTAAATCTCTTAGAAAACTACGGGTCAAGTTTCGATCAAGTAGGTCTGAAAAACGAACTGATAGTGCTCTATTCGGCTAATGATCAAGAATTTCACGAGAAATCAGTGGCCGAAATCGTAAGAATTATGAACCGAATGCAGTTAGTTAATGCTATCCCTGAACTGTACAATTTATTGTGTTTAATACTTACGATACCATCTACTACAGCCTCTGTTGAACGTACCTTCTCAACACTCAAACGAGTGAAGTCACATTGCAGGTCCACTATGGGTCAAGAGAGACTTACTTCCCTATCATTGATGACAATTGAGAAGCAGCTGCTTTGTTCACTCAGGAAGCACCCAAACGGTAATTTTACTGATGCTGTCACACAAGTGTTCTTGAAGAAATCCAGACGAATGGAACTTACCTTCAAATAGATTAATCCTGGTTTTGGCAGAAGACGGTTGGAATACTGTATAGATATAGAGGTAAGTTATCGCTCGAATTATTTTATTGATTTCGACCAGTTTCTTAGAAGTGCTCTTCACTTTTATTGTATTAATACCTTGGCTATGAATGTTTTAGTAATCTTTGGATATGTCTAACGAAGTGCAAATGGTTTAGAACGTTGTTGTTAATAGGGGCCGATAACCTAGATGTTAGGCCCCTTAAACAACAATTATCATCATTGTTGTTGTTAATAGTTCATTTTAGAGGCTTGTGTTGAACTTGTATAATAAGCTTCTATGATGAACTGAGGTACTATCGCTGCATTTGCCTGGAAATAGTGTAGGAAAACTCTGACAAAAAACACACTCATGGTAGCCTCTGTCGGCGTCGAGATTCGAACCCCTGATATGTGGACTTGCTGCAGCTCCCCATGGCGTGATTTAGCGTGCATGGCTATGCCACGGGGTGTTCTTCGAACGCAACTACAGGTGACCAGTGTCATATTTCCAAGAAAAAAATACACTTGTCTGGAGCGGAGAGAGAGAGAGTGGAAGTGCGAAGATGAAAGGAGCCGTTTGTAAGATGTAACCAAAATAAACTGGGGAATGAGGGGATATGGCAAGTGTTCAGGAGTGAAACAGAAATTCTTTAGGTATATAGACATAATCTTTCTTACAAATTACGGATATGTTTTTCTCCAACTCTAATAATAATAATAATAATAATAATAATAATGATAATAAGAGTCTGAAGGAATTGGATCTTCCGCCGAACATCTACAGGAGTATGCAGCATTCTGTCCTATTGTCCACATGCAATATTGTGCGATCCTTCCTGGCTAGTGCATGAGTTTTAATGAACTCTATATTCTGTATATACATGATATGTATGTACTGTATTATAGTTTGTATTTTAGTTTTTATGTATTGTTGTAAAGCACTTGGTTTAACTTTAGAGTAACCCATGTTTGTAGTGGTGAATTGAATAAATAATAATAATAATAATAATAGTCTAATAATAATGACTTATTATTATTGTTATTATTATTATTATTGGGCATATTGATATTGGTTGCCAGGGGTGAGTAAACAGGAAGGGTGCACTTGCGGTATACCAGGTACGGAGACCAGCAGTCGCCACTGGTGGCATAACGTACCAATTCGATCATATTCTCTTTATAAATCAGCAAAATTCAATGTACTCTTCACAAAAAAACATGGTAAGGGAATAAATATGGCAATGTAGTTACATCTCCACTAAAATGGAGCGTGCGCTATCGTTCCAAAAAGTATGCCTACCACTAGATTCAAAGCACCATTCTACCCGTTCGCGCTCACCGCGTACGGTCAGGCTTTAACCGACTCAGCCACCAACACATGGTAGTTACCGTGCACTGCAGTGCAGTATTTACTGTGGCCGTCCCACCTCAAACGTTTAAGTCCATGTCATAGTCTTAAATCATGGTTTATGGTGTTGATTTAACTTTCTACTATTACACATCACGTGGCATAAGCTATTAATTCGATCGTATTACGTGTATGTGTGTTATTTCAAGGAGCAATAAGTCATATGTTAGTAGAATGGGCCATAGTATTTGGCGGAGAAAAGGTTACGGTCCATTTTTCTTTGCTAGGTCATGACCCAATTACATTGCTGTCACACAGTCTGAGCGCAGAGCAATATCGAACATCGGGAGAAATGCAATGTTAGTTGGGTTTCATAAAACTAAATAATAAGGGGCTGGTGGACCACACTGTATATAGATTAAACCACAACAAATTACCTTCACATTAAACATTTCCTGATGACACACAATATGCCACATTGTGTAGTGCAACGCCCCTGAGGGTAGTGTCAGTAAGAAGCTAAACTATCAAAGTTTTTCCTCCTGGTTTTGATGTGATGAGCATTGCTACTCGCTGATATTCTACATTTTCTTGGCACCATTCTGGGGACTCTTCCTGTTCCCGAGTTGTCAAGGAAATGTGAAGAGCTTTGTCACTATTAACATTCAGATCGTTTTCAAAATCCCACTATTCCCTCTCATTCAAAGGTCTGAAAAGTAATTCTCCACGTATGTCGCACTGATTCTCGGGCAATTCCAAAGTAACTTATACACACTCCACTTTCAAAATAAAATTCTCAACGGTATTTACTAAAAATATTACAGTACTCTTACAGGCGCGTTCGACTTCTGGTTTGTTCAAGATTAATTGGAGGATTATCCATTTCACAAGGTCCGTATTGACGTGTACAATAACGATTCTAATGGGGTGAGGGGGTCTCCGCCCAATCAATACAGTCAATACAATTGTATTGATTGGGCGGAGACCCCCTCACCCCATTAGAATCGTTTCTGATTTGTTTTCTGCCTTGAGCATTCTGTGTAAAGGACAATGTATTTTTAAACAAGAAGTTCCGTGACAAACTAAAAAGCCTACTTTTCTTAAAATTTAAGATTCATACCAATGATTAACCTACATGGATCTATCTGGAATAATGATGAAATTAAGTTGGTAATAACGAAATTTCTAATTGGTTCAAAATACTGTATACCTGGCATAATGTAGCCTAATAGAGCATTACAGTTGGCAGCACTGGTGACTGAATATATTCTTAGTTCCATCCCTTAAGGTACAGAATATAAAATTTGGTTGAAGTCCAATGGATAGCATGGACGTTACATGCAGTTAAACATTGGATCCAACAGCACGTGTAAAATCATGTTGGCAAAAAAGTCATGCATGTATTGGTCAGAAATAATATGATCTATTGTTGTGCCAATTTTGGATGAAATCCATTAGTTAGTATAGAAGTTACATGCATTTTAAAATTAGACCTAGCAGCAGGCTTAGGATCATGTTGGCAACACTGACGTATATTAGTTACTCCAAATTAATCTAGAATGCCAGGTACTATAAGTGTGCAAAGTTTAAGAGCTATTGGCTTGCATACTTTCTGATATATTGATATTAGGGTAACCAAAATAGAGACAGCATTTATTAACAGTTGGCAGCCCTGATTGCTCTTAAGAATATGCATAGTCATATCTGTTATGGTACTCATAGCACATACGAAATTTGGTTGAAATCCAAATGATAGTATAGAAGTTACATGTATTTAATGTTGGACCTCTCAGCAGACTTAGAATCATATTGGTAGCACTGACGAATAAAAGTTACTTCAAATTCATATAGAATATCAGCTGCTATACGTGTGCATAGTTTAAGGCTGTCGGCTTGCATACTTTCAGATATATTGGTATTTGGATTAAAGAAATTGAGAGCATTTATTAACAGTTGGCAGACCTGGTGGCTCTTAAGAATATGCTCAGTCATATCTGTTTATGTACACATAGCACGTATGAAATTTGGTTAAATTCCAATTAATAGTGTAGAAGTTATATGCATTTAAAAATTGGACTTATCAGCAGGCTTATAATCACTTTGGCAACACTGCCAGGTATGGCCTCCTGGAAATTAAACTGAAATATTATTATCTATACGTGTGCCAATTTTGAAATAGCTTCCATTCATACCTTCCAAGATATCCAACATGGAGCTCAAATTTTAATTGCGATTTTTCAGCAGTTGGGAGCACTGACATTATTTTCAAATACGGCATCGAGATATTCAAGTATAGATCTTTACCCCTACCAAATTTTGTTTCGATTTCGTAATTTTTGCAAATTGTGAAAAGTAGGCTAAAAATCAATATCAGTTGGACTGAAAGTTGCTACTGAGTTATTTAATGCTTTTTGAGGAAATAATTCTTCAATGTGCTTCCCTTTGGATTATTTATATTTTGCAGCATGTACTGAACTTGGTTTTCTCCAGGCTTGGGGCACATCAGTTTTAGAAACACATTATTCATTATTAGCATAATAAATACCTTGTGAAGTGGAGTTATGTAGAAGATCCAAGATGAGACTGTGGAGAAATCCAGACTCCACAACACCTGCTCACGTGCAAAGATCTTAATGACACCAGCATCCAGGAAGACCTTATGTTGGCCACAGACCAAGGGATAAGAGCTGCAGAGTTCTGGAAAGGAAGAATTTAGTGAAATATAAATATATCTATAACATAATAAATCACTGCTGCAATATGCTTACAAGTGTTTCCAAGACCAGCTGGGCAAACGCAACTAGCGGAGACAACATTTCGCTCAGAGACAATCGGTGAAATACAATAGCAAGTATAATATGTATGTAATTTAATTAAACTATAAGATATGACAATATAAACAAATAGTTCCGTGACGAACTAAAGAGCCTACTTTTCTTACAATTTAAGATTCATGCTAATCTATATAGACCTATCTAGAATAATGACAAAATCAAGTTGGTAATACTAACATTTCTAAGAACTGCAGTTTGAAATACACCTGAAATAGTGTAGCCTAATAGAGTAACTTACTACAGCTGGCAGCCCTGGTGCCTCTGAATATATTCTTAGTTCCATCTATTAAGGTATAGAATGCACATACAAAATTTGGTTGAAGTCTAATGGATAGTATGGACGTTACATGCTGTTTGATATTGCATTTATCAGTACGCGTAAAATCATGTTGGGAACAATGTCATGTATTTGATGCTCAGAATAAATCTGAAATATTACAATCTATTATAGTGCCAATTTTGGATAAAATCCATTTGTTGATAAAGAAGTTACATGTAATTAAAAATAGAAACTATCAGAAAGCTTAGAATCATGTTCGCAGCACTGATGTATATTATGTACTACAAATTAATCTAGAATGTCAAGTACTGTATGTGTGCAAAGTTTACAGCTAATGGCTTGCATACCTTCTGATATATTGATATTAGGATTAAACAAATAGAGAGAGCATTTATTAACAGTTGGCAGCCCTGCTGTTCATTACGAATACGCATAGTAATAACTGTTATGGTACACAAAGCACATACGAAATTTGCTTGAAATCCATTTGTTAGTATAGAAGTTATGTGCATTGAAAAACTGGACCTATCAGCAGGCTTAGAATCGTGTTGGCAGCATTGATGTATATAAGTTACACCAAACTAAGTTAGAATGTCAGGTACTATATGTGTGCAAAGTTTAGAGCTGTTGGCTTGGATACTTTCTGATGTATTGGTATCAGGGTTAAAACATAGAGTGTGCATTTATTAACAGTTGGCAGCCCTGGTTGCTCTTTGGAATAAGCACAGTCATATCCGTTGTTTAACACATAGTATATACGAAATTTGGTTGAAATCTAACTGATAGTATAGAAGTTACATGCATTTAGAAATTGGACCTATCGGCAGGCTTAGAATCATGTTGGCAACACTGGCATGTATGAACTTCTGAAAATCTATTTGGAATGTTATTATGTATATGTGTGCCAAATTTGGAATACTTTGCATGGATAACTTCTAAGATATGCAACATAGAGCTTAAATTTCAATTGCGATTTTGCAGCAGTTGGTAGCACTGACGTCAATTTAAAATATGACCGTGAGATATTCAGGTATAGATCTTTACTCTTACCAAATTTGGTTTCGATAGCTGCATCCGTTTAGGAGTTGATAGGGAGGACACACACAGACAGACAGATAGACACACATTTTCCCGGATCGATCTCATACAGTAAGTCTACTTTTTGCTCATTTTTGCAAAATGAGAAAAGTAGGCTAAAAATGTATGGGAGTACAGGCTAGCTTTATTGATATTCGGTAAGATGGATGCGAAACAGACATTTGCCTAATCACTTCTGCTTTCAGAAAACACTCACATTCTCGCTTCAATTCCCGCACTTTATTTACATTTAGAGATTTCTACCTTTACCAACAGTTGATTTGTACAAATCTGGATATCAACCGGTAAAACGCCGCAATGTAGTCGAATCTCTTAAATGGCTTTTAAACGACTGACGCGGCTTGACTTACACCTGCAACACGTTCCTTGTTTCTCAACCCAGCGCAGTGCGGAGCCACTAGTACGATATCAAGGTTTGTGCACAGTACCTATAGACCTCCAGCAAATGGCAATATTTAAGTTGCTGGCACCCATAGCGGCAACTCGCTCTCCGAGTGAGTGTGATGGCTCGTAATGGAGAACTGAGCAGGACAGATAAGGAAGTATGGTGAAATGTGGTCGTCAATGGAGATTTATCAGGGCTTAGGGAATATTCAGGGGGATACATCGTATTCCACAACCTCTAAGCTTAAGATAGTCCATGTAAAATAAAAATTGGGAGAAGTCATATAAAGTTTGTGTTTGAGAGAAAAAAGCATTAATCAACCACCTCATGCTGTTAAATTTGAGTTGCCATACCCTATATTTTGCGCCTTGGAGGCTGGATTTAGACAGCCCCTTAACCCGGTCCATGAGGCAATTATAATTGGCTACATGGATAATTCTTGCGAAGCGCGTCCACGTCGGGCAACGGTACTGTAATATACCATGGAACTACAGTACCGGCTAAGTTCTGGTGAGGACCCAGTCCTATGGGGTATAACATAGGCACCGTGCACAGGGTTACGTGCGAAGACCTCAACGGAATCTGCAGCGGAGAAGATGGACTTCGGAACGGTGGAGATTGCGGAAGAGGCAACCCAGTACTCAGGGAATAGTATGAGTACAGCATCAATCGGCAGCGTCTGTTTTCCAGGTTAGGGGCGGCTGCAAGGGCGTCTGTTTCCCATGTTAGGGGCGGCCTGTATAATAGCTGGCAGTAGCTTCATAAAATGCCTTTGGGAGTGGCGACCCCATCGTAATAATAGCCTAAAATGGAAATGGCACTTCAAATGATTCGGAGAAGGTTAGGGCGTACCCTGCAGGCGACGCGCAGTTCTTTTGGTACTGGGGGAACTGTGAGAAATGGGCGACCAGTAACCGAAATGAAAGTGGGAATCATGAATGTCATGACCCTGACAGGCAAGGTGGAGGAGGTGGTAGACTTCATGGAGAGGGAGAATGTTGGATTGATGGGACTGAGTGAAGTGAAATGGAAAGGTAAAGGAAGGAAGAAATTGAGGAAAGGATATACATTATACTGGAGTGGTGGCCAAGAGGCAAAAAATGGCGTGGGACTGATAACCTCGAAACAACTGGAGAAAAATGTTGAAGTGGTCAAGTGTGTGAGTGACAGAATAATGAAAATTAGAATGAATATGAAAAATGACGTGATGGACTTCACACAAGTGTATGCACCACAGACTGGAAACAGAGAAGAAGATATTGAAGTATTCCTGGAGGATGTAGAAAGAGTAATTTCAGATGTAGAAGTGGTGATCATGGGAGATATGAATGCATAAGTCGGAAACGAGAGACAAGGAAAGGAAGAAGTCATTGGACCATATGGATATGGGAAATAGAACCGGGAAGGAGAGGAACTTGTAAACTTCTGTGAAAGGAATGGACTGATAGTGGGTAATTCATGGTTTCGGAAGAAAAACAGCAGGAAAATTACGAGATATGGTTGGGGCGACAGAAGAACAAAATCAGTAATTGACTACTTTCTGGTGGAAAGGACTAATCGCAGAAAGCTGATAGATGTGACAGCTTTACCAGGAGAAGCATTTGATGGGGACCATAGAGTTGTGGTGGCAAAATTTAGATGGGAAAAATTGGAAAACCTAAAGGAGATCAGAGAAAGTAAATTAAAAGTATGGAAATTGAAAGACAAAACTGTACAGGAAGATTTTCAGGAGAGATTGAAGCAACAAATCCCAGTTACTGAAGTGGAAAACATAGAAGAGGAATGGTCCCACTTTAAAAAGGCATTTGTTGGTGCAGCAGAGAGTGCTTGTGGTAGGACGTCAACAAGAGTGAAAGAGAAGGAGACACCGTGGTGGAATGAGGAAGTGTGGAAAGCAGTGAAAGAAAAGAAGTCTGCATGGAAATAGTCTTGCGCATAATAGTTCGCGGCTGGGAGCGATCAGTTTAGTTCGCAGCTCCTTAGCGAACTAGTTCGCTCTTTTAGTTCGGTTAGTTCCCATCTTGAAGACAGATCGTTCGCTCGCCTTGCTACTGCACGCACTCCTCATTTCTTATAGCAGTCTGTCACCACTCATTACTCGTCAGGCACTGGTGCGCATAGTAGTTCGCGGCTGGGAGCGATCAGTTTAGTTCGCACTTTCGCAGCTCCTTAGCGAACTAGGTCGCTCTTCTAGTTCGTTAGTTCCCATCACGAGTTCCCTGAAAGACAGATCGTTCACTCGCGTTGCTACTGCTACTGCACGCGCTCTTTTGCTTGTTATAGCAGTTTCTTTATAACGATCAGTGCAGCCAATGCCTGGGTTATTACCTGTATTTTGGGTAATTAAACATCAAATGGGAAAATAAATCAGTAGCCTAATTTACACAAAATGTAAAATGGCATATTCAGCTATTCTGTTCTTATTTTTTACTTTACATACATTGTAAGCGTACTCGTAGTATTTTAATTTTTAAATGGATTTATTTTTTTAAATTCTTTATTTTGTCTTTCAATTGTTAATTGGATGAAAGCGTGTTTTGTTTTCATTTGCCGGGTTAAATTTCCGTTTGAAGAAATATTACTTATATAATATTCTAAATACGTTTATTTTAGTAAATAAAAATACCATTATATATGCCATGGTAACAAAAATATTTCTACTATTGGGTACAGGTTAAGTAGGCTATGCCGCACAAGCAATATTACCAATATTAATAACCCTTTATGGGATAGTGATCTCTATATTAACCACCTGTCATAAGGACAGTTTATGCTTTCAAAGATGCTGAGAGTTGAATCTTTCAGCCAAATTTCTGAGAATTTTCCTGCCGAAGTGAAATATTAAATAAATTCCGTACGTATCTACTGTGCCCACGTTATATCCCTGCCGGTGAGCTACGTTATTACTTCCAGGAAAGGTATACCGTACACAGACTGTAAAAGCATCACCAAAGACATTTCTCAAATTGGCAAATCAACAATTGTGTGGCAAGCACTAATGAGTGTGCCGAGTGCATTATGCCGAGCCCCACACTGTGAAGTAATGACGTATGAATAGGAGAAGAGGAGTTGACGGCTCGAATTCTCAGAAATATAACTGCCCTCACGGGCAGAGATATAATGCGAACACTGTACTTGACGTAATGTACGGTATTGGATAAAATTTCAAACGATTTAAAAGTAAAATCATTAACAAGTCAAGTGTAAAAATGAAATATAATATGAATGTAGAAATAAAAATTATAAAAATTATATAAATGCAATTGCAATAATAAAAGAAATATATAAATTTAAATAAGAAACTTAACTATAAAAAATTATAAAAATAATTGTAAAAATCAATTTGAAATTACTTAATTAAATAATCTCTATATATATAAGAATAAAAGTTTGTCTGTTTTTTCTGATTTTCTACGGAAATTTGCGTTATTTACGCGTTTTAGACTGTTTTATGACGGATGCGCGCGAAAATGAAATTTTTGTCTGTCTGTTTGTTTGTCTGTGGACAATTTTTTGTGTCCTTATAACTCGAGAACGGCTGAGTGGATCAACGTAAAATTTGGTACAGATATCCTTCAGAGGCCCGACACCAATCATTGATGTATCTCTTCTCTGTACCTCTCATAAAAGGGGGCCTACCCCCTTAAAATACATGCTGAAATAGGCGTAGAAGGGTGAGACAAAGCTCATTTTCAGCCCCTCAATGAGAGAAACGAAACTCGGGGGCCCTAGGGCCCCCGAAAACCACATTTTAAGGCCCTAAAACCAATAGTTTTTGAGATATTCCCAGAAAATTAATTTCATTTAATACAATAATGAAAGGAAGCTAGCCGGTAACCATGGCAACAGAAATTCACAGGTCCATCTATTGCCATAATATAAGACGCAATACAATTCCATTTATTACATTACTGAGATACTTTGCAAACGGCTAGAAGGTTATAACGGAACCAAACTAAGCTGAAAAATTCATCAATACATATAATGCGCTTAAGGGGGTCAAGGGGTACTCTAGAATTTTTTCACGAGATTTACACGTGCTGGTGTGCTACGGTAGGTCTATTATATCCCTATCCCTCTATTGTTATATTATTATTATAATAAATATTATTATTACACTACTGAAAGGAAGACCCCAGAGGACTGGAAAAAGGGAATAATTGTCCCGATCTTCAAGAAAGGTAGTAGAACAGAATGCAGAAACTATTGGGGAATAAAACTGATGAGTCATTGTGCAAAGATGTTTGAGAAAGTTTTGGAAAGGAGTTTCGTTTCTCTCATTGAGGGGCTGAAAATGAGCTTTGTCTCACCCTTCTACGCCTATTTCAGCATGTATTGTCCTAACAAGGATAGAAGGAGGGATGAGGGAAAAACAGCATGGCTTCAGAGCAGGAAAGTCCACAGTGGATTTGATTTTTGCTGTAAGGCAGTTAGTTACAAGAACAGCACTGTGAGTATGGAACAGATCTACTGATGGCCTTCCTGGACATTGAGAAAGCATTTGACAGTGTATGCAGAAACAAAGTATGGAAGTCCCTGGAGGATAGAGGAGTAGAAAAATGGACTATAAGGAGGATAAAGGAGATGTACAAGGGAAGCGTGAGCTGTGTGAAAGTAGGAGGAGAGAGATCGGACTGGGTGGAACAGAGAAACGGCCTGAAACAAGGAAGTGCACTGGCACCGTTACTTTTCATTGTGGTGATGGATGACATAATGACCCGAGTGGCAAAAGTAATTGGGGAAGGAAAGATGAAAGCAATGGTGTTAGCGGATGATTTAATGATTTGGGGAAACAAGGAGGAGGAGGAGGAGGAGGTACAGGAACAGTTGGACGTGTGGGAAGGAATAATACAAGGATATGGGATGAAATTTAGCATAAATAAGAGTGAGATGGTGATTACAACAAGGAAGAAGGAAAGAACTACAACGGGAATAACAATTGGTGGGGAACAGCTGAAGAAAGTGGAGAGTTTCAAGTATCTGGGAAGCCTGATACAAGATATTGGAAGAAACTATAGAGAAAAAATGAGCGGGGGAGACAGGCAGAAGCATTCCGGAGGAGTGTGAGAAGCATGTTATGGAGCAAGGATGTCCCTCAGAACAGAAAAAAGATCATATATCGGACGTACTATGCCCCTATCCTGACGTATGCCTCGGAGACCTGGGCTATGAAAGGAAGGGAGAAGAGCAAAATACAGGCCAGTGAGATGAGGTTCTTGAGAAGCAGTATTGGAGCTACAAAGATGGACAGAATACGAAATGAGAGGACCAGAGAATTAATAAAGGAGGAACCATTACGGGATGGTATAGAGAAATCTAGACTTAGATGGCATGGACATGTAAAACGAATGGAGGATAAGAGGATACTCAGGAGGATACACGAGACGAAGTGGGAAGGAAAGAGACCGAGAGGAAGACCGAGAGGAAGACAGAGAGGAAGACCGAGAGGAAGACCGAGAGACAGGTGGCTGAAAGGGATGGAAAAAAGCGTGAAGAAGAGAGGAGAAGACTGGATAGGGGTGGAAGCTGAGAGATGGTGGGAAGACAGAAGACGTTGGAGTGACCTGTGTTCCAAACAGACCCGGCCAACGGCTGGAAACTGTGCAAGAGGATGATGATGATGATACTACGGCCTATTTTCAGCCCCTTGGTGTCAGAAAAAAAAACCTCGGGGCCCCTAAACAGTCGTAAAGGGTCCCCGGAAACTACATTTTAATGCTCTAAAACCAAGAGTTTCTGAGATATTCCCAGAAAACTAATTTCATTTAATAAACTAATGTAGGAATGCAAGCCAGTAACCATGACAACAGTGTCTCAAAAAGGTACATCCAACTTTCCATCTATTTCTGCAAGAAGTAATGCCACTCCATTTATTATTTTTCTCAGGGGCCGATAACCTAGATGTTAGGCCCCTTAAAACAACAATTATCATCATCATCATCATATTATTTTTCTGTGAAAGTTTGCAAATGGCTATAAGGTTATCACGGAACCAACAAAAACTGTAAAATTCATCAATGCGCTTAAGGGGGTCAAGAGGTAACCTGGATTTTTTCACAAGACTTAAACGTGCGATGTGTCGTACAGAAGGTCTATTATATCTTCAAACAGCAACATTATTTTCAAAAATTCCTGAATTGAAATAGTTTATTTTTTATTTTATTTTTTTGCTTTTAGGAATTTGGGCCATTGGAGGCTAAAAAACCTGAATTTTCATGCACCACAAGCCTTTATAATTTATTAAAGGGGTCTTCCTCTGGATGCGCACTTGACACAACAGTGTGGGTCAGTTTTTATGTGACGTGATTTGCATTTCGTCTACGAGGTTTTCAATTGTATTTTCACGTCAGGAAGTACACGTTAGGTAAATTAGTTTCAGAGCATATTTCAACTAATCATTTATCTTTGTCGACAAACAGGTTCCAAGCCCCTAACCATTGCAACAGTAGCTCAATTGATTACGTCTGGTTATTAATACCGACGACCGTTCGAAGAATGGGTACTTCTGCTAGTTCAATATAAATATCAAAATTAAATCTATCTTATAAGAACATAAATTGAAAATTAAAAACAAATACATAAACAATAAAATTAGAGAAACAAAAAATAACATTATTAATAATAATTATAATAATTAATATAAATTAAAATGTAAGAAACACATAAAAGTAAAACAAAATAGGTTTGCCCTATAAAGTGTTAAGAAAAGTAATACTAACACACACTTCTAATTTGTTACCTAACAATTAGGCACAGTGAAAATAACAATGACTCTTGAGTGAGATCGTATGCTAAAGCATCTTGTTTGTTCTTTACCTATCATTCGTTAATATAATTAACTTACATATTGTTATGCAAAAAAGTTAATTTGGACACTTTGTTCGTCGATAATAGAGTTCTTCGATCATTGAGGATTTGTCCCGTCGCCGAAAAAACGCGTTCGCAGGGTACTGATGTCGCTACTATGCAAAATCTCTTTAACACATAGGTGTAAACATGAGGATATAACTGGCGACGCTCGTGCCACCATTGAAGGGGATCTTTATGTCGATCTAAATACTCTTCCTTGAGGTATTGATCGAATTCGCGAATACCAGCAGCAAGTTGGTTCTCTGGTCTATTATTTTTTGTAATTTCTTGGTCAAACTCAGCCCATATACTGCTGATACTAGAACTAGACACGGATGAGGTGCTAGGAGTAGGAGCAGCCACTGAAATATCTTGATTCTCCCTTTGAAGTAATTGCACTCTGCCGATTTTATTTCTGAGGCCTTGTATTGCAACTTCACAAGCTCTTTGGTTTTTGAATCCTCTCTGTCTAAATCGGGGGTCCAGAATGGTACATTCAGCGTAGAGAATAGTATTCTCTATAACTTTGAAACGGTCTTCCATGCCTTTCTTTAACACTGATTGCACAGCAACAATTTTTTCATTGTTAGAAGCATGTTTTTGCAGGAAACTTTTTAGCAAGTTACAAAACACAATAACTTTTGATAAAGTCACAGATTTTTCGGCAGTTATTTCTACTGTTATTTCATAGAATGGACTCAGTAAGGGCAAAACTTCTTCTATTATCTCCCAGTCCCTTTCCTTTATAGTTAGGTCAGAGCATAGAAGTGCAACCGTAGCAATCACAGCATCCTTTATCTGCACAATTCGCTGAAGCATATCAAACGTAGAATTCCAGCTGGTCTGGACGTCCTGTTTGAGCTTGAGAACAGGCAAATTCATTTGCTGTTGTGTAGCAATCAATTTCTTTTTTCCTTGTGTGCTACGATTGAAAAACTCGACAGTATTTTTAACTTGCACTAAAACGTCAGATATTTCTTTCGTAGCGTCTTGTACGACAAGATTTAGAGAGTGAGCAAAACATGAGATTGACCGCCACCCACCAAGTCTGACAGCAGATAAGATGTTTGCAGCATTATCGCTAATGATGGCAGCAACTTTGTGGGAAATATGCCACTCTTCCATAACATCTTTCATGAAGTTGCATAAGTTTTGGCTGGTATGCCGCTCATTATAATTTATACAACCAAGTAATGCCGACTGAAGTTTAGTCTCTTCATCTATAAAATGGGTTACAATGGCTATATAGCTTTCATTATTCCTAGAAGTCCAACCATCAGTACTGAGAGACAACTCAGATACAGCTTGCACTTTCTTTTGCACTTCGTCCTTTACGTCATTGTAAACGCTTGACATTAAATTTTCTGATAACGTTTTCCTTGACGGAAGTTTGTAACCTGGGCAATAAGAAACTAATTCAATAAGTTGTCGAAATTCTCTTTCTTCCACTATTCGTAAAGCGTGATGCCCTTTAGCAACCATCTTGACAACTTGTCTGTCTATTCGTTCAACCTTTCGGACTGACGGTGGTCTACGAATGTATTGGTTCATTGATTGTTGTGAGTCTGCTACACTTGGCGAAGCCGAAATAATATTCTCCGACTCGGATGTGGTTTCATTTGATTGAAGTGTGTTTAAATGAGATACTGTCGGTGGCTGTCTTTCAATTGTTAATGGGATGAAAGCATGTTTTGTTTTCATATGCCGCGTTAAATTTCCGTTTGAGCCTCCTGCAATACTTATTAATGTTGAGCAGTGGTTACATTTTGCTTTCTTTTTATCTGTGCCTTCCGTGAAATGTATCCAAAGGGAGCTATGCTTCCTTTTTGATGACATCGTAATAAATGACCTAAAACAAAACATATTAACCCTATTATCAAATTGATATACATTACACTACTTCACATCATCGCATTGTAGAAGTCACATAATATTTTGATAGTCATATTACATCAGTGGCGGTTCTCCATTGAAGCGTTTGAATCGCCGTTTCACCTGCTCTATTACAAAATAAGTAATAAATATTTTGGTTTTTTATTAAACAAGAATTCTACTGCATTAGATGTTACCAATATAAGACATGAACATCGACCTTCAAACGACACGGCACGGTGACGCGATGGCGAATCTACTGCCGCGTTGCTCAACTAACTTGATGCGACAGGAATGTGCTGACAAGAACGTTGTTGATTGAGTATTGGGTAAGGCTACTAATCTCTTGTAGACTACTGTAACCGTTACTGTGCTCGCTGCACGTGCAGTTCGTGTATTAGATAGCGACGTATTGCGTGTGTAATATGTTTTACATTTTGATATTCGAAGATAAAAAATACAAAAATATGAGTATTAAAACATTAGTGAAATTCCTTATTCTTTCCTTATTTCCTTTTATTCCTTGTAGGAACATAGGGCAGCTACAAACTTCTTCCATCTCACTGTGTTGTTGGCCATCCTTTTAATTTGGCTCCATGTCTTTCCTTCTGGGACGACTTCTCTTTCTATTGTTTCTAAAGCCAAAAGTCGTCATTTGTGTATCATTAGTGAAATACTGTACTTAAAAGAAAACAATATAGACGATGTGTTTTTGGAAGCATACACTAATTATTCTCTTTAATTTTTTTCGCGTAAATTGGCGCATCACCATACGATTCATGAACGCCCACAGGATTTTTTGACATTATCTTTATTATCATTATCATTATCTAAATGGGAGGAATAGGATTTCTTAGTTCAAAGCTTTTGTCCATCGCTTTTCTTTGTGAATCATCGTCATAATGTTCATTTGTTAAAAACAGGTAAAAAGTAGTTGTCACCATGTATCAACAAAAATAGAAAACAAGCAGTTCATTAAAATGGTAATGTTAATCCAGTTCGCCAATTTTCTAAATAATTGGAGATATTTTCAAATAATCCCATATGACTTAGTTAAATAAAACCGTGGAATTATCCCCACATCTAAATCAGTTAACTATCAGTAACTTCAATTTATGAACCGCCACTGTATTACATTACAAATATAAGGTAGTTATTACCTGTTAGCGTGTTAGCACTAGTAGTGTGTTATGCTGTATTTACTGTATTATAAACCAACATTCAACATTCGCCGCACCGCGCCAAAACTTGACAATCTTGCAACTAACAATAGATACACCCAATCAACTGCACCGAACTAACTGACTGAACGAACCAAAGCGCATGCGATTGTGCAATGAGTGGTGATGTGACGAGCTGACGAGCTACGGCGGTCCCGCGCTCTCGCGCTCTTACAAGGATCGAGCGAACTAACAAGCAAGGGATCTGGGAACTAGTTCATTAGTTCGCCTGTGGGACCCGCTCTTCCGAACTAGTTCGTTCGCGAACTACACAAGACTACATGGAAAGAATGGAACCAAGATCAAACAGAAGAAAGCAAAAGGAAGTATCACGACAGCAAACGGAGGTGTAAGAAAGTGGTAGGAGAAGAAAAGAAGAAAAGTTGGGAAGAATTTACACGAAGAATGGAAACAGATGTAAGTGGCAGTAAAAGGATGCTGTATGGACTTCTAAGAAGTAAGAGGAAAGAAAGAGTTACTACAAAGCTAGTGAAAAAGGAAGATGGAGAGTTGTTAACACACCCAGAAGAGATAAAGGAACGATGGAAGGAGTATTTCGATAAGCTATTGAATGTGAGCAATTGTACTGGTGAGATGGAAGTGACACAACCTGACGACTCTATAACAGAAGATGATATAACAATGCTGGAGGTGGAATTAGCAGTACAGAAAATGAAGATGGGAAAAGCAACAGTGGTGGATGAAATCAGTGTAGAAATGATCAAAGCTGCTGGACCTGTTGGTATGCAATGGTTGTATCGACTGCTAAAGTGTGTGTGGAAACGGAAATGTGTACCAGAAGACTGGGAGAAAGGGCTAATAATACCAGTGTTTAAGAAGGGGGACAAGAAGGTGTGTGATAACTATAGAGGGATCACCCTCTTATCACAGATAGTAAAAATACTGGAAAGGATATTCGAAAGAAGAATGAGAAGAAAGGTGGAAGGAGAGTTGCAAGAGGAACAGTATGGCTTCAGGAGTGGAAGATCCACAGTGGACCCAATCTTTAGCTTGAGGCAGGTGATGGAAAAGAACTGGGAATATGGAGAGGATTTGATCATGACTTTCATAGATCTAGAAAAGGCATATGATAGTGTCCCCAGAGAGAAGGTATGGGAAACCATGGTTAAGAAGAGACTGGGAAGAGAAATGTTGGAAATGGTGCAAGCAATGTACAACAACTGTGTTAGCAGGGTACTGACCCCAGTTGGAAAGACAGATTGGTTTAGAAACAAGACTGGACTAAGACAGGGGAGTGTGCTGTCACCTCTCTTGTTCATAATGGTGATGGATGAAATTGTAAAGGAAACAAAGGAAGCATATGGACATAAAGGAATGAAGTTACTGTTATTTGCAGATGATATTGTGGTCTAGGGAAGGAACACCGAAGAAGTGCAAAAACAACTAGATACACTGAACGAAAATATTCAGAAGTACGGCCTGAAAATCAGTATAGAGAAAAGCAAGACCATGGTGATGACAAGAGGGGAAAGACAAGGAAAGGGCACTGTGAAAATTGGAAGTCAGAGTTTGGAAATTGTGGACACGTTCAAATACCTAGGAAGTGAATTGATGCAAACTGGTAGGTTGGACATGGAGATTGGCAGGAGGGTACAGCAGAGCAATGCATTCTCTCAAAGTGTAAGAAAACTTCTTTGGGATAAGGAAGTACCAAGGGAAAGCAAGGAGGTAATGTATAAAGTGTACTATGTTCCCATATTAACTTATGCAGCTGAGACTTGGACCCTGACAAGCAGGCAAGAGAGTAGAATCCAAGCCAGTGAAATGAAATTCCTAAGAAGTATGATAGGAAAGACAAGGAAAGACAGAGTGAGGAATGAAGATGTTAGGAAGGAAGTTGGGATGGGAAAACTAAACGAGAGAATTGAGAAGAATAAACTAAGGTGGTTTGGACATGTAAAGAGGATGGTGGAAAATAGAATACCAAGACAGATGCTGGAGGCGAAGTGCAAGGGTAAGAGAGCAAGAGGAAGACCTAGAACTAAGTGGATTGATTCAGTGAAGAACAGCGTAAGAAAAAGAAATCTGGACTGGGACAAGATCGTGGAAGAAGAATGGTGGAAGGAAAGAGGAAAGTGGAGAAGTGCCATAAATACCCCGACCCGGCAGGAGCTGGATATGGGGAAATGATGATGATGATGATGATGACCTTACATTTTGCACTGTATGTCATATATAAATTCAGGATAGTATTATATCAACGCAATATATATGCAATTTCGGTGGCATAGTCGGTAGCATGCGGAACTGCTAAGCGCAGGATCGTGGGTTGAAACCCTGCCGAAGTCGTCAGATTTTTAAGAGCGTTATACCTGCAGTGCCCACGTGGGTTTTTTATGACATCGTTCAAAGGTTGGTAATAAGACGGTGACTCCAGGTAGCTTCCTGAAATAGCACGACTCAGCAGTCCTGTACTTTTCATTGTCTAGTGTGGACGTGTTCATTCCGCATTGGCACGTGGTAACAGACGCTACGTTGTTAACTAAGCACTTCTATTTAAGTAAGAAATGGCGTTAAATTACTGAAGATATATTACTTATTGGTTCTCTTTTTACAAGAGACCTTTCTGAGAGTTATTTGGTTATAAACACATTAATATCGGTGCTAACTTAGTACTGTATGTTTTAGTACTTTTCTTTTTCTGACACCGGTAACAGATTTCTTGTTGGAGCACGATGGATGACAGTGATGCAGCAAGAATACGAGCTATGCTTGAAGAATCATTTGAAGAGGAAAGAATAGACATAATTCTTCACATTCCGAATCAGATAATTGTGAACTGCATCTCTTACATCCCACGCATCGTCATTATCTAGTGATGAAGAGAATGAAAAATGTCAAAACCAAGAAGTATTGTTGCAAATGTTGCAGAAAAATGTATCTGAAGCACATGAAAACTATAATGTGGTAATTGTTTGCAGCTTCGGTGGCGTAGTTGGTAGCATGCTGAACTGCTGTGCCGAAGATTGCGGGTTCAAACCCGGCTAAAGTCGTCGCATTTTTTAAGAGCGTTAAAAATCCTTCATTATGCCTTCCTTCGGAGGGGAAGTAAAGCCAGCGGTCCCGTGTCATAGATTTATGGCATGTAAAATATCCTTCTACAGACTAAACATGTGTGAAGCTAAATTGTTAGATTTCAACGGAATGCTCTATCAAAGTTCCAATGTCCACCACTAGGTATCGTTGATATCTGGTAGCGAAAGTTGGAACTACTTGAAATTAAACGGAACTTGTAGCTCACCCTAAGGGTATCTGCTGGAAGGAGCTACAGACTCAGGCGAGCCGAACATGTCCTCGGACACTCTCGGCACTAAAAGCCATACGATAAATAAATAATAATAATTGATTGAAAGACAGTCATGAGATGGAAAGTGATAGTGAATGAATGTGTACAGCATGTAGTATGGATACTGTGAGCTGATAACCGCATTTTTAATTATTGTAGTGGAAGGTAAGTGATATAGATAATAAAATATATTTGCACAAGCCTATGTTTCATTTTAGAATTCTTAAATACCAGGAAACGATGGGGGTCTGTGAGCACCCCACATGGTAATTCACGTTATAATCCATCAGTATAGCTTCTTTCAGAAGGAAAGTAAAGCCAACGGGCCCATGTCATAGATTTATGAATCGTAAAAGAACCCACCACAGCAATTGGTAGTGTGTAGCAAAATTTGTAGATTATATTTGGCTAGTTCCAACGTTCACCGCTAGGAATTAGTGACAGTAGCCACAGTTGGAACTACTTGAAATTGAACTTGTTGAGAGCCTTCGGGCGTTCAATCAAATATACCCAGCTATGGCCATTGGCTGCGGTTCATATAATTATTATTATCGTACATTCCCCTTTACGAGAGCGTGTGAACAATGTCAACCCAGTCTTGCGGCGATGTTCTTCCCAAATCCTCTTTATTCGTGCTCTATGTTCTTTCTTCCGTTCGTCCGTCCGCTTTTCCCTGGCATTTTTGGTAGCAGTAATCCTTACTAATGATCACCCCAAACTTAACTTCAACTTGAATCAAACATGATGATAGCCATTCATATCATATAACCAGTGCTTGATTTGTAAAGAAAGAGGTTCCGGTACTGTGGGCTACCGGGTGGTGGTGAGAGGGTGGGGGGGTAGGCTTTATGAAAAATTGAAATATAGAGTTCTAAAACGATATGTTTTCGCTTTTATGTACACCTTTAAAAATTAATCACTGGACAAAATAGCGATCTAATTATGATTGCAATTTTAAATTAAGTTGAAACTGCTGTAGCAACATTTTTCTTACCATAGCTGTTACCAACAGTAGTGGCTACGCTGGCTAAAGCGCAGCGTTAGGTCATGGGGCCAAGCTCTCTTCTGACTCGGTAGACGCGTGGGTTCGAGCCCCACCGTCGGCTGTCCTTGAAATGGTTTTCCGTGGTTTCCCATTTTCAACACCAGGCAAATGCTGGGACGGTACCTTCTGATAGGCCACGGCCGCTTCCTACCACATCCTTGCCCAATTTCATTCATCTTCGTCCGTTACATCTTTCATCCCGACGTGCAGGTCGCCCACGGGCGTCGACTAGAAAGACCTGCACTCGGCCTCTCAGGAGGCCACACGACAAAAAAAAAAAAACATAGCTGTTGGCCTATATTAAATTTTAATGTAGGGCAACTAGGATACCATTCAAACAAAGTACATTATTTCAATTTTTTTAACGTATCTAAAAAATTAAATACATTCGGTTTGAAAATACACACATGGTCACAAACAATCATTTATTTCTTGTCTTATAATTTTGTCTTTACCGTTTTCTGAAATAATTATCCAGTCAAAGACCAAGTTTACCTTGACTTACAACTAACGTTCCACAGTTCTAGACATAATGTTATATATTCGAATTTTCCCCCGATCCGAGGTTTCGGTACGGCGTACCGGTGCGTACCGTCACAAATCTAGCCCTGCATATATATAACTGTAGAATTGTATTATGAAGG
Source organism: Meconema thalassinum (assembly GCA_946902985.2). Classification (NCBI taxonomy): domain Eukaryota; kingdom Metazoa; phylum Arthropoda; class Insecta; order Orthoptera; family Tettigoniidae; genus Meconema; species Meconema thalassinum. Next base: position 171,060,225 of record OX336388.2, read on the forward strand.
TACAACTTTATTTTTATGTAACCATTGCAGACCTTTGAACATTTATTAATTATTTAACAGATCGATTGCAATGAGAATTCCCAATCCCCTGAGCATGAATGTAAACCACGTCTTTCAAAATGTATTCCTTTGTGGATAACAAGATGTTTTAAACCCATTGCTTGGCGATGTACTTAACACATTACGAGAGCGATTCTCAGAAGTCATCCTTCCAGCAAGAATGGGAAAAACTTAAGAACATTGACATCGAATATTGTAAAAGAGAGGGTTTGAGGGTTAGAACAGGCTACATTTTAGACTTGAAGACAAACATTCCCGCCCTAGCCTATCCTATAGGCTAAGTAATTATTGGTGGCTTCCCACTTCTTTCCCAACATAGGGCATTAAACAATTTCTACACGAATCCGAGTACCGTACATGGGCAGAGATGAGCTGGGAACTTCAGGAGTTTAGTCTATTGTACGAATGCTGCATAGTGGAGCTGGTTATCTAAAAGAACAACCCTCACAGAATATTGCTAGGTAAGGACGGACAGACTACTACATTGTTGGACCCAGCCGTGGATCAGTTTTCCTGTTAAAGTGTGCAATCAGTAACTTTATTCACGTCCCTCCTGCTGCTATAAATGTGCATATCTGTGTTACAGTCAGCCGTTTCATTAATGATTCTTTGGTACTTGAGGAGTTTCTGCAATTTATTCCTATCAATGATGCTGATAAAGCCATCAAGATAGGCGGATTGTGAGAGTCAATAGTAGCCTAATGGCAGTAATAACATGGAGAGTAAAACATTATTCTTCTCTCACATAACATCATTATTATAAGCAGTCGCAAATTAGAATATTTTGGTCATTTCATGCGCAACAACAAATACCACCTCTTGCAATTAATTATCCAAGGGAAGATTGATGGCATTAGGGGTCCAGGACGCAGATGAACATCCTGGCTAAAGAACTTAAGCCAGTGGTTTGGACTTAATACAGTGTCACTGTTCAGGACAGCTATGGACAAACAACGAATCATGCTACTGATCGCCAATGTTCTTGGAGAACGAGGCACTTGAAGAAGAAGAAGAAGTCGCATATGGACATGTTGGTACCACTGTATCAGTTCAGTTTTAATATTTAGTTACCATTGTTTTCTATATCTTTTTAAAAAATGATTTTTTTCCGTTTTTTATTGTGCTGGAAAATATTATTAAAATAGTTTTCAACCTTGCCAACCAGAACCCATTATTGGGAAGCCAGGCTCTGTCTGTCGCAAGCCAGAACAAAGTAGGGAGTTATAGAGGAGTAACACCTCTTTAAAAACCCTAGGTCCAGCTGACCCTTGTAAGGGTCCCTTGCCAGCGTTACAGTGAAGTCCCCAACTATATCTGCAGTGGAAGAGGTGGACTCTGGAACAGTGTAGATGGTGGACGAGGCAACCTAGTGCTCAGGTTAATAAGGGCAAAAGGTATATGGTTGCCTTATATCAATTTTACGGGCACGACGGTCCCACATGTTAGTGGCGGCTGACATACCAATACTCAGAAGTGGAACTCGGAGTATAACTCGACTGAAAACTTAGTCAATTATCCAAGTTAATCAACATGAATAGTGCACCTATAAAAAACATATTACCCCAGTGGGTCAAATCCTTGTGGTCTATTCGGATTCTGGGGAGACCACAGTAGTGTGCCATGAGGTAAATCGGAGTGCCTCAAAACCCCGTAAAGACAAAATCAGACCAAATTCAAGACTGTGGTTAATGACTTTTAATGTCAACTCCGTCTTGAAAATGGGAAAACATAAGAATATTCTTGACAAATCTCGAGAACGGAGAATTCGAATCATCGCTTTTCAAGAATCAAGGTATACTGATGAGCACCCTTTTGACAGAATATATAAGGGAAAGCCTGGTGTAAGAGCTATGCCAAATTGTCCTCAATTCGGTACTGGTTTATAGACAAGATAGTACTTAATTCTATTGTGGACTTAAAATCCTTCTCAGGTCGACTTTCCTCCACGACAGTTAAATCAGCTAATAAGATTTACACGCTAGTCAATGGACATGCACCAACCAATATTACCAATAGACAGAACGTTGATAAAGTAGACGAATTCTGGAACTTGTTAGACGATGTTCTTCAGAGAATCCCAACAAACCATGTTAAGATCTTAATGGATGATTTCAATGCCCAGATTGGCAAAGAAAAGGAGTATAAATACTGGGTTGGTAAATGGTCAGGTCATAAGCAAACTAACAGGAATGGCATGAGACTAATAGAAATATGCAGAAACCATGATTAATTTTTTAAATCAACATTTTTCAAGAAAAAATCCTCAAAAACTAAGACTTGGATTTCACCACATCCACTATTGGGTGAATTTCAGTTGGACCACGTACTGATCTCTCATTCCAACACTGCAGAAATAATGAAACTTTTAAGTCCACAAAGGATTAGATCTGTCTCTGACCATTACCCCTCAAAATTCTCTTTGGACATTATTCCAGAAAGGAGGAAATTCACTTCAAAATTACCACCCTGTCGATCTGTCCATCTTATACAAAATAGTATGGAATTCATGCAAGAGACACAGAAGTTAACCCCACAGAATTGGCAGTACTTCAAGCTAAACTTATAAAAACGGCTGAATAAATAAATTGCACCTCTAACCAGGGTATGGAAACATGCATGGTGGACTGATGAGTGTGACCACCTCATAAACCTAAGACAACAAGCATGGCTGAACTGGATGTGCAACAAGAATGAAACGACACTGCAATATCTTCAAGACTTTAGAAAAACAGTAACAAAATCGCTAAGAGTGATTCGTAAAAAACATGAAAACACTAAATTAAAAGATATAGAAGAGGACTTCAAGAAACATCATTCTAGAAATTACTATAGAACATTGAAGCAGAAATTAACTAAATATTCCCCACCTTCTCTCCAGTTTCAAAACGACCTTGGGAACATCGCCCACACCAACTCTGAAAATTGTGCACTTCTTGCAGATTATTTCGGTAAACTACTCAATTGTAAGAAACCCCAGGAAACATTTCAATTTTGTCCTACTCTACGGAATCCTGACTCGGAACCATTCGGGAAATAATCCAATCCATGAAAAACAACAAAGCGTTGGGAGAGGACCAGATTATTGCAGAACTATGGAAAAATGTAGGTGAAAACCTCATCATCAAACTCAAAGAAATTATTGATGAAATCTGACACACTGAAAAAATTCCTCCAGATTGGAAGATGGCGATCATCCATCCGATATTCAAGAAAGGTAGCAAAACGAATCCAAACAATTACCGAGGGATCTCATTACTCTCAGTAATTTACAAAATTTTGTCCAAAGCCCTTTTGAACCGTGCCTATTTTCAACTGGATCTGTAGATTGGTGAATACCAAGGTGGGTTCCGGAAAGGCCGATCGTGTACTGAGCAAATTATCAATTTGAAAAACTCAATGTCTTGCTTCCGAAAAATGTCAAACAAAAATTATATAATTACTTTTGTTGACTTTGCAGAGGCTTATGACAGTATTGACTGTGAATCTCTTGTTGCTGTACTCTCAGAATTTGGATTAGATCGCAAGACGACATCAATCATCAAAGATACCCTCGTAAATACAAGTTCGAAGGTTAAATTTATGGGAGGACTGAGCACAGAATTTTCAATTGATACAGTAGTGCATCAAGGAGATGGATTATCTCCATTGTTGTTTAATTGTGCGCTCGAAAAGGTCGTCTGAGAATGGTGACGAGCTGGTGCACCATCCCACAGACTAAGACCAAAACTCAAAGTGATAACACTCGACTGATTGGCATTTGTGGATGACATGGTGTTGATTGCTCCAAACATTTCTGATGCCCAGAAACAACTTGAATTACTCCAAGAACAAGCAGCAAAAATCGGCTTACGGATTTCTTTTGACCAAACAACATTTATGACGGATATTAAAACTGCTCCGAATACACACGTCATTGGTAATTGTAAGGTCTCCTGAGTGAAAGACTGCAAGTATTTAGGTGAATGGATCAATGAAACTGGCAACGAAAGAAAATCTATAGAAGCAAGTCTGCAGGATAAAATATTAAGAAATCAATTGGAGATTAAGGAACGCAAAACCATGCAAAAAATTTTGGCCCAAGAATCAAAGATGGAATTCACCTTTCAAAACCTAATACTGACGTCCATTTAAAAATTACTAAAATCACACACACAATCCATATGAGAAGGATTCAATTCATGGGACATTTGGACAGAATGGACCCAACTAGGTTAACAAATAAAATCTATACGTTTTTGGAGAAAAAGGCAATAAGGTCCAATTGGTACAAACAGGCGGAAAAGGACTTGGCTGAATTATCTTTTCCCAATCACAAGGATCGAGAGGAAATTAGGAAAATTACTTACACAGGTTTTTGAGGGAGAAGAGAGAACACCTACCAGACACGTCTGGTCGCAGCAACGAAGACTCGCTCAATCGTTGTGCATGAAGCGCTATTGGGCAAACATCAAGGCCAAGAAGTGTTGATTCCGCGTGGTGCTAGGAGACCCGTTCGCACAGAAGAAGAAAATAGTTTTTGTGCAAAGAGAAGGTTTATTTAATTATTGCAATTTATGAATAATCGAAATATCATTTTAATAACGTACAATTATCCGCCAGCCACCACTGGACTACATTTGGTAAGGAAACCTTGGCTTTTAGAAACAACAGTAATAAGCGGATCCATGATTGAAAGTAAGTGCCACACGAATTAATAAATATATTTTTAAAAAAAGAAATCCCATAATAGTCAATCTCCTTACTCTCAGTGAGATACCTATTCCTATAGTAAATTTTACAGACTTTCGTTGTGGCCGGCTACCAGGAGTGGTCGAAGTGTTGCAAGCAGGCCCAAGTTTCACTCACTTATATTCTAGTTATGTGAATTTCCGACTCTAAGCCAATTCCTGAATAACAATGCTAAAGAACACATTAAAATAAACCGGCTCCACGTACCTTAATACACAAGTTGGCTGCGAAATAAGCGTAGCTATCTCCGTGTACACCAGGGAAACCATGCACAAAGAATATGGGATTCGTCTTGTCTCAAACGTTCACTGATAATGGTGAATCCTCCTAAAAAACAGAAGATCCGTTACAATTGAGTACAACCATGTTCACCGACTGAAAACATTAAATTTGAGTTACTAATTCAACACTGAAAAATGGCTTCCAACACGATAATTAGGACTACTGCACATTTTACCTTAATTAATGTGCTAACAAAATAACCTCATGTGTTGGTTGTACTCAGTGTTGCCACGCTTGTTTCAAAATCACCAAGTTTGCAGCCAAGTACTGAACGTCTGTCATTGTGATGGGTGTTTCCTAAATCCTGAAAAAATATTGCAAGTGATAATAAAAGCGCATCCTTTTTATTCTGAGATACCGTAACTCACATTTTACCCAGATCAGATGTCCACTTCCAAGTAAACCAAAAATGTTTATTATGGAGATTTTCAGCCATTACTAAGTGACATATGATTTGGCACGTTGGCAACCATAGAAAAAACGTTTAAGACAAGACGAATCCCATGGTTGTTTGCCACGGTGGGTGAGTGGATATCCTGTCGGTCTACTAACCCCAAGATTGCAGGTTCGCTCCTGGCCGTGTAAGTGATTCTTGAAAGGTGGCAAAAATACGATACGCATGTCATACAATGTTGGCATGTCAAAGAACCCATTTGAATTCAGTATGCCGTGTTCATAGTGGCAAAATTAATCTTGGGAGTTTCCGCCAACACAAAGTTCCTCATTTCTCTACTAGAAAGCGCTATAGTGTTCAAGGAGGTTAGATATCTAACATCTAACCTCCTTGACTTTCATAGTCAAGGAACAACGAAATTCGACATGCAAGCTACCCTCTGGGTGTCAAATAACAAAACTTGCACCCGGCACCCGAGGCCATACGATATTATTATTATTATTATTATTATTATTATTACGGTAGCAAGCAGTTCCAAAGCGACCACAAGGAAGGCCCTAGAAGTGGTGGCTTGACCAAATAAAGGACATGAGAGCAGCCAATGTTGAGGAGAAGGACGTTGCAGACCGTGCAAGATGGAGGCAATTGTGCAGAAGAGCCGACCCTGCTCTGCGGTACAAAGGCTAGAACAAGAAGAAGAAACAGTTCTCAAGCTGATGGATCGGGAGCGGGATCAGGTTATTCTGTTGCTCGTGAACGGTCTGAACTTGAAGCGACGTCCGAGTACGAATCGTGTTGGTGGCTTGTTTGCACTTTAAAAGACGTGCTCGACACACACTGTACAGGTGCAATTTGAATATTTGTGTTCGTTGTAATGGCACGGTTATTGTTAATAGCATTAGAGAACAATGGTTTAAAAATTAATATCGTGAGGCATTTAGTAGATGACCTGGGAGCGCCTTTGGAAATTAATAACGACAGAGTTCAATGAGTCTGAAATGAGGGTTATCTTCCACAAATTGTGCCTCGGTACTCGAATGGTTTGTTTAAGGAACATTTTAGAATGTCGCGGCATAGTTTTGAGGTACCGTATGTATTCAAACATGAAGGTACTCGGAAATTATTCACCATTATTCTTTCCAGTGGGAAGACATGAAAGGTACTTTAACTGTGTTCAGTACCATATGTATTTAATGGTGACTGTCGGCCTACATTTCTTGGGACAAAGCCAAACTTCGTTGACTTGAAAAATTCTATTTTGTAGTTAAGTGTGGATAGTTTTGAATTATCAACCATATTTTCCTTTAGAATAAGCTTTTTATGCATAATCGGCACGTTCTTCTCACATCGGCCACCACTCGATTATTTATAATCTAGGGGAAGCCACAGTTGAGTATACCCATCTCCCTCTGAATATCAAAATATCTTTGATAAATTTAGGGTCTTTGTAACATCGTGGTCATATTGCCTTGTGTACTTGGGTGTACCTGATAATTGTGTCATTGTGGTGGCAGTACCTACTGGCCTAGTATGTGTATTTCTGATTAGGATAGATTGGCCGAGGTGGTAATTGAACCCAGCTCTCCTCAGTTCTACCTCCCGAGGCCGGAGTGTACACTGTTCAGGCCCGATTATTTTTGGTTCTGATCATGTGACCACTTCGGTGGCGTAGTTGGTAGCATGCTGAGCTTCTATGCCCAAGATAGCAGGTTCGAACCCGGCCGAAGTCGTCGAATTTTTTAAGAGCGTTAAAAATCCCTCAGTATGTCTTCCTTCGGAGGGGAAGTCAAGCCGGCGGTCCCATGTCATAGATTTATGGCATGTTAAAGAACCTTACACTAATTACACCTGTGTGAAGCTAAATTGGATAGGTTGAGAATGTAAACAACGCTCTTAAGTTTCTACGTTCGTTGCCAAGCACCGACTGTGGTGGCGTCTAGTAGCTAAGTTCTGAACTTGGCCTAGTAGTCGTTGACGGTGGCGCTTGGCAGCAAAATTAGGAACTATTTGAAAAATTCTAAGTTGCAGTCTGTACTTAAATTAAAAAACAGATACACACACTAATACAGCTATCACAATTAACACCGGTTATCAGACAGATTCTACACACACCCAAAGTACACGGGGCTACATGACCGCGTTGTCACAGCCCCTAAACTGAGGAACCAACCAACCAACCAAAAATTATATCTAGGGAAAATTGATGTTTCATAAGTAAGAGTTCTTAACATAATAGTTTTGTGATTGTTCTTCATTATTATTATTGTAGGTGCTAACTAATGTCATTGCCCCTCATATGGGTCAGAGGGGATATTCCCCTCTTCGGCTAGAAGAAAGAGTGATGTTTACCGTATGGATGCAGGTGACAGGTTTGGTTCAGCCAAGAGCTGTGCTCACAAAGTCCTGAAGGAAGTTGTCTCAGCATTAATTGCATTGCTGCCACAGATGATTCACTGGCTTGATATCAACTGTAAGTTGAATGTATTGTGTACCGTTACTTCTATTTCCTTCAGAACACATTAGCATGGAATTAATCATATTTGTTCTTTAAGGGGCCCAACATCTATGTCATCAGCCACTAATTTGAAAATGAATGATATAGGTATATCGTTCTGGTGAGCTTTCATGACTAGATGGCCTTTTCAGATCTTTCAAGAACGATCACGAGGATTTGTGGCTGTCATAGGCGCAATTGATGGCTGTCACATAGCAATCAAGCAATCCGTTGCTAATGCCATCGATTTGTAATTCTGATGGGTAAGTGTAAAAGGTATGCAATGCTTATGACTAGGGCCCGGATTTATATGCACTAAAAAACTGAAAATATGCATGCAAATATGCACTAAAAAGTTAGAATATATGCACGGAAAATAATGAAATATGCACTTAAAACACGCAATTTTATTCACTTACCTATTTACAGGTATCATTTGTTGCAAAAGGAAGCATCACAATAGTTAACTGGTAGTCTTTCAATGTTTTCTGGAGACAAACTATGTCTATTGTCCGTCAAAATGAGTTTATAGGCTGAGAATGATCGTTCTACATCAACTGACGTGATTGGACAGTACTTATACACGGGCACCAAAGTTTCGGAGCATACATTTAGCAAGGATACCTTAGTTCCACTCAAGTATTGACTAATTAACTTAATCTTCTTCAGTCCTGGGTTCGAATTCAACACCTTTTCTAACTTGCATTTAATCTTATCTCCAATTTCGCCTGGAGCGGAATTCAATGAAGATGCAGCTTTCTCAACGAGATCATGTGATTCATGGAGGGGACTACCAGAAGATTCTAAGCTCTCAATGGCTTTTGGAAGTTTAGGAAAATGTGCATGAATGAAATTCACATAAACAGTAGCGGTTTCAAACACAACTTTTGCATCACGGACACACGCAATATGCTCATCTTCAAGTTTTGTAACCACTTCTTTCACTTCATTAAAATTCTCCTGATAAAATGATACGGCAGATAACCATGTCCCCCACCTAGTCAGGACAGGTTCAGGTGGCAAAGGAACTTCAGGTAGACAATCTTTGTAGAACTGGACACGAGCTGGTGCCTTCAGAAACAGCTTCTTCCCACATCCAATTAAATTGTTAACAGCTGGAAACTGTGTGCGTATTTCTTCTGCAAAGCGGTGTAATCCGTGCGCTAAACAGGTTACGTGTATGAGTTTCGGATAAAATACTTGGAGGGCCTTTGCTGCTTTCAACATATACGAAGCTGCATCTGTGAGCAGTACAAGCACTTTACAACAATTATCCTCAATTTCAGATGGCCACAATAGTCGCAGAGAATCATTTACAAATCTTGCTACTGTGCTATGGTTGGGTTTCTCTAGTACTTTACAAGCAAGAAGATGCGGCTTACCGGGTTCGTCTGGATGTAATTTACCAACCACGAAATTTGCTATGTAATGGCCACATGAATCCATTGTCTCATCCACCGATATCCAGACATAACTCCTTCCGATATCAGAACGGACCAATTCCAGGGTAGATTCATATAGCGGAGGTAGGTAATTGTTCCTAAGCGTTGATTCATCTGGTATTTTTTGATTTACACAATATTTCTCAAGAAATGATCGCAGAACTGGATTGTTTAATTTATTCCATGGAATGTTGCTGCATACGAAAGCCCCACAAAGATCATTTGAAAATGTATTAAGAATACCGGACTTAGGCTTTACCTGCGTAAGAAGTAGTTGTTGTGGTGTGCTGTTCTTCTCCTCCTTTGCTTTAATATGTGCAGTTTTTTTTGAATGCTGTTCAAGCTGAAATTTCTTTTCACATTTTACTTCCTTTGAGCAAACTTGACAGTACACCATGACACCATCTGTTGAATAGTCCCTATTACCCGACACCCACTGATTTAGTAAATCTCTTCTCCTGCTCTTTTCCTTAGGCATTTTTAGAAACTAACACTTGAGATGCAGGGCATTAAACTGGATCGTAACTAGTGAACTGAAGATACTTCTGTCCTAACCAATTGGCCATCCCCCTGAGATTATTATCTACTGTGGTAGAGAAAGGAATTCCGGGAAGTCCAGCCAGCCTGCCTACCCATACCTAAGCTATCTGTTGCCATTGTCAGTTGTGAAAGTAAAGTGCCGTTACACGGAGAGTCGAAAACACCAATTAGTGAGGGATGCACATAATATAGGCAACTAGCTAGGGATGCACAAGACAGATTTATTTTAGTAGTTCTTGTAATTGTCCTTAAATTCAGACATATATACCGGAATATGCTGTTACGTTTAGAATATGCACTAAACCTCAAAATATGTCAAAATATGCATATGCATATGCATTTTTTTAAAATCCGGGCCCTACTTATGACATATAAGATTCCAATTCTTTAATTTCCTCCTAGACCTAAGTCTTGTTAGGTGCAGTTGGCCATGTCAGCCCTCACATTCTAACAAATACCATGCTTATGGTGCTTTGACAGGAAGGAAATGAAGGTATTTAAACCCAATTCAAGTGATCATTTCTCAACATATGAAGAAATCTATGAGTAGAGTTGTGCTTGCCATTAGTGTTGGAAATGCAGAACTAGTACAGGTAGGTGTAGTGCCTTGGGTTGTTTGCCACACATCTGGAGTTTCACCATCATTGCTGCCTGTGGCTGCTTCTTTGTTTCTGGAAGCCGATTTGGGAGTAGTATAGATTGCGATACCTTACACTACAAAATTCCCCTAGACACAAAATGGCTGAACATGGACAACACTTTAAATGATGCATATAGCCTATGTGAAGTTACACACCTAACCTGGGGCTTTCCCCTTTGCTTGTGTTACAAGCAGTAATTTCCATCCAGACAGTCGTCGAACATAGTAGTGACCAATGGCTTTAAAAGAGTGCAGAGCAACATTTCAATTAAATTGAACAACTGAAAGTTCCATACCTTGCTCTTGAATGCATGTGACGGCATCCGCATATAACAACGCACTGTTTAGAACATCATACAGCTGAGCAATTTGGTGGCAATTCAAGGCACATCAACGTGCATACACTAACAAGATTTATTGGGTGTGTGCAACTACGGTGTGCGACGATATTTGAGCGTGACAATGTCTTCTCGGACTGATTTCTTTAAACTGTTGTTCTTGCAAAATTTCAGCTTTGTATGTATACTAATTATATATTTTGCGGAACGGAAAGTGCACAGGAAAAATGAAGAAAAGCCGAGTTGCACTTCCAGGGAAACTCCAAATACAACCACTCTTCTCTGAAATTGTAACACCACACGACTCGACAGTTTGCTGCTGGCTGTATCTGGGGTAATAGGCTAGCCTGCTAGCTAGGCTGTAACTGGGGTGATAGGCTCGCCACTAGCCAGCTCAGTCGCCTCAGTATTTGAATGGAGATTGTTGGAAGAAATTAAAACGTAAAAACACTTATAGTGGGATGTATTGAAGATAGAGAAATGCTGTCGCGGACTCTTTTGTAAAACGTTTCATGTTGAACAATTCTTACACTCACATAGTGATGTGGGCCGGGTAAATACCCAGTGGGAAGGTAAATATAAATTGGGTATTTACCCAGTGGTCATTTAAATACCCAAAATGAGGGTATTTTCAGTTTTTTGAGCTTTGTACAACACTTTTTGATGTGTTGATGAAGTGTTGGACAAACAAGGACTGAAACACAGGTATTTCATACCTTAAATTGAAATCAGGAACAATATTGATCCTTCAAAACTAAAAGAAAGGAAAATGGACGTCCGGGTATTTTTTAGTATTTATATGTGTAACCTTGTCTTTAAGTGTGTGTTTTCCTTAAACTAAAGTAAAATATTGGATAAAACCTTTTGTGTTTAATTTTTTTAATAAATACCAAGATATTGAGAAGGTCGAGTTTTATTACGGTACTGGAAATGAGCAACAAAGATGAGGGTGGGAAAAGCTACTTTTGTAGTAATAAGAGTAGACTATATGCATATTAATTAAAATGTGTATGCCAAAACTCAAAAGGTAATGAAATATTTTCAATAGAAAGGACATTTGAAGAAAAATGCATAGTAAAAGTGCTTTAAGTTATTTTTCATTCAATATTAAATATACAAAAAATATTAATTTTTTAAATCATACTCTCAATAATACAAATGCATGTCAGGAAGTTTTTGTAGTATGTGGGCTCTATAATGGGTGAAGATGTATGCCAGAAAGCATGTGAGTTGGCAACACTGCTCACCTCATCCTACCCAGAATTCAAACTGACACTGTACTTCCCTCCCATTCTCTATTCTTTGTTAACCTAACTTTTACAGTGTAGTGGAGTTGTTAATTTATATCTCCTGATCTAATTCCCAATTCTAATTCTGTTTTTAAGTCCCAATTCTAATTAAATTTAATTTTATTAATTATCTAATTTTGTTACATTTCTAAAAAGTTAATGTAGAATAGTTTGCCTACCGGTACCCTTTTTTAAGGTTCAACTTACCAGGACACAGGATTTCTAATGAAAAATCTAAAATACCCGGGTATTTACCCAAATTGGGTATTTACCCGAGTATATACCCTGGGTATTTACCCCGATTTATAAATACCTGGGTATTTTATATCACTACACTCACAGTATATAGATATTTTTAACGGTTTGCCCAGCGTAAGCTTAAAACGTGCACGGACGCCATGTTTTCTTTTTATGACTTTTGCACTGAAATCGTTACTGTTCGGCTTCCTTTGATCATTAAAAAATTCTTTTCTTCAGAAATTTTCCTCAAGATATATTTTACAGAATGGTGAAAACCGCATCAAAATCCATCCAGAGGTTCACCCGTGATATCCAAAAATGACTAATGCTAATGGTTCTGATATGATCGCTTGACGATCAAAACTGGTCATCCAAGTGTATTTGTTTATCTGATGTACATTTTTCAGGATTAGGGAAAATTCATCTCATTTTGGGTACAATCGTGTTGACCGACTGAAAAAGCAGCAAACTTTCATTCTTTAACAGCCAACTGCATAGCATGAATTAACACTCGACATACCGACCGTACTGTTTCTCATTATTATCACCATCTATACAGTCTGGTGATCTTTGCACTTTCTACATTACTGAAACTGGAATCAGTCTCTCATTTTGGGCCTAATTACAATTAACATAAGCAACTGCTCTGTGCTCCTTGCAGAATGAAGATGACATTTCTCTCTTCTTTGTTGGACGAATTTAGCATACAGTTTGTCATCCAGCCTGACTGGTCTGTTGACACGGCTCGGACTTAACAATGCCGAGGTCTTCTTCAAGCATTGTTTGGAGTGATCAATGTAAACCGGGAAGTGTCAGGCATTGTTGAAGAAGGCTGGACCAGCTGATCGCTTGTTAGTTGAAACGGACAATTTCCTCGATATGGGCTTCAGAATGTTCTTTACAGTATTTTCCGTCAAAATTAGTGAAGAATTTAATCCTGCAATGTTCAGGATGTTGTAGAACACAGCAAGAGGCCATCACTTCGTTTTCCAATCTATCATTGTATATCAATGAAATGTAGGAACCTCAGTATTGGATTACTAAAAACTAATCTCATATTCACCCCTAATATACATAAGACATACACTAATCCACAAAATGTTCCATGTAAGAGTATATGAACAGCAGGCAATGGCCAGAGCAGGGTATTTTAACGCCCGTAGGCTTCCAGCAAGTAGAATTTCCAAGAAGTTTCAACTTTGGCTACCAGACGCCACTGACACCTAGCGGCAAATGTTGGAACTTGATAGATCACTTCTATCCAAACATAACCTAAAAATTTGACTACGCACTATCAATTGTAATGGTAGGTTCTTTTACATGCCATAAATGAATGGCCTAGGCCTGACGGCTTAAATTATGATATATGAACACAGGTAAAATAAAATTACCACCTAATTTGTTCAGCTATAAAAAGCATCCACACACTACAGGTAAATGATCATACAACATACAATAAGATGCGGGAACACTAGACCCAGGATAAGCACACCACATTATAGTGCACGTGACGGTACTGGGGAATCATAATTCTGGTTCAACACACATCGTATAAGAAACCCCCATTTATTGGCCAGTTCTTTATACCTGCTGGTGGACCCTTTTCTCCCACGGACCATGGGATAAGAACCAGTGATCTAAATACTGAGCAGTTAATGGAGAGTTCCATAGCTGCACAGTGTTACCACTACACTACCATCGTGAGAGTTCCATAGCTGCACAGTGTTACCACTACACTACCATCGTGAGAGTTTCATAGCTGCACACAGTGTTACCACTACACTACCATCATGAGAGTTTCATAGCTGCACAGTGTTACCACTACACGACCATCGTGAGAGTTTCATAGCTGCACAGTGTTACCACTGCACTACCATCGTGAGAGTTTCATAGCTGTGCAATGTTACTACTACACTACCATCGTGAGAGTTTCATGGCTGTACCTTGTTACCCTACACTACCATTCAGTAGCGTAGCCAGGATTTTAGTTTGGGGGGGCATTAGGTCCTCATCTATTACTGCCAGAGTATTTATATTTTAGCCTATTTTCATTTATGAAAAATAGTAGGCTTATGAGAACACCCCCCACCCCCTCTCCTCCCCTATAATGAAATCTAAACGGCCGGAGCGATTTCAAGGAAACTCGGTAAGCACATACTACTACCTCGTCCGACCTCGACCATGCCTTTCAAATTTTGATGCGTTTCACCAATTCAGCATGCGGGCCACGCGAAATATTTCACTGGCATTCTATATCTCCGCATTGGTAACAGATATCACCCTCAACTTTTGTACAGTGATAAAGGGCACTACAACAAGTTTACCGATGCGACTTTATTAAACATTTAGGAGTATTACCCTTCATTTATAAAACCTGTTAAGTACAAAACGAACATGGTGGCCAAGCGAAGTTAAAACATTTTAATGGATATTTCACACGATTTAACCATCTGAGCGCAGTGAAACTTAAAGCAGTAAATGTTTATACAAATTCTAATCTACTTACATCTAATTTAGTTAAATTGTTTACATAACCTCATGATGGAGGCTGTGCGAAATTTTAAAATTAAGTTTTTATTTCTTGTGTCCTAATCATGCGATCGTAGTGAAAGTTTGTATAATGAACCTACGCAATAATTTTCATCTAATGTTACATAACTGCATGGCCTACATCTGGCGACTATCTGAAATATTTAGACAGTTCTCAATATCTACGAATCTATTGCAGCAATCAAACTGAAATTTTGTATGCTGATTGAGGCTATTAATATAAGTTCAATAACCTGGTGAGCACAATACCAACATGGCGGCAAAGTGAAGTAAAAACATTTAAATGGAATTGACTCGCGATTTCATTATCCGAGCGCAGTGAAACTTGGTACGGTAACTGTTCACACAAAATCTACTGCCATCTAATTAAATTCAATTGTTTTATAACCCCAAGATGGCGGCAGTGTGACATTTTAAAATTGAGTTTTTATTTCTTGCGTCCTAATCATGCGATCGAAGTGAACGTTCGAATAATGAACCTATGCAATAATCTTCATCTAACGGTGCATAACTCTATGGCGTACATACAGAACAATCCAACATGGCGTTCCTTTTCATAGGCGGGAGATTTTTCTAATAAAGAAGACCAATTGGATACATGAAAATAGGCTATATAGTTCTTTACGAAACTACTTGTTTTGAGTATAAGTACTTTAGGGTCAATTTTAACTTAGGACAAAGATCTTCAGTCTGTTCATGTCTGTCTGAATTCTGTCCTTCGTTGCTTTGATTTGAGGCAACTCACAGCTGTGTCAGTGTCTATATTTGTCTCTGTCGCTCAGATTTTCAATTATCCGTTATCAGAATACTACTACAATATTATGGCATATTCACACGTTTCTGTGCAGAATGTTCTTTCACATTAACACCGCACTATGTCTTGGTGTTTTATAAATAGTTTATTTTAACAGAAATGTTTTTAGTCAATTGAATGAATCTGTCGAAAAAAACCTCAGGAGTAGATAACAGGAAGAAGGGACACTCATAAAGGCATCAAACAAGTACCTACGTTGCAAAATATTTAACTATATTATTGTTAGTGTAATTTATACAGTGCTGTTTTAAGGTAATCCTAACGGTCGCCATGTATGGTACCTCAATCTTGTTTATTATTATTATTCAGAGGAAACTGTAGCACCCTTTAAACAATAAAATAAATACGAACCTTTTAAAGAAATGGAATTCTATCAGTGAGCATTGCGTCTTTCTCGTTCAGAGAAAATTATTTGTGAAAGCTGTGCCTATAAAATGAAATGGGGGCCTCAATTTTCTACACCTACAATATAAGCTTTTCATAACTTACCGAAGATGTGTCCAGTTTTGCCTTCTTTATGACAAATCTTAACAGTCGCTAATGAAACAAAAAGAAGAAAGAAAAGAGCAACTAACAAACAACTCTGGACTCTTCCCCAATACTACCACTCACAAACGGTATATCTCCTCTCGCACAGATACACGATCACCGTAAATCTCGACAATGGCGACAATCAACCACGCTGAGCCAGTATTGTTGCCTGGGACATTTTAACACTGCTATTTCCAGGAAATGGAAATTAAAAGCTGACAAGATATAACTGGCGCCCTCCAGAGAGGTCTCCTGCTAATTGGCAATCTCCTAATTTCTTGGTAGACTTTTGTATCCCCAATACTCAGCAGTAGCGGCTGGCGGATATTTTTTCTGGGTGTTGCATTATTTTCATTAAGGTGGTACATGGGCACCCGCAGGATTTTTTCTAGGGGCGGGGGGTGTATTTTTTAATTTCGTTACCTAACATGTCATATTGAGACTTACATCGCCCCCCCCTTCGCAATTTTCGTTTAATTTCTTACTTGCTTTGTGACACTCATTATTTGGCTGCTCTTAAACCGTTTTTTGTTCAGAGTTTTTGCACATAGGAGTTCGCTTTTCTTTGTGAATCATCGTCATAATGTT
Source organism: Meconema thalassinum (assembly GCA_946902985.2). NCBI lineage: Eukaryota > Metazoa > Arthropoda > Insecta > Orthoptera > Tettigoniidae > Meconema > Meconema thalassinum. The sequence continues at coordinate 171,077,155 of OX336388.2, forward strand.
CATTCTTTAAAAACAGGCAAAATGTAGTGGTATCACCATGTAGGCCTATCGACAAATATAAAAATCAAGCAGTTCATTAAAATAGTAATGTTAATCCAGTTCGCCGATTTTTTAAAATAACTGAAGATATTCCCAAATAATCACAAATTACTAAGTTAATTAAAACTCTGGAATTATCCCTACATCTAAATCTGTTAACAATCAGTAACTTCACTTTATGAAATAAACTGGTGTGACAATGAACAATCGAAATATTCTCGGAATTTCAGGGGGTGGGACACGGCCCCTCCTTGCCCCACACCTCCTACGGGCGCCCATGAGGTGATAGGTTCAAAGACTGCTTGATATCGGAGAAAACTGTATTCAATTGCGCGGTAAAACGGATCTACCTCATTAATAACGAATGCCGCAGTTCAGAGACAACACAATTTCATCGGATTAAATGGAATATAAGTTAGGCTAGTCTACATAAAAACCTTCACGAGAACAAAACAACGTAAGTTAGGCTATATAATTATGAGGGCGAGAATTGCGAGTGTCACAAGTTCACGCGCAACATTGCAAGACATGGATGGCTTTGGCAGTTGACAAAGCATCTCGGATGTCTCCGGCCGCGCCTGCGCCTCAGCTCCTGGTTGCAGTCAGTGGGCAACGCCCAGCCGTGTTAACTGTTGGGATAGGGCTTACCCGGTCTAGCATCTCTGCCATAACTTTCACTATTGAGATCTGGTCGGTGCTTGGGCCTGGCAACGACCAAACGGACGAGCGCCTGTAGACGGCTGGCGCGCCTCGCTTTCTCAGTCAGTTCACAGTAACTTACTATAAGATTTCCTGAATTATTAAAGAATAGAATAATGAATTCCTATACATATAAAAGGAAACATACAACTTCTAGTACTAAAACTATTATTACGGAATTAATTGTTTTTCATGAATTAAATCTGGTCGTTGTGCAACACTGCAACCTTATTGCCGGCCGCCACTGATACTCAGGCACCTACTGTTCTTGGAAAATCCCCCTCCCCCATGTCACAATCCTAATTGCTACCCTGTTATTTGAGCTCCTCCAAGCAGTGCAGACACGGAAATGATGACAGGCCGTGAAAAGATTGGTAGTACATTCTTTGTCAAAGCATTTACTGTATTTAACATTTTGTTGTAGGTTCTAAATTTGTCCGAACCGTAAAAAATTTTAAGGCTTATGCCAACCCCAATTTCTGGATTTATTCTGGGGGGGGGCGGACCCTCTGGGCCCCCCCCCCCCCCTCTGCTTACGCCACTGCTACCATCGTGAGAGTTTCATAGCTGCACAGTGTTACCACTACACTACCATCGTGTGAGTTTCATAGCTGCACAATGTTACCACTGCACTACCATTGTGAGAGTTTCATAGCTGCACAGTGTTACCACTACACTAACATCAAGAGAGTTTCATAGCTGCACAGTGTTACCACTACACTACCATCGTGAGAGTTTCATAGCTGCACAGTGTTACCACTATGCTACCATCATGAGAATTTCATAGCTACACAAAGTTACCACTACACTACCATCGTGAGAGTTTCATAGCTACACAGTGTTACCACTACACTACCATCATGAGAGTTTCATAGCTGCACAGTGTTACCACTGCACTATCATCGTGAGAGTTTCATAGCTACACAGTGTTACCACTACACTACCATCATGAGAGTTTCATAGCTGCACAGTGTTACCACTACACTACCATCGTGCGAGTTTCATAGTTGCACAGTGATACCACTGCACTATCATCGTGAGAGTTTCATAGCTACACAGTGTTACCACTACACTACCATCGTGAGAGTTTCATAGCTACACAGTGTTACCACTACACTACCATCGTGAGAGTTTCATAGCTACACAATGTTACCACTACAGTACCATCGTGAAAGTTTCATAGCTACACAGTGTTACAACTACACTACCATCGTGAGAGTATCATAGCTGCACAATGTTACCACTATGCTACCATCATGAGAGTTTCATAGCTGCACAGTGTTACCACTACACTACCATCATGAGAGTTTCATAGCTACACAGTGTTACCACTACACTACCATCATGAGAGTTTCATAGCTGCACAGTGTTACCACTACACTACCATCGTGAGAGTTTCATAGCTGCACAATGTTACCACTATGCTACCATCATGAGAGTTTCATAGCTGCACAGTGTTACCACTACACTACCATCGTAAGAGTTTCATAGCTGCACAATGTTACCACTATGCTACCATCATGAGAGTTTCATAGCTGCACAGTGTTACCACTACACTACCATCGTGAGAGTTTGATAGCTGCGCAGTGTTATCACTGCACTGCCATCGTGAGAGTTTGATAGCTGCACAGTGTTATCACTGCACAACCATCGTGAGAGTTTGATAGCTGTGCAGTGTTATCACTGCACTACCATCGTGAGAGTTTCATAGCTGCAGTGTTATCAATGCACTACCATCGACAGAGTTTCATAGCTGCACAGTGTTACCACTACACTACCATCGTGAGAGTTTGATAGCTGCGCAGTGTTATCACTGCACTACCATTGTGAGAGTTTGATAGCTGCACAGTGTTATCACTGCACTACCACCGTGAGAGTTTGATAGCTGCGCAGTGTTACCACTACACTACTATCGTGAGAATTTGATAGCTGCACAGTGTTACCACTACACTACCATCGTGAGAGTTTGATAGCTGCACAGTGTTATCACTGCACTACCATCGTGAGAGTTTGATAGCTGCGCAGTGTTATCACTGCACTACCATCGTGAGTGTTTCATAGCTGCACACTGTTACCACTACACTACCATCATGAGAGTTTCATAGCTGCACAGTGTTACCACTACACTACCATCGTGAGAGTTTGATAGCTGCGCAGTGTTATCACTGCACTACCATTGTGAGAGTTTGATAGCTGCAGTGTTATCACTGCACTACCACCGTGAGAGTTTGATAGCTGCGCAGTGTTACCACTACACTACTATCGTGAGAATTTGATAGCTGCACAGTGTTACCACTACACTACCATCGTGAGAGTTTGATAGCTGCGCAGTGTTATCACTGCACAACCATCGTGAGAGTTTGATAGCTGCGCAGTGTTATCACTGCACTACCATCGTGAGAGTTTCATAGCTGCAGTGTTATCACTGCACTACCATCGACAGAGTTTCATAGCTGCACAGTGTTACCACTACACTACCATCGTGAGAGTTTGATAGCTGCGCAGTGTTATCACTGCACTACCATCGTGCGAGTTTCATAGCTGCACAGTGTTACCACTACCACTACACTACCATCGTGAGAGTTTCATAGCTGCACAGTTTTACCACTGCACTACCATCTTGAGAGTTTCATACCTGCTCAGTGTTACCACTACACTACCATCGTGAGAGTTTGATACCTGCGCAGTGTTATCACTGCACTACCATCGTGAGAGTTTCATAGCTGCACAGTGTTACCACTACACTACCATCATGAGAGTTTCATAGCTGCACAGTGTTACGACTCCACTACCATCATGAGAGTTTCATAGCTGCACAGTGTTACCACTACACTACCATCATGAGAGTTTCATAGCTGGACAGTGTTACCACTACACTACCATCATGAGAGTTTCATAGCTGGACAGTGTTACCACTACACTACCATCATGAGAGTTTCATAGCTGCGCAGTGTTATCACTGCACTACCATCGTGAGAGTTTCATAGCTGCACAGTGTTACCACTACACTACCATCATGAGAGTTTCATAGCTGGACAGTGTTACCACTACACTACCATCATGAGAGTTTCATAGCTGCGCAGTGTTATCACTGCACTACCATCGTGAGAGTTTCATAGCTGCACAGTGTTACCACTACACTACCATCATGAGAGTTTCATAGCTGCACAGTGTTATCACTGCACTACCATCGTGAGAGTTTCATAGCTGCACAGTATTACCACTACACTACCATCATGAGAGTTTCATAGCTGCACAGTGTTACCACTACACTACCATCATGAGAATTTCATAGCTGCACAGTGTTACCACTACACTACCATCGTGAGAGTTTCATAGCTGCACAGCGTTACCACTACACTACCATCGTGAGAGTTTGATAGCTGCGCAACGTTACCACTATGCTACCATCATGAGAGTTTCATAGCTGCACAGTGTTACCACTACACTACCATCATGAGAGTTTCATAGCTACACAGTGTTACCACTACACTACCATCATGAGAGTTTCATAGCTGCACAGTGTTACCACTACACTACCATCGTGAGAGTTTCATAGCTGCACAATGTTACCACTATGCTACCATCATGAGAGTTTCATAGCTGCACAGTGTTACCACTACACTACCATCGTAAGAGTTTCATAGCTGCACAATGTTACCACTATGCTACCATCATGAGAGTTTCATAGCTGCACAGTGTTACCACTACACTACCATCGTGAGAGTTTGATAGCTGCGCAGTGTTATCACTGCACTGCCATCGTGAGAGTTTGATAGCTGCACAGTGTTATCACTGCACAACCATCGTGAGAGTTTGATAGCTGTGCAGTGTTATCACTGCACTACCATCGTGAGAGTTTCATAGCTGCAGTGTTATCAATGCACTACCATCGACAGAGTTTCATAGCTGCACAGTGTTACCACTACACTACCATCGTGAGAGTTTGATAGCTGCGCAGTGTTATCACTGCACTACCATTGTGAGAGTTTGATAGCTGCACAGTGTTATCACTGCACTACCACCGTGAGAGTTTGATAGCTGCGCAGTGTTACCACTACACTACTATCGTGAGAATTTGATAGCTGCACAGTGTTACCACTACACTACCATCGTGAGAGTTTGATAGCTGCACAGTGTTATCACTGCACTACCATCGTGAGAGTTTGATAGCTGCGCAGTGTTATCACTGCACTACCATCGTGAGTGTTTCATAGCTGCACACTGTTACCACTACACTACCATCATGAGAGTTTCATAGCTGCACAGTGTTACCACTACACTACCATCGTGAGAGTTTGATAGCTGCGCAGTGTTATCACTGCACTACCATTGTGAGAGTTTGATAGCTGCAGTGTTATCACTGCACTACCACCGTGAGAGTTTGATAGCTGCGCAGTGTTACCACTACACTACTATCGTGAGAATTTGATAGCTGCACAGTGTTACCACTACACTACCATCGTGAGAGTTTGATAGCTGCGCAGTGTTATCACTGCACAACCATCGTGAGAGTTTGATAGCTGCGCAGTGTTATCACTGCACTACCATCGTGAGAGTTTCATAGCTGCAGTGTTATCACTGCACTACCATCGACAGAGTTTCATAGCTGCACAGTGTTACCACTACACTACCATCGTGAGAGTTTGATAGCTGCGCAGTGTTATCACTGCACTACCATCGTGCGAGTTTCATAGCTGCACAGTGTTACCACTACCACTACACTACCATCGTGAGAGTTTCATAGCTGCACAGTTTTACCACTGCACTACCATCTTGAGAGTTTCATACCTGCTCAGTGTTACCACTACACTACCATCGTGAGAGTTTGATAGCTGCGCAGTGTTATCACTGCACTACCATCGTGAGAGTTTCATAGCTGCACAGTGTTACCACTACACTACCATCATGAGAGTTTCATAGCTGCACAGTGTTACGACTCCACTACCATCATGAGAGTTTCATAGCTGCACAGTGTTACCACTACACTACCATCATGAGAGTTTCATAGCTGGACAGTGTTACCACTACACTACCATCATGAGAGTTTCATAGCTGGACAGTGTTACCACTACACTACCATCATGAGAGTTTCATAGCTGCGCAGTGTTATCACTGCACTACCATCGTGAGAGTTTCATAGCTGCACAGTGTTACCACTACACTACCATCATGAGAGTTTCATAGCTGGACAGTGTTACCACTACACTACCATCATGAGAGTTTCATAGCTGCGCAGTGTTATCACTGCACTACCATCGTGAGAGTTTCATAGCTGCACAGTGTTACCACTACACTACCATCATGAGAGTTTCATAGCTGCACAGTGTTATCACTGCACTACCATCGTGAGAGTTTCATAGCTGCACAGTATTACCACTACACTACCATCATGAGAGTTTCATAGCTGCACAGTGTTACCACTACACTACCATCATGAGAATTTCATAGCTGCACAGTGTTACCACTACACTACCATCGTGAGAGTTTCATAGCTGCACAGCGTTACCACTACACTACCATCGTGAGAGTTTGATAGCTGCGCAACGTTACCACTACACTACCATCATGAGAGTTTCATCGCTGCACAGTGTTATCACTGCACTACCATCATGAGAGTTTCATAGCTGCACAATGTTACCACTACACTACCATCATGGGAGTTTCATAGCTGCACAGTGTTACCACTACACTAACATCATGAGAGTTTCATAGCTGCACAGTGTTATCACGGCACTACCATCATGAGAGTTTGATAGCTGCACAGTGTTACCAATACACTACCATCATGAGAGTTTCATAGCTGCACAGTGTTATCACTGCCCTAGCATCATGAGAGTTTCATAGTTGCACAGTGTTACCACTATACTACCATCATGAGAGTGTCATAGCTGCACAGTGATATCACTACACTACCATCATGAGAGTTTCATAGCTGCACAGTGTTACCACTACACTACCATCGTGAGAGTTTCATAGCTGCACTGTGGTATTACTGCACTACCATCGTGAGTTTCATAGCTGCACAGTGTTACCACTACACTACCATCGTGAGAGTTTCATAGCTACACAATGTTACCACTATACTACCATCGTGAGAGTTTCTTTGCTGCACAGTGTTACCACTACACTACCATCGTGAGAGTTTCTTAGCTGCACAGTGTTATCACTGCGCTACCATCCTGAGAGTTTCATAGCTGCACAGTGTTACCACTACACTACCATCATGAGAGTTTCATAGCTGCGCAGTGTTATCACTGCACTACCATCGTGAGAGGTTCATAGCTGCACAGTGTTACCAATACTCTACCATCATGAGAGTTTCATAGCTGCACAGTTTTATCACTGCACTACCATTGTGAGAGTTTCATAGCTGCACAATGTTACCACTACACTACCATCGTGAGAGTTTTATAGCTGCACAGTGTTACCACTACACTACCATCATGAGAGTTTCATAGCTGCACAGTGTTATCACTGCACTAGCATCATGAGAGTTTCATAGCTGCACAATGTTACCACTACACTACCATCATGAGAGTTTCATAGCTGCACAGTGTTACCACTACACTACCATCATGAGAGTTTGATAGCTGCACAGTGTTACCACTACACTACCATCGTGAGAGTTTCATAGCTGCACAATGTTACCACTATGCTACCATCATGAGAGTTTCATAGCTGCACAGTGTACCACTACACTACCATCGTGAGAGTTTCATAGCTGCACAATGTTACCACTATGCTACCATCATGAGAGTTTCATAGCTGCACAGTGTTACCACTACACTACCATCGTGAGAGTTTGATAGCTGCACAGTGTTATCACTGCACTACCATCGTGAGTGTTTCATAGCTACACAGTGTTACCACTACACTACCATCGTGAGAGTTTCATAGATGCACAGTGTTACCACTACACTACCATCGTGAGAGTTTGATAGCTGCGCAGTGTTATCACTGCACAACCATCGTGAGAGTTTGATAGCTGCGCAGTGTTATCACTGCACTACCATCGTGAGAGTTTCATAGCTGCAGTGTTATCACTGCACTACCATCGACAGAGTTTCATAGCTGCACAGTGTTACCGCTACACTACCATCGTGAGAGTTTGATAGCTGCGCAGTGTTATCACTGCACTACCATCGTGCGAGTTTCATAGCTGCACAGTGTTACCACTACCACTACACTACCATCGTGAGAGTTTCATAGCTGCACAGTTTTACCACTGCACTACCATCTTGAGAGTTTCATAGCTGCTCAGTGTTACCACTACACTACCATCGTGAGAGTTTGATAGCTGCGCAGTGTTATCACTGCACTACCATCGTGAGAGTTTCATAGCTGCACAGTGTTACCACTACACTACCATCATGAGAGTTTCATAGCTGCACAGTGTTACGACTCCACTACCATCATGAGAGTTTCATAGCTGCACAGTGTTACCACTACACTACCATCATGAGAGTTTCATAGCTGGACAGTGTTACCACTACACTACCATCATGAGAGTTTCATAGCTGCGCAGTGTTATCACTGCACTACCATCGTGAGAGTTTCATAGCTGCACAGTGTTACCACTACACTACCATCATGAGAGTTTCATAGCTGCACAGTGTTATCACTGCACTACCATCGTGAGAGTTTCATAGCTGCACAGTATTACCACTACACTACCATCATGAGAGTTTCATAGCTGCACAGTGTTACCACTACACTACCATCATGAGAATTTCATAGCTGCACAGTGTTACCACTACACTACCATCGTGAGAGTTTCATAGCTGCACAGCGTTACCACTACACTACCATCGTGAGAGTTTGATAGCTGCACAGTGTTACCACTACACTACCATCATGAGAGTTTCATCGCTGCACAGTGTTATCACTGCACTACCATCATGAGAGTTTCATAGCTGCACAATGTTACCACTACACTACCATCATGGGAGTTTCATAGCTGCACAGTGTTACCACTACACTACCATCATGAGAGTTTCATAGCTGCACAGTGTTATCACGGCACTACCATCGTGAGAGTTTGATAGCTGCACAGTGTTACCAATACACTACCAACATGAGAGTTTCATAGCTGCACAGTGTTATCACTGCCCTAGCATCATGAGAGTTTCATAGTTGCACAGTGTTACCACTATACTACCATCGTGAGAGTGTCATAGCTGCACAGTGTTATCACTACACTACCATCATGAGAGTTTCATAGCTGCACAGTTTTACCACTACACTACCATCGTGAGAGTTTCATAGCTGCACTGAGGTATCACTGCACTACCATCGTGAGTTTCATAGCTGCACAGTGTTACCACTACACTACCATCGTGAGAGTTTCATAGCTACACAATGTTACCACTATACTACCATCGTGAGAGTTTCTTTGCTGCACAGTGTTACCACTACACTACCATCGTGAGAGTTTCTTAGCTGCACAGTGTTATCACTGCGCTACCATCGTGAGAGTTTCATAGCTGCACAGTGTTACCACTACACTACCATCATGAGAGTTTCATAGCTGCGCAGTGTTATCACTGCACTACCATCGTGAGAGGTTCATAGCTGCACAGTGTTACCACTACACTACCATCATGAGAATTTCATAGCTGCACAGTGTTATCACTGCACTACCATTGTGAGAGTTTCATAGCTGCACAATGTTACCACTACACTACCATCGTGAGAGTTTTATAGCTGCACAGTGTTACCACTACACTACCATCATGAGAGTTTCATAGCTGCACAGTGTTATCACTGCACTAGCATCATGAGAGTTTCATAGCTGCACAATGTTACCACTACACTACCATCATGAGAGTTTCATAGCTGCACAGTGTTACCACTACACTACCATCATGAGAGTTTCATAGCTGCACAGTGTTACCACTACACTACCATCGTGAGAGTTTCATAGCTGCACAATGTTACCACTATGCTACCATCATGAGAGTTTCATAGCTGCACAGTGTACCTCTACACTACCATCGTGAGAGTTTCATAGCTGCACAATGTTACCACTATGCTACCATCATGAGAGTTTCATAGCTGCACAGTGTTACCACTACACTACCATCGTGAGAGTTTGATAGCTGCGCAGTGTTATCACTGCACTACCATCGTGAGAGTTTGATAGCTGCACAGTGTTACCACTACATTACCATCATGAGAGTTTCATAGCTACACAGTGTTACCACTACACTACCATCGTGAGAGTTTGATAGCTGCGCAGTGTGATCACTGCACTACCATCGTGTGAGTTTGATAGCTGCGCAGTGTTATCACTGCACTACCATCATGAGAGTTTCATAGCTACACAGTGTTACCACTACACTACCATTGTGAGAGTTTGATAGCTGCGCAGTGTTATCACTGCACTACCATCGTGAGAGTTTCATAGCTGCACAGTGTTACCACTACACTACCATCGTGAGAGTTTCATAGCTGCACAGTGTTATCACTGCACTAGCATCATGAGAGTTTCATAGCTGCACAATGTTACCACTACACTACCATCATGATAGTTTCATAGCTGCACATTGTTACCACTACACTACCATCATGAGAGTTTCATAGCTGCACAGTGTTACCACTACACTACCATTGTGAGAGTATCATAGCTGCACAATGTTACCACTATGCTACCATCATGAGAGTTTCATAGCTGCACAGTGTTACCACTACACTACCATCGTGAGAGTTTCATAGCTGCACAATGTTACCACTATGCTACCATCATGAGCGTTTCATAGCTGCACAGTGTTACCACTACACTACCATCGTGAGAGTTTGATAGCTGCGCAGTGTTATCACTGCACTACCATCGTGAGAGTTTGATAGCTGCACAGTGTTACCACTACATTACCATCATGAGAGTTTCATAGCTACACAGTGTTACCACTAAACTACCATCGTGAGAGTTTGATAGCTGCACAGTGTTATCACTGCACTACCATCGTGAGAGTTTGATAGCTGCGCAGTGTTATCACTGCACTACCATCGTGAGAGTTTCATAGCTGCACAGTGTTACCACTACACTACCATCGTGGGAGTTTGATAGCTGCGCCGTGTTATCACTGCACTACCATCGTGAGAGTTTGATAGCTGTGCAGTGTTATCACTGCACTACCATCGTGAGAGTTTGATAGCTGTGCAGTGTTATCACTGCACTACCATCGTGAGAGTTTGATAGCTGTGCAGTGTTATCACTGCACTACCATCGTGAGAGTTTGATAGCTGCGCAGTGTTATCACTGACCTACCATCGTTAGAGTTTGATAGCTGCACAGTGTTACCACTGCACTACCATCATGAGAGTTTGATAGCAGTGCAGTGTTATCACTGCACTACCATCGTGAGAGTTTGATAGCTGCACAGTGTTACCACTGCACTACCATCGTGAGAGTTTCATAGCTGCACAGTGTTATCACTACACTACCATCATGAGAGTTTGATAGCTGTGCAGTGTTATCACTGCACTACCATCGTGAGAGTTTGATAGCTGTGCAGTGTTATCACTGCACTACCATCGTGAGAGTTTGATAGCTGCATAGTTTTATCACTGCACTACCATCGTGAGAGTTTGATAGCTGCGCAGTGTTATCACTGCACTACCATACTACATACCCCAAGTACTTAAAATGGTCCAATTTGGTTTCTTACCAGGCATATTATTTTCTTGTGTTTCTTCCTGACCAACATCGCATTAAATTTTGAAACAGTACGAAAAATACCCTTGCTTAAAGTGTAACATGGAGAGACAGGATAAGAGGCTACATGTTGAGTGCATAGAGATCATTTGAAGTGTTAGAAATCCTTTTCCAGTGTTGCCAAGTTCTATTCCAGTCGCTCAACACAATTACATTCGGTGTGAAAACAAGGAAACAAGATCTGATGATGATCCCCACTCCATTGGTATACATGGAAGCATTTTGTGAATAAATATCGTATAGAATATATCCTTCAGGTTAGGGTATATAAACAAATACTTCTAATGTTCGGTAACTGGCCACAATTTGTGTTGGAAAGCTTTCTTTGATACAGACAACTTTTCCCCAGTGCCAGAATGAGAACTGTGAACTGACTTACCATCAAAGCTCTGTATATTAAGAGAAACTTAATTGAGGAAACAATTTAATGAACAAAATAGAAAAAAAAATCATGAACAAAACAATTATTAATTTAAAAAGAACAATTTAAAAACTCAAAAAAGATGGTATATTGGCTTTCACGGCCAGTGAATTAAAACTCAGCAATTCTTCTAGGTTTGTACCATGTCTTGTGTGGGGGTTTCGCCTAGGACACCCCGCTGGGTCATCAACGGGCTCTACTGATATCGCGCCAGGAGTTGGCAGTTGGGTTTGAACTGCAGATGTCTTCCCGCTCACTGTGTATCGCGCATTCCAAAAACATTAAGTTAGTCACCACTTGCTTCAATCACTCAGCACATTCCTTCTTTCACTGGCTGCGTGTCATGTGCTGCGATAACAACGATTGGCATGCAGGAAGCCGATATATTTAGGTCAGGAATATGTGAGCCGCGCATGCGTACTGCAAGATCCCCCGCACCCCGTCGCAGCGTGTTGAACTGCCATCTCCTGACGTGATGACATTAGGTGTCCCCGCCTTGTCCCTTATAGGATTAGCGAACTGCGCACTACTATTTATGAAGTCAAGCGTACTCGTGCCTCTTTACTGCGAGAACTAAAAGCTCAAGTAGCTATTATCTCCCTATAAAGGCTCCCAAAAGGATGCCGAGCCAGCTTGGTGTCCTAAGCGAAACCTCACACAAGACACGGCACAAACATAGAAAAATTGCTGAGTTTTAAAAACCACAATTGACTAAAATAATGAAAAGAACAAATAATACTGTACTTTAACAGAAAAAAAAAAGATCAAAAGACAAAATCGATAACAGTCAAGAGGAGTTAGTCAGTAATCTTTAGATTAGGAGATTCCTCTCCCTTTGTATTCTGTTTGCTTCTTCCATTTCATTCCCTAGTTTCTACAGAGCCACTACCCTCTTCTGCTCTATTTCTAATGGTTTCATTTTGTAATATTTTTGCAATTTTTCCTTTCTCAAACAGGGCTGTCTTCAATTGGAGGGGCAGGTGCGGCTTCCAATGCCAGCGTGGTTGTGGTCTCGGCAATGACATTGCGGTCTTCAGCGCTAGTTGAAGTTTCCCCAAGAGGGGAATTCATAGAGGATACTATCTTCCCCTAGTTAATAGTTTTGTCTATGACAAATATCTCATCCATGCTATCAAAATATCCCAGGAGACCCTGCCTTGCCCTGTTGTTTTCCAGGTATCTTTGATAGTTCTATAATGCTTATTTAAGTTCCTCATTTTTCTGTCCAGAATGTCCTCAGTTACGTAATGACCTTTCCTCAGCATCATTTTTTAAAATTGTGGTCCACGTAAGCTTCTATTTAATTTTTTGATTGCAGAATTCATCGTAGTGGTCCTTGCACAAAGACAAGGAATATCTTTTGGACTGCGGGCCCCACCAGAAGGAGTAGACTCCTACAAAAAGAAGAAGGAATCAAGTCAACTGTACAGACAACTGGTAGAACTCCTGCAAATGCAATGAAAGAAGTGAACAGGGACAGTTTAATCTCAGCTTCGTAGTATCTTGTAAAGATTCAACATTATAAAACTTGGGCCTCGCCATCTAGTAATTATTGGTCAACTTGCGGCGAATACCACTTTCAGTAGCATATGTGCGGGATTGGCAATATGCTTCTTGTCCCATAATTCACCCAGATGATGGTGGACTTTCCCTAAAAGGAATAGTGGGTGGGTTATGGACAGCGGAGAAGTATACTCTGTATTGCCAATAATGGACGCTAACGTCTATCAAAGCTAGCATGTGGGGGAAATGCTGCGTTGCCACTGAGACATAACATTCCAAGAGGCTAGCAGGAAGACACAAATACTTGGGAAGTTAGCCCCACCTCCCTTCCGGTCTAATGGCAGTGACGAGTCAAGGCACAGTAGAACACTGCATCAAACGACGTGCTCACTGCTGTGTCTGCATACATTGCAACACTCCTCGCTGTTGCCATGGAGACCGTTACCCCTCTCGCCTGCACTCCTCACCTCACCCATCAAGCGGATGACAGTCATCACCTTTCGTAATTCAGAGTATAGATCATTTTCCAAATTATCATTACAAAAATTATTTTTGGCTAATTTAGGCTAACTAGTGCGGTACATTTTAACAGCATACTCGAGGAGAATTATGGGACAAGCAGCATGCTGCCAATCTGGCATATATGCTACTGAAGGTGGTATTCCCGGTAACTTGACCAATAAACTACTAGGTAGTGCGGCCTCTGGGTTTGGTCATGCACATATGCTACTGAAGGTGGTATTCCCGGCAACTTGACCAATAAACTACTAGGTAGTGCGCCCTACCCTGTATATTCGCACCCTCTGGGTTTGGTCATGCACATACGCTACTGAAGGTGGTATTCGTGGCAACTTGACCAGTAAACTACTATCTTCTGGTACACCTGGTAGCTGCATGGGAGATAAACTATCTGCCAGCATAAAGTCCCTGGCAACTTTGATTGCATTCTACCATGTCCGTATGGGTGGCGGGCAGCTACCCTGAAGTAGACAATGAAACACTAAAGATGGCAGGCCTGCTTTTGTGCAGCAGAGTCGCAGAGCCAATGGCGTGTCCCCTATTTTCAATTGCATTAAGACCGCCAAATATACCGTATTTCAAATGTATAGGATATGAAATCTCATCAACAGTAAGACCATTTCTCTCCTTTAGTCCAAGTTGAGATATTTCCTATTACTCCCATAACAAGCCTAATGTGGTGGATTCGTCACGTACAGTATTATAATATTAACGAACTACTGTAACATAAAAAAGAGTTTATCTTGTTCATAGAGCTTAATATGATATGGACGTAATGATAAGAGTGGCTACGCGGTTAGAGTCGATTGCTTCGGAGCATGAGATTTGAAGTTCGATTCCTCTAATAGGAAAGTGTTTTTATCATAATATCAAGCCTCCATTCTTATTTGTTACCAGTGCATTATTATTCAAATATTGTCAGTTAAAATTATTCATAGTGAATGTTTCAGTAGGACTGAGATATATACCTATATACAATGTTATAATTCAGCAAGTTAACATTTCCAAACCGTTGTTTTATTGCATAGGGAACGGAATCCTTCCGTTTCACATCTGGTTAAAGTCATTGGCACATTAATGTACTGTTATGTTAATAGGATTATTATATTGTGCAAAGTAAAATAGGATGTAGGAGGTGTAAGCCAAGATATAAATACGTGAGATCATATTTCACCACCTCTTTGTTGACCTGGGTAACGGCAGAGATAGAATGATACTGACAATCAAATATTCATCTTCCTCTACGAGGAGAAGATCTAAAATGCGCACAAAACCATCCAAAAGGCGAACTATCATTTTTTAAAATGTTGAATTAAAACATAAATATGCTTGTAAACAAAGTGGTGTTATTTGTTTCAAGCTGTATCAATTAATAATAAGCGAACAGCAGGAATTAAATAAATGCCGAAGGTGGGAATCGAACCTGTTACGTTAAGAACCAGACAGACAAACGCTGACATGCCTTTACTGCAGTGTTTATAAGTATACAGCCAAATGATAACCAGATGAATGCTTCAAATATTAATAAGTTATTTGAAGATGTAAGATACTATTTCTAGCATGGAACGTTCATTGCCTTTGTGGCTGTATTAAACAGAAGACCGCAAATCATCTAAATAACGCATAAGGCAAACGTTCGTCGGCCATTTTGGAGCATTACCCAGCTGGCAAAGCTCTATCGGCCTCTCGGAGCGGACGAAAGTTTACACCACCCGATAAACAATATCCATCCCGCTGGCAGCACTACCTGCTGATGGTCGAATGGAAATCTCAGTTTATTTCGCGGACAAGTTACCTGGTCCTTTGCCCGAAGATGGTTGAACCGGCCCTAGGTAGAGCGCCCTACCCTGTATATGCGCACCCTCTGGGTTTGGTCATGCACATACGAGCCACCATGATCAAGTTATTGCTAAAATTTGCTGTAGGATCTGTGATATAACCGAGCCGATGGAGTGATATTACATTTTATCAGCAATGTGAACACGATTCCATTGATACTAGCGGAACATACCGAAATGAAATTAATATTCCGTCAATGACATGGTAAGAGAATGCATGCAAATAGCCTACCACGATACGGGCTGAAGGAATGTAGAACGAGTGATAACATTCTCTATAGTACATGAATTAGCCAAAATACCTTCTCAAAGGATGAGAAATAAATCAGGGAATGATGTTTTAATAGATGTTTCCTCCTCAACCATCTGTGACCCATCCAGCCACCCCAAATAGGATCATGACTTATATAGCAAAATACAGCTGTGGCCGCTATCGTCCAAATCAATCATCATCAAAACAGTACTGCCAACCTTGCCCTTACAGTACTATGAAAAGTAAAGAAGCCCCCAGTTCATTCTCTAGTGGGCATCATTCGTGCGCAGCACTCAGTTCATTTGATAGTGCGCATCATTCGTGCGCAGCACTCAGTTCATTTGATAGTGCACATCATTCGTGCGCAGCACTCAGTTCATTTGATAGTGGCCGAATTGAATCATTTATTCACTATGGACTGTCGAATAACAATCAGTAACTCCAATCGGCGGTTCTATAATCAACCTAAAAAGTTGCTGAAGCTATTGCAACACAATTTAGCACCAAAAAGACTACCGTGCACGAAATGCCATCAAGAGGTGGAAGTTAGGTGGATATAACATAACCTATCTGTAACCTGCAACCAAGACACTACCCGCCCGTCAAGGCCGCACCCACACCCGACCATTCTAACCTTCGGTTTGTCCAATCCAATAATTTTTGACAATGGTTATACAGCTTAAGGCGTCCAGATCAATGGTAACAGCCTACAACGCGTCCCGAGAATGCTTTTTTAAAAATGTAAATCTATGACTTAAGTCATATTTCTATCTTTTCCCGTGTTGATAATGATATACGACAATAAAATCCACTTTACATTGTATTGGTAAGTGGATATCTATTGTAGTATAATGTTTCTTTATTATGAACAGGGTTTTTGTATCCCACATGTTGGCAACAATGTGTGCGCCGCTAGAGTGCGCCTTGTTGACAGTTGAACGAGATGCAAGCTTTTTAAAAGAGCAATAAATGAAGTCACATATTTACGTACCGTACTTTAGCACAGATATGAGGTGCAGTGGTGTCCAGGTAACACGTAATATCGCCCAGAAGATGAAACAAGGACACAAGGTATGTAAAAGTCACATTCATGTCTGATGCAAGTCTGTAAGCCGCGTTCTACTTTCATTCAGAATTAAGCTTCAGGAGACTATAGGGTCATTAGCACTAAATCAAACAATGGCCAAGCAGGGGTTGGCCTCATATTGAGTAGGAAACTTGGACAGCGGGTGGAATATTATGAGCAATATAGTGAACGGATTATTGTAGCAAAAATAAATACTAAACCTACCTGCACCACAGTGGTACAAGTCTATATGCCTACCAGTCAAGCTGATGATGAGGATGTTGAAAAGGTCTACGAAGAAATAGACGAAATTCTGAGGTATATCAAGGGTGATGAAAATGTTATAGTAATGGGAGATTGGAATGCTGTGGTAGGAAAAGGGAGAGAAGGGAAGATAGTAGGAGATTTCGGATTAGGTGAAAGGAATGATCGAGTAAGCAGGCTGGTAGAATTCTGCACTGAGCATGAGTTGGTCATAGCTAACACCTTATTCAATAACCACAATAGAAGAATATTCACATGGATGAGACCAGGAGATACAGGGCGTTACCAAATCGACTTCATTATGGTCAAGCAGAGGTTTCGAAACCAGATTTTGGATTGTTAAACATATCCTGGTGCTGACATAAACTCTGACCACAATCTGGTTGTAATGAAATGCAGATTAAAGTTGAAGAAACTGAAGAAAAGTCAAAAGCCAAAAAGGTGGGCAATAGACAGACTGAAAGAGAAGAATGTAAACGAAAGATTCAAGAAGAGTATAAAGGAAGGACTAATGAAAAACCCTAAACAAACTTCAATTGCAGACGAATGGGCACTTTTGAAGAATGAAATAACAAAATCCGCAGAAGAAAACATTGGTAGGAAAGAGAGAATAGGTAGAAAACCGTGGATCACCCAGGATATACTAGAATTGATGGATGAAAGGCGGAAGCACAAGAATGTAAGAGATGAAAAGGGGAAAGCAGAATACAGACGTCTGAGAAATGAGGTTAACAAGAAGTGCAAGGAAGCGAAAGAAGAATGGTTGAAAGAGAAATGTGCAGGTATAGAAAATTGTCTGAAATTAGGAAAAGTAGACACAGCTTATCGAAGGATTAAGAATACTTTTGGGGAAAAGAAGACTAAGTGCTGTAATATTAAGGACACAAATGGAAAGCCTCTAACAGATAGGGAAGAAAAGGTTGAGAGATGGAAAGCTTACATAGAGAGTTTGTATAAGGGAAAGGAGATTGAGAATCATGTAATGGAAAGGGAGGAGGAAATTGATGAGGATGCGAAAGGAGATTTAATATTGAGATCAGAATTTGATAGAGCTTTGGAAGACTTAAGCAGGAACAAAGCACCAGGCATAGATGATATACCGATTGAGTTGCTACGCTGCATAGGAGATGAAGGTCTGATCAGGTTATTTCACTTGGTGTGTAGGATTTATGAGACAGGTGAGGTACCCCCTGATTTCAAGAAGAATGTAATCATCCCTATACCAAAGAAAGTGGGAGCTGACAGATGTGAAGATTACCGTACAATCAGCTTGATTACTCATGCTTCAAAGATCCTGTCCAGAATTATTTACAAGAGGATTGAGAGCCAGATAGAAACGGAGTTGGGTGAAGACCAGTTTGGTTTCAGGAGAAATGTAGGAACAAGGGAAGCTGTACTAAGTCTTAGGCTGATTTTGGAAGGTAGAATAAGGAAAGATAAGAGAACGTTCATGGCTTTTGTAGACTTAGAAAAAGCTTTTGATAACGTTGATTGGACTAAATTGTTTGACATTTTGAAATCGATTGGAATAAAGTACAGGGATAGGAGGGTGATATACAATCTATACAGAAACCAGACAGCAGTCATTCGAGTTGAAGGACATGAGAGAGAAGCTGGTATTCAGAAAGGTGTAAGGCAAGGCTGCAACTTATCACCCATACTTTTCAATCTTTACATTGAACAAGCAATGAAGGAAATTAGAGAAAAATTTAAAGTGGGAGTGAAGGTTCAAGGAGAAATAATTTCAACTCTGAGATTTGCTGATGACATCGTCATCTTGGCTGACAAGCCTGAGGATTTGAATGAGTTTTTGAATGGTATGGACTCTGTCTTACGGAAAGATTTCATGATGAAAATTAATAAATGTAAAACAAAAATACTGGAATGCAGCCGAAATAATTCAGAAACCTCTAAGGAGATCAAATTGGCAGGTGAAAAGCTGAAGGAAGTAGGAGACTTCTGTTACTTAGGAAGCAGAATAACCAGTGATGGACGAAGCAAAGAGGATATAAAAAGTAGGTTGGCTCAGGCAAGAAAAGCATTTCTACAAAAAAGGAATCTGCTGACATCGAATATAGATTTAGGTATTAGGAAGTCATTTTTGAAAGCCTTTGTCTGGAGTGTGGCGCTCTATGGAAGTGAAACTTGGACTATTAGTGCAGCAGAAAAGAGGAGAATTGAAGCATTTGAAATGTGGTGTTACAGGAGAATGATGAAGATCAGATGGGTAGATAGGGCTACAAACAAAGAGGTATTAAGACGAGTGGGAGAGGAGAGATGTTTCTGGCGACTGCTAATGAAGAGAAGAGATAGGTTGGTAGGACACATACTAAGACACCCAGGAATAGCAAGCTTAGTTATGGAAGGAAGGGTCGAGGACAAGAACTGTAGGGGTAGACCAAGGTTAGAATATGTTAAACAGATTGCCTCGGATGTAGGGTGTGGTAGCTATGTAGAGATGAAACGATTAGCTCAGGACAGGGAGGCTTGGAGGGCTGCATCAAACCAGTCAAAAGACTGAAGACTCAAACAACAACTGGGTTACACCATATACACTGCTCGCTATTGGGTTAGACCACTGATTATAATGCTATCTTTTTCTACAAGCAATAAGATCGGGAGATAAGGTCCAGGTCACGTCTGTCTTTGTATGTGCCTCATGCATTGCACGTTGCAGAGTTTCAGTTTTGTTAGTATCACTCTGAAACTTGTTTGTACTTATTGTGCCATGTTATTGGGGCTAACTCCACATTATTCACACTTTAATAAGAAAATTCTGAACATTTTCACTTTGCAGTAATAAAGTGACGATAAAACAAGTCACCATGTTGGATACGGCTCCTATGAAGCAATGCTGCCAACTTTTACTTTAGCACGGTTAAACGGCTGTCTGGATGAAAATTACTAATGTACTCATGTTGGGCGAAACAAAGCCGATGGTTCGACGAATATCTGGACGATAATTACCGAATGTACTACAAGTAACGAGGTCTCGGGCGTGAGCCCCAGGCTAGGTTTGTATCATTCTTTGTACCTCTTTGTAGGTTTGTATGTAAAGCCTTATTTCGCATTCACCATGTCCAAATTAAGTGGCAACACCAGCGCCAAACAATAATGTTGGTATTGCTGAAAAATATGCAACAACACCCTCTAGCAATAAAAGCTTCAACTTCTGGATCCTAGTGACATTACCTATTCCTGCAGTGAAGGAGCCGAGAACCTGCCTTTGACAATCACAACTTCGATAATACGGATAATGCAATCATGATCTTCATATCTTTCTAGGGGACAATGGCCGTCCACTATCGCTAGTGCACTGGAAATATGTGTGTTTGTTTCTTGCTCATTGAACAACAGCCGCCATGTTCCTCAAGCACAACAGCTTCCCTTAACTGTTATCTAGGCAGATGCATCGACGTCACAGTAGCGTTGCCAACACCACCACACGAGGTTGGTCATTAGCGTGACAATTTCCAATGTGCGTGACAAACCAGGGCAGCGCTACCTAATAACAATTGGTCTAGGCAAATGTACTTGTGGTACTGTATGTGTGGGGTTGGCAATACTGTACTTGTGCATAATGGTCAACACTATACTATATAAGTCGTGATATACAGAGAGTCCAGTTTGTATGTATCGGAGACCCTCGCTAGCCCGCTAGCCCGCGGCGTCTCC
This sequence comes from Meconema thalassinum, assembly GCA_946902985.2. Classification (NCBI taxonomy): domain Eukaryota; kingdom Metazoa; phylum Arthropoda; class Insecta; order Orthoptera; family Tettigoniidae; genus Meconema; species Meconema thalassinum. The sequence goes on from OX336388.2 coordinate 171,098,149, forward strand.
CGCCAGGCACTTTGCCGTTTTGCGGCGGGGGTATTGAGTCATTGAGTATAGGAATGTGTACTTAAATTTGTACTTCAATGTGATCCTTGACCAATTTTTTTGACGAACTGACTTACGGAGAGCGATTGTCAACTTATTTTCAACAAGATTCTGCCACTGCTCACAATGACGAAGCATCCATGACATAATTGTGTCGCATTTTTGGTACTAGGATTATAAGTCGGAACGTGTGGCCCCCGCGAAGCCCAGACTTATCACCATGTGACTTTTATTTGTGGGGGACGCTTAAAAATATCATCAATATTTTTCAACCTCACTCTATAAATGAGCTTAAAGACTATATTACAGCTGAAATACCGTCAATCGGTGCTGAGGAACTTCAGAGTAAATGCCAGTTTCATAAAAAGGTGCCAGCGATGTGTAGCAGTGAATGGCGAACATTTTCAGCACCGGCTGTGAACTAGGTAAGTACAAATTCCTATACTCAATGACTCAGTGCCGAGCTAGCGCCGCATAACGGCAATTAACAAATTCATAAAGAAATTTGATACAATGGTCCGGCTAGCTCAAAACAGTTGCCAGCGTTTCGCCCCAGTGTACCAATGGGCTCTTCAGTTCGTTATGGTACACATCACCAAGACGCGTGGCTAGTACATACTGTGAAGGCCGCTGCAAGGCACAAATGTTGCCACGAGCAGCGCCAATGTACTACGGAAGTCAAAACTTCCTTTCAAAAATAATGTTAGCTTACCTTGCTAACCCATATTGGAAATATCTGTTCCCGGAGGAAACAGGATGTAAAATTGTCCGATTGAGCTATGTACATTAACAAATTCATAAAGAAATTTGATACAATGGTCCGGCTAGCTCAAAACAGTTGCCAGTGTTTCGCCCCAGTGTACCAATGGGCTCTTCAGTTGGTTATGGTACACCTCACCAAGACGCGTGGCTAGTACATACTGTGAAGGCCGCTGCAAGGCACAAATGTTGCCACGAGCAGCGCCAATGTACTACGGAAGTCAAAACTTCCTTTCAAAAATAATGTTAGCTTACCTTGCTAATCCATACTGGAAATATCTGTTCCCGGAGGAAACAGGATGTAAAATTGTCCGATTGAGCTATGTACATTAACAAATTCATAAAGAAATTTGATACAATGGTCCGGCTAGCTCAAAACAGTTGCCAGCGTTTCGCCCCAGTGTACCAATGGGCTCTTCAGTTGGTTATGGTACACCTCACCAAGATGCGTGGCTAGTACATACTGTGAAGGCCGCTGCAAGGCACAAATGTTGCCACGAGCAGCGCCAATGTACTACGGAAGTCAAAACTTCCTTTCAAAAATAATGTTAGCTTACCTTGCTAACCCATATTGGAAATATCTGTTCCCGGAGGAAACAGGATGTAAAATTGTCCGATTGAGCTATGTACATTAACAAATTCATAAAGAAATTAAACATACAGACACTGACAGGAAAGGTGGAGGAGATTGTAGATGTGATGGAGAGAAGAAAACTGGATATACTGGGCTTGGCAGAAACAAGATGGAAAGGAGAAGGTCGCAGAGAACTGAGGAAAGGGTACCGGTTGTACTGGAGTGGGAACAGTGAAGGAAGGAGCAGCGGAGTAGGAGTAGTTGTGAGAGATGGAATGAAGGAAGAGGTAAAGGGAATAAGTGACAGGATCATGAAGATCAGAGTAACTGTAAAGGGAAGAAGCCTGGAGATAGCCCAGGTATATGCCCCTCAAGTTGGATGTACAGCTCAAGAGAAGGAAGACTTTGAGGAGGAGCTACAACAGCAGTTGAATGGTCAGAGCATCATTGTCATGGGAGATTTGAATGCACATGTAGGAAGTGAAAGGCAAGGATATGAAAATGTATTGGGAGCAGAAGGATGGGGTAGCAGGAATGAAGAAGGGAGAAAGTTGCTGGATTTTTGCAAGAGAAACGGTTTAGTGGTAGGCAACTCCTGGTTCCTGAAGAAAGAAAGCCACAAGGTAACGTGGTACAGCAGTGATTTAACAAAGAAATCTTTGGTAGATTACATGCTGTACGACTGGGAAATGAAGAGAAGTGTCAGAGATATAAAGGTAATACCATCAGAGGCCTTAGATAGCGACCACAGAATACTTGTAATGAACCTGGGAGTTGTTAAGGATAGCAAGAGGACAGAGTACCAGGAAAGGAGAATCAAAGTATGGAAACTCAAGGAAAAGGAAGTCAAGGAAGAATTCCAGAAGAAGATAAGGGAAAGGATGCCAACAGACAATCCTAAAACAGGGGAAGAGGAATGGAAGCAATTCAAAAACACAATGGTGGAAGCTGCAGTGGCAGTGTGTGGAAGAACAAGCAACAGAAAGCGGTGTAAAGAGACACCATGGTGGAATGAGAGAGTAAAAGAAGCTGTGGGAAGGAAGAACAAGGCTTTCAGAGTGTGGTTCCAGGAAAGAACTGATCTGGCAAGGGAAGATTATAAGATAAAGAAGAAAGAAGCAAACAAGATTGTCGCAGAGGAGAGGAAGAAGTGGATGGTAAAGTGGACAGAGATGATGGAGGAAGACAGTAGAGGAAATAAGAAAGTACTTTATGGGATGGTCAAAAGTAAGAGAAGAGGTCTGCGAGAGGATGTGGTAATGATGGACAAAAACGGAAATGAGGTACACAACAAAGAGACACTCAAGACAGTGTGGAAAGAGTACTTTGAGGATTTGCTGAATCCAAATGGTCATAGGGAGGAAGACAATGCATTGGAAGATGGAGAAGACAACACAGGAATGGAAAAGGACCTGACTTGGAGAGAACTGGAGATGGCTATAGACAAGATGAAAGGAGGAAGGACACCGGGTGTGGATGAAGTGAGTGTTGAAATGGTGAAGGCAGCCGGGGAGGTTGGGAAACAGTGGCTGTACCGTGTGATGAGGGTGATATGGAAGGAGAAAAAGACCCCAGAAGATTGGAAGAAAGGATTAATTGTCCCAATATTTAAGAAAGGAAGCAGAAAGGAGTGCAGAAATTACAGGGGAGTCACACTCATATCTCACTGTGCCAAGATATATGAAAAGATATTAGAAAGTAGAATACGAGCCAAAGTGGAGAGAAAATTGAGAGAGGAGCAGTATGGATTCAGACCTGGGAGATCAACAGTGGATCTCATATTTTCAGTGAGACAGCTCCAGGAACACCACTATGAATTTGGAGAGGATCTGTTGATGGCCTTCCTGGACATCGAAAAGGCCTATGATAGTGTGTGTAGGGAGAAGGTTTGGGAAGCAATGGAAAACATGGGAGTGGAAAAAGGAACTGTAGGCAGAGTGAAGGAGATGTATTGTGGAAGTGTGAGTTGTGTGAAAGTTGGAGGGGAAAGAACAGACTGGTTCAGACAAATGAGTGGCCTGAAACAGGGTAGTGCGCTGTCACCCCTTCTCTTTATTGTGGTTATGGACGAGGTAATGACACGGATTGCAGGAAAGATAGGAGAAGATAAGATGAAAGCAATGGTGTTTGCAGATGATCTCATGGTCTGGGGAAACAAGGAGGAGGAAATTCAGGAGCAACTGAAGGCTTGGGAAGAAACAGTGGGAGAGTACGGATGGAAGTTCAACTTCAGTAAATGTGAGATCCTGTTAACGACCAGGAAAAAGGACAGACCAATGAGTGGGATAACACTTGGAGGTGGACAGCTGAAGAAGGTGGAAAGTCTCAAGTACTTGGGAAGTCTAGTGGAAGAAAATGGGAGAAATGACAAAGAGATTACGGAACGTGGCAGACAGGCAGAAGCATTTCTGAGAAGCATTAGGAGCTTAGTGTGGAATAAAGATGTCCCACAAAAAAGCAAGGAAGTGTTATACAGAAGCTACTATATCCCGATACAGACCTATGCTTCAGAAACGTGGACAATGAAGAAAAGAGACATAAGCAGAATACAGGCAGGTGAAATGAAGTTCCTGCGAAGTAGGATCGGAGTAACAAGAAGAGACAGGTTGAGGAATGAAAAGGTCAGGGAAATGGTGAAAGAGGAGCCCTTGCAAGGTAGGATTGAGACGTCAAGACTGAGGTGGTATGGACACTTAAAGAGAATGGATGAGAAGAGGATTCCCAAGAGGATACATGAGATGCAGATGCAGAAGAAACGACCAAGGGGAAGACCAAGAGATAGATGGCTGAAAGGAGTGGAGGAATGTGTCAAGAAGAGAGGCGAGGACTGGACCAGAGTGACAGCGGAGAGGTGGTGGGAAGAAAGGACTAAGTGGCGAGGCTTATGTTCCAAACAGACCCAGCCTGGGGCTGGAAACTGTACAAGATGATGATGATAAAGAAATTTGATACAATGGTCCGGTTAGCTCAAAACAGTTGCCAACTGAAGAGCCCATTGGTACACTGGGGTGAAACGCTGGCAACTGTTTTGAGCTAGCCGGACCATTGTATCAAATTTCTTTATGAATTTGTTAATGTACATAGCTCAATCGGACAATTTTACATCCTGTTTCCTCCGGGAACAGATATTTCCAGCATAACGGCAAAGTGTGTGGCGGGAGACAGGCTCGCGTAGCGGGCGAGTGGGCTAGCGAGGGTCTCCGATACATACAAACTGGACTCTCTGTAGAAAGGGATGGTAGCCTATGTATAATGTCAAGTTTTGAAGCCATTTTGCCTGTGCAAACAGTTATTTGCAGCTCTTGTGTCTGTCAACACGAACATTATCCAAAAATTGGGCGGGATGCAATGTATGTAATATATGTAAAATAATAAATAACACTGTATTAATTATGATAGACAGCAGAGTAGTGACCACATCCTTTCCAGATCTATTTTCAATCATTACAGAAGGTATTTATGGCTAATATCGGTAGTTTGTGGGTTCTCGTATCCTTCACTCTTACCCAGAAAACTTCCCTGACTTTCCCTATAGTGAACAAGTGAACCATAGCTTGTTAGTCACGGAGGTTAGATATCTGAGCTTCAAGGAACAACGAAATTCGACATGCAAGCTGCCCTCTGGGTGCAAATAACAAAGCTTGCACCCGTCACCCAAGGCCAGACTAAAAGGCCATTGGTTTTTCTTCCACACCTAAATCCAACTAATCCAAGACAAAATGACTTGCGTTTCACACTCCGAGAAATCATTAGTCCGAGACCTACTTTTGTTGTCCTAACCTTCGATAAACACATTTTTGTCTCACCTCCTTACCACAGTTATAAGAGGTTATACCAACTACTGTAGCCTATATGTTTCCTGATAATTTTAAAAAATATTGATACAAATAAAAGATAAAGGACCTACCTGATGGCAGCAGCAGCATCAACATCACCAGCCGGTAAATGGCAACTAAGATAGTGAGCATTGAACTCTCGATCTGGAATGCAAGGGAACGACATAATACAATATTATATATAAATTATATCATACAGTAATATAGTTATATATGAATAACATTCTGGCAAGCGAGTGTAACCTCCATGTGTAGTGTTTTAATATGTTTTACAACAGAAACTTACCTCTATTCAGATTTCCATGCACATCCCCTATTTCGGTTACTGAATACAGTTGATCGCCGTATGTGTACCAAGAATTAAGTAGCACACAGCAGGTGTAACCACTTCTGGAAGTCTTGAATTCCCGGTTCCCACGTGGTCCTCCATCTTGATGACCAAAGTGTTACGAGTAGGGTGCGCTCCATCAGATCGCGTTCACAGCGTACTTTTTGTAACAGTTGATTAACTGTTTGCTACCATGAACGCAAGTAATTATTTGTGGTTTCCCACTTCTTCCCCAACATAGAGTTTTAAACAATTTCTACACAAACGCGAGTGCATGGGCTGATATAATGAGCAGGGAACTTCAGGAGTTTAGTTTATTGTATGAATGGTGCATAGTGTAGCTGGATATCTAAAATAACGGCCCTAATGCTACAGCAACCCTCACAGAATATTGCTAGGTAAGGAGGGACAGACTCTTTCAGCGTTGGACCCTGCAGTGGATCAGTTTTGCTGTTAAAGTGTGCGATCAGTAACTTTATTCACGTCCCTCCTGCTGCTATAAATGTGCACATCTGTGTTACAGTGAGTTGTTTCTTGAACAATAGTTTGGTACAAGAGGAGTTTCTGCAATTTATTCCTATCAATGATGCTGATAAAGCCATCAAGATAGGTGGATTTTGAAAGTCAATAGTAGCCTAATGGCAGTAATAACATGAAGAGTAATTAACATTATTTTTCTCTTACATAACATCATTATTATAAGCAGTCCCACATCGGCATGTTGGTAACACTGTATCATTTCAGTTTTAATATTTAGTTACTGCAAATAGCTTATAAAGATAATAGCGGAAACTCCTCGCCAAAACAGGAGACAGAGCTCCCCAGCACCGCCTAGCGGTCCGAGTTGGCAACGTAAGACCAGCTGATTTACAACCGTGAGATCCAACCAAACAATTATAAGAAATTATTGACCTGTGGATGATCTAATTATCCAATTGTAATGGTTGGTACTGGGAGTATTTGTGCCATATATGACTGTAATAATTATAAACAACAAAGTGACCCAAAATCTTTCTTCAGGTTCCCAAGAAATTATTGTAAACAAGTAGCCTATCATTACACTGATAGTTCGGTTTTCTTTTAATACAGAATGCTTTTACAATATAATTTAGCATATTTTAGCCTGTTCTTTATATATTTATCGATGCACGCTGTGGGTTATTCGAAGCCGAGAGCCGACTTACATGACGTATTGAAAAGGAATGGCCCAGAACATTCAAACAGAACTCATGTTGTATGCTCAGACCACTTTGTGGAGAAAGATTTCAGGAATAAAAACTTTTTAAGTCAAGGGTAAGATCTTTGTAGGTTGTTGATAGTAGGCCTAATGTTAATATTGAAATAACAACATAATTATAAAACGTGGTGAATCTACGGTACAGTAGGCCGAACATTTAACAACATGCTTCAATATTTCCGATTGAAAGTGTACGCAGTTACTTATTGTTGTTATAAGGGGTGGAACAGCGAGGTCACCTGCCTCTAAAGTGAACGTATTGCACTATTAAAGCTAAGGAGGTTGGTGTAATCTAACACGTTCAGAAACACAAATTTTAATTTTACTGCCTTTATTAGGAAATATATAAGAAGGTAACTGTTTTTTTAATGTAATTAAGCGTGTTCAACTCGTTTTTAAATACCAGTATGTCAAAAAGGATAGATTAAAACCAATGTGCTAATATTTCCTCGTAATTATCAGTATTTGGCCTGGTGCAGTGCCTTAGATCTACTGCCTATGGCAAAGCAAACCATATGCAGAAGCAGTCCAGTATTTTTTTAAAATTCTATATAAATATTGTACAGAACCAAGAATCTTTTGTTTCTTTTAATACTAATCTTTAAATTATTTGCTACCTAAATATCAAGCCGAGACATACGTTAACTTCACAATGCAATTTCGGTCTGTGCGCACTCAAAAATGCTAGCTGTGGGTGGCAAGGCGAGTAATGCTGTCAACTCGCACCAAGAGATGGCACTGTGATCGCTGTCTCCAAGCGAGCGCATGCTTTTACGGCCGAGTTTCCGCTATTATCTTTATAAGCTATTTGGTTACTGTTTTCCAACATCATCATTGTAGGCCTACAATTGATGATGATAATGATGATGACTGTTTTCCATACGGTATATTTAAAAAAATTATTTATTTCCTTTTTATCCTGCTGGAAAAAAATTATTAAAATAGTTTTCCTGCAAAGAGAATGTTTATTTAATTATTGCTTTTAAAGAATAATCGAAATATCATTTTAATAATGTACAATTATCCGCCGGCCACCACTGGACTATATTCGGTAAGGACTTGTCGGGTTTTAATCTCATTTCATGGTTATGGTCGAAAGCTAGAAACATCAGTACCGGTATAAACGGATCCATGATTGAAAGTAAGCCCCAAATGAATTAATGTTGCCAGCAGAGAAAAAATAAATACCGTACATTAAAATAAAATAAAAAGAAATCGCATAATAAGTTAGTCAATCTTCTTACTCTCAGTGAGATAACCTATTCTTATAGTATATTTTACAGACTTTCGTTGTGGCCGGCTACGAGGAGCGAACGAAGTGTTGCAACTATAAAGGTCCAAGTTACCCTCGCATAGGCTATATTCTAGTTATGTGAATTACCGACTCTAGGCCAATTCCTGAATAACAATGCTAAAGAACACATTAAAATATACAGGCTCCACGTACCTTAATACACAAGTTGGCTGCGAAATAAGCGTAGCTATCTCCGTATACACCAAGTATACACCAGGTAAACCATGCACAAAGTATATGGGATTCGTCTTGTCTCACACAAACACTGATAACGGTGAATCCCCCTAAAGAACAAAGGATCCATTACAATTTAGCACAACCATGTTGACCGACTGAAAACAGTAAATTTGTTAATAATTCAACACTGAAAAATGGTTTCCAACACGATAATTATGACTACTGCACATTTTACCTTAATTAGTGTGGCAACAAAATAACCTCATGTGTTGGTTGTATTCAGTGTCGCCACGCTTGTTTCAAATTCACCAAGTGTGTAGCCAAGTACTGAACGTCTGTCATTGTGATGGGTGTTTCCCAAATCCTGAAAAAATATTGCAAGAGATAAAAAAGCACATCCTTTTTATTCTGAAATACCGTGACTCAATTTTTACCCAAATGTTCTCTTCCAACTAAAATAAAAATGTATATTCTGGAGATTTTCATCTATTACTAAGTGACATATGATTTGAAACGTTGGTTACCATGGAAAACGCGTTTACGACAAGACGAATTCCATCTTCGTGCTTGAGGGTCCTTTTATTATGTACCCGCAGCTACTCATATTCTTTGCACGCAGCACGGAGACAGCCTAACTACGAGCGACGGTTATTTCGCAGCCAACTACAGCGTTAAGGTACGTAGAGCATTGCTATTCAAGAATTGGCCGAGAGAGAAACTTGGGTGTAAATCTACGCCACTGTTCTTGGGTCCGACTTCTTTGGCTACCTCATGACCTTCCACATGGAATTTGTGCGCATTTGCAATCAATGAGCATATTTCCACCTTATTATAACTAGGGCTCGGATTTTTAGGTAAATAAATATTTTTTAATGTGATTACATACCGGTATCTTAAACATTTTTTCTATAAATACATAAATTCCTGCTTTTCACTTATTAGCACTTAAAAATACAAAATACTAACATTTAAAAAAAATCAGTATGCTAGATCTTTCAGTTTATTCCATTTTTGTTTTGTGTTACTTCAATGGGGAAGAAACTGTGAGCTATCTAATCTTCACGCAGAGCGTATGTTAGCTTGCAACTGTGTTATTCTTAACTTGTCGCTCTGTCCCACTCACTGTGGAAGGCGGCGATTTCCTTGTCCATAGCCATATTCCATATTGCTAGACCCCCCCAGCTACCTGGAACCAGTGTCACTCGCATGCGGTTCATATCTGGCACTGTCAAGTGTGATGCCTAAAATAAAAACAACTACAAGCTATAGTCAGTTGCAGAATTTAAGGATAATTTTACTTCTGATGGGGGCATTCTGATTTATTGTTCACTTTAGACCATCCTCCCTTTTCATCACTTTTAACATCTTTTAACACCTTAGCTTATTGAAAATATATCATTTATGATATGCATACCTTTCGGGGAGTTGTTGGGAGTCGTTTCACAATCTCTTCATACTCAATAGGCACTGCTGCACCGCAATAATTGTTATTTCACGGAAAGAATGCAATTTTTCTTCACTTACGGACACTATCTTTGACAGTCATGTGACATCCAAAAGTCGATCATGTGACTACGTTACCAACTTGAATAAAGAAATTCACCACACGCCTTCGCTACTAAGTTAGGTCTGTTTTTGTATGTAAAACATTAATAACATACAAATGTCCGCTACTAGGTTAGGTACTGCCTGGTCGAAAATTAACGCTAGTACCACAAGCAAGGGGGTCTGGGGCGTAAGCCCCAGGTTAGGTCTGTTTTTGTATGTAAAACATTATAAATACTTAAATAAACACTGTAATTGAGTTCACTTCACATCACGTGCGAAATAGTACCAAACGTGTGGTGTTGGCAATACTGACTCAGTGAGAACTTCGATTTCAACTATATAAATTGTTTCACTATTTGGGCGGGATGGTGGGTCTATGACAGAGGAGCAGTGAACATCTAATACTCAATCCTCTCCTGATATCCTCCCGACTATTAAATCAGGTAATTTCAGTTTTTAAAAATATTTATACAAAGGATGGTCTAAAGTGAACCGCGTTCTGTTCTGCCAACCATGTGGTAAAGCCATCAAGGCTGAACAGCGATCTCAAGTTACACAACACCTCAAGGGCAAGAAACATATTGCCGCAGTTTTGCGCCTTCAGAAGAAGTGTTTCGTGATAATCGTCGGTCATTTGTGATGGACAGCCTGAAAATGTATCTCGTATATTGTAATGCTTCAGCAGTCAGTGAGTCATAGAATAAATTGAATTCGTGAGTACTACATATTGTTTATATTCACATTAATAAACTAAATAATAATTACATATTTTTACTTTTTTGTCACATATTTCAGTTATTTTTATTATTATTTCCGATTATTCCCCTTCAGGAGAGCGTGAGAACTTGAGCCAATCACAGCTTCACTTCCTTTTCCTCTCTTCTTTTCTTCCCAAAACCTCTTCATTAGTTCACTGTGCTTTTTCTTCCTTTCCTCTGTCCATTTTTTCCCTGATGTATCTTTCCTTGAAACTTGTACAATTTTCGTGTTTCTGATTTTATTTCTAAATTGTTCTCTGTTCTTAATGTCGTCTTCAGAGATTTTAAGTAATTCCATGTCTTCATGTACTTCTTTAATCCAACTGGTCTTTAATTTACTTGCATTCACGATATTGAAAATCTTCTTAGTGAGTCTGTTCTCATCCATCCTATATATGTGTCCATAGAACTGCAGACGTCTCTTCCTAAATTTATCTACAATGGTGTCTGTATTTTCATAAAGTTCCTTTGTTGGTCTCCTGACCCAAATTCCATTACGGAAAACAGCGCCATGGATTTTCCTAAGAATTTTTCGTTCCTGTTTCTCAATATCATGAATTCTTGTCATTCCTCTAATGACGATTGTTTCTGCCGCGTACAAGGCTTCAGGCAAGACAACTGTGTTATAATGGCGCAATTTTGCATTGCGAGATACTGCTCTTTTGTTATAATGATTCCATGTCAGCTTGTACGCCTTCTGCAATTTTACTATTCTATCTGCATTAGAAATTGTGTTCAATCCTGTGGGTTGGATGGCTTCTCCTAAATATTTGAAGTGAGTGACCTGCGAGATTTTTCCATATTGCGTTCGCAAGGTGATGTTTCCTGTTGATTTGGTATCCATATACTGTGTTTTTTCATAGGAAATATCAAGTCCCGTTTTACTGGAGATTTCATGTAGTTTCTCTAGCGCTAATATGGCTTCATCCTTGTTGTTTGTTAAGATGGCCAGATCATCTGCAAAGGCCAAGCATTTCACAGTGACTCTTTTCCCTTTCTCCTTTCCAATTTGGATACCTTTCACATGCTTTTCCCATTCTGTGATGATTTTGTCCAGTACGATGTTGAACAAGAGTGGTGATAAACCATCCCCTTGTCGAACTCCAGTATGTATTGCAAAAGAGTTAGAGATTTCTCCCATGAATTTCACCTTTGAGGTAGTTCCCAATAATGTTTCCTGGATGATGGCCCTCGTCTTCCTGTCAACTCCTAATTCTTCTAGTCTGTTAAACAAGGTTTGTCTGTCAACCGAATCGTAAGCCTTTTTGAAATCCACAAATGTGACTGTAGTGTTCCTGCATCGTCGGATGTGCAGTATGGTCTTGAGGTTCCAGATCTGCTCAATACAGGACCTTCCCTTCCTGAAACCTGCCTGATATTCTCCAATATGGTGGTCCACCTGTGGCTCGAGTCGATTCAGCAAAGCTTTAGCGAGAATTTTATAAGCGACTGGAAGAAGCGAAATTCCTCTATAATTATTCGGATCAGTTTTGCTTCCCTTCTTATGGAGTGGGTGTATCAAAGCACTCTTCCATTCTTTTGGGATTTTCTCTGTTTTCCAGACATCTGATATTATTCTGTGAATTTTTGGTGTTATGTGTTCATGATCCAATTTCCAAACTTCTGCAATAAGTCCATCTTCACCAGGGGCTCTATTGTTTTTTAATGACTTGATTATGTCCACTATTTCTTCATGTGATGGTGGAAGTGAATCAAGGTTGGGCACTGGTTTTGCAAATTGAAGTTGTTCAGAAGGTGCTTCGCAATTAAGGAGTGTACTGAAATATTTAGCTAGAATTTCACAATTATTGCTCGTATTTGTTTCCAGAGATCCATCAGGTCGTTGGAAGCATAAACTAGGGGGTTGAAAGCCTGCTATATTTTCTCTAAAGGTCTTGTAAAAATTTCTGGTGTTGTTCTTAGTGAAGTCCTGTTCTATTTCATTTAGCCTATTATTATCATAATTGCGCTTTTCTCGGCGAATAATTTTAGAAGTGTTTTTCCGAACCTGCACAAATTCTTGCCATTTTTCTGTTGTTTTATGGCTATTGAAATTATTCCATGCTTTAAACCTATATTCAATAGCATGATCACATGTGATGTTCCACCACCTATGTTTTCTCTTTCTCGGAGGTTGACCGAATATTATTGCTTGTTTCATTTTCTCTGCAAGTTCAGACCAGCTCGTGGTATCCATTTGACGGATTTCTTCAATGATGTTCATCTTGTTGAATTCAAGGTATTCTGGATCAGTTCGGAAAAGCTGGGTTCCCCTTATCCTTTGTCTGTTGGGTTGAAATTTTACCTTGATTTGTAGTAAATGATGATCTGAGTCAAAGAATCCTCTCCTGGTTTTCACATTAAGGACTTCTTTAGCGTTCCTTCTAGAGATAGCAACGTGGTCAATCTGGAATTCTCCAAGTGTTTCATTGGGGGATATCCATGTTGTTAATTTACGCGTAGGCTTCTGGAATTGTGTTGACATAATTTGGAGATTGAAATTTTGACAGAAGCTTATAAGGTGTTCACCATTTTTATTGGTTCTGCTATGAGCAGTGTATGGTCCTGTAATTCTCCTATATTTCTTTTCTTTTCCTAACTGACCATTAAAATCCCCCAGTAGAATCTTGACATGATGTTTGGGAATTTTGTTCGTGATTTCCTCCAGAAGTTCCCAGAAGTCTTCTATTACCTGAGGGTCTTTCCTGTTGTAGTCATTCGTTGGTGCATGCACGTTAATCAGTGTGTATACCTTGTTTCCCGATTTTATTGAGAGTGTTGAGAGTCTTTCTGATGGTGAAGTAAAATCAATTACTGAATCTGTAACGGACTTGCTAACCGCAAAACCTGTGCCAAATTGTCTTGGTCCTGTGTTGATCTGCACTGCAGGTTTTCCTTTATAGAGCCTGTAATTCTCAGAATCAAAGTGATTTTCATCTGTAAATCGTGTTTCCTGCAATGCCAAAATTTTGATGCTGAATTTATCAAGCGTGTTCGTTAGATGTTTGAGTTTCCCAGGCTTAAGCAAAGTGTTCACATTAAGTGTACCTATGAAACACTTTCGTTTAGGTCGAAGAGGTTTTGAGAAGCTCCGATCCTTCTCTACATGACATGTCTGGTCCCCCAGAATCCTATGACCAGAACAGGGATCCAATCTATTGACTGGGGCCTGGGGTAGTGGAATCTTTTCCTGTCGTTCTGCCATGGTTGCTTCAAGTTGAAGATTGTTTGTGGTGATCTCCGATGGAGATCACAAGATTTTAAGACTTAATTGTTGAGATTAAGCCGTACTTCGAACAGCCGCACCAACTAGGTGAACAGACGCTGCTCACTAGCCGCTGGATGCCAGAACAGACACTAGTGAGTTGGATATATGGACATCCATATACCTTTTACTCTTATCAACCCCGAGCACTGGGGTGCCTCCTCCGCCTCATACGCTGTACTGAAGTCCATCTTCTCCACCGTATTCGCCGTTGAGGTCTTCACTACTAACCCTGAGCTTGGGCCCTCCATATTTGTAACCCCTGGAGAGAGGGTGTCCCAGCATTATAAAGCCCCCAGGAGTTGGGCTACCTGTTGGTCCGCGGGTTCTATTGGGGGGTATTTGAACCAACCCTACAAACTGTAGGGGCCCCCTATCCGCCACCTGGGGACGCGCTCTCTAGAGGTTACAGGTTCCCCCGAGTTATTTTTAATACATAAAAAATAAATATTTTCACGATTTTTAGCACCTAAAAATCCAAGCCCTAATTATAACCTACTTGCAACACTTTATACTCTGTGAGCTGCCTGAATAGGATTGACAGTTCTCGCCTCGCCATGTGGTCTGAGAACGAAGTTGCCAAACTGTACAAGTCAGAGATACAGCTGACCAGGCACTGAAGCATGTGGGCTGTAATATTGCAACGCAGAGTATTATGACATCAACTATGTGAACATGGATTGGTCAAAGGGCAGAGGGGTGAGGACTGACGTTGAATTTCCAGCCAAATGTCAATAACAATCTGCCAGATCACAGAGTATAGGTAACCGGCCACAATGAATATCTGTGATATATACGACTATAGGAATAGGGTATCCCACTGAGCGCAAGGAGATTTAATATGGGATGTTTATGTGGTGGCAACATTAATTCGTTTGGCGCTTACTTTCAATCATGAATCCACTTAGCACGGTTTTTTCTACCAGTGGCGTACGGACGCGGAGGTTAGTGTTTAAACCCCCCCCCCCGAGACATTTGTTTACTTGAATCTTTAGCCTATATTGCCCCATCCATCACCTGTTTTACATATTAACTCCTGTGTATATTTTAAAAGTTGCCACGTTCGTCACGTGGTAAATGTCCTGCACTCTACTAGCAGCGAGACAACTCCTTCTAAGTTGGAGCCAGCCATGGATCGGTTTTCCTGTTGCAGTGTCCGATCGGTAACGTCGCTTCGGTTTCGTTGAAGATGATTCGGTACATGAGGAGTTTCTGCAATGTATTCCTATCAATGATGAAGATAAACCCATCAAGAAAGACAGATTTTTGCGAGTCAAATATTAGCCTAATGGCAGTAAGAAAATGGAGACCAAAACATTATTTCTCTCTCACTTAATATCAATATCATAAGCAGTCATTGATGTTGGTCTACTACTGCATCATTTCAGTTTTAATTATTTCTTACTGTACTTCTTTCCATGTATTAAAAAAATGTTTTTTACCCATTATTTTATTGTGCTGAAATAATAATGCGGCCTAAAATCGTTTTTGTGTAAATACAGGGTCTATATATTTGCTTGGCATGGACATTCTCGCTCACGCGCTCCGCCAGTGACGGCTCAGTTGTCAGCTGCCGGACGCTCATGTATACGGCAGAATGCCATGCTTAAAATCAGTTTCATGAATTTTTACTCACCATGTTTACAGCAGATGCTGAAAATGTTCCCCATCCACTGCCAAACATATCGGCATCTCCTTATGAAGTTTCCTGTTCCTCCGGTTAATTTAGCTTCAGTAAGGAAATAGGCCTAACGACCTTTACGTCTATTTTTATTGTTTACTGAATCTGTACGTTTGAATCTCTTAGCCAGTTGTTTTATCGTCCAATTTATAGGAATGGGTCTCCCTGGAAATTTTACTTGAAACTTTTGTCTTGTTTTAGCGCAAGATTTCCTGCACTTTATGTACGTATTGTGCAGATATACACGTTCAAGTAACAAATATTTCACATCAGGCATTACAGCACTATACACAATCACAATACAACAACTGGCTAAGAGATTCAAACGTACAGGTTCAGTAAACAATAAAAATAGATGTAAAGGTCGTTAGGCCTATTCCCTTACTAATGCTAAATTAACCGGAGCAACCAGAAACTTCATAAAGAGATGCTGATTATGTTTGGCAGCGGATGGGGAACATTTTCAGCATCTACTGAAAACATGGTGAGTAAAAATGCATGATACTGATTTTAAGCACGACATTCTGCCATATATATGAGCGTCCGGCAACTGAGCCGTCACTGGCGGAGCGCGTGAGCGAGAATGTCCTTGCCAAGCGAATACAAAGACCCTGTATAATGTTTTTTTAATTGTTTATATACATTAATCAAAATATCATTTTAATTATGTATGATGATGATGACTGTCGTTTTAAAGGGCGGAAAACTTCATCTGACCCTTTAATAGTGAACACAATTACCCTACTATATTATTGAAACCCCCCAGAAGGGAATCCTGCGTACCCCACTGGTTTCTACCATAACTGAAATTAATCCTGTCGAGACAGAAACCCAGTAGCGACCAATGATTTCACTCAGACAGTGATCTAACCCAGTAGCGACCAATGGTTTTCGCCAACCGTGGTCTTACCAAGTAGCGACCAATGGTTTTCGCCAGCAGTGGTCAAACCCAGTAGCGACAAATGGTTTTCCCCAACAGTGCTCTAACCCAGTAGCGACAAATGGTTATGTTCAGACTGTGGTCTAGTTTAGTAGAGACCAATGGTTTTTGCCAACAGTGATCTAACCCAGTAGCGACAAATGGTTTTCCCCAACAGTGATCTAACCCAGTAGCGACAAATGGTAATGTTCAGACTGTGGTCTAGTTTAGTAGAGACCAATGGTTTTCGCCAACAGTGGTCTTACCCAGTAGCCACCAATGGTTTTCGCCAACAGTGGTCTAACCAAGTAGCGACAAATGGTTTTTCCCAACACTGGTCTAACCCAGTAGCGACAAACGGTTATGTTCAGACTGTGGTCTAGTTTAGTAGAGACCAATGGTTTTCGCTAACAGTGGTCATACCCAGTAGCGACCAATGGTTTTCGCCAACAGTGGTCTTACCCAGTAGCGACCAATGGTTTTCGCCAACAGTGGTCTAACCCAGTAGCGACAAACTGTTATGTTCAGACTGTGGTCTAGTTTAGTAGCGACCAATGGTTTTCGCCAACAGTGGTCTTATCCAGTAGCGACCAATGGTTTTCGCCAACAGTGGTCTAACCCAGTAGCGACCAATGGTTTTCGCCAACAGTGGCCTTACCCAGTAGCGACCAATGGTTTTCGCCAACAGTGGTCTAACCCAGTAGCGACAAATGGTTACGCTCAGACTTTGGTCTAACCCAGTAGCGACAAATGGTTACGCTCAGACTGTGGTCTAACCCAGTAGCGACCAATGGTTTTCGCCAACAGTGGTCATACCCAGTAGCGACCAATGGTTTTGGCAAACAGTGGTCTTACCCAGTAGTGACCAATGGTTTTCGCCAGCAGTGGTCTAATCCAGTAGCCACAAATGGTTTCGCCTAGACAGTGGTCTAACCCAGTAGCGACCAATGGTTTTCCTCAACAGTGGTCTAACCCAGAAGCAACCAATTATTTTACACGCAGACAGTGGTCTAACCCTTAAGCGACCAATGCTTTCACCCAGACACTGGTATAACCCAGTAGCGACCAATGATTTCACTCGAGGCCGTGGTCTAACCCAGTAGCAACCAATGGCTATGTTCAGACATTGGTCTAGTTTAGTAGCGACTAATGGTTTCACTCCGACAGTGGTCTAATCCAGTAGCGACCAGTTGTTATGTTCAGACAGTGGTCTAGTTTAGTAGCGACTAATGGTTATGTTCAGACAGTGGTCTAGTTTAGTAGCGGCTGATGATTTCACTTCGACAGTGGTCTAACCCTCTAGCGACCATAAACTTTATCATAAACTTGACACCGGCCGCGAAAGCCTACGAGCTAAAGACCAATGTTTATGTTCAGACAGTGGTCTAGTTTAGTAGCGACCAATGGTTATGTTCAGACAGTGGTCTAGTTTAGTAGCGACTAATGATTTCACTCCGACAGTGGTCTAATCCAGTAGCAACCAGTGGTTATGTTCAGACAGTTGTCTAATCCAGTAGCGACCAATGGTTATGTTCAGACAGTGGTCTAGTTTAGTAGCGACCAATGGTTATGTTCAGACAGTGGTCTAGTTTAGTAGCGACTAATGATTTCACTCCGACAGTGGTCTAATCCAGTAGCAACCAGTGGTTATGTTCAGACAGTTGTCTAATCCAGTAGCAACCAATGGTTATGTTCAGACAGTGGTCTAGTTTAGTAGCGACCAATGGTTATGTTCAGACAGTGGTCTAGTTTAGTAGCGACTAATGATTTCACTCCGACAGTGGTTCAACCCAGTAGCCAGTGGTGGCCGACAGACTCTTGGGTAGAGAGGGCGATCACAGTATCACAGGGCAACCACACTGAGAACCTCATGTTTCAATTCTGCATAGACGATAACGCAAAACATGAATCCCAGGGAGCTTGTGTTCGGGTGGTTCTTTTTATCATTACATTATCCTTGTGGGCTCAAAACTTAACAAATCCCTGCTTGCACAAAAACAACATAGCCTATCACCATCTGACATTAGCCATAACAAACATGCTGTCGTTCTACCAGAAAGGTTGCTTCAGCTAGGGCAGCAAATACCATACAAGCCAGCGCAGACAGTGTGTCGCCTTACCCTCGCAAGCCTACCTCCTCTGCCTTGTTTAAAATGAGACGGACAGGATATAACCAAGTCGACAGTCCTTCAACGCACAGTCACAGATTGTTGACTTCTGATGAGTATTTGAGCGAAACTGTACTCCATTTAGCTTGTCGCATGCAATAATCCTACATTATGATGAATCATTTCGAAGAATGTGTGGCCTATAACTTGTAGGAATAATGTTAATAACTCTAGCCTACTTTAGAAGAAATGCAGGGATGAATTAAACATCGATTACATAATATAATAGAATATTTAACATTTTTTTAATAAATCCAAACCGGAAAGTGTTTCTTTTTCTTAAATATTCAAATAAGGAAATATACAAGAGCTAATAACAATTGATGTCGGTGTTGGAGCTGACAGATGAAAGTTAGGAAATTTTTCCTCCCGAGTCACATTATGTTTCATTTTCATTGTTAAATTGCTTCTTATTCTGATACATTACTTCAATCACTAGCAGAGAGTGAATATAACTACAAATTAAACACTGGAATAATAATAATGTGGCATAACATTTCTTAGTCTACAAATGGACAGAGTTTGAGAATTCTTGCACAACACTTTACTTTTCAGTTTGAATACGGTTATAAATTCCATTACGTTAATATACCGTACTGGTTATGTCAAGGATATAACACAAACACCTTCAACGATGTTTCTCGATAGACTATATCGTTAAGATTAATTGGAGGATTATCCATTTCGCAAGGTCCGTATTGACGTGTACAATGACAATTTAATGGGTTAAGGGGCCTCCGCCCAATTGATTGGTGATGATTATTCTGTAAATCATTAAGCTTCCAAAGTAGGCCTAATGTACTCTTAAATTTACCGGTGCGACTGTGGTTTAGATAAGCTTGTGATTTCTCTATCGGTATTGATTGGGCGGAGACCCCTTAACCCATTAAATTGTCAGACTATATCGTTGTCGGCGATTCACGAACTATGAAAGGTAAGTAAATTACGAGGACAGGAGAATGTTCAAGTAAATGGACCCAACTTACGCACAGATAGAGAAATCACAAGCTTATCTAAACCACAGTCGCACCGGTAAATTTAAGAGTACATTAGGCCTACTTTGGAAGCTTAACGATTTACAGAATAATCATCACCAACACAGAGATTATAACGGCTGAATATTACCACCGCACTCACTCAAGTCTTCGGCGTGAAGACTAAATAACTCACTGGTGCCAACCTTCACTAACCGCAGGATGCTAGCCAGTGGTTCGTGTTATTTCACCCTTGCAATATTAATCGTGATTCATGGTCTCAGATGCTACAATTCATTATAATTATATATTCTATGTGTTCAAAGACAAACAAAGGGCATACTAGCTCATGGGCTATTGTTATGGTATTTAATGTTTAAATTTATTACAGTATATGCAACCATAGTGATTGGTTGGCGCATGCTCGTAGAGGGGTTTGTACGGAGACATTTTATTAATGCTACTGATGAACACTGTGTTGTCAAACCTTCAATTATTGTGACACAGAGGGTTGAGTTCAGGACACAGTGCTTACGTAATGAGGTTCACCGTGTGGCAGCTGACAGCGGAATGACATTAATGATCGATCTGACAATGCTGAACAATCTACATCTAATTGGCTTTTGATGATAGTCACACCTTTCGCGACAGCAAATAGTAGTAGATCCTGTTACATGATGGCCAGAGGAACAAAGGGAGATGAAATATTTTCTGGTGCTACAGAGTAGTATGGACCCTGCCCGGCTTGAAACCACTGCCCGCACACTTTGCCCCTCTCAAACTGCCTACAAGCGCACCAGTCCACTTATGCTTCACCCCTCTCACCCTGGCACACCTTCAGACGGAAGGCTGAGTGTCCGTAACTCCATCCTGAGCAGTGAACTGAGCACTGAGCTTCATGTCATCCGACAGTCTTCCTTATTGATAGAGAGGTACAGATTTTTAGCCTACTTTCGATTTTTGCAAAAAATGAAAGTAGACTTATGAGATCAACACAGGGCCAAAAAAGTGTGTCTGTCTGTGTGTGTGTATGTGTGTGTGTGAGTCTGTGTGTGTGTGTGTGTGTGTAAGTCTGTGTGTGTGTGTCTGTGTGTGTGTGAGTGTGTGTACTCTGAATGTCTGTCCCCCCCTATCAATTCGAACACGGTGAATGCGAATTGAACGAAATTTGGTACAAAGGTAGCACTAGCAAAGGACACCTCAGTGTCATGTTTTATATCGCCGCCATCTTTACTAAAACTGAATGGCGGCCACTCAAACGTTCAAAACGTAAAATCAAATAACGACTAACCAAATCATCCGATCTCTACCAAATTTGGTAACAACATACCTTCATATAGGATGCGTCTTGTGACCAAACTACAAGGTCGTCCGCCATACCATTTCAGGATGGCGGCCGTGCGAATTATGCAAACTTTATAATCCATATCATGGGACCCACCAGTTCCGATTATCGAGCCGAGAATCGTTTTAACTGTTATAAAGGAAGAGGCACGTTTGAAATTAATAGTTTATTTTGTAATACTATAGTGCAGACGTGATTTTAAAAAGCTGAGCCGATTCTGTAATGCGACAAGATGGCAGCGGATATCTTGTGCCTGACTTATATTTCACTAATTTGAGTATTGCATGCAATATAGCGTACTGATACAAAATCAATAAACGTTGTATGAAATGCTTTATATATAAATAATATACTCCAGTGATGAAATCGTTTAGTATAAATCATTATTTGCTAACAAGTTCTATGTAAGTCATTTTATATAGAACGATATTCGTTGACACAATTAGCTCAGTGGTAGAGCGTTAGCCTATCGCTCAAATGCCTATGGTTCAAACCCGATCAGAGCTAGTTTTTTTGCTTGAAATGTTATATGTTTATTGTTTTGTAATGACTCAGATGTTTTAAAATTAAGCGTTATATTGTGCATATTATGGTGTAAAATATATATTTAATTAAAACATAATTCGCCAGCAGATTTACTCGAGACATCTAGCTGCCAAAAAGGTAACTGCACGCAGACCTACTTATTAACTTCCAGATTTTATTGAAAAGTTTCTTCTTCTGGCCGCTAGAATGCACTCGCTCTGTTAGGATTGTATTGTTCGATATTTCACCACTAGATGTCACGACTAGTCTACGTGGGGCTCCATTGATTACTATACCATTGGAATTCTATGCGCATCGAATTTGAAGAATGACAAGATGATACTACGATACATTTTTACTTTTTATTTTAAAGGGTTTGTAACAGCCTATTGTGCGTTATTTGAAAATGTTAATTGAAGTAAAGAACAAAACGATTTCACATAGTATCTGAACTCTACCGTTGGTGCTAGTTCAGGATATTAATTAATACTTTTATTTCAGCCAAATAGCAATCGAAAATATCCACATAGTTGGTATACACACGTCTCTGTAGGGTCATGGAAAGATTTGTTAATTCAATTAGGGTTGTGAAAGTCATACGCAGCCTGACGTGTAAAGACATGCCTCAACTCAAAGTTGGATGTTGCCCGCGTCAGGCCGATTATGTAATAATAATAATAATAATAATAATAATAATAATAATGTTATTGGTTTTACGTCCCTTTTAACTACTGTTGCTTTTAGAGACGCCGGGGTGCCAGAATTTTGTTCCGAAGGGGATCTTTAACGTGCCAGTAAATCTACTAACACGGCTCCCTCGCATTTGTGCACCCTCAAATGCCAGCTGACTGCGCCAGGATACGAACCTGAAACATACGGTCCAGCAAGCGAGAACGTTACCGCTGAGCCACGCCGCCAGTCCAGTCGATTATGTCTCCAGATCCATAACATTCTTTAGATACTTCTTATCTTTCTTTCTTCAATGATGGTAGCAGTTTTTATCTAGGTTGTGGCGTTTGGTAGAGGTAAATCGTTTCTAAGGTCTTCAACAAAGAATAGTTCTATTATACTCTTTGATAATAACAACGAGTTATAACTATACTCATACATTTAGGAGAAAGTAGGCTATATGTTCTTTACTGAACATCTTGTTTAAAATGATATGTAATTTCCTTAGCAATATTACAGTTCAATTTTTGACTTAAAATATCAAGAGAAAATGAAAAGAACTTTTCGTCCCCTAGGAATGAAACTGTCCTGGAGTCCTTATGGGACAGCCGATACTGCCAGTAGCAACCAATGGTTATGTTCAGACAGTGGTCTAGTTTAGTAGCGACCAACCGTTTCACCCAGACAGTGGTCTAACCCAGTAGCAACCAATGGTCTCACTCAGACAGTGGTCTAACCCAGTAGCAACCAATGGTCTCACTCGGAAGGTGGGATAACCCAGTAGCGACCAATGGTGTCCCTCTGACAGTGGCCTAACCCAGTAGTGACCAATGGTCTCACTCGGACAGTGGCCTAACCCAGTAGCGACCAATGGTCTCACTCGGACAGTGGCCTAACCCAGTAGCGACCACTGGTCTCACTCAGACAGTGGTCTAGTTTAGCGACCAATGGTTTCACCCAGGCAGTGGTCTAACCCAGTAGCGACCAATGGTTTCACTCTAGTAGTGACCAATGGTTACACCCAGACAGTGGTCTAACCCAATAGCAAACAATGTTTATGTTCAGTCAGTGGTCTAACCCAGTAGCGACTCATGGACTCACTCAGTCAGTGGTCCAACCCAGTAGCGACAAATGGTCTCACTCAGACAGTGGTCTAACACAGTAGCCACCAATGGTCACACTCGGACAGTGTCCTAACTCAGTATCAACCAATGGTCTCACTCAGACAGTGGTCAAACCCAGTAGCGACCAATGGTTTCACTCAGATAGTTGCCTAACCCAGTAGGGACATATGGTCTCACTCAGACAGTGGCATAACCCAGTACCGACCAATGGTCTCACTCGGACAGTGGCCTAACCCAGTAGCATCCAATGGTCTCACTCAGACAGTGATCTAACCCAGTAGCGACAGTGGTCTAACCCAGTAGCAACCAATGGTCTCACTCGGACAGTGGCCTAACCTAGTAGCAACCAATGGTCTCACTCAGACAGTTGTCTTACCCAGTAGCGACCAATGGTCTCACTTGGACAGCGGCCTAACCCAGTAGTGACCAAGGGTCTCACTCGGACAGTGGCCTAACCCAGTAGCGACCAATGGCCTCACTCGGACAGTGGCCTAACCCAGCAGCAACCAATGGTCTCACTCGGACAGTGGCCTAACCCTGTAGCGACCAATGGTCTCACTCGGACAGTGGCCTAACCCAGTAGCGACCAATGGTCTCACTCGGACAGTGGCCTAACCCAGTAGCGACCAATGGTTTCACTCAGATAGTTGCCTAACCCAGTAGGGACATATGGTCTCACTCAGACAGTGGCATAACCCAGTACCGACCAATGGTCTCACTCGGACAGTGGCCTAACCCAGTAGCATCCAATGGTCTCACTCAGACAGTGATCTAACCCAGTAGCGACAGTGGTCTAACCCAGTAGCAACCAATGGTCTCACTCGGACAGTGGCCTAACCTAGTAGCAACCAATGGTCTCACTCAGACAGTTGTCTTACCCAGTAGCGACCAATGGTCTCACTTGGACAGCGGCCTAACCCAGTAGTGACCAAGGGTCTCACTCGGACAGTGGCCTAACCCAGTAGCGACCAATGGCCTCACTCGGACAGTGGCCTAACCCAGCAGCAACCAATGGTCTCACTCGGACAGTGGCCTAACCCTGTAGCGACCAATGGTCTCACTCGGACAGTGGCCTAACCCAGTAGCGACCAATGGTCTCACTCGGACAGTGGCCTAACCCAGTAGCGACCAATGGTTTCACTCAGATAGTTGCCTAACCCAGTAGGGACATATGGTCTCACTCAGACAGTGGCATAACCCAGTACCGACCAATGGTCTCACTCGGACAGTGGCCTAACCCAGTAGGGACATATGGTCTCACTCAGACAGTGGTCTAACCCAGTAGCGACCAATGGTCTCACTCTGACAGTGGCCTAACACAGTAGCGACCAATGGTCTCACTCGGACAGTGGCCTAAACCAATAGCGACCAATGGTCTCATTCGGACAGTGGCCTAAACCAATAGCGACCAATGGTCTCACTCGGACAGTGGCCTAACCCAGTAGCGACCAATGGTCTCACTCGGACAGTGGCCTAACCCAGTAGCGACCAATGGTCTCACTCAGACAGTGGCCTAACCCAGTAGCGACCAATGGTTTCACTCAGATAGTGGCCTAACCCATTAGCGACCAATGGTTTCACTCAGATAGTGGCCTAACCCAGTTGTAACCAATGGTTTCTCTCAGATAGTGGCCTGACCCAGTTGTAACCAATGGTTTCACTCAGATAGTGGTCTAATCCAGTAGCCACCAATTGTTTCGTCTAAACAGCGGAGTGAAGTGAATTTGGTATCATTGCCTGATCCAAATCTTATTGAACCAAGGATGTTTTATATAGTACGACCCAAACTCGCAAGGAGTGCTAGTGTGCACTACCTCGCTATATCATGGAAGGGTCAACATGTGGGGTGAAGATACAAATAGCCAGAAACAAGAATTATACAAGTGTGTTTTATTCATTGCAGATCAAGGATCATAGTGTGTTAATTTAACGAGTAGTGGTTGTTTTTTTTGTGAATGTGTAGCAGTTAAATCATAACCTGGGGTAATATAAATATCCTGGTGTATGTGGGTGCTGCTACAGCTGTACCAATCTTCATAAAATTGATTCCAGTATTTCTTTACACAAGTTAGGTGCTTAGATTGTGTTATGATGTTATGATATTGCGAAAATACTGATGACAAATTGATTGGGTAAAAGTGTGTCACATTGATGACATCGAGAAGCCAGGCAATCCTATAATTGGCGACTGGATAAGAAACAAATTACGCAATGCTTCCTTCCGGTGACGTGTGTCTGTTTTAGTAGGGGTTGAAATTATGAGAGGGACTGACACCAAGGTTCAGGAAAGTCTTTTGTTCAAGTAGACCAACCATGTTGGTACTTTATTTGATCCAGCACTTAATCATGACCGTGTCAAGCACTAACAGGTGAGCCAATTCATTCTATTTCCATATTGCTCCTCTGAATTCTGTTGTCAGTGCCTTTCTTGTAAGAGATTATTACGTTGTGAACAATGCCTATTCAAGAATCAATTTGCCGCGTTATTTGTATGAAGAATATTTAGAATGTTTGGGCAAGATAGTTTGTCTTAAAAACATATGAGGCCTCTTATTATTATAGACCTATACCTCCCTATGGCATGTTTTTCGGTTCAAGTATATACCACAATACGTACGTGTCGAGGGTAACCTTTTAGGTTGGTCAATGACGTCACAGATGATGTGTGGACGTTGATGTTCATTTGTTTGATTTTGTGGCTCGCATTGCCGCCATGTTTCTTAGCTGTATGAGGTTTCAAACCAAGTGTTCAAGCGCAATATTTGGTGGTCAGTTACGAATATTAATAACTCACCGTTTAATTCTATTGGAAAGGTCCACCGCACCCTTCTAAAACCATTGTTATACGAATTCATACGTCACTCATATACCAAACAGAGAACGACTGTGAACATGGGTTCTTCCAGTAGCATGAGCTCTGTTGCCGCAATGAGTCTGGCCATAGAAGACGTGGCTCTACGCTCGCAGTATACGCACAACCTTCGCCTTGAACATAAGGCGCTCCAAATGTAATTGCATGAGCGGATGAAGGCCCTAATCCCACGGATGTACAACCTTACAACAGAGTGCACTCACTTGTACAATTGCAATATGAGGCAGACGTAGATATAAGATGTCTCAAAAGAATAATTCTTACATGTGCCCACCTCCCGGTGTAACGATAGCTCTCTTGGCTGTCACCCCGGAGATCCAGATTCAATTACCACCTCAGCCATCCTGGAAGTGGTTTCCCATTTCTACTCCAGGCAATTACCGGGATGGTTCCAAACTTAAAGCCATGATCGCCTCTTTCTCAATCCTCACCTGAATTACACATTTATTATTTAGCGTTTGCCTAGAGATACAATAGTTAACATGGATAGAATCTATACTATATATGTATGTCCAGAGTTTTGATGTATTCTAGAATTTCAGGAGCCGTTATACTCTCTTGTCCTGCATTCACTGATGATGCGCTGAATTGTCCTTGGTGGAGCACCACAGTCACACTCAGGCGTGGGGATTCTGTTCCATTTGTAGTGGAAGGTTGCACAGTTCCCGTGGTTGGTTCGAATCCTGTTCAGAGTTGACCATAGTCTACGAGGGAGGTTCAAACCACTAGGTAGCGTCTTCCGCACACATGACATTGTTAGGTGGTGTTTGTCGGCGAGTCTTCTTCTGCCACCCAGCTAAAGTTTGGCAGCTGCAGTTCCTCAAGTTCACGGCTTCTTATAGTGGTGGTTTCCTCGAACGAAGGTGACTTATATTCGAATTACACAGACACCCCGTAATACATATTATCAGTTAATTCTACACACACCCAAGTACACAGGGCTAAATGACCAAGATGTCCAACTCCCTCAAATGAAACAACAACAACAACAACAATGTTATTATTTCACATGATGTAATCTCTATCCCAAGTCATTCTGAGTTGGGAACTGTGGCCTTGCCTCAAACATAGAAAGCATATCTTCTTGTCTAGCAAACACATTCTTTGTCCTCGGAAACACTCCTTGCTTTCATGCGTTTTGTCACAGAACAGACAGTTTTCCTGCCGTCACAAGATTGAGAGCAGTAAGTTCCCCCTCCTCATTTTCAGAGTTCTTTAAGCATCTTGTCTTCGGTGTCTTGGTCGAAACTCGGAATCCTGGCTTTGCCATAGTTATTCTTTCTTCCCCTTCTACTTCAGATCTGAGGAACGATAACAATAGACTCAGCTTGTCACTCTACGTACTTGTCGACATCTGGCCAATCCCTCAAAGTCTCTTCCGGAATGCAAGATTCTACCAAGGGGAACAGCATTTCTGCGTGTTTATCTGAAGTCATGTCTTTGGGTTCTAATGCCCTCAAATATGACTCATGTTTATCGTAAATTTGTGATGTGGTTACGCTGTTCTTACTCGAAGTGAAATTCTTAATAACTAACCCAAATATCTCTCTTAATATTCTGTTAGTAATTCGTTGCCAGCAATTGGTGAAACTCTCAATTATTTCTCTGGCTCTGGACTCCCTAACAGTCGCCTATATCAAGTACTGAAACTTGTCCTCCTCCGGCATTTCCTTATCTTCATGCATTCAACTACTCTGGTTACAAAACCCAAGCCAGTCCTTAACATCTCCGTCAAACAGTTTAAGCTCTATTTTAGTTAGCCGGAGTTTCGTTCGTGAAATTGGAGATGAACATGACGTATCATTTTCACTGTGCTTTGAACATAACCTTGTAGTTCACTTACATTTTGTTGAATTCTTCCTTCTACTCTCCTAAATCGGCAAACTGTATCAAGATCATCATGTGTTCCGTCCTCTCGATTGATTAGTTCATACCATTCACTCTCAATGTTACCCGAGTCTTTCAAAAGCCTTAGTTATCAATGTATTAAACTTAACACTTTGTTCATGCAGATCACTTTCGCCAGATAACTGATTCAAATAGTTATAAGAGCTCTGGTCACTCTTCGTTTCTTTGTTAGTATTTCCATTGTACCCAATATTATGAAAGGGCTCGACTGAATTACGATGTAGAAGCCACAAGTTACGAGCCGCTATCTCTTCAGAAGGTTGACAGCGTTAAAACAACTAATCACATCGAGGTCACCACGACCTACCTGGCCGATGTTTCGTTCACTATGACTGCTCATTGGTCCACCACGATAATGTATCCCGTACAGTTATCGTCTCCTGCCGAACGTGGATGTCTCGTTCTTTCTCGACCCAGCCTGTATCGTACTAATGTGCTAAATGAATAAGTTGACTGTCCTCAACACTGCAATATACGCTTTATTATTTTTCTTCTGCACATCGCATTTACATATTCGGGCTTTGGTTCACTGAAAACATCCCACAAATCATCCCACAATAATATGGCTTGCAGCTCTGTTATCCAAAATAAGATTTCCACCATTTATCACTTGACTTTTTCTTGAGGCATTTTATAAACCCCACACTCAAAACTCACGATCGTTACAGACTTGTAATGCCATAGACTGGGCCTATAACCTCATGAAATAGCAACGATTGATGTAACTCTTTGACTTGAGTGCTTTTATTTGAAGAATAATATGACAAGTTAAGGCATAATACATGTTCTCTAAGTCCAACACAGCCTCGGAGATAATAATATCTAAGTAAAGACTGGTTTCTTCTGTTTCCACAGAAGTACATTCTAGACTCAACCCATGGTGGCGCTCTTGGTAACCAGTCTGGAGTATCCGAACCTTGTGGCAAGCACTCTTAGTAACCAGCCTGGAGTAATCGAACCTTGTGGAAAGCACTCTCTGTAACCAACCTGGAGTATCCGAACCTTGTGGTAAGCACTCTCGGTAACCAGCCTGGAGTATCAGAACCTTGTGGCTAGTGATGTAAAATACCCAGGTATTTATAAATCGGGGTAAATACCCAGGGTATATACTCGGGTAAATCATCAAAAATCCTGTGTCATGGTAAGTTGAACCTTAAAAAAGGGTACCAGTATGCAAACTATTCTACATTAACTTTTTAGAATTGTAACAACATTAGATAGTTAACTTAATCAAATCAAATATTATAAGAATTGGGACTTAAAATCAGAATTAGAATTGCGAATTAGATTGGGAGATATAAACTAACAACTCCACTACACTGAAAAAGTTAGGTTTAGTACAGTAGGCATCAAACAAAGAATAGAAAATGGGAGGGAAGTACAGTTTGAATTCTGGGTAGGATGAGCGGAGCAGTGTTGCCAACCCATATGCTTGCTGGCATACATCTTCACCCATTTAGGACCCACATACTACAAAAAGTTCCCGACATGCTTTTATATTATTTAGAGTATGATTTTAAAAATTAATATTTTTTTATATTTAAAATTGAATGAAAAATAACTTAAAGCACTTTTACTGAGCATTTTTTTTTCAAATGTGCTTTGTATTGAATATATTTTATTACCTTTTGAGTTTTGGCATACATATTTCAATTAATATGCATATAGCCTACTCATATTACTACAAAAGTAGTTTTTCCCTCCCACATCTTTGTTGCTCATTTCCAGACCGTAATAAAACTCGACCTTCTCAATATCTTGGTATTTATTAAAAAATTTAAACACTAAACAACCAAAAGGTTTTATCCAATATTTTACTTTAATTTAAGGAAAAAAACACACTTGAAGACAAGGTTACAGTGCCAAAACATATAAATACCCAAAAATACCCGGTCGTCCATTTTCCTTTTCTTTTTGTTTTGAAGGATCAATATTGTTCCTGATATCAATTTAAGGCATGAAATACCTGTGTTTCAGTCCTTGTTTGTCCAACACTTCATCAACAATCAAAAAGTGTCGTACAAAGCTCAAAAAACTGAAAATACACTCATTTTGGGTATTTAAATGACCACTGGGTATATTCCCGGGTAAATACCCAATTTATATTTACCTTCCCACTGGGTATTTACCCGACCCACATCACTACTTGTGGCAAGTACTCTCGGTAACCAGCCTGGAGTATTTGAACCTTGTGATAAGCACTCTCGGTAACTAGCCTGGAGTATCCGAACCTTGTGATAAGCACTCTCGGTAACCAGCTTGGAGTATCCGAACCTTGTGATAAGCACTTTCGGTAACTAGCCTGGAGTATCCGAACCTTGTGATAAGCACTCTCGGTAACCAGCTTGGAGTATCCGAACCTTGTGATAAGCACTCTCGGTAACTAGCCTGGAGTATCCGAACCTTGTGATAAGCACTCTCGGTAACCAGCTTGGAGTATCCGAACCTTGTGGTAGGCACTCTCGGTAACCAGCCTGGATTATCCGAACCTTGTGGTAAGCACTCTCGGTAACCAGCTTGGAGTATCCGAACCTTGTTGTAAGCACTCTCGGTAACCAGCCTGGAGTATCCAAACCTTGTGGCAAACACTCTTGGTAACCAGCCTGGAATATCCGAACCTTGTGGTAAGCACTCTCGGTAACTAGCCTGGAGTATCCGAACCGTGTGGCAAACACTATTGGTAACCAGCCTGGAATATCCAAACCTTGTGGTAAGCACTCTCGGTAACCAGCCTGGATTATCCGAACCTTGTGATAAGCACTCGTGGTAACCAGCCTGGAGTATCCAAACCTTGTGACAAGCACTCTCGGTAACCAGCCTGGAGTATCTGAACCTTGTGGTAACAGGGTGTCAAGCGATACGGGAAATGTGGGAAATGTACGGGAATTTTAGTTACCCGGGAAATATACGGGAAATCGTGAAAAGTCTCATAATGCCAGACTTCTTAGCTCTTGAACGCTCGGTAGAGTCCTCCTGCTCAGCCTTCTATTTCGCCTGCAGTCCGCGCTGCCACCCGCAATTTGCGCCACCGATAAAGGGCTAAGCGAGATGATAAACCAGCCAACGTCGAATGCATGCTTTGCCTGGAAGACCGTACCCTCTCCGCACGGGGATTCGCGTGCCGCGCTCGTTGCTGACAATGACATACAGGAATCAGTCCGCATTGTTATTCACAGAGGAGACTAGTTTTTTCGACCTGGTTTCTCGACAAGAGCAGCCCTTAAAGAAGCTAACAGCTCAAGATCTCAGAAAATTCCAGACGCGGATGTGCTGCAATTTCGCACCAACTGCCGAAAATTGCACATTCATATCCTATGGCTGAAAAAATCAGAGAGGTCACCTCATGCTCACAAGATGACCCGTGCTATTTCCTGCCTAGACTCTATAGGGATCGCTGAGACTCCTAAGTTGACAGAAGTTAGGATCCTCATTGCCCTGGAAATTCTTTGTAATCAGAAGAATTTGCTTTCTGCTGCAATGGCTGACCGCATCAAGAGCTGCTACTCCGCACTTCTGAGACTGCGCGTTTGAAGCAGTTCGACGGAAAAGGGCCATGGCTCGACGTGCTGTGGTCTGAATTAGTGGCTTCAGCACCTTCCTCAGTTCCTGCCAAAAACGATCTCACACGCTTCGTTAAAATGATACTGATTTTGTATCACAGCAATGCAGCTCTAGAGAGGTTTCTCCCTGAACAAGGAGTGCATGATCGTCAATCACAAAGAAGCAGGTCTGATTGGCATGCATACTGTTCAGGACGCTGTGATGGCAGCTGGTGGAGTAGAAAAGATAACCGTGAGCAAGAGTCAATACTGCACGAAACTCCTATGCCGTGTTAAAGGAAGCAAAACAGGTGCGAAGCCAGGAGGAAAAGGAAGCGATGGCTAAGGTGGCAGTCGAAAGAGAAGCCACGAAATAAAAGGAAGGAAGGAAGATTGTAGTTTTACGTGACCATGAATCTTGTGATTATGAGCCACGGGACCTCCTTTTTACGTGGAATCCGAACCACAGGACATGGCATTTCACTTCGAAAATCTCACATGCATTGACCGGGAATCGAACCCGGACCGCCTTGGTGAGAGGCATACAGCTAGACCGCTGAGCCACCACGCCCCTCAAAGCCACGAAATATCTCCAGGAATTGGCAAAATAAAGAAGATATGGAATGACGCCCATTCTGAAGCAGAGAAAATTGAAGAGCAGATGAGTTCCGTAGTGAAACTTTAAATTAATAAATCCTTGATTATTGTTTGTTTTATCTCATTTTGTGCGACTGAAGTTCCTAGCCACAATCTAGTATTGACAAAGTGACTTATTTTATTTTGTGTATGACTAGCCTACAGTTCCTATTCAGAAATTAGTTCTGTCATAAGAACGTAATTTTGTGCTGTGTATAACTGAAGTTCCTAGTAACAATCTTGTATTTGTCAAAGTGACTTATTTAATTTCGTTTTGCATTATTTTATTATCTATTACCTACTTTGATAAAATAAATCTAAATTAAATGGTATTCGCGGCGTGTCGCGTGTGGAATTTCACTGTATTTAGCCTTTCCATGGTCTTCATTTGTAGGGGAGATGCACATACCAAATTGTTTTAAAGTCCGTGTAAATACTCATTGCAAATGCATCACACATGCATAATGTTCAAAAACTACAAACAATATCTCACAGCTCTCAACATTTTACTATCAAACACCCGTCGCCAACGTGTGGCTACAAAATACACCACACAAATGACAGAATTCTTCTCGTGTGGGCAGGCATTGTTTCAGTCGCTTGTTATCCACTGTCTGTGTCGGATTTACTTTCATTGTCATTGTTTCATTACTTTTACTTCGCCGAAGTTCGACCCGAGGACTGGACACATCCCGTACAGCATGTACAGAAAGAAATACTGAAGGCGGTCTGGATATCGCGGTGGGTGAAATGATTATTAACCTTGGCAATTCATCAAGCTCTGACGAAGACAATGATGGTGGTGATGATGATAGGGACAGTGGAGGGTTGGAGGGGGTCAATGAAACCCTTGCCAAGTGACGGAGGATAATTTATTTATTGGTGTCAGTTCGCTTGCATCAATCCATAATCGTCGTCGGCCAATACTCGTATCCGAGGGTGTGTTTCTTTCCTGCATTACTAATTTGTATTCACTCGATGGTGATGTCGCTGGTGACTCAACAGACCAATTCTGGCATTGAACATACGGCCGCACACAATGCAGATGATGGAAGGTGGAGGACGTGGTAATATCTGGTGCAGATTTCTCCTCTGACAAGTTTCCATTTCCTGCCTTCGGCGTTCTTCTTCAAAATGTGAAACCGCAGCTGAGGTGGCTGCACGCCAATGTGCGCGATCTCCGCAAGAGTATGCCAATTATCAGGATCAATGGCTACACTCCTCAAGGTTTGTTTAAGCTGATCTGTGTAACGCTTCCGAGGTGCTCCTAGAGGTCTCTTGCCCGTGCTGAGCTCGCTGTACAGGATTTTCCATGGGAGTCTGTCGTCATTCATGCGTTGGACATGACCGATTCATCTAAGCCGGTGACTAATGATGAAGGCCTCTATGCTCTTCATCTCTGCTCTCTCGAGAACCACAGCATTCGTTATATAGTCATCCCATTTGATGTGCTTAATGGAACGGAGTTTCTGCAGGTGAAAGCTTTCCAGTTTTTTGATGGTCTGGCGGTATAGGGTCCAGGTCTCACATCCATAGAGCAACGTAGAAATAACAACAGCTTGGTTTACCATTAGTTCTGTACAGATTCTTACATCTTTACTCCGGAATACACGACGTGAGAGACGTCCAAACGCTGCATGCGCAGCACGGATTCTGTTATCCACGTCCTCCTCAACAGTACATTGCATAGACAGAATACTCCCAAGGTATGAGAAGTGATCGACTTGGTCCAAAGATGTGCCAGAGATAGTAATATCAAAGCCTGGGATAGAGGTTCCAGGAACAGGTTGAGCTAATACTTTGGTCTTCTGAATGTTTATGGTAAGGCCAAAACGTTCATATGCACTCCTGAAGCAGTTGACCAACTGTTGCAGCTCTTCAGATGTATGGGCTGGTGAGGCATTGCCATCAGCATATTGCAATTCTGTAACCTGGTGAATATTGGTTAATTTTTTGGAACGAAGTCTGGTCTGGTTGAATAGCCCTCCATCATACCGATATTTAATTTCCTCACCTGTGTTGTTTGCAGGTGCTGTCCCATAGAGCATGGCCGTCAGGTATAGGGCAAAAAGTGTAGGTGCAAGAACACAACCTTGCTTCAGCCCATTTGTGATCGGAAATTCTTCTGAGACATCATTCTTATACAGCACCTGCCCGGTCATACCTTCATGAAGAGCCCGAATTAATCCAATGAAATGTTCCGGACATCCAAAACGCCCCAAAACCAACCACATTGCATTTCTGGGAACAGTATCAAAGGCTTTTTCGAGATCGTAAAAGACTAAGAACAGAGGTGTCATTTGTTCTCTGTATTTCTTTTGCAGTTGTCTTATACAAAAGATTATGTCAACTGTTCCTCGGGAAGTACGAAATCCACACTGTGATTCAGGAAGTATTCTCTCTGAGATAGTTTGGAGTCGATTCAGTAGGATTCTGGCAAAAACTTTTCCTACTATGGAAAGGAGGGAAATACCTCGGTAGTTTCCACAGATACTGCGATCGCCTTTCTTGAAGATAGTACAGTAACAATGGTGGCGTTCTTCCAGTCGGCCGGTATTTTTTGGGTTTCCCAGATTAAGAGGATCATGTAAAAGAGCCTGGTTTTTAGGGGTAAGCCTGTGTTTTGAATGAGTTCCAGAGGGATGTTGTCTGAACCTGGAGCCTTCCTTGGTTTCAGGCTACTGCAAGCTTTGTCAAATTCACGGAAAGTCGGAGATATTGCCATCCAGGGTTGAAGAGGGTGTTGAGGGACAAAACATAGAAAATCTTCAGCCGCGGTAGAGGGATGATTTAAGAGTGAACTGAAGTGTTCTTTCCATCGTTCCAAGATGTCCTGGCTGTCGGTAAGTATGGTGGTGTTATCAACATCTTTTAGAGTAGGTACCTGAAGAGAAGCGGATAGGTCCATACAGCTCTTTCAGTCCCGCATAAAAGTTGCGTAGGTCTCTAGCGTCTGAAAAATTCTGAAGTTCTGAAACGGTTTCTATAGCCCTCACGTTGAGCGACATATGTAACTTTATTTAGCCCCTAACTGTTGGGTGAAAATTGTAACTGTTGACCTCTGCCTAAGCTATGTTGTTTTAATGGGCGCCAAGACCTCAATGCAATGTTGAAATCTAAATTTGTATTTAACGTCTAGCTCTGGCAGAACACCTTCAAGACTCTATTCACTCAGATCGTGGTATGATTTGATCATTAACCCAACAAACAATTGTATCAGGAGAAGGAATTGGTCCATATCTAATGCTACCTACTGAAAGCAAAGATTGCATTGTAAAAGAAATGAATTTATTATATAAAACAAGTATAGCAAAATTAATAATAATAATAAGTATAAAATTTAAATTGGAGCGTTGTGATTTGAATATTACCGATAGAAAATTACGTGAAAACGGAGTTTGATAAATTGATTTTACTCTTATTGCCAAGCTATGAAGTTACTGAAATAGGAAATGTAAAACAAAGAGAAATGAGAGATTGCGTATTTCTGCGTCATCTGCGCTTACCACTGGAAATTGCCAAAGCATTTCCCTCGTACTGGATGATGCTGTGTGCTTCCCACAGTCTCCTGGACGTCGTCATCTCCGTCGAAATTTGATGATATTCTGGTAGATTAGATAATTCTATGGTCCGTACATCGGGCCCAAACACTCGTATAACCACACTGGTTAAGTTTTACAAAAGTTAGTCCTCCAATCCACGGAACATCGGAGCGACTCCCGCGTGAACCATACTCGGGAAGTTCTATACAGATAGTCCTCGTTTCACGGCGCGTCGAACGATATATCTACCCGTCGCATCCCCCCTCTTCAGCCGACATCTAGCTTACGTCGTCTCCACTGATTGGCTGCACCCCACGCGCTATACTCCCCTCCTCTGCCTCATTACACTCCGCGGGAGGGAGAAGTTGATTTCCGTTCCAACAATTCGCCTTTTCTTGACGATGCGAACCCAGGATTGCGTCATGCTTTCCGACAAGATTAAGCGTGTACTTGAATTCCCAGTGAGTCATCTCTCTCAAATACCCTAACTGACAAAACTCCGTAAAATTCCGTAATCAGATAATTTTCTATGATATCGTCGTTCGTAATAATTTGCTTGATAGTGTTTTCTAAGACATAGAAAACCTATCTGAATGCTAATAATTTTTATAAAATGCTCCGAAAATACCTTAATAATAATTATAATAAATTAATAATAATAATAAATTAACATGAAAAATTCTCTTGGCTGAACAATTTGCCGCGTAAATAAATATAGAATGGCTTCCTACTGACTTATGCCAGTTGCATAAAAACCCCTCGAAAAACACGTTACAGTTCCTTGGCTTTAATTTGCCACCAGTTGTTTTTTATCTCACGAATTTTAGCTTGACATGTCTGCTTTAGTTCCTGAAATTTCTTTTGTTTCTCTCTGGAGCATGGGGTTTGCGAAAGGGATAGACCAGCGTGCCGTTTAGCACTGATGAGATTCAGAATTGCCTCGTTGTTGTCATCAAACCAGTCTTGGCACTTCCTCTTCTCAAAGCCGATAGCCTCCTCTGCTGATTCTGTAATGATTCTCTGAAGCGTGGTCCATTCACAGTCAACATCCTTTGTATTGAATGGATTGTTGGTCAGTTCTTCTTGAATAGTGAATCGGTATCGGTATCCTTCAGCAACAGTTTCATTAAGGAGCCTCGATGTGTTGAACTTTCTCCTGGACGGATTCATGAAGTGGGAACGTGGTTTTTAGTTGATAGCAATCCTGTATCAACTAATCAAGAGTCTGCGATCTGTCCAACAGTCATCGATGTTTCGTGATCTGGACATCATTCTTGTCACGCTGTCGGGTGATGACATAATCTATCAGATGCCAATGTTTAGAAAGCGGATGCATCCAAGTAGTCTTGAAGCGGTAGGGGAGTCAGAAATGCGTGTTGGTGATGTAGAGTTCATGCTCAGCACATAGGCCAAGGCCATTAGCATTACAGTTCCCTATACCATGATTTCCCATGGCTCTTCCCCATAATTGACTGTCTCTCCCCACTCTGGTTTTGAAGTCTCCTAGTAGTATGAGTTTGTCAGTAGAAGGCACTCTGGTGATAACCGTGCCTAGCTGGTGGTAGAAATAGTTCTTGGAGTCCTCATCATCCATAAGACGGGGGCATATGAGGAAATAAGTGTAATGAACCTGCCTCTCGAAAGAGGTATACGGAGAGTCATGAGTCGATATTCTTGCACCAACTTAGTTTTCACTGCAATACCAACACCATGAATGCGACGTTCCTCTTCCTTTTTTCCCTTCCAGAAGATGGTATACCCTGTTGAGGTCTCGCTGATTTTACCTTCCTCCGCAAGTCTGGTTTCACTCAGGGCAGCAACATCGATATTGAGTCCATCCAGTTCATGGGTGATGAGAGCAGTTCTTCTTTCTGGTCTGTTATTGTTGTCGTTAAGATCAAGAAGCGTTCTGACATTCCATGCGCCAATTATTATTGATTTGGATTTGCATTTCTTTCGAACACAAAAAGGGGTGACCCTCTGGGTGCGGTTTCCCAGACAGGTTTGGAGAGTGACTTCCGATGTTTAGCCCACATTTTTTAGGGCCTTCCTTATTCGGGGGGGGGGGGGGGGGGCAGCGGTGCTCCTAAATAAGCCTGCCCTGTCACAGATGCAGGACCATATCCCTGAGTTGTCACAGGGTCTCAGAGAAGCGACCGTCACACATCTGCCGCCAAAGTGCAGGTCCAGACTAGAAGCTTCCAGTTTACCCAAACCTGCTTCCGTCGCCCTTGTCCCATCGCCGTTAAGAAGAATGGCAGGAAAGAGTGCCACAGTCGTGACTTTGTTTAAGGTGGATCTCTACTTGCCAGTTAGTGACCCACACACTATGATTCTGGAACCATTATCTACTGCACATAAAGAATAAGACATGCAGCTTCCAGCACCAGAACTGCAATGGACTGCCGCTAACTCTGGAAAAGGTGAGTTGTGCCTTTACAGCCAGTCCATCTGGCATGGCCTCTTCCGCCTAGACGACCGTTGGGGACCTCAAAAATTAATAGGCTCCTCATCCGCCCGTATTGCCGTTGGGCCGTAGGATATATAATGAAAGGAAAACAAGAGGTCCGACCCCTCGAAGAAGGAGGGATCAGGAAAGATGAGACAAGGGCCAATTAAGGCGGGAAAGTGAAAGACTCCCTAGGCCTCGGATACTCTAATACCGTTGGGGTCGGAAAAGAACAAGAGTTGACCAAGGGAGGTCGACAGGAAAGAAGACGGAGAGGAGCCTGGCGCAAGTAAGGGGAAGCAATGCCGGACTCAGCTGGGGTACCGTAGTCACCAAACCACGTCCCACTAGATCTGAGCCCCTGGGTACAATAATAGAGCACAGGCTATTGTCTCCCGTCATATTGTTCGAAATACCGACTGTTATTCAATAGCCTACAACTCGACAGTATAAAACCACGGCAATAATATCGCCACAGAGCGGCTTGTTTGAGTGCTGAGTGCTAAATATGTCCTTACGGTACCTTAACTTTACTTTTGTATTATCACGAAAGCTAATATTAACCGTAGAGAGTCGCCATTCAGTGAGTGTGTATGGGGTTATCTGTCAACTACTGTACTGTAAGCTGTGAACGACCTCCACTCAGACTCTTGTTTCATGTTTAAGGATAATCATTGCATGGTGAGTATTTTATATTCATTAGCTGTAGAGTGTTTGCCCTATTTGTCGTATTTATTGAATTGAATGCCGATGATAAAGGTATCATAGCTTCGGTGTGTAATTTACTTATTCATCTAAAAGTATTGTATTTTTCTGTTTGGATGTCCTCGGCGTTGACTCAGGATCGTCTTTTAAAATATATTACGTATAACTGTACTGAAATAATGTCTGAAATGTAGCGCTGTGTATTATTCGAATCAGGTGATTTACAACAACACTAATTACTTGGCTACACAGCTCAGCTGGTAGAAGCTCCCGACATTTCCTTCGAAATACAGGGTGTAGGTGAGAAGCAAGCTCACAATTCCCGCCGTGTGGCGGTTAGACGTAGGGTCTTGTTATTTGGCGACCGTGTTGCGGAGAGGAAAAGCGGGGTAAAGTGACAGGAAGGCTGTCAGTACCGAATGTGCGGGGTTAACAATATTGTATTTGTCCCATAATTTATGGGTGTAATAGCGGACACACCTCCGATTTTACTATCAAAGTCGTGATCTAAAAAGAGATAGTGGGTGGATAACATCTATTACTACATGACCCCCTTAATTATTATTCATTATTACAAAGGGTATTTTGACTATTTTCAGTAGTGTAGAAAATTTATCGCCTTGTTCCGGGCTCCTATAGAGCTTGGGCTACATTTTCTTTCGATCTTTCACTTGCCATAGGACGAGCCACCGGCGTATGGTTATGCATTACCAGCTTCCGGTTTAGTAGTCAGGTAATGGAAGCAATCGGAACTGTATACTACAGTTTTCCTTGCATGTAACTAAGCAAATTATTGTTGTTAGGGGAAATAAATATTGTAAAATGCACCAAGAATGATCTGATCTTCAGCTGTGTGCAGTGAAAAAGTTCTGCATGTGTTCATTCCTTATGTATTGATGATGCAAAATGTCAGCTAACGTTGTGCCTCTTACAACACTCGTAGTCTCTAAATGTTGCACATTTTCCCGTAAATTTACAACAGTTTATGTTTGAATTGCTTATAAGATCGTGTTTCTCCAATTGGATGGTTGTATTTAACTGTATGCCCGTCGTTTAATCTTGGCGAGGTGGTTTTTTTTTTTTTTTTTTTTTTTCACAGAGCAACTTTCCACCGTAGTAGGCACGCAGCTTTTTGGATTTAGTTTTCTGGCAACTTGTTTTAAATTATTGACTAAAATATTTCTAAATGCAGACAATCCATACCTCCATTAGGATTTGGGTTCCATAATTTATGTAAAATGAGGTTTGTTCGTTTGTGAAATTGAGGTCATAACCCCCCCTACCCTTTTAGTGATTACCGTATGGTACTTTACGTTGACTAGGGTGAAGATGTATATGAGCATTTAAAAAAGAAATTGTCGCCAGTTGTTTGGTTTATTAACTTACGGTGATATTTTCCATAGGTACTGAAAACTTGGCACGGTTGGATTTTAAAGGTAGAACCGCATGTTCTATCAAATATCGCTTTCTTGCAATACCTGGAATATGTATATAATTATAAAATGATTATTTGTTAAATAAGTGTTAATAGATAGGCTATTATAATTATAATGATTAAATAAATATTAAAGAAGAAACGACACGTTGTTAGTAAATATTAGGCCTACCGGTACGGGGAATAGCCTATAACTCGTTGCTTCCGTCACAATTTAGCATTTAAACGGATCACGTTAATGCATAATAAAATAATATAACAACCAGATAGCAAATTATTAAAAACAAAACCGTAATCCGAAATAATAAAGAAGATAATCACTGACAGTGAAAATCAAATGGAGATTCGCGGACCGGAAGTGAGCTATGCATAAGCTTCGATGCCATTTTAACTCGTGGAAACTCTATAGTCTATACGGTTACGGTACCATACAATTCAGTCACTTCCCGTAACCAGCCTGGAGTATCCAAAGCTTGTGGTAAGCACTCTCGGTAACCAGCCTGGAGTATCCGAAGCTTGTGGTAAGCACTCTCGGTAACCAGCCTGGAGTATCCGAACCTTGTGGTAAGCACTCTCGGTAACCAGCCTGGAGTATCCGAACCTTGTGGTAATCACTCTCGATAACCAGTCTGGAGTATCCGAACCTTGTGGTAAGCACTCTCGGTGACCAGTCTGGAGTATCCGAACCTTCTGGTAAGCACTCTCGGTAACCAGTCTGGAGTATCCGAACCTTGTTGTAAGCACCCTCGGCAAGTAGCCTGGAGTATCCAAACATTGTGGTAAGCACTCTCGGTAACCAGTCTGGAGTATCCGAACCTTGTGGTAAGCACTCTCGGTGACCAGCCTGGAGTATCCGAACCTTGTGGTAAGCACCCTCGGTAACTAGCCTGGAGTATCCAAACATTGTGGTAAGCACTCTCGGTAACCAGCCTGGAGTATCCGAACCTTGTGACAAGCGCTCACGGTAACCAGTCTGTAGTATCTGAACCTTGTGGTAAGCACTCTCGGTAACCAGCCTGGAGTATCTGAACCTTGTGGTAAGCACTCTCGCTAACCAGTCTGTAGTATCCAAACCTTGTGGTAAGCACTCTCGGTAACGAGTCTGGGTTATCCGAACCTTGAGGTAGCTCTCTCCACATTCATAAATGACAAATGTACAGAAGAATTATGTCACTATTATATTACATTTGAATTTAGAAGCCAAACAATAAATACAACTACTAAAATCTGCAACATGAAACCATAAATTGTAACTTAAATACTTCAGTAAATTGGAATATCTTCAGTACCGTCCTGGAATAGAGATTTTTCACAACATATTTTACTGAATTAGCTCAGCACGCAAAGCCATCAAAAGTCCACAATGAGGAAGGAGTCCCTTAACTATAAATTCCTAACAATTTGGTAATCTTTTATTAATTTGGGGGTTATAATTGTTAGTAAAGCAGCATTACAGTGGCCTTATGGGGAGAGTGGCATAGGAATTTACAGCCTCAAACTTATTTCAAATCATGCCACTGTTGTTTACTTATACCAGAGCTTCTAGTAGCTGTATATCCTAATGGTAGTTATGTATGGCAATATACTACATACGAGCCCTAAATGTGACAACAGCTGATCAGATTGCCACTGCACTTAACTAGGAACAAAGAATGTTGCAAGTTGTCGTAAGTTTTAACAAGATAATAAACCCAACTTAACCACTAGGCACTTGTACCCTAACTTAAGGTCGCCATGAAGACTATACACTTGTACCCTAACTTAAGGTCGCCATGAACACAAGACACTTGCACCCTAAATTAAGGTCGCCGTGAACACTAGACACTTGTACTCTAACTTAAGGGAGCCATGAACACTAGGCACTTGTACCCTAACTTAAGGTCGCCATGAACACTAGGCACTTGCACCCTAAATTAAGGTCGCCATGAACACTAGACACTTGCACCCTAACTTAAGGTCCCCAAGAAACACTAGACACTTGCATCCTAACTTAAGGCCACTATGCACACTAGGCACTTGTGTCCTAACTTAAGGTCCTCATGAAACACTAGACACTTGCATCCTAACTTAAGGCCGCCATGAACACTAGACACTTGTACCCTAACTTAAGGTCACCATGAACAATGCACATTTGTACCCTAACTTAAGGCCTCCATGAACACTAGACACTTGTACCCTAACTTAAGGTCACCATGAACACTATACACTTGTACCCTAACTTAAGGTCCCCAAGAAACACTATACACTTGTACCCTAACTTAAGGGCGCCATGAACACTAGACACTTGTACCCTAAGTTAATGACTCCATGAACATTAGGCACTTGCAACCTAACTTAAGATCGCCATGAACACTAGACACTTGCACCCTAACTTAAGGTCGTCATGAACACCAGACACTTGTACCCTAACTTAAGGTCATCATGAACACTAGACACTTGCACCCTAACTTAAGGTCGCCATGAACACTAGGCACTTGTACCCTAACTTAAGGTCGCCATGAAGACTCTACACTTGTACCCTAACTTAAGGTCGCCATGAACACAAGACACTTGCACCCTAAATTAAGGTCGCCATGAACACTAGACACTTGTAGCCTACCTTAAGATCGCCATGAACAGTAGGCACTTGCACCCTAACTTAAGATCGCCATGAACACTAGACACTTGTACCCTAACTTAAGGTCCCCAAGAAACACTAGACACTTGCATCGTAACTTAAAGCCGCCATGCACACTAGGCACTTGTGTCCTAAATTAAGGTCGCCATGAACACTAGACACTTGCACTCTAGCTTAAGGTCACCATGAACACTAGACACTTGTACCCTAACATAAAGTCACCATGAACAATACACACTTGTACCCTAACTTAAGGTCGCCATGAACACTAGACACTTGCACCCTAACTTAAGGTCCCAAGAAACACTAGACACTTGCATCCTAACTTAAGGCCACCATGAACACTAGACACTTGGACCCTAACTTAAGGTCACCATGAACAATACACACGTACCCTAACTTAAGGTCGCCATGAACACTAGACACTTGTACCCTAACTTAAGGTCACCATGAACACTAATCACTTGTACCCTAACTTAAGATCCCCAAGAAACACTATACACTTGTACCCTAACTTCAGGTCGCCATGAACACTAGACATTTGCATCCTAACTTAAGGTCGTCATGAACACTGGACACTTGCATCCTAACTTAAGGTCGTCATGAACACTAGACACTTGTAACCTAACTTAAGGTCACCATGAACACTAGACACTTGTACCCTAACTTAAGGTCGCCATGAACACTAGATACTTGCACCCTAAGTTAATGGCGCCATGGACATTAGGCACTTGCTCTCTAGCATAAGGTAGCTATGAACAATACACACTTGTACCCTAACTTAAGGTCGCCTTGAACACTAAACACTTGCACTCTAGCTTAAGGTCGCCATGAACACTAGACACTTGCACCCTAACTTAAGGTCACCATGAACACTAGACAGTTGTACCCTAACTTAAGGTCGCCATGAACACTAGACACTTGCACCCTAACTTAAGGACACCATGAACACTAGACACTTGTACCCTAACTTAAGGTCACCATGAACACTAGACACTTGTACCATAACTTAAGGTCGCCATGAACACCAGACACTTGTACCCTAACTTAAGGTCGTCATGAACACTAGACACTTGCACCCTAACTTAAGGTCACCATGAACACTAGACACTTGTACCATAACTTAAGGTCACCATGAACACTAGACACTTGTACCCTAACTCAAGGTCGCCATGAACACTAGGCACTTGCACCCTAACTTAAGGTCACCATGAACACTAGACACTCGTACCATAACT
Source organism: Meconema thalassinum (assembly GCA_946902985.2). Taxonomy (NCBI): domain Eukaryota; kingdom Metazoa; phylum Arthropoda; class Insecta; order Orthoptera; family Tettigoniidae; genus Meconema; species Meconema thalassinum. Next base: position 171,142,310 of record OX336388.2, read on the forward strand.
TAAGGTCGCCATGAACACCAGACACTTGAACCCTAACTTAAGGTCGCCATGAACACTAGGCACTTGCACCCTAACTTAAGGTCACCATGAACACTAGACACTTGTACCATAACTTGAGGTCACCATGTACACTAGACACTTGTACCCTAACTTAAGGTTGGCATGAACACTAGAAACTTGCACCCTAACTTAAGGTCACCATGAACACTAGACACTTGTACCATAACTTAAGGTCACCTGGAACACTACACACTTGTACCCTAACTTAGGGTCGCCATGAACACTAGACACTTGCACACTAACTTAAGATCGCCATGAACACTATACACTCGTACCCTAACTTAAGGGTGCCATGAACACTAGGCACTTGCAAACTAACATAAGGGCGCCGTGAACACTAGGCACTTGTGCCCTAACTTAAGTTTGTCATGAACACTATACACTTGTACCCTAACTAAAGGTCGCCATGAACACTAGACACTTGTACCCTAACTTAAGGTCGCCATGAGCACCAGACACTTGTACCATAACTTAACGTCGCCATGAACACTAGACACTTGCACACTAACTTAATGCCGCCATGAACACTAGGCACTTGTACACTAACTTATGGTCGCCATGGACTCAAGACACTTGAACACTAACTTATGGTCACCATGAACACTAGGCACTGGAACCCAATGCCAGTAAATGACCTTCAAGATACTTTGTCTCATGCCATCCAAACTAGGATTCACACACTCTTCTAGGGTAACATGCGGTGTAATTAAGCCGGGTCATTGCTTATTTTTCCCCGGAAACGGGTACCATATCATATTGGACTCCAGACATAATTCTCCTTTGGTAAATAATGAGCTCTCTTAAGCTTTCTTAATAGAAGTTTCCATTTTTAAACGTAGCAGTAGTTTAGGAACCAATGGCCGTGTGTTGCTAAAAGCTTCTACATTTAGTAATGCCTTTGTCCTAGGAGGCCCCCAGTTCAAATCCTGGTTCCACCAGGGATGGAACGGGGTGCACGCTGCCTTGTGAGTACAATTGAGTAGCTGCTTGATATGAGAAGTAGCTCCCATTACCCTAAAATCCAGGAAATATGACCGAGAGCTCTTCACCATAATCTTAAGGCTATGAGCTGGGCGGTAGTTCTCTGGGCCCGGCCATTGTGTTACACCCTAATTGTGGTCTCCTCTCATTTCAGGCAGAAGAATGTGTTGCATAGAAAACCTGCCTTATGATGTACTTGTGGAGATATTCTCCAATCTCTCGGTAAAAGATATCTTGTCTTCGGCCGAACGTGTTTGCAGGCGGTGGAAGGAGGCATGCCACGACATTCACACATGGAAACATCAGTTATACCAGCCTAGCAATAAGAACAATGATGCGATCTTAGAGGAATTGCAGAGAATGCCTAAACTCCAAGGACTGCTGCTAGAGCACGATTTGGAGAATGACTTCTTCAGTGCATTCATAGGTACATGTCCGTACCTTAGAACATTAATAATAACAAGAAAGTGTGTATTCGACTGTGAAATGGTGCAGACTCTCAGATCGAACTGTCCGAATATTGTGGAACTGCAAATACCAATCGGTAAAAGCAGTGGTAACTTGATTCTGGAGGAAGTTGTTAGGTTGGCGAACCTGAAGACGCTGATACTAAGGGCAATCAACCCCGTTCTCATTGACGTGAAACTTCTCGCAGATGGCTGCCCATCCTTGGAGCGGATCAGTTTCTGGAAGTTATCGAGTCTTAAAGAAGACCTAATCTATTTTCTACAGAAGAAAGGAGGTACTTTGCGGCAGCTGGAAATTAGTTGCGCTTTGGTGGCGAGGGAATGTCTTCTGCCCTTGTTGTCGACATGCAAAAAGCTTGATTGGCTGCACATTGAATGCTGGTGTGAGTTTTTTGAGGTACTAGGGAAGCGTCATAGGAATCGTGCTAGCATTGGTAATAGGGAAGATGATGGCGTAGAGAAGGCCATAGAACAGCCGTTGGATCTTCAGAACTTACAAACAGTCACATCCCTGAGTTTCATGTATCTCGGTTCCGATGGGAGGGAAGACATACGCCAAATGGGAATGGAACTGTTCCGCAGCCATTGTCTGAGTCAGTTGGTTTCTCTAAACCTTAACATTCAGGACGACCAAACCAAACAGATCATCGATAGTGTCGCTGAAAACTGTCCGCTGCTCAAAAAGCTGCACTTGTATTGCTGTTGCGAACTGGCAGACGATTGTCTGATGAACCTACCCTCCCTCCCGTTTCTGGAAGACGTCTCATTGGAAAACTCCCGCTTAGCCAAGGAGGACTCTATTCACTATCTCAGCTCCTGCCTCAACCTGCAGTACCTCAACCTCACGCGGTGTTTTATGCTTGGAGAATGTGCCATGAGGAAGATTGTAACCCTGAGTAATCTTAAACGTCTCATCCTAGACTGGTGTGATGTCCGTGGCTTCCCTTTCCATCTGGTCTCGGATCACATGAAATATCTCACCTACATCAGTCTGTATAAGTCCAAGCATGTAGACTGGAAGGGTGTCGAGGAGCTCAAGGAGAAGAACCGACTTGTGACCATCGTGCAGAAACCACCCATTCGATATGTGGACTGTTCGCCCATGTTGGGTAAATTTCCCATTGAAAGTCCTAATGATGATGATTATGACTGTGCCACGTAGTCAGCACTAAGTCTCCAGTTCTTAACATGCACTTGGAAACTGACAATGTGTGTGATATGAGTGTGGCGATCAAGTTGGTGACTATTCTTTGTTTGCATGTGGAACCAGTGGCGGATCCAGAGGTTCTCCTCGGAGGGGGCACTCTAGGATTTCAGAGTAGCAACAGAAAATATGTAATAAAATTACTAAATTTGTATTTAATCTACACACACTACACTATATCCAACCACCATATTTTATAATTCTACAAGAAATTCATTATATAAAAATGGTTTATTGGTTTAATTTCAAGTCATTGTCATTATGTAAAAAAAAACTTTTAATTGTTCAAAATATGTAGCCTACATTTCCACATTGTAATGCACATTACACAGTCCAATATGTATTAAAACATTTGCAATCATAGTGAATTTCTGACGAAAATATAGGCCTACAAGCCTACTACACAAATGTTACCAAATATGTACATAATACCAACATTGTCAGTCACTGAGTCACTACTAGTCACAAAATTATAAATTTAAAAACCAATTGTATTGAATACTGATTGGGATTCTATTCGGTGACTATCCTAGGCAAAATACATGCCTATTACAAAATAAAATCCAGGCGATCATTCGTGTAACCCCTTTAGAGAAACGTTCTAGAACCTTTTCAACGTCAACATTTATATCACGATGAACAAATAACAGACAAGCCATTCAACATTTCCTCTGTCATTCGCGTTCGTAGCCACGATTTGACAAGTTGCAGGTTGCTAAAAGATCTCTCTACTTTTGCAACACTGTCGATGAAGGGATTATATTAACAGTGTTGCCATTACATACTATATGATAACAAACATTGACCACATAGGCTACATGAATGCAGGCAATAGAGCAAAGATTTTACTTGCAGTGCAGTTTAGAGAAACAATCATTTTTATCGGCAATATCAATGTAGTAAACAACTGGTTTTTCGGGGGGGGGGGGCACTTGCCCCTGGTGCCCCCCTCTGGATCCGCCACTGTGTGGAACAAGTACAGTATCATTTGTTTCTATGTAGGTGGCCAAAGTAGGCAATACCACACAAACCATTTCTCGTCCAACTTTCGCACATTTTAAACGTCTGCATTGTTAACCCAATAAACAGAGGATTCTGGGTCCAAATCTCTTCACCAATGTTCCTTTGAAGGTCCCTGTTTCAGCATTATATAATATATCTATGTTCTAAACACATCATGCCCATTCCTACAGGTTCAGGTGTGACATGGTTTTTACAGCCTCATGCCCTTCCTGTCTCCACCTGAGGGCTTATCCCAGACCCTATTAACTTGCCTTGCAGCTGGAAAACTAAGGATGGATATGATACAAACATCACATCTACCTGCTTCCTTATCCTTAGCTGGTCTCCACACGATAATTATATTGTTCATCGGAACGTACATGTGAGTACATGGAGCTGATAGCCAGAATGTCCCAATGCTCTAAACTGAGCCAGAATGAGGCTCACCTGGTTACCATAAACATGTTGGCCGTAAGTTATACCTGTGACCGTCGGGCTGCACAGTCTTGTTTACAATAATACGTAGTAAGGTTGGAGGGAAGAATACGGTCATCAGCTCCGTGTTCTCATGTGATATTGTAATTATTATAGGGTCTAAGATTTGTGTAGCTGCCCTAAGACTAGAGTACCATCCCAGCATTTACCTCGGCAACCTCTAGATGGTAGGCAACCATAATGGAAATTTCAGATATCATAGAATAGTACTGTGTCACCTCAAGTGTAGGGGGCTGATGACCACACCAGCAACATAACCAATGTACACTCCTTGTTATCGAAATGTTTATAATTGTATCTCAATTAATAGATTGTCATTGGTGCAAAGCTACAGTGTCCATACTTCGTGTGTAGCCTAATTACTTATTAAATGTTAGCACTGTTTATGTTGGGATCACTTTTGTAAACTAGCAGTGAAGCTTCCAACCTTATCTTGGCGAGTGTTGTGTAATCAGAATATAGTATTGTTGTATATTTCTTTATGTAACCGACAGTGGTGGCTAAGCTCGCTAAAGCGCTGCATTAGGCCAAGGGGCCAAGCTCTCTGCTGACTTGGTAGACGCGTGGGTTCGAGCCCCACCGTCGGCCGTCCTTGAAATGGTTTTCCGTGGTTTCCCATTTTCAACTCCAGGCAAATACTGGGACGGTACCTTCTAACAGGCCCCGGCCACTTCCTTCCACATCCTTGCCCAGTTTCATTCACCATCATTTATTTCATCTCTCATTAACTCCTCTAATGAGGTTGGCGCCAGGAAGGGCATCCAGCCATAAAAACCATCCGCCACAAAGACTTCCATCGCATCTAATCCCCGGCCCAGTTGGAAAACGGGATAAATAAGGGGTGGACATACATACAATATATTTCTTTATGTTCCTTCATACGCTGCTCCGGCTTGAGTAACGAATTCATGATGAAAATTAATAAATGTAAAACAAAAATGTAGGAATGAAGCCGAAGAAATCAAAAACCCCTACGGACGTCGAACTGGCAGGTGAAAAGCTAAAGGAAGTAGGAGACTTCTGTTACAAAGCAAAATAACCAGTGATGGGCGAAGCTACGACGATATAAATGGTACGTTGGCACTGATAATGATACCATTTCTACAGAAATGGAATCTGTTGACATTGAATATAGATTTAGGTATTAGAAAGTCATTCTTGAAAGCCATTGTCTGGAGCGTGGCGCTCTATGGAAGTAAAACTTGGAATATTGGCGCAGCAGAAAAGAGGAGAACAGAAGCGTTTGAAATGTGGTGTTACAGGAGAATGATGAACATCCGATGGGTAGATAGGGTTACAAATGAAGGGGTATTAAGATGAATGGGAGAGAGACATGTTTCTGGAGACTGCTAATGAAAAGAAGGGATAGGTTGGTAATACTAAGACACCCAGGAATAGCAAAGCTAGTTATGGAAGGAAGGGTCGATGAGAAGAACTATAAGGGTAGGCCAAGGTTAGAATATGATAAACAGATTGCCTCGGATGTAAGGTGTGGTAGCTATGTAGAGATGAAACGATTAGCTCAGGACAGGGCGACATGGACTGCTGCATCAAACCAGTCAAAAGACTGAAGACTCTAACACATCATCCTTCCTTTTGCCCTTATTTTGTGAGTCCAATAGAATCTTAATTTTATCTGTTCCTATTCTTGAGATCTTCGAATATTATTTGAAGTTCTTTGGTATTATCCTTAATTCCTGTAATAAATTTAATCTTGTTATTGCTACTCCATAATTTTATATTCTTCTTCTTCTACTCCACTCTAGTTTCCGGTGTTCAGAAGATGTCCAAAACAGGAGATGCATATTGTGCTCAATTTCCTTATAGACTGTGCTATTCTCCATTACCTTGATATTGTTTATGTTCTAATTCTTCTTCTTTCTGTTTCAAGTACTTTTATCAATTTCTGCTGTATTAGTAGTTTCATCAGCATAAGTCACCTCTGGCAGTCTTAATTCTGTAGTGCCGGGGAAAAGTGGCATATGTCAATATTCCTTATATAGTTAATCCTAGTGGACATTTGTATCATTTCTAACTTGTGAAGAGGCGCACAAGTGATTTGGTAATTACAAAGGAAAACTGAAGTTTTCAAAAATGCCAATAATTTAATCGTTAGGACAGATTTTCACTGTGTCGTATAATTTCATGTTTCGACTTATGCCACTTCCCCGTTACTACAGAATTTTGCTACAATCTTTTCGATTTTTTGTTGTATGCATTTTTGTAATATAATTTGCTTTGTTCAATTAATTTATTCAGGCAGATTGGTTTCTCCTTTAGATTATAATTGATAATACCACCTAAATATTTTAAATTTGTCCACCATTTTAATTTCCTGTCAATAGTAATTACTTTTTCTAGTCGCGAATCAGTTGACATATTTCAGTTTTTCCAAAGAAATTCTAAGACCTACAGTATTCTCTTGCAAAGATCTGATTTGATGCTCCAATTTCTGAAAATTGGTGACAAATAATGCAAGATTATCTGCAAATCCGAAACATTTCAAACTAATTTTATGCTTAGATCTTCCAATGTTTACGCATTACGTAATGCTCAATGAATTTAAAAAGATGAACCTTTATATTTCAATGATTTATGTATTTTGCAAACAATATCGATAAAAAGCACTTCCATCCTTGCGGCATGTTCGTCGCAGTAAATTAAAAGAGCGTAAAATATTTCGATAAATTCATCTTGTCTTTAATAATATTCAACAACTTCATTATAGAATATGTGCAGCTAATTATGGTGGCTGCCAGTTCAATTACTGCACCACTGGTTACAATTTCCCAATATTGATAACTTATTTCGAGTTGACACTGGCATCGGACTTGTACTCAAAGTGGGTTGCTTAAAAGCTATAAAATAAATAATTCCTCTAATAACTGTGACTTGTTATAACATCATAACCTAAAGTTCCTATAGAACGTTACAATCATGGGCGCCCGCAGGATTTTTTCCAGAGGGATGGGGGCAATAAAATTTTTCATTTCATTACCTGCAATTTTCGTTTCATTTCTTACTTGCTTCGTGATATTCATTATGTGGCTTTTCCGAAACCGTTGAGTACATTATATTTATGGTATGAACGTTAGGAATAGTTTTTGTCCATAGAAGTTCGTTTTCCTTTGTAAATCATCGTCATAATGTTCATTTCTTCAAAACAGGAAACAATTAGTGGTATCACCATGTATCGACAAAAATAAGAATCAAGCAGTTCATTAAAATGGTAATGTTAATCCAGTTCGCCGATTTTCTAAATAACTGGAGATATTTTCATACAATCCCAAATTACTAAGTTAAATAAAACTGTTAACTATCAGTAACTTCAATTTATTAAATTATCTGGTGTGACAATGAACAATCGAAATATTCTTCGGATTCTAGGGGGCGGCCATGGTCCCCCCTCCCCCCTCTGAGGGTGCCCATGGTTACAATTGCATCCATGACAATTTATAATCAATACTTAAAACATGGAAATAGAGTGCTCACTGCCTTCTAATCCGTTAACTACGTCACAATGCACATGCCATTTCATAAACTGCATCACGTTCATTATTCAAGTTCCGAGCTTTAATTATCATTATTATTATACCATGACTTCTGGCTAGAGAATCACACTGATAATCCATCCCCTCATGTCAGTTAACTATCCACACATGTGTAAACAACTTCAAACACGCCGAGAAACTGGCCGTCATAAGCTGGGCAAGAAAGCTTTTCATATATTACAGTCTCATGAAAGATAACTCAGCAATGTTTCTAGATTTATGCCGTGTCTTGTGTGGGGTTTCGCCTACGAACACCAAACAGGCTCATCAGCGGGCTCTTGGTGTCCATGCCAGGACAATATACCATCTTATAAAATATGTTTAACCACTGGCTTGAAAGGTATTTGCTTGCCTAATGTAATGCGATAATATTCTGAAATGTTCAAACATTGTAGTTGCCTAATTCTCTTGTTCCATACTCTACCTTTAACTCCATGCCTCATTTCAACTTGTGTGAGGAATACATGACTGTACACAGCGCTATCTGTATATATAACATCCTTGAATTTTAAGAATTTGGACAGTTGGAATGTTAAGACTCAGTGGCGTAGCTGGGGGGTGGGGGTGGGGGGCAGAGGTCCCCTAAAATAAATGCAGAGATTGGGATAGGCATCAGCCTTCATATTTTCTTACGGCTCGAACAAATTTAGAACCTACAACAAAATGTTAAACCAAGTAAATGCTTTGACAAAGACTGTACTAACACCGTCAGCACGGCCAGACATCATTTCCGTGTCTGCACTGTTTGTAGAAGCTGAAAACAGGGTAGTAATTATGATTGTGACATGAGGGGATTTTCCTCAGTACTGGGGATACAACCAGGTGATGATGACAAAAGTCTACCAAGAAATTAGGAGATTATTAATTAGCAAGAGACCTCTCAGGAGGGGGCCAGTTATAGCTTGTCAGCTCTTAATTTCCATTTCCTGGAAATAGCAGTGTTAAAATGTTGCAGGCTACAACACTGGCACAGCGTGGTTGATCGTCGCCACTGTCGGGATTTACAGTGGTTGTGTGTCTGTGCGAGAGGAGAGATACAGTTTGTAAGTGGTAGTATTGATAGTTGCTCTTTTCTTTCTTCTTTTTGTCAAATTAGAGGGTGTTTAGAAAACGGACCGCTTTGTAATTAAGAAGCAAAACTTGGATACATCTTCGGTAAGTTATGAAAGGTTTTTATTGCAGGTGTAGCACCCATTTCATTATATAGGTACAGCTTTTAAAATAATTTTGTCTGCACGAGAAATACGCATTGTTCACTGATTAGAATCTAAAGTTATTCGATATTTTTAATTAAAGGTTCGTATTTATTAATTATTTAAAGTGTATTACGGTTTCCACTGAATAATAAACAACAAGATTGAGGTCCACGGCGACCTTTATTCACCGCTTAGAAGTCCCGGTCGTGATCCCCATTAGGCCCAGATCCAGATTAAGTTGGGACGTCTAAACGCAACAGGATTACATTATCTCGATTAACTTTCCCTCCAACAGGATCAGCCTGATACTGTTCCCAGAACTAGATAATCGCGATCGTCGGTATGTTCTATCCTCCTGCTGTGTGAGTGAAGTAGGCAGTGGAAATGATTGCCATTTTGGATTGTATTGTATTTTGAAAGCGAGAAGTACGGTATGTAATGTTGGCCTTGATGGATGTATTTATACTGGTTGATATCAGATATATGAAGATTGAGAGAGACACGAAATGATGGAAGGAGAACAAATATACCGGTATTTAAACACGGAATAATTCTAAGTGTTGGGGAAAGTCGTTGAAAACGAGTAATGAAGACAAATGTCATAGACAATGACATAGACGGGATTCTGATAGGACCAAATGACTCTGGAAAAGAATGACTGAAATACTTCAAAAATGGAGGAAACAAACTACTGTAAATTTCTGCTTTAACACTTGGAATTCAAAAGTTGGCAGAACTTAGCGATGTCGTGCTGTTTTACTCGATTTTCATGACGGGACTTCTAAACGGGGTATTAGGCTTACCTTAAAACAGCGATGTATAACTTAGACGGTCAATAATACACCTGAAAGTGTTGCGATGTACATTCTTTGTTTGATGCCTTTACGAGTGCCTTCTCTGTTCTGCAACTATGATTACATGATTCTTTCTCGCGCCTTCTTCGTGTTATCTACTCCTTATGGGTTTATTTTTGATATATTATTCAATTGACTAAAAAAATTTCTGGTAAGTAAACTATTTAAAAAACACCAATACATAGTAAGGAATTAATTCAAAGAACTGCCATAATTGCAGTCTTCTTAGAACCGATAATTGAAAATCTGAGCGACAGAGACAAATGTAAACACTGACGCAGCTGTGAGCTGCCTCAAAACAAAGCAATGAAGGGCGGAATTCAGAGAGTCACGGACAGACAGAAGATATGAACCCTAAAGTACTTATAATCAGAAAAATATATGAACTGCTCCAGTAATAGATGAGGACCTAATCCGCCCCCCCCCCCCCCAAAAATACTGAGGTGGTATATCTGGTTTGGTTATTCATATTAGACCGGCGGATTAACGCCATATATTCAACCAATAGTGAAAATCGAGGTAAAATCGATTTTATCTTTTAATTAGTACGTTAAGGGGTCCATAAGGAACGTTTTCAGCCTCGGAGGCATTCTATACACCAACTGGTTAATTTTACACAGCCCCCCAAACATGTCATGGGGCGCGTACCCTTATTTTATGGGTTATAAATCGTTATTATTATTTTTATGGGCAAAATTAGTATCATTTCCGATGTTTTTGAGGAAAAGGAATTACTCATTTCCAAAGTTTTTAGGAGTGTAGAATTCATTTCCGAGGTCATTTTGTATTCAGGTGATCGAGAGTGGTGGTTTAAAGGATGCTGTTGCAAAAATATTATACTTGACAGTATACTCTGTGAGCTGCCAGAATCGGATTGACATTTGGCCAGAAATTCCACGTCAGTCATCACCCCTCCGGTCTTTTGTGGAGGGCACACAGGACACTTGTACGTTTCGTCGCTATTCAAGTCCATTCAAATGGATAGGGCGTCAGAGACAGACAACGTGGTTTGCTCGTTCTCCCGATCTCAACCCATTACACTTCTACTTATGGGGTCATTTAACGGCCATTGTCTATTCATAACGTGAACAAGCTGCGTCAGCGATTAGAGCAAGGATGTCAGCAGATACGGCAGACGCCGGGAAATGGGAGCGTGTGAGACAGTCAATGATGCGGCCATTACAGCTCATGGTAGCCATTTTGCGCACCTTCTGTAGAGAACTGTAAGTAGTTACGTACACTTTATCAACACAAATGACCAACCTGCACAGTGAATCGGTCTGTGTTATGCACACCACAAACAATGCTTGTAAGATGGAATCGAAAGCAAATACAAATACACCATATGCATACAGGACATGTTTTTCTTGTTAGGTCCTCGATCGAATCCCCGGAGCTTTCCCACATATTTAGTCACACCCTGTATACATAGATTATTATTTGTGTTGTAACTCTTGAATTACTCAGATTGCCTGGATAAAGGAAGAGAGTGTATGGCTTGTTTGAAGGACTTAAAAGTTGCACTGATGCAGAATAAGTGCAACTGATTAAAATCAAAAAATGCTCTAGTTGAGAGTTCATCTGCCAATTGAACCAGCAAATCCTATCCCCATAGGGACAAAGGCTGCGGGCGAGTACTTGGCGTAAAAAACGACGTTCTCTTGGCTAAGGTACGGTAACCGTAACAGAAGAGTCCCTGGTCCTCCAGATTGGGAGTTGTGCTTAAGGCTGGTAACCTGTTTAAAGAAAAAATAATACTCAGAATCTCCTGTGTCGCGAGGGTCACACCTGAAGACTTGATCCTTGGATCTTAAATATAAATTAGGTTAATACAGTAATTAATCACAGCAAAATTGAAGGAAATTACCATTATGTTATGAATTTAATTACTATTGCAGTGATGTAAGTAATTCATAAATGTAAAGCTTATATGGACTTAAACTAGTAAGGAAGGATATTAGTTGTGCCAGTGTTATGAAGTAATTAGTCGCTAGGATGGTCAGTTTGTTCTAGATAAATAATCACATGTTTATTTGCACTAGATCGTTGAGAGTCCAACTTAAAATTTACCCATTAGTGTATGTGAGAATTGTTGCTGCAGAGCATTATGATACATGCTCGGAGTATTTCCCTTACGAGTGGAAAATTGTTCTGGGCTGCCACCAGAAGGCAGTAATTGTCAGGGTAGCTAGGCTAATATGGTAGATAACCACTCACATCTCCTATAAAAGGTGGGTTTATAGTTTTAATATGTAGAGTTGGAAATATAAAAACCAGGATTAGATACGGCTCGGGGGCGAGAATATTGAGATCGTGTAGATATCACGTCGAATTTGAGAACAGTCTTAATCAGTCCGAAGGGATTTAGGCTCAGATCCTGAATGTAGTCTTTAGGGACCTGGCTGAGGAAAATGACAGGTCAGAATATCTAGAAGATAAAAAGCAAACTGACCACCCAGCAACCACAGAAACTTGTATAAACTGAAAATATTTATAACCATTTGGTAATATGTGCCTATCATTGAAAAACATCTAAGGGCAGCGAAGAATATTGGCGTGCAATAAGTACCTGGGACTCGAACCTACGACTCCATAGGTCGACAATAACGCTCGGCTGACCACAGCGAGTAGACCGCGTCATAGCCACATCAACGGGGTCACGACAGTAGAAACGTTTTGTGTCTGATTGTGGAGTCCCGAGATCAACCCACTGAACAGTATGAACTTATGAAACACCGGTAATATTATATCTCCGAGTACATTCAATTAAATAAGCCAGCAATTTGTGTGCAGCCCTCAAGAGGAGCGTTGTTCATGAGGCGACGCAAAGAAGAACCAGAGGACTACTAAGCAGTAGCAGCAGTTGACAGCGAGGGTAGGTAGACCAAGTCCGATGACCACTCAGCCCCAAGCTAGTATTGCTTCCCTATACAACGTAGCACCGATATATATAGATCAGTTAGCCTTCAAACGGTGAGGTGGGGTCGTTTTCGGCACCAACTGGACTGTACACCCCTACCACGCTTCCGGATTTCCTCCAAAACTTTTGTGTTTCCTTGTACCTTGCCCTCAATCGAAGTTCAGTTCATACCCGATGCGGCTGTTGGCCACAGCTGTCCGTATTTGTTTTTTGCAGTGTTGAAATAATAGCAGTGCCATTATTGACCCCACCTCACCGCTTGCGTATGTATAATGTATTTTAGTTTCCTCAAATATATTACGAATTTGGCACCATATCCTTCAATTCCTTGTACACATATTGTACTTGTGTATCTTTTCAGTTACAGTATGACCACGAGCTCCGTGGACAGGTTTCTGTCAGTGATCCTCAATTCTCAGACTTTGTGAACAGTGTGCTAGATGGCTATGATGGGAGCGATGCAAGTGATGGAGTGGGTAATGACTGTGAGTTTAAATGAGGAAGTTCCGAATATTCGGATAGTGTTGGCATTATTTCTAGTGACTTAGATGTTAGTGCAGTCCATTCAGACCACAATATATATATTTTACGCAGGGCCGTATTTCTAAATAGGCTAAGTAGGCTGCAGCCAAGAGCGGCAAATTTTCAGGGGCGGCAGTTTGGTAATTTATTCAAAAGCTAAAATGAAGTATTTCAGACGTTAATAAAATTTTCCGTACGAATTTAAGAATACATGTTACTTAAAAATATGTTTTACTCATTCTACATAGCCTACTTTCTAAAACTATAACATAATACAAATTCACAAATACAACAAAAACACTTTCATACGAGTACATTATTCACGAGTTTGCCACTAAGAAATCTATGTTAATTTGAACATCAACATTACGTGGGGTGAGTTTTTTAGAGAATTTTGTATATATTTCTTCAAATAAACCAGTAATTAACTACATTTTGTGTAATATCATTTCACCGTGTAGGACAACTTAATTAAAATTGAACACAGTTCTTCCATTACAGTAGTGTATTTGCAGGGGTTCTAAATCCACCTCCACCTCCCCACCTCACAAGATGGCGGCAGTCCGATATCTCTCGAACGCATGGTCAGATTTTGACGAATGAGGTGTCATGGAACTCGGGCTGACACCCCCTTTCCAATGAACAACATATTTCAACCCCAAACTAAAACCTACCCCTACTAGGGGGCGAAATTGTAATTTTTTAGAGAATCTATCTCTCCAACTGCAAAATGTGAGAGTTTGAATGTCAATATGGAATGAAATGTTGTTCTACATAAAGTGCATGTGTTCGGTGGATAGCCACTATGAATTAACATGCTTGTTTTTGTTTTTTACGCATGCCCACTCATGGCTTTTGAAGAGGGTGGGGGAGCGGTTCCCTGTGGACGAGTCCTTGTTGATAGGTCATTGTTGACAGGTCATTGTGGATGAGTCTGTGTGGACAAGTCCTTGTGGACGAGTCCTTGTTGACAGGTCATTGTTGACGAGTCCTTGTGGACAAGTCCTTGTGGACGAGTCCTTGTTGATGAGTCCCTTTGGACTGATCCCTTTGGACGGGTCCCTTTGGCCTGGTTCCCACGGACTAGCCCATGAATTTATTTAAATTATGTCAAAGGGCCTAACTACATTTTGCGTGTAAAGCAGTGTGTTGAACTGACGTTGCACACTAATCCCCCACTACTATAATGTAATAACGATATGAAAGGAAAGTAATGAAATACATGTGAACACGTGTGAGATGACCTTATTACCGCCCTCCTTGTGAAACAAGTCACATCCTGTTTTGGTTCATACGTGAGAAAATGCGAGTTCATGTGTAATATGATCTAACACACAGGTACACGCGCACGATAAGAGCTAACAAGTCACAACCTGTTTTGACAGTGGTGGGAGGTGAAGGGGGGGGGGGGGGAGGGGGGGAGTTGGTGTAAGAGAGAACACAGGTGAAGAGAGAAAGAAATATATATTGCTCATAATACATGTATAGCTGAGGACTGTACATAGGACTGTAGGTTAAGTACAACATGAGTGAATAAATAAATAAATACAAGACACACAGGTTCACACTACATGTAATTTATTAATCCAAGAATTAAAGGCTGAGCTAAATCCCAACCATTTTACATATAGTTTATTTCCTTTTTGTTTCAACACTTTTTCCACAAGGTAATGTTTAGGAAACGCTGTCTTTTGGAGTTCTTGAAGATAAAACCTGCCTTTTATGGGTTGATGGTTGAGGTCCTCGAGTAAATAGGTGACTGGACTGTTCAGGTTGACTTGACGAATTCGAAATAGTTCAGTCCCCCAATTTGGTGTGTAGCCCTTGTCGAAGACAGACTTGAATTTGCTCACACGAACATGGTCCCCAATGTTAAGGCGATGACGTTTAGGGTCTGCTGTTTTTATGGGGTTAAACAGTTTATCCAGTTGTGGAATATTTTTAGTTACAAGTCGTGGCTTGGTCCCAATGGTTCTGTTTTTGGTGTCATTGTCACGTGACACTAGCTCAGGTAATAAGTCCAACCAGCGATAAGTGCACTGAGCGGTAAACGCTTTCCACATATGGGTTTTCAATGTTCGGTTGAACCGCTCGACCACGCTGGCTTTGAGATTGCTGTACGTGGTGTAATGGAGAATATCCTTAGATTTGAGAAAACTGGAGAAATCCTTGTTGAAAAATTCTTTTCCCTGGTCGGTTTGCAGCAGCTGAGGTTGACGTTTAGATTGTTGAATAATATCTTGAAAGGCTTTGGTGACTAGTGGACTAGACTTGCGAAGCACAGGTTCAACAAACGCCATTTTGGAATAAACATCAATGACCGTCAACATATAGCGTACACCATCGTTAACGCTAGCATAGGGAATCATTTCAACCAAGTCTACTTGCCAAAGTTCATCCACACCCTGTGAAATCACCATGAGTCGCTGATAGTGACGTCTAGCTGGACGATGCAACTCGTGAGCAATATCCATTTTAATGTGTGAGGGCTTAAACAATAATTTTGGCATTTCGAAGTTCTTCCTCAATTTCTTGAATTTCCCAATCGTGACCAGTATGGCCGGCTTGACGTGAAGCATGCAATAGCTGTAGTCGCTGGACGAGTTTATTTGGATTGTGCCAGTAGGTAACATCCACAAGGGGTTTTCATGGTTTAAATGTCACCCCTGAAGCGGACACTTTACGACGACCACTTTGACTGGTGGGGAACATTTTTCCAATGATGGTTTTATATTTTTGAGATATATTGGCATTCACTTGTTGAGTGGGATCATACTGTCTTTTTGTGAGCATGGGTGTCCAATAAAATGAATTTATATTTACCAAGGTCCTCTGGCGTATAATCTTGAGATGAGGGAGTCCGAGAGAATAGTAGCTTTAACAGTTCCGGTGTTAATTTATAGTTGATCTTTTTTAATGACAGCTTTAGTACGACCAAATTTAATCGATGAATCACCAATTTTAAAACTATCATCCTCATAGCGAACGCCATATGTGGTATCTGTGTTTCCAATAAATAGATTGGTGAAATAGGGTTCCAGTGTTGATCCATAATATTTTATTAAAATGTTTTTCAGATGAGCTTTATGTTGAGGGGTGGCCAAGAGTTGTGAAAATGGAAACGATCAGGAAGGGCAAGGTGTTTTGACCATGGCAAAGGATTTCCTTTTTCTTAAAAACTCTGCAAGGGGTGATGCCTTTTTTTGAGGCGTAAACACTTGTTCCTCCTCATCCTCAACTTCGCTAACACTAGTTAAATCTTCCTGTTCCTCTTCCTCTTCCTCAGGGTCCTCGTGGTGCGTCTGATTGGCTTGTGAAACGGTAGGTAGCGTTTCAGATGGCTTGAAAGAGGGTTTCAACATGGCTTTTAGCGGAGGTGCTAAATGTTGTTGAATAAACAAAGCATGATCCGCACGCGATCGTTTCAATTGACGAAACTTTTGGCGAATAGTATTTTTTGCTCTAATAAGATGCTTTTTCAATTGACTCTCTGCTAACGCCATGATGTCGTGACAAATGACTTGAGAGGGAATGATACAGTGCCTTAAATAGCAATAAAATGATCAAACCCTAAGCGATACCGCCCTTGGTTGAGTTCACTTTGTTTGTCAATCACTAAACAGGCATGACGTTGTGTGTTCCAGCACTTGCCATACAATTCTGTAAACATTTGTAAGGTCATATCCGGATTCACATGTTCATTATAAATGTAACGACTGTTCCTCTCGTCCTGGCGAAATAAAACCATGACATTGGCATTGTCACGAATCAACTGTTTGGACATTTTAGAATACGTTTGTCCAAGATAGAAGCAATCGATATGTTTGTGTCGACCCATGATGAAATAGCTTTGAATGATACCTTGTCGTTCAGTAGATACATCATCGAAAATCATGAGTGAATCAGGTTTAACCTCATCCGGTGAAATAACATTTTCTTGCGTGGAAAATGTAAAATACCCCATATTCTCATTTTGTAATCCAGACATGACTTGATCCAGAAACACGTAGAGGGGTTGGTAGAGAGATTTTGCGAAAATATAAATATTTTGAAAACACAGACCATTGGGCGCTGTAATAAGTGTCAGCAAAAGATTGGTCTTTCCACAGCCGGAAGGTCCCTCAATGATGCAGCGAATGGAAGATGGAAACAGTGAACCATAGCGTTGTTCACGTGATGTAGGGCAGAGATGGGAAACCATGTCCCTCACGGGGAATGACTCTTGCTGCTTAATTATCTTCATTTCAACTAAGGCTTAGAGAGGCTAGCAGGCTGTCTATATACATCGCACCGAGCCTTGTCATAGAAACAGTAGACTCGTACTACAGGTTGACGATGGATGTCTTTGGACGTGCGTTGATGGTCAAAGCTAGGTCTGTTCCCATACATGATCCTAAACAAGAAACAGATCCTGCTAATAAACACTATGTGGATAGGTCTCTAGTGCAACGCACAAAACAGGGAGATTATGACTTTAAAGGAAAGCGGTTAACCCATGTAAAACATCCTCAAGTGTCTACAGACGTTACTACAAAAAAATATGTGGATAACAAGGTGTATGAGTTTTATGATAAACTGCCTCAGCTTACAGTGGATGGCTATAGCGCTAATCATCACCGCATTATTCACGTGGAAGACCCAGAAGAAGATGATGTGTGTACCAAGCGATACGTGACCTATGAAATGAAAAGGCTTTATAAATTTATCCCATCTGTATTTTTAGTGTATCTGACAAATGTAAAACCTGTGAATGAGAGAAACCATATACCGCTAGTTCATGACCAGCACTTGACCTATGTGCTTGCATCGGGTTTAAGCCACTATCGATTACACTATGATGGAACCATTCACATCAAATACGCCATACCTGATGAGAACCATTTAGAAATAGAGATAAATGGTCATAGGATGTTGGTCCATAACCATGAAATGGTCAATGCAGGAGACGAATTATCCTTTCATCTCATGTTGACATGGGATGAAAAGCAAGCTGGAAAAACCATAAATGATTTCCCACTTTATGTAGAATTGGAATATACAGCCATGAAATAACAATCTGACGTTAGTTGTGACTTAAACTTTCTTGAGAAAGGTTGTTGGTCATTATCATCATGGCGAAACAAAGATATGTGGTGAGAAAGACTAAAAATATGACCCTGTCCTTGGCAAAGCCTGGTCTTAAGACATTCGTGGACAAGCCCTTACGAAAGAAAAAAAGAAAAAATAATGTGTTGACCATAAGGAAAGCTCTTCGAGTAGCACAAAGACGTGTTATTTCAAAACGTCAACGACAGAGTTCAAAACAAGGGCGAGTGATTCCCGTCCCCAAACAAGCGGGATTTTTACCTGCATTATTCGCTGGTCTGGCTGCTCTAGGTTCAATTTTAGGTGGCGCCAGTGCAGTGGCAAAAACTATTAAAGCCGTGCAACAGGGCAAGCAACAACTCAAAGAAAGTCAGCGACACAATGAAACAATGGAGACCATTGCTATGGGGGCTAGAAATGTCAATTTGAAGCCATCCTTTTATCAACAAGGATTTGGAATAACACCTTTTCGAAATAAAATAAAACATCTTTAACCTCAGCCATAGCAAGACATGCCCTGACGCATCAGCAAGTGGAAAGCTATGCTAAACAACTGAAGCTTTCTCATTTTCGAGGTGTGTTTATGCGAAACCAACACAACCCTGGAAACATGAATGTGCTGTTGTCAATTTGGATGATCACCGAGGACCTGGAACACATTATGTAGCTTATGTCAAAGAGGGATCCACTGTATGGTACTTTGACAGTTTTGGGAATTTGCCCCCGCCCATGGAACTAGTGGCCTATTTTGGAAACAGGATCAAGATATATTATAATGTGAAACGTGAGCAAACGTTTAACAGCCAACAGTGTGGACGTATGTGTTTAATTTTTTTATATAAGACGCAACATAAGCAAAAACGTCAACAGTATGTCGGTGGAAAGTAAGACGTTTACACTGCATGGACGTGGACCTGAAGTGAGCCTTGACTTTTACCCACCTATCGAATTGAGTGAAAGACCTTATGGTTTAGGACTTGCTTCTCTTGAAACGTACATTCGAATATACAACATACGTGAAAATGTGAACAACAAGTTTTACTATGATGATTCTGTGCTCTCCCTGAACCCTGGTGGATACACGATAGATGACATTTATGAACACATTTATGTGGTGTTGATCAATGTATATGGTTTCAAGTCATTTCTCGATGGAACGCGCAAGTTTGAATTTGTAGGAAATACCAACACTCTTCGCTGCAGTATTTTTTCTACATTCCAAAATGACTTTAAAACACACCCCGATTCCATTGGTCCATTACTAGGATTTAAACCACGCGTGTTGGAGCCCAACAAAAAACATGAATCAGACCATGAAGTGAAATTCATTGAGGACCATCATGTGTCGGTGACGTGTAATATTATTAGTCAAGTGTACACCAATCAAGAACCGTCGCATTCGCTTTATGACTTTATTGTAACATCACCCAATGGCTATATTATTCGTGAAAACCCTCCAGTGGTGCTTTTTCATTCTGTGGCTGCCGATGGTATTAGTAATATAACATTAAGACTGATCAATAGAGAGCAACAACTCATTGATCTAGATTCTACCACACCAGTGACTTACAAGTTGGTGCAAAAACCACTATGAAGTTTGTATATAAAGCAACAGCACCGTCTAGGAATGGTGTTAGTTTTTTACTACATGAATACACGTTAACATCTCAGAACAAGCAGATTTTACAGTATTTGGGTTACCACGTCAAACCCCGCGATGAATTCCATCCTAGAGGTAGCGAACCACATCGAGGAGCAACCAGGAGTGGTAAGAATTGATCTCCATTCTTATCAAACTCAAACACCTGGACTCAATAACAATGATGAAATTCAATTTGTTATCAACAACCAAGATATTTACACTCTACCGCATGAAAATGTTCTTCAGATTGAAGGTCGGCTCACCAAAGCCGATGGCTCTACACCCACTACATCCAAGTTAGCCAACCATGCTTTCGCCTTCCTGTTTTCTGAAGTGCGTTATGTGATTAACGATATCGTGGTGGATAGCACTCGAAATGTGGGTATTTCCAGTGTTATGAAACTATATCCCTCTTATAGTGAGGAAGAAGCTAAAACACTTTGCATGGCGGGTTGGTGCCCTGACTCGATCAATGACTGGATGGTACACACTGATGGCACCTTTACTGGATATTTACCTCTTAAACTGATTTTAGGCTTTGCTGAAGATCACCTGCGCATTATGGTCAACGCAAGGCAAGTGCTTTATCTGGTGAGAGACAGGAGTGATAATAATGCACTCAAGGGAGCTGACAATGCCCCCATTGATTCAACAATTCAACTACAACGCTTGCTATGGAAAGTGCCTCATGTGACCCTTAACGATAGCAAAAAACTAGACATACTCAAAATGGTAAAGAGAGATATACCTCTACCCATGGAATTTAGAAGCTGGGCACTCCATGAGTACCCGCTATTGCCTACCACCAACACACACAGTTGGTCTATAAAACAGCCCGCTATACAGAGAGACCTCTCTACATGATTGTGGGTTTTCAAACGAATCGCAAGTATCAACTAACCAAAGACGTCACGCAATTTGATCACCTACAATTGAGAAATGCACGTCTTTTCCTCAACGGTGCTGTGTTTCCCTATGAAGGGCTGGATTTAGATTTTTCAAAAAATAAGTTTGGCCCCCTGTACGACTTGTTTTCTAAATTTAGATGGTCGTATTATCAAAAAAGAATTGTCCAATGTTGTCACCCCAAGCTTTTAAGACAAGGGCGCCACTGATTGTCTTTGACTGTTTCTACTTGGAAGAGTCTGTCAAACCATCCAATATTGACATTCGACTAGATTTTGAAACGCATGACAATGTTCCAGCCAATACCACGGCCCACTGTTTGATTATTCATCACAAACAAGTCAACTATTATCCGCTGTCCAACCAAGTGACAAGTGTATAAATAGCAGGTCAACACACATCAAACCACTCAGTCATGTCTTGCTTTCAAGCCTCAAGAGAAGTTACATCCATGAATTTAAAATCTGAGGAACAACGTTTCAAGACCTTTGCGACGTGGCCGGTGCCTTTTATAAACCCTCAAGCCTTAGCGGCCGCTGGATTCTACTATTTAAAGACAAGAGATGAAGTGAAATGTGTGTTTTGCCCCATCATCTTAGACCAATGGCAAGAGAGCGATGAACCCATGCAGGAACATCAGCGCTGGTCACCTGCCTGCCCCTACCTGTGCAGAATGGAGGTGGGTAATATACCCCTCACTCGTGCCTCTAAGTGATGAAAAAATTTATGATACGTGTGGACTTTATGGTGTCAACAGTGCTTCAGTGAGCAGCTCACAGTTAAAAACATCCAGTTTAGAGACATTGGGATATCATCGGTGTTATGGACACTATAAACACAAAATACTTTTTTTGTTGTATGAGTTGGTATCGCCTCTATCCTAGAATGAAAAAAGAATGTAAAACTTGTTATGCTAATAAAATAATGAAATAAAAAATTGGTTGTTGTTGTTATATTATTATTTCTTATGCCCCCCTGTCAAATCCTAACCTCTATAGTGACTACTCGATGTTTTTATTTTCTTTTACTAGAATGGAATGTAAGTAAATGACATGGGTACACCTTACTGAACAATTGTCAGTCTGAGGTCAGTTGGACTTGATCCAGACAAGTGTGAACATGTTGCGTACACTGATTGTCGACTGTCAAGGGTTTAAAATTGGAGATAACAAATTTATATTTAAAGAAGTGACCATCATCGATTGTTCCTCTTTGTGGATATCGCAAGCTACCCATTTGGTGTTTAAACCACCTTATGCGTTTGATTTGTTGTGTGATAAAGACCGTAAACAAACCCAGTGGATTGAAACTCATATGCAACTAGACTGGAAGCAAGGAACCATTTCATATAAACACCTGGACATGATCATGAAAGCCCACTTGTCTTCTGCCCATGTAGTATTTGTGAAAGGTAGTTAAAAACGTCAATGGCTACAACCATTTTTAGCGTCTTACTCTCAATGTATCGATTTAATGGACATGGGCTGTCCCTCGCTGCAAACACTCATGGACCGCTGCCCCTGTGACAATATTACCCATAAAGCCTTGGCACAGGTGTGGCAATTGTTTCATAGGCTAACCACCAATGCCTGCTGGGAGTTGTTAAATAAAATTAAAACTAAAGTTTACCTGTGGATGACACCAGTGAGATTTCTACAAGCGACGTGTAAACATCAACGTGATACCATGGAGAAAGGGGATGCTACCGATAAAGCGATTGGAAAGTTCTTCGTGTGCAAAAAGAAACTAGACAGTTTTACCAAAGAAGAAATATTGGCTCTTCCAAAATCATTCATTTATTACGTCGCAGCAAATGCAGTGAAAGAAATCTGGCAACATGTACCAAAATCATGGACTCAAGACCCTGTGTTAAGTGAATTGCAACCATGTACGGATTATGATCACCATAAGCAAGTGGCTATGGCAAAAATACCCTCTATGCGACAGTGTGCTACTTGCCTGCTGGTCAAACTGTATCACGGTCATAAAAGTCAGTGTAAAGACTTTGTTTCCTCATACCACGAGTGTAATGGAGAAAAAAAGCAGCAACAACAAACATCATCCACAGAGGAGGAGGAAGATCAAACCTTTTTACCATCGATGGAAAAGGATATGCCAGATCTGTACTGGCAATGGTGTCATTGATAAAGTAATTCAATACTTGACTTTCGAAATCTACCTACCTGGTTATTATTTGTGTGGTCCTGGAACTTACCTTGAAGAACCTTTTGCAGCGTGGTGATATACCTATTAATCCTTTGGATCGAGCATGCACCTTTCTTATCACCACAGTCATCCTGCATTAAGACGTGTAGTGGATAAAGTATCGTTAAAAAGCTAAACAACGTTTGACATCCTGTGATGTCTCAGTGGGAGAGAGGTTGGCAGCCCTCATTGTGATTAGTGCTATATAAGGAAAGTTAATGATGAGTGGACATGAACATTGAAAAGGATTGAGGAATTGGTATTTCTTTGTATTCTATTTTTGTAAAGCTCTATTTGTTGTGAAATAAAAACAAGGTTTAGAAGATCACAATGTCTTTTAATTTTTTAAAATGGTGATAGCCATTTCTTCATTTTCATTTTTTCTTACATGAATATTTACAATTTCCACTTCCCCTTTTTTTACATTCCCCTTGTTTAGTTCACACATTCTGTACATTTATTGTTGTGAAATAAAAAAATAAGGTTCACCAGATCTTTCAATTCTAAAAATTGTGATAGCCATTTCTTCATTTTCATTTTTTCACACATGAATATTTACAATTTCCACTTTACATTTTTTACATTACCATTGTTTAGTTCACACATTCTATACATTTTTTTGTGAAATATAAATAAGGTTCACCAAATCACTATATCTTTTAATTTTTTTTAAATGGTGATAGCCATTTCATTTTTTCACACATGAATATTTACAATTTCCACTTTTCATTTTTTACATTCCCTTGTTTAGTTTACACATTCTGTACATTTTTGTTGTTGTGAAATAAAAACAAGGTTTACCAGATCACAATGTCTTTTTAATTTTAAAATGGTGATAGCCATTTCACTTTTTCACACATGGATATTTACAATTTCCACTTTACATTTTTTACATTCCCCTTGTTTAGTTCACACATTCTGTAAATTTTTAAAAATCTTTTTCGTAATCTACAAAAGCAAACATTCTACACTAAAATGTATTACTTATCTTATTTTTACTAAACTACTGTAGCCTAACATTATACATTCTACTTACAGTTTTTACAAAAAAATATTACAATATAAAACACACTACAAATATTACAATATAGTGATCATTAGACTTAAGTAAAGTAATAGTTGTCAATGCGACTGTTTCCCCAAGCAAGAGTATCACATGTGTTGGGTATAATGAATCGTTTGTTGTCTTCATTACTTAAAGCAACTTTGTTCAACAAATTGGTATGTAGCTGATGATTTTTACTTCTAAATACACACATTTTCTTATATAATACAGGTGGGTTACTAACTATACAGTTTTATAATCACTTATATCTAACTCTTAACTAACAACATTCTTTTTCACTCCTTTTAATTTTTTTACTACTACATCATCAATTGTCATATAGCTGTATGATTTAGATTTTGTGCCTACAAAGGTGTCTATAATAACACCAGCAAATTCATCCTTAAATTTCCCAAGGTACTTTGGTCTTGAGAACTGTTTCTTACAGTCACCACACTTGATCATGATGATCACTTTCGAAATTACCTATAAAAGAAAGAAATCATAAATGTTAATAAATGATAAAACAAAGTACTACTAGAGGTAAATGGTAAATATTATCCTTGGGGTAGTCACTTGTATCAAACCTATTTAGCTCAGTTTTGATATCCTCGTAAAAATCATCAGTTTTAAACTCATAAATAAAAGAATCTGTGTCTGTGTAGAGTAATTTAGCATTATCAAGATAGTTTTTCTTTACATAATCATAGTGAAATTCATACATAAGTGTTTTTGATAATTCCAGAATGGTGTAACCCACATATATGGGTTTGTTGTAAGTTACTTTAAGACGATTTATTTGTATTACAACTAAATCCTCATGAATAATTGAACAGCTATGAAAGTTAGGCTTACTTATTAAGTTGCTCGCACCATACCTTTTACCATCATTCTCCCACATTTTTTTTATCAGCTTTACATCAACTCGTTTATCAACATTCTCCATAGTCTTTCCAAAAAACACTATTATTCATGAGTTGATAAAAATCTTTTTCAAACGCGTTTGTTGACTGTGTTCTTAAATTATTGTTTAGGTCAATATACGGTTTGAGCCATGCTGACTGATGAAATTGCAATACGCGATGCATTTTAGTTAATTTCAATCCATGCTGTAGACACTGTTTCAAGTTTTGATAATGTATTACATATTTACATTTATCATTTACATTAGCAATTAACATTTTTGTTCGTGATGTGATGTATGGAGATTTCATATTCTCAGGACAAAATGGTTTATCATTATGATCATCATGTAACTCTTTAGGGTACTCAAGATTTACCTCTAAAATATCTCCTTTATCATCGTTATCATTAAGAGTGTCAACATGTAAGACATCAATTTCAGGTTGTGTCAGCCAGCGAAAATCTTTCAGTGGTAGATATTGACTCATAGCCCAACCATATTGGTTATTTGCATCGAGGTAGACAATATACCTTGACTCTTCACAAGGGTTGTAGCTAGGCATGTATTTATGATTTGCTTTAGAGTACCGTCCACTACATTGGCTTAATCCACCTCGAATTGATGATTTTATAAAATTGATCATGTCTATATCAGTCATTAATTCTAAATTTACTTTCGTTTGTTTCAACATTGAACTGAAACTTAACCCAGGAGCAGTGAAATACTGACAAAGATCAAGGTCATAAGTTTTCATACAAACATTCCGAAAATTTTCAAAAACATCTGCTAATAATAACACATCTGTCTTCAAATATATGTCTGAAAATTCTCCTAAAGTTTGAATGTGGAACTGTGTCCATACACGTTGTGCATGTAAATATTCCTGATCACTGATATGACTTGTGTTTAAGGAACTGTAAAATGCATCTTTCGACGGTAAAGAACACTCCTCAAGACGTTCCACACAGTTAATATATTCATAAGGGAATATACCCTTTTGACAAATCAAATTAAAATCATCTTCTTTAGGAAAGACACGTTGAATTTCATGAAACTGATCTGATTTTAAATTACTAGCCAGCTTATCAAGACTACTCGGCATAAAGCGGAATGAATCTAAAAATCGCAGTTTAATGGTTTTTTATTGCTATTTATTGCTATTTATTGCTATTTATTGCTATCACATCAATTTTCACATCTGAAGCTCCAAATTCTTTAACGATAAAGTGGTTATCGTATTTGCTATTGTTATGTAGAATGACCGGAATGAATTTACTTACTCTATAATTTAAATTACATTCTTGGTGAGCAGCACCACGATATTTTCCTGTTAAATGGTCATGATCGCGAACCCTGTCTGTATATAAACATTCACCACATATAAAACAATTAGTTTCAGTTTCAAAATTCATTTGCTCTGATGAAGTTAGTGGCTCCATAGGAATGATCGTATTTAAAATAGAGGATATACAGATGGCATCTTTTTCAAGTCTTTCCATAAAAACTTTAGGTGCATCAGGTCCTCTATAGAGCTCAAACTTATTTAAAGGGTCATCGTAACTACATTTAATATAATATGCAAAGCTAAAAGGTTCATGAATGTGAGTAGTGTTGGTAAATGGTTGGGCTGGATTCGATGAACATGTATTAAATGGTTTTAGCAAAGCTTCCAAGTCAGCATATATAACAAATGGTACTCGAAGCTGTTTCTCATAATCCTTAAATTTTAAAATGTTATTTTTAGGAGTCGGTAATACCGTACGCACATGATTACACCCCCATTTTTGATGTTGAGTTAGTTGGTCCTCTTTTCTGAAATATAGCAAACAGCCATCACACAACCACTTTTTAGTCTTATATTTTGATAGCTGACTACCAACAAGTCTACTGAAATGTTTTATCCAGCAATAGTGAGCATTTTCACCTTCGGTTATGTATAGTAAATTTACATGAGCATTCTTTTTTCCTGAGTATAATATAGAGGATCAACTATACTCTTATTTTCAATTTCATACACATTAATACTTACATTGTTCAGCTTTTCAAAACGTTGAATGTCTTTTATCGCCATAGGAAATTCTATTTCTTTTAAATCTAACACTGAAGAATAGTGAGGATAAGATGATGTTCTATCCATATTTTCCACTGCTGGATGGAGAGCTGAGGTTACAGCCCATGCAAAGCATGCGTCATCATTATTCATAACGTTTACACAAGTATGTTTACGTTTGATCCATCCTGGCAAATCAATGTATGATGATGCTCGAAGGGGATTATATTTATTCATGTTGGTTTCTAAATAAAGTACTTCAACCAACGCCCAGCCTGACTCCCTTTCCTGAAACTCTTCACTCTTCACAATGATAGCACTTGAAATATCTTGGTATATATTACTAATATTAGTTGATTCGCTAACAATTATGTTTTTTGTATTAAAAGATTTGATATCTGTAATTTCACCTTCACTCCCAGTTTTTACATAGAGTCCAAAAAGTTCAAAATTCATTTTAAATGTTTTATGCTCTAATAAAACATTACCTACCAAGCCTAACACAGTAGGTTGAACATTTTTTAAAAATGATTCAATACTTTGAGTTTTTTCTTTACTATAGAGTCTATAACTAGCAATTCGACTTTTAAATGCACTACCAATTTGTTGCACATTTCCAGAATTTCTTTCATGGCAAGCGTTATTTTTATGATGAATACTGCGTAAATGTCCATGAATGAATGAAGAAGGTATATCAATATTACATACATCACAATGTGTTATCGAAGGTTCACCATTCTTCTTTCTTTTTGTTGCACAACTATTTTCACAATCTTGAGAACGTTTACGCTTTTGAGCATTACATTCGTTTAAAGGTTCCGTGCTAGTTGTTGGTTTTACAGTTTTTAATTCTTGTTGTTCACCATGCACTTCAACCATGTGGGATTGATATCGCTTTACAGCAGAAAAACCAAGTTTGCATACTGAACATGAAAATGGTGCTGAACTAACATGCATTAAATTTACATGACGTGCAAGATTATCTTGTCTGTTAAATATGGTAGCACAATGACTGCACACAAACATTTTAATGTCATGTTTAACATTTGCGTGTCGTTGAAGGCTGTCAGGTCTTGAGAACTGTTTCTTACAGTCACCACACTTGAACATGATGATCACTTTCGAAATTACCTATAAAAGAAAGAAATCATAAATGTTAATAAGTGATAAAACAAAGTACAATATAAATAGTTTAATTACATTCCAGTCAATGGTTATAGCAGGGTATTTAAATCGATCATCTGTGAACTCCTAGCAAGTCTAACTTCATATAGTTCTAACTGTCACTGACACCTAGCGGTGAACATTGGAACTTGATAGAGTGGTAGAAACCAGTGGTCGCCAGTTAAGTGAGCTAAGTGTGACGTCATAACCAATCTTAAAGCAAGTCTAAACTTGTAGAACATGTCACTTGATAGAAACCAGCGATCGCCAGTTAAGTGAGCTAAGTGTGACGTCATAGCCAGTCTTAAAACAAGTCTAAACTTGTAGAACATGTCACGTAATAGAAACCAGCGATCGCCAGTTAAGTGAGCTAAGTGTGACGTCATAGCCAGTCTTAAAACAAGTTTAAACATGTAAAACATATCACAAGACAAGGTTAAGTTAGGTAAAGTTAGGTGAACTGATGTTAAGACTTTAAATATTCCCTATGTCACTGACACCTAGCAATGAACATTCGGACTTAATAGAGCGGTAATCAAAATCTAACCTACAAAATTAGCTTTACACACCATGGTCAAGTAGTTCCAACTTTTGACTGCCAAATATACCATTTTCACTAACATGTAGTGGTGAACATTGGAAAATAATACTCTAACTGTTGAAAAGTTATTAGAGGGGGGCACTTACCTTTTTATAATTTATCAACTGCTGTCACTGAATGAACAGATTGTAGGAATCTGGTAACCTACAGGTACCCAATTATCTGTAAACAAATCAATCAATCAATTAATCAATAAATACATTCCAATCAATAACTTCAACATCAATTAGTAATAAAAGACCACAATCCATTAATAATAAGTACTTACCTTGCAAAATAATTTAATGATTTTCTACCAAAAAGGCTTTTTTACAACTCTTGAGCAGTAATAGAGCACTGTTCACTCAAAGCGAGTAATAAAGACTGACAGTAGGGAGATATATGACACCCCTCTTATATAAACTCTCATCGCTCGTGTCAGCAGTTTTTTGCAGATCATTGCAATTCCTTTCCCAATACAGCTGAGAGTCCAAAGTACACTAGGAACACCTGTGTGGTATCCAATGACTGCTGACTTTGCATGGTCATCACCCATTGTCTTGATCAACAGCTGGGGTTTCAAATTACTGCAGCGTCAGTCATAGCAACAGCAGTGTGCGCTCTCTGCCATGTCAGCAACATGACACCGCAAGGAACACCTGTGTAATATCCAATAACTGCTAACTTTGCATGATCATCACCCATTGTCTTCATGAACACTTGCGGTTTCAAATTACTGCAGCGTTAGTCATAGCAACAGATCTACGCGCTCTCTGCCATGTCTGTAATATGACACAGGAAATCACAAGACGTCTTACTGAACGTGCCATCTCCACAGTTTTAACATCTTAAGAACATGTATTATTCTCTTTCAACTACAAATGACTCGTTAGAACACATCCATCCACCAAGTTAGATCCCTTGTATGTTAACATGTATTTCGTCAATTTCCTTTCATATCGTTATCACATTATAGTAGTGGGGGTTGGTGAACAACATCAGTTCAACACACACAAATGTAGTTAGACCCTTTGACATAATTTAAATAAATTCATGAGCCAGTCCATAGGGACCAGGCCAAAGGGACCGGTCCAAAGGGATCAGTCCAAAGGGACTCATCCACAAGGACTCGTCCACAAGGACTTGTCAACAATGACCAGTCTACAGGGACCCGTCAACAAGGACTTGTCAACAATGACCTGTCAACAAGGACTCGTCCACAGGGAACCGCTCCCCCACCCTCTTCAAAAGCCATGAGTGGGCATGCGTAAAAAACAAAAACAAGCATGTTCATTCATAGTGGCTATCCACCGAACACATGCACTTTATGTAGAACAACGTTTCATTCCATATTGTCATTCAAACTCTCACATGTTGCAGTTGGAAAGAGAGATTCTCTAAAAAATTACAATTTCGCCCCCTAGTAGGGGTAGGTTTTATTTTGGGGTTGAAATATGTTGTTCATTGGAAAGTGGGTGTCAGCCCGAGTTCAATGACACCTCATTCGTCAAAATCCGACCATGCGTTCGAGAGATATCGGACTGCCGCCATCTTGTGAGGTGGAGAGGTGGAGGTGGATTTATACCCCTGCAAATGCACTACTCATTACGAAAAAGGTAGTCATTAGTATTAAAATATAAACATATGCGTAAAATAGTGATCACTGATCTCCAAGAACAAATTAATTAATGAAGTTTGAAACCCATTTCATTTTTTAACGAATCTTAATAGAAGTAAAAATAAAAAGTCAACCCCTGGCGCTATACAGCCCATGACGGGCTAAGGCCAACCAAGCGACCGCTGCCCAGCCATTCGGCCTGCAGATATTGGGGTTACGCGTGATCAGCGCGTTGGGTCCCCTCGGCCGTTAATCTTGGTTTTCGTGATCGGGGCGCTGTCTCACT
Source organism: Meconema thalassinum (assembly GCA_946902985.2). NCBI lineage: Eukaryota > Metazoa > Arthropoda > Insecta > Orthoptera > Tettigoniidae > Meconema > Meconema thalassinum. The sequence goes on from OX336388.2 coordinate 171,173,047, forward strand.
GTCAGACAGCTACTCAATTGCCCTCACGAGGCTGAGTGCACCCCGTTCCAACCCTCACGTCAGTTTTAAAATCCTTGACGGACCCGGGGCCTCCGGGTGAGAGGCAGGCGTGCTACCCCAACACCACGGAGCCGGCCGAAGTATAAATAACAAGTAGATAACTAATTTCATTTTATAATTTATTATGTAAAGCATTAAAATTGTAGTTTAATCTAAACTAAATGAACTTTATGTTAAAAATAGTTAAACGCCAATGAACTCTACCCCTTTGTTGTATAAAGGTTGGTTGGTTCCTTAGTTTAGGGGCTGCGACAACGCCGTCATGTAGCCCCGTGTACTTTGGGTGAGTGTAGAATCTGTCTGATAATCGGTGTTAATTGTGATGACTGTATTAGTGTGTGTATGTGTTTTTTAAATTCAAGTAAGGACTGTAACTTTGAATTTTTCAAATAGTTCCTACTTTTGCCGCCAAACGCCACCGTCAACGACTACTAGGCCTAGTTCAGAACTTAGCTACTAGACGCCACCGCAGTCGGCTCTTGGCAACGAACGTAGCAACCTAAGAGCGTTGTTTACATTCTTAACCTATACAATTTAGTTTCACACAGGTGTAATTAGTGGAAAGTTCTTTAACATGCCATAAATCTATGACATGGGACCGCCGGCTTTACTTCCCCTCCGAAGGAAGACATACTGAGGGATTTATAACGCTCTTAAAAATTCCGACGGCTTCGGCCGGGTTTTGTTGTATAAAACAAATGTATTAAGCAAATATCAACTATAGAGGGGGCGGCATATGGACTTTAGCCTATAGGCGGCATATTCTTAAATCCGGCCATGATTTTACGGTCGTAATAGGCTTAAGTAGTCATCTGTCGGGGATTGTGAAGTACTTTCACCATTTGCGAAATCAAAGAAAAGTTGAAAGAATGTTTCTTATTTCCGTGTTTTTCGAATCTGAGAATTTTAGTGTAGCCATTCGGTTTAAATTTTGGAATCACCTGTGTTTTTGTAGATAATAATTAGTGTATTTTAGGATCTTGCAATTATTTCTCAAGTCTGGTGGAATAGTATCATTTTGTCCATTAATCACAGCAAATGTGTGAAGACATTCACATAAGTCCTGGAATCAATTCTGAATGTATCACTGTAAATGTTTTTTTTTCTCATAAAATTAGAACATGCAGATTCTTATGTTGGTGTCATTGTTGACCCCACCTTGTAATAAATATTGGAGACTTACCTGTTGTAAACTTCTACAAACCCCCAGCAGCTCAGTGGGCAACTGAAGTCCTACACCAACTTCCACATCCAGTTATTTACACGGGTGACTTCAACAGTCACCGTGGGCAATGGAAATATAACTGCAATGATTCAAATGGAGAAGCCTTAGTTTCATGGGCAGAAGAACACAGTTTTCACCTAATATTCGATACGAAAGATAGATGCACATTTAGATCAGCTGCCAGGCGGCGTGAGTCCAATCCAGACCTAAGTTTTGTGTCTTCAAATGAAAACCTCAAACCACTAGCAACCACACGCAGAGTTCTACCTGATTTTCCACATAGTCAGCACTTCCAGTTATTCAAGAAGTTGGCATACAACTCCCCCTGGTGAATTCAATTCCCCGTCAACGCCGGAACTTTCAAAAAGCTAACTAGGCTGAATTCTCTAAAAATGTTAAAGTCTTAGGGTGGATTCCCCCACTAAACAATAGCTATGAAAAAATTGTGGGATCAGTACTCAGCATAGTAAATAAGTTTATTCACAGAGGATACCGGAAGGAATATATTCCTGGCTGGTCTGAAGTCAAGTGAGAAACTGTAGGAAGATTTTCTTTCTGCTGGTGAACAAGAAATAACGGATGATCTGCTGCATAGCCCTGATGCCACGCGCCGACAGAAATGGCTGGATCCTGTCGAAAATCTAGGCTTCAAACACTCAATCAGGAAAGCCTGGTCTCTCGACTAACATGTAACAGCAACTTCATAAAAAGGACCAAAGTTGCTGCACACATTGTCTGAATATCTAAACCTTCTATCTCCCTTCCTCATGTCATTCAAGTGAAGCGAAAACTGAGAACCATGCTAACAGAATGCGTAGATGATAGCTTTTATTCCATACCTTTCTTTCCTGAGAAGATTTTGTCAGCTCTACAAGACATCAAATCAGGTAAAGCTCCAGGTCTTGATGGCATGCATCCAGAATTCCTTTTGCACTGTGGTGATTATGCTAAAACATGGATATCCCAATTTTCCTACAATATTTTGCAAACAGGATCCATTCATCGACTAATTCAACAGAAATAGATCATTGGTATCTTGAAACCAGGTAAACCCAACGACGAAGCACGAAGTTATCGTCCTATCTCTTTTTGATAAGGATGTATAAACTACTTGAGAGGCTGCTGTATAACAGAATGCGTAATGAATTACCTGAAGAGATTCCTGTTGACCAGGCTGGATTTTTCCCAAACCGAAGATGTGTGGATCAAGTTCTCACATTGATATCGTACATAGAGTCTGGCTTCCGAAAACAGCGAAAGACCTCTGCTGTATTTATTGATTTGTCCTCCGCCTATGATACTGTATGGAGACAGGGCATTGTTCATAAGTTTCTCCGAGTCATACCCTGCAGAAGAACAGCAAGACTCCTGAACAATATGCTGACTGATAGACCTTTCCAGGTAACCATAAGCAATGCCAAAATTGACCAGAAAGCTCTTAACACTCCACTATTATTCAGTCTCTATATAGCAGAGATGCCAAACTCCCAGTCCAGGAAGTTTGGATATGCTGATGACTGGGTGTTAGCAACTCAGCACAAACAAATCGAGGTGACTGAAGAAATATTAGATAAGGATTTAAGTGCAATGATTCAATACTTCCGTGAATGGGGACTTCAACCTAACCCTAAATAAACTGAATCCACATGCATTCATCTGAGCAACATCCTAGCCAACCATGAACTTGACATATATTTTGAAGGTAAACGTCTGTTCCATAACAAATACTTAAAGTAACTTGGAGTTTCACTTGAAAGAACGCTGTCACTTAAACGTCATCTAACAAAGACTTCAGCCAAACTGAGATCAAGAAATAACATCCTTTAAAAACTGTGTGGTACAACATGGGGTTCCACTGCTTCTACCCTTCGTTCAACTGCCCTAGGTCTTGTATATTCAGCAGAATATTGCAGTCCTCTTTGGTTAAACAGTAGCCACACGAGGCTAGTAGATGTACAATAAGGTCCACTCCAATTTTCTGTCTACCTGTCCTGAGCCGTATTCCACCTCCTACGCCGAGAAGAAAGAATATCCTCCTGAGAGAATATAACAAAATCACCAACAACCAACAACTGCACATCCATGAGGACATACCTGCCATCCAAATCAACAGACTCCGCTCCAGACATCCTGCAATCAACCTGGCAGACCATAACTTAAATCTTCATGAAGCCTGGGTACAAGAATGGTATAATAACACTCCGCCAGAGCTACATAATTTTCTCCAAAGCAACAACAAATCGTGGGAACTTGATTTGCCCCGTAGGACATGGTGTACTCTGAATAGGATATGTACCAACCATAGGAGATGTGGTGATCTTTTCCACAAATGGGGAAAGATTGCCTCTCCTGAGTGCACCTGTGGATACCTGCGTCAGTCAGACATATAGTGGAAGAGTGCCATCAGAACTTGTTTTGTGGTAACCAATTGGACTTCTTGCATGCTACAGCAAATACGATTGACTATGTAAATAATTTATCTGTTAATCTTGTATATATTTTTCTTTAGGTACTGTGCCCGATTTACCAGAGGTGTGACAGCCAGAATCCTCAGGATGACTATGGATTGTTGTAAACAGTAGCACCCCGGCTGAAAATACTTACCGTTACAGCTAGCACATCACACACTGAAAACTAGGAACATATAAGGATGAACCCCTAACATAAATAAATACTATGGTCTGTCCTCCCAGGGACCAAAGGCACCTAATCAAAAGGAGAGCTAGAGAGCTCTATAAATCTCGGGTCACATAGGAATGTGGATTGGGTAATAGGCATTGCTTCATTATCTTGACCATAATATTTACTTTAAACCCCCCAGTACGATAAATCAATATGTCAAGTATCTATAAAAACATTGCAAACAATCATAGACACGTGCTTGCATTTAATGATTAAAATCCATCCACCAGTCACTACAAGTTATAAGTAACAATAAAAATGCAAAATAAAAACGACACGATTGACTTCAAAACGTCAATGAGCAGCGTATAGTAATACAGATGTGATACCTGCATCTACGATATAAACTAACAGGAAATGATATTAACCTACTGTGCCCAGGAATTCAGGATCGACGGAAATAAAAATATTAATAGAGTGAATCGATGAAACTGACTCTAATGACGATGGCCTGTCGTCATCACAACTTCAAGGTTGAACTCTGTACATATTCGACTCCTGAATCCTGTCGTTATCTCCAAATAAAAGAAATTAATCTAAATATTAATTAATAAAATACTGAAAATAATAATTTCGGCTATATACAATCGTTAATCTACCTTGCTAAAAATCATCATTGAAATACCAGTATTTAACTGGGCTCCAACGGCCCAATAATAGTTCTGCAATCTTCCACTGACAGTGTATTATAATCATGTGTTCTTTAGTTACAATAGGGTCAATAGTCCAGTCAACTAAGCCCAGACTAAGGTGTAATTCACTCATAACTAGTCTTCATTTCAATAATAAAAATGCTTGTGGTTCAATCAGTAATTTTCGGTCCGACAGAAGCCTATAGATTCTCGCTCACTACACACGAACTGTGTCTTGTGTGTAACATACATTGGAAACGGTGACATGACGTCAATGTATATACCTGTGTGAGTCACTTGAAGACACCTAATGTGCCTCTTTCAGAAGCAGTTGAGCAACGACAAGCTATGACAATTGCCGTCAATGAATGAACAAGAAATAACGACTTAAGTCACATGTTGACGTAATTTAGCACATATTTTCATTACAGTAGTGATAAAGGATTGTAATTGTTAATATTTGAAAGAAAAATAGCACAGTAGCGCCACCTGGTGAAATAGACATGTACAATAAAGAAGAGAACAAAAGACGAGTCAGTGCAAAGTCTGTGCGTGTTCGCGTAACATGTGACAAGCATCTCAAAAGATGATTTGTATTTTGTATTGTATTTCTCACTTGATAAATAAAGATTTACATTAAAACTAACAGTAATTGTAATCCTAGAATATACAATATGGTATGGAAATCATGAAAATGACGTACATTACCTAAGTGCAAGTGCAGGATCCAGCTTCATCACTCCCTAACAATTGCCAAAAAGGAATGACGGACCATTAGTAATTTCATGCGCGTGGAACACATTACGTGTCAGTACATCTGCAATTTAATTATTTAGTATCAGTCAAAACATGCACTTGGCCGTTTCACTTGGTAATTACAGGTAAAAACAACTAAAGATGGTTTCCTATCACAGTGTGTGCATGAGTAAAACATTCTACACTTAATTAAAAATCGTGAATTAGCCAAGTTCAACTCTATATTACACCCTTCCTTGGATTACTTGTGTGCTATGAAGCAGTCAGTGCGACAGCTTATCACTTCATTGTAGTAATACTCAAAAGATAACTACAGTATAGATAGCTATAGAAGACTTCAGTTTCAGGGCTTTACGACAGAGTGGTCATGCAACCTCTATGTGAGACAAACCGGATTCCTTTATATTATTCTTATTATATTTACATAATTTAGCACATATTTTCTGTGCATCAGTGATAATGGACAGGAATTTCAATTGGTAACGACTCCCAGAATATCAAATAAGGCCATCAGCTGCAATAAATGTATTAATTATTGTTAAGGCCCGGAAGTTCATACAAATTCATATTTTTGCATATTTATGCTTATTTTGCTTATTTTGCCACAATGCATCATATTTGTCTCCTTTGCCTGATTAAGTGCATATCTCTGTTTGAGAAGGGCGTATATCGTAATTTCCTATGGGTTTGAAGCACTTTTTGTTACATCATGTTCCTAAAGTCATATATTTCGATTTGGAATCTCTGAGTCTCGTATTTGTATTATCTGCTGATTAGTAGTTTGCACTGTCTGTGAGGAAGAACAGAATTCTCCAACGGTAAGAATTTACAGGAGGTACCCCTTTCTATAAAATTCTTAAACTACTGAAATTAAGCACCTGAATTAATAGTCGGGAAAATATCTGGAGATGATGTAGTTGAAAATCCACAGCCTGTTTCCAGTCGACCGACCGGGTCAGGGATAGAAAGAATGAAGCCCCCAACTAGCGGCGAGGATATGAACTGTGCCGGCTGCCGAAGCCTGTCGCACTCCTCTGTGGCAATGATTAAAAGAATGACAAATGAAATGAAAGTGGAGAGTGTTGCTGGAATGAAATATTGACAGGGAAAACCGGAGTACCCGGAGAAAAACCTGTCTGCCTCCGCTTTGTCCAGCACAAATCTCACATGGAGTTACCGGGATTTGAACCACGGACCCCAACTGCCGCCTAAGGCACGGAGGCTACATATGATGTAGTCATTAGATGTTTACTCCTCCGCTGTCTGAGACCCGCCCAGCCGTCCCAAATATGAACACGACTCATATAGCCAAAAGTCCACCTGTTTCAGCCATTTTAACATCATGGACCGAATTGCCAACCCCACGCATCCGGCAGACCAATGGTTTACCCCTAGACCAATAATGGTTAGGTAGTGCGGCCCGAAACACCCCTGTTTTTGTTACACACAGTGGGGGTAGTCACGCATCAATAATCTTTATCCAGGCCAATGGTTTTGCCTTTTATTTCATTATTCACGTGTCACGTATGTCTGACGTCATTGTAACATGGCGCAGAGATCGTAAAATGAACACGAACAAAAATGCTTTATTTACGTAATAAAAGAAATATTTCTGGTGCAGCAGTGACAATTCGAATAGAAATCAACTTCGACTACCAGAAAAGTATGTTAATCATAAATAATATATTTTCAATAATCTGCCTTGTGAAGGTTATGAAAAGGGAGGAGTACTGCTCTCAACAATTAATACATTTTCAGTGACTCAACATTTGGAAACCGCCAAACATAAGCGAAATGTTGTAAAAAACAAAAACAAAACAAACAAAAAACACATCAAATCAGTCCTTGTTAACAAATGCTATTAGTTGCCCTGCAACCAAACTTAGTGATTTTTCTCAAGACCTGTTTGAAGCCTTAATTGCAGCAAACATTCCATAGTGTAAACTGATTACCAAGTGCATGAGGCAGGAACCTTTCTTTACAGTTTCACTTAGATGGTAAATGATAATATATGATTTCCATACCTTTTCAGGGATTCCAGGGGACAATACCAGATGAAATTCCCGTTCATTATGACTCATATACTGGAAATATGTGCTAAATTACATAATTATGTGTGTTTCTTTCTTGTTGAATTTGAACTACGGCTGGGTGAGACATGATGAGAAATTGATGCCACGGCAGTGTGCCCAACATTAAGATATAAAATACACCACCACTAGGAGAATCTGGAGGAGTTAGGCTGTAACCATTGTCAAAACTATTGATCTGGACGCGTTAGGCTGTAACCATTGTCGAAAAGTATTGATCTAGATGCGCTATGCTGCAACCATTATCAAAAACTATTGGTTTGGACAAAAAGAAGGTTAGAATGGTCGGGTTAGGTGAAACCTTTGGCCTTGGGAAGCTATCGGGGTACGGTTGACAAAAAAAAAAACAAAAAACATTGATCTGGACGCGTTAGGCCGCAACCATTGATCTGGGCTCGTTAGGCCGTAACCATTGGATTGGACAAAACGAAGGTTAGAATGGTCGGGTGTCGGGAAGCTAGCGGGGCATGGCTGCCAAAAAAAAACTATTTATCTGGACGCGTTAGGCTGTAACCATTGATCTGGACGCATTAGGTTGTAACCATTGATCTGGACGCGTTACACTATAACTATTGTCAAAGACCACTGGATTGGGCGAAACGAAGTTTAGAAGGGTCCAGTGTAGCACTAGCGGGTCACTGTTGACCCAAAAAACATTGGATTGAACGTGTTGAGATTGGTGTTCTTTTGTTTTGCAAAACCGCCTATATCATTGCCGTATGCATGGGGTTGGCAATACTGTTTTAACGCCGAAAATGGACGACACAGCTGGAATATTTACTATACAAGTCGTGTTATAATTTGGGAAGGTGGGCGGGTTATAGACAGCCGAGGAGTGAACTACATCAATTTTGAATCCTTAGAAAAAGTATTTAACGCAAATTTCATAAGTTGTTATTTTTTACTCTGGGATCATGTATCCTGCACTGTTAGCAAAAACACATCAATCCAGTCCTTGTTAAGTTTTCATACAAACATTCCGAAAATTTTCAAAAACATCTGCTAATAATAACACATCTGTCTTCAAATATATGTCTGAAAATTCTCCTAAAGTTTGAATGTGGAACTGTGTCCATACACGTTGTGCATGTAAATATTCCTGATCACTGATATACTAACATACTAACATACTAACATATACTAACATAAATAAATACTATGGTCTGTCCTCCCAGCTTCTAGCTCAAGAAGGATGCTTTCAGTGGCTTATAAATGCTTGTTTGATACTCTTGCAGTAAACTATGTTCACATTCGCATAGCCTAATTATATGTGTTAAGGTTTGTTATGAACTTTTTTGCTTGACAATACTATTATCTACTCCGTCTTCCTCCAAATCAGGTGTGTGTAGGCATCATAGGATTAGAGAAACGGAATGTCGGGTGCTAGTTTACTGCTCTACAAGCACGCGCCATCAAGTCCTCATTTTATCGAATCAAATGCATCGATAACTATTTATGAATAATACGATCGTGATGTTCAACTTCAATTCTAATACTTCAAGTAACTGGTTGCTAGTTGAGCGTTATATTCATTATTTTTAATGTTGTTGACCAATACAGTATAACCTCTCCTTATTACAGTACTATGCATCTCGAGGGCCATATTCGGACAAGGAGTACCATACGTTAGGAGGTTTGAAGCCACCTTATTTGGTGTATTAATCATGATGCTTATTTGGCGTACTGCCTTATGTACGGTCTTTATCTGTTGAGTGCCCTTTCTCTTTTTTTAATTTCGTGAACATAATGGAGGAACAGTCTTTCATCAAGCGTGAGCCAGAATGCTTGTCCAATTCAGATGAATTCCCGAGCGTTGTAAGTTGCATTTCTATTCCTATGTGGTATGTGAATGACAATGACTTAATAGTAAATGGTAGGTAGCTAGGATCTGTTAAAGATTACTATAAATTTTACATGTACGGTATCTTAACACTCATATTGTAGGCCTATATTTATCTTTTACAATGCGTCCTACTTCCCAGGAAACAAATGAGCAGTTGGCCTCTGATAATCTACAGGGCAAGACTAGTAATATATTTAAGATAAAAATAGCTTATAGCTGTTAAAGGGGAACAGCGAATACAGATGAATATGGGTTCTGCATCACCTCTCTGATAATAATGCGAATGATTTTAGATTAAATATTATTTGGAAGTTTGGATAACTCAGTTTTATTTTCTATAAGAACTCCTACAGTAGTTGATGATGATGTATTCTTACTGCAGCCTCAGTCTTCTGGCACTCTGCGGACTCTTGGAAGTTTAGTCAACATCCGGTGGCATGTTAAAACTAAATTATATGAAGCATTCCAGATATGATTGCCCTAAGTGAATGCGCTGCTGTTTGTTTATCCTATTTCTTATGGGCTAGTGGTGCAAAGGGAAGACTGCCAGGGGAATGCAAGCTTCATATCAGCTAGGAACAATGTTTAGATTCTAACATGGCCATCAGCAATCATATTTCAAATTAATAACTATCTTCACATGCTGCTTCTTCCGCTTTTCTTGACAAACTAGCCACCAACGGAACTCCATATGGGATACCTTACTCTCCAGGCAGTTATGCTAAGCAATTACACCAACCTGTGGAGGTTAGTTTGTCAACTCTTGATGTAATGGACACGTTTGTGGAGTGCCATGATTCTAGAATAATTTGTAAATATTCTTATTTTAGATGACTCATGTAAATGCACAGAATCTGAGCATTAACGTGCCAAAACTACAGTACCGTAGAGGGAACGTTTTTCAAACCAGCAGGTCTGAGTAGAGCCCGCCATTGCTTCAGGCTACTTTTGCCGTGCTCCTCTTCTCCATCTTTTCTCTGGACCTCTCTTGGGCAACTCTTCCCACTATTCAGATCCGGATAGTATTAGATGTTCATTCAGTTTCTCAACTTTCTTGCCTGTTTTATTTACTAGCTGTTAATTTACCCTAATTTACCTGCTCCATCACTTGATGATATCCTCTACCTTTCATAAGATGTGTGTAGCCCACATTCAATGGTGCTCCCTTGGTGACACACACAAGAGGATAACACAAATTAGGTAAATTTCCCCATCCCGTTGAAGCATTGCACTCATATTGTAGATCCTTAATACATCTGTGATGTTAATTTCGAAATACACTTTTGTGATCTCTACGGAGGGTAATATGTGTCATGCTTAAATGGCCATGTAAGAAAGAGAAGGGTCGGCAAGTTCTCATATTCTCTCATACCAGGTGCACTGCTGCATTCACTTTCCCCGGTATGTTTTGTAGCCCTCTAAGTATGTACGTAGGCTGCTGAGGCAAAGGTTACAGCAAAGATATGGGTTGGAGAGGACATGAGAATGTGATAAGCCCTTTCAAATGGGCAGCTCCATGTCTGCTTTGTGTCCCTTCATCCTCTTTGTGGATGGTTTTTGTGACTTGGGGGATAAAATACCAACTTCTCTTTGAGGTATGACCAACATTAGTGCATACTTCCAGCAAAATCATAAGATTGACATTGATGATGTTTCCTTGCAAAGGCTGTACACATTCATGAGCTTACGGCTGGAGACTGTAAGGTCGGCCCACTCCTCTTTCCATTTCTCTTCTACATTTTATAATATTAATGTGTCCAATTTTATCTTTGTAAAATCAGCCTATGTAATATGTTTGTTCTCTCGCTAAATCTGTCACAGTGTTAAATTGATTCTTATAATTTAGAACCAGTGCACATAAGTTGGGTATTGATTTCTCCATCATTGTTTGCATGTATCTTCAACCTTGAGCTAGGAAACTCATGCTAGTGATCATCTACATCATATTGACAAACCGACGGCCATGATTAAATAGTTTCCTAACTGATAGCAAGAGTATTTCATTCTTTTCGCTATTCACTATCATTTTACCCTCCCGGATCGGCTTTTCCCACGGACTAAACGAGGGATCCCACCTCTTCCGCCACTGAGGGCAGTCTCCCGGAGCTTGAGTATGGGTTGGGGATGCAACTGGGGTGTGTGACCAGCACAACGCCCAGGCGGCCTCACCTGAAAAGCTAACAGAGGCCCGATGAAGGGATGAGAAGAGTGGGAGGGTTTGGCAAGGAAGTGGGAAGGAGGTGGCCGTTGCCTTACCGTAGGTACTATCCCCGAATAAACCATGAAAAGCCACTCATCGTATCTGAAGATCATCTTGATTGTAGAATCTTGAGGTTCCCGACTAGATAAACCTGAAAATCCTACCGACAAGAGCTATATGGGGATACATATATCCTACGATTGTGTTTTGAAGAATAAAGACTGGGCAAACCAACTAATAAAGTGGAGAGTACGAGAAACTTACGGTTCTAGGGGCATTGCAGGGGCTAAACTAAACCTTAAACCGCTCCAAAACACAATCTCTTTTCATAAGTCAAATAAATCATTCAAGTCATGTTTATAGAAACGAACGAAAATATTTTTTTTTCAAAAATTAAACAAACAAATTGAATTTAATTAAATAACCATCAAATATTTGAATAAGTTCCGTAGAAAGATTACTGAATACACTTGTTAAATAGTAAAACGAAATATTTATAAATGTGCGTCTTACATTAGAAGTCTCCTACTTCTTAAACGTAAATATTGATCAAAGAAATAATTCAGTTAAAATTTAAAATAATAATTCCAAAATAAAATTCGTTTAACATAGTCCCCTGTTAATCTATACATGACCTCTGAATAATTATTCTCGTAGTATATTATTGCTGAAATTGACTATTACTGTTCAAGCAATCAGCTGTTCCTGACATCTCTCTTAACTTTACTTTCATTCCGAAGATACAAATTTAAAAACAATTCCTCTGTTAATAAATCTTCCAATAATACTCCCTCCTATTTCTCATTCTTCAGGAATTCACAATATTTATACAATTTGTGAAAGGTTGATCTGTCATAAAACCACCTATCTATATCGTTAAACGTGCTTGATGTAAACAAAGAACATCGTCATGTTCCTCGAACATCCATCCCCAAATTATTATTAAATTGTTTAAATGCACTTCAAATATCTAAATAAATGTTCAATTGTAACAAGTAATCTCTCTAGTTATTTTAAATAATAATGAAAATTATTAATAAAAGTTCAAATAACTATGAATATTAATATCAATTAATATTAAACAAGTTCACTAGTTATTTATTAATGCAAATCAATATTTATTATTATAAATATTTAATTAAGCATATTATCCAACAATATAAATAATAATAATTTTATTATTATTTATTAAGTTCTATCTATCAGCTGTTTATACGTTTAATTGTTTAATTAACTTTATCATCCTTTTAATTATTCTTAAGCATTGTTTACCTTCATTTCAATTGTTTATACTTATTAATTGTTGCAAGTATTGATTACTTTTATTATGAGTATTGTTTACTTTTATTTACAACATCACCACTCCACTTATCCACACTGTAGTTATCTATTCACAAACCTTCCTCTTATATTCATGCATCACATTGTTTTATTTTATTACTTAGCGTCAACTTTCATTTGTTTATGTAAAATTACCACCATTACATTCATAGGGTTTCATGTCAAATCCATGCTTGTACGGCCGAACAATTAAGTTTAGCTCATGTGATAATATTCTTTATCCTTGATAGTAGTTACAATATGAATTAACAAACCAGTTATCTTTTAATCCTTTCATAATTATTTTCCGCCAATTGACCTTTGTCAATTCAACTGTAAGTCGATTAAAAATGATGTTATACGTCAGTGATATTTCTTAGATCCACACTGCTTTAAAATACATTAAACGTTCCAGTTATACGTTCACAATACGTATAATAATCTTCTCTTAACATCAATGCTCTATTATCTTCACCCTTACACTCCACATACGACTACTTTCTCAATAACACGTGTAAAATGCGTATTCGAGCTTCATAAAACTTGCTATCACACAATATAGCTTCAATAATCCTTCACTTCGTAATATAGAAACGTATTCTTTGTTACTACTCATCCTTGGAACTGTTACATAAGTTCTCAATTACAATAAATGCTTTACTCGATATTGACAGTGTATAAAAACTCACGTTGTTAAGATACTTCATAGTTACTGTATAGACTTCCATTAACAGCGATCACATATTGGTTTTTCTTAACTAGTTAATCCGATTTAAAATCATGGTCGTTAATATTTAACAATAATATAGTTTCATTACACCTCTCTTGTCGTTATCAATTTATTGCTATAATGCAATATAAAGTCAGCAACTATTTATTAAAATGTTGCAATATATTTTAATGCAATACTCAATAATGTTGATATGTCTCGGAATAGTAGAATAAATACTTCTATTTTAAATTATTACTTATGTTGATAAATTATCAACATAAGTGGCTTAGGCGGCAGCACGCCGGCCTCTCACCGCTGGGTCCGTGGTTCAAATCCCGGTCACTCCATGTGAGATCTGTGCTGGACAAAACGGAGGCAGACAGGTTTTTCTCCGGGTACTCCGGTTTTCCCTGTCAAAATTTCATTCCAGCAACACTCTCCACTACCATTTCATTTCATCTGTCATTCATTTAATCATTGGCCCAGAGGAGTGCGTCAGGCCTCGGCAGCCGGCACAGTCCATATCCTCGCCACTAGATGGGGGCTTCATTCATTCCATTCCTGACCCGGTCGGAGACTGGAAGCAGGCTGTGGATTTTCATTTTCAATTATGAACAATGTCAAATGTCTAATAAAATATTTCATTCATGAACAACGTTCAATAGTCTGAATGGATTTCATATTTAATGTAGCCTCAAGTTTCATTTGAGTTATACCACGTATAACTATACTTTAATAATGCTTAGATATTCTTCAGAGATCGACGATAAAATACAATGAAACGTCAACAAACTGTTTCATCTACGAAGAATCTCCCCCTAATCCAAATTTTCTTCTTACAATAACATTCTCAATCAAATATAAAATCCGAAATAAATCCATGAAATTTAAGAAAACGATATTAAATTCGTAAAATTTTGAATGTCGAAATGAAAAATGCAATAATCTCCAAATCGGGGATTAAAATCTTCAAACGATGAAATGTATAAATAAATATCCATGATGAAAACTTATACTGAAGTTCCATAATACAAATTCACTGCAGAATAAAATTAATAAAATTGTTGAAATGGTAAAAATGCTCCATAATATTCTAGATACAGCAAACAACAACCAACGTCTACGAACGAAGATCACTCTCTACCTTGTGATGTCTCTTGTAGAATAAGTGTGGTGGAAAATTCAGTAGGGAACAGTATCCCACACTCTGAATAGCTCATCTTCTTCCTCCTGGAAAACTGCATTGTCACGGCTCGAACACGGGTCTCCAGTATCGGACTGCGTCGTCTGATCTCGGATTCTAGCATCTATTTCCTCAGCGGGGCTGATCCATTCTTCAAGCATTGAAACGGGACACCCTGTTTCTCTTCGGATCTTGTAGAATGTCGAAACGACATGACTGCGTATTTCCGTAATGTAGACAAAGAGTATGTAGTTGCGATAACTATTATTCATTGTGATAGCACAATTTAGTATAGGTTGCTTGATATTCCAGTTCGTCAGTATACATCACATTCCTAGCGCATATGTGGTTTAAAACTACATCACCATCACGTAGATAAATATTCCCCTCAACTTTTGAGAATATAACATCGTTTAAATATTTTTATATCGAATAGTATAAATGCCTATGTCCATGGCAAATGTTATCTGTGTGCGCATGTACCACTCAAGTGCGTCACTCACTCTCGTTGACCACTAGTCAATAGCTCGCTTTCTTCACAAGGAATCGCGCACGAAATGTCTTTCTAGCCTCTCAGATAAGCACTTTTGTCGCCTCTGGCTTTCTCTATCAAAATGCCTATAAATCTTCGGAATTCAACTGAAATATTCATTCAGAACGTGTACATAATGTTGCTCAATAGTATTAATGTACTTTCGTAATGTTTATTAACACAGAGTTTGATATTCAAGCACTTTTCTAAACTGTTCTTTCATTCACCGAACACGGCATTGTGGCTGGCCTGAGTTACCGGCTCCCTCACGGTAGGTGTTACGGATCGCTCGCACTCGACTAATTTCTGGGCTACTTGGGACCTCACGTGGCACAAGTCCTACTCACTCGATCGCTCTCCGCACAAAGACAATCAGATCAGTCGCGTCGTCTTCACGTCGAAACTAATGAAATGGCGCCTCATGAAAAAACCGTGCCAATTAGTGGGAATGATTATTCACCTATATCTTCATACAAGGTCTCCAAACTTCCGTCCAATGGTATTAATCATGATCCTTGTTAAGTTAGACGTTTCTCCAAAGATATAGATGTAAGTTTTCTCTCTTCTTAACAAAATATCAGCATAATTCTCAGCTCAAGCTCTTCATTACGGGCGGTAAAATCCCTTCTTCCATCGCGCTTTGAGAACATTGATTGACCAATCAGAATCATCTCTACTCAACTCTGTTGCTATGCCATTTCTAGCATATATACGGCACGTGGCAAGGTTAAATATTGGCCGTTTTCCTCTCTTAGCTGCAATCTGAAGCCATTGTTCCTTCATCAAAATATGATGTTGTGCAGTACTACAAAATGCTCTAATCTTTACCAAAATTTAGCAAGTCAACCAAAATGTCATTATCATCCTGAGCATCTTAAAATTCGAGTTCAGTACTGTACCAAAAAAAAAACCCTACCCTTTACCTGTTGGAATCCCTCGATGGTATCTGGATCGTAGAATCTGAAATCCCCGGCTAGGAAAATTCCAGATCCTATCAACAAGTGAAGGGAGTAATAGGGTACAAGTAATTCCTACCAGAGGTGGCATTAACTAAAACCAAAGCATCACAGGAAACTGCTCAAAGACACGAGAATCATGAAAAATCATCGTCTCAGGAGTGTGGGGAACTCTAGAAATACCTAGCTATGGCCCTCTTAGTGCGACCTCTTAATACCTGTATAAATGATCACACCGCACGAATAAAAGAATATAACAAATTTATTCAGAAATAACCTGACTAGAAGTCAGTCGAAGACGTCCGTGAATGGACACAAAATTATCCTCATTGAAATGCATTTGAAGAAGATATGCAACATAATGCAGCAATAAGACCCCATGGACTGGACTGCATTACAACCTATTCGGACAACAATATATAATTATTTGCAACTGATGATCCAACAACATCA